>OU696696.1:121459962-122169962 GCA_916050605.2 Platycheirus albimanus
ACACACACACACACACACACACACACACACACACACACACACACACACACACACACACACACACACACACACACACACACACACACACACACACACACACACACACACACACACACACACACACACACACACACACACACACACACACACACACACACACACACACACACACACACACACACACACACACACACACACACACACACACACACACACACACACACACACACACACACACACACACACACACACACACACACACACACACACACACACACACACACACACACACACACACACACACACACACACACACACACACACACACACACACACACACACACACACACACACACACACACACACACACACACACACACACACACACACACACACACACACACACACACACACACACACACACACACACACACACACACACACACACACACACACACACACACACACACACACACACACACACACACACACACACACACACACACACACACACACACACACACACACACACACACACACACACACACACACACACACACACACACACACACACACACACACACACACACACACACACACACACACACACACACACACACACACACACACACACACACACACACACACACACACACACACACACACACACACACACACACACACACACACACACACACACACACACACACACACACACACACACACACACACACACACACACACACACACACACACACACACACACACACACACACACACACACACACACACACACACACACACACACACACACACACACACACACACACACACACACACACACACACACACACACACACACACACACACACACACACACACACACACACACACACACACACACACACACACACACACACACACACACACACACACACACACACACACACACACACACACACACACACACACACACACACACACACACACACACACACACACACACACACACACACACACACACACACACACACACACACACACACACACACACACACACACACACACACACACACACACACACACACACACACACACACACACACACACACACACACACACACACACACACACACACACACACACACACACACACACACACACACACACACACACACACACACACACACACACACACACACACACACACACACACACACACACACACACACACACACACACACACACACACACACACACACACACACACACACACACACACACACACACACACACACACACACACACACACACACACACACACACACACACACACACACACACACACACACACACACACACACACACACACACACACACACACACACACACACACACACACACACACACACACACACACACACACACACACACACACACACACACACACACACACACACACACACACACACACACACACACACACACACACACACACACACACACACACACACACACACACACACACACACACACACACACACACACACACACACACACACACACACACACACACACACACACACACACACACACACACACACACACACACACACACACACACACACACACACACACACACACACACACACACACACACACACACACACACACACACACACACACACACACACACACACACACACACACACACACACACACACACACACACACACACACACACACACACACACACACACACACACACACACACACACACACACACACACACACACACACACACACACACACACACACACACACACACACACACACACACACACACACACACACACACACACACACACACACACACACACACACACACACACACACACACACACACACACACACACACACACACACACACACACACACACACACACACACACACACACACACACACACACACACACACACACACACACACACACACACACACACACACACACACACACACACACACACACACACACACACACACACACACACACACACACACACACACACACACACACACACACACACACACACACACACACACACACACACACACACACACACACACACACACACACACACACACACACACACACACACACACACACACACACACACACACACACACACACACACACACACACACACACACACACACACACACACACACACACACACACACACACACACACACACACACACACACACACACACACACACACACACACACACACACACACACACACACACACACACACACACACACACACACACACACACACACACACACACACACACACACACACACACACACACACACACACACACACACACACACACACACACACACACACACACACACACACACACACACACACACACACTAACACACACACACACACACACACACACACACACACACACACACACACACACACACACACACACACACACACACACACACACACACACACTAACACACACACACACTAACACACACACACACACACTAACACACACACACACACACTAACACACACACACTCACACACACACACACACACACACACACACACACACACACACACTAACACACACACACACACACACACACACACACACACACACACACACACACACACACACACACACACACACACACACACACACACACACACACACACACACACACACACACACACACACACACACACACACACACACACACACACACACACACACACACACACACACACACACACACACCACACACACACACACACACACACACACACACACACACACACACACACACACACACACACACACACACACACACACACACACACACACACACACACACACACACACACACACACACACACACACACACACACACACACACACACACACACACACACACACACACACACACCACACACACACACACACACACACACACACACACACACACACACACACACACACACACACACACACACACACACACACACACACACACACACACACACACACACACACACACACACACACACACACACACACACACACACACACACACACACACACACACACACACACACACACACACCACACACACACACACACACACACACACACACACACACACACACACACACACACACACACACACACACACACACACACACACACACACACACACACACACACACACACACACACACACACACACACACACACACACACACACACACACACACACACACACACACACACACACACACACACACACACACACACACACACACACACACACACACACACACACACACACACACACACACACACACACACACACACACACACACACACACACACACACACACACACACACACACACACACACACACACACACACACACACACACACACACACACACACACACACACACACACACACACACACACACACACACACACACACACACACACACACACACACACACACACACACACACACACACACACACACACACACACACACACACACACACACACACACACACACACACACACACACACACACACACACACACACACACACACACACACACACACACACACACACACACACACACACACACACACACACACACACACACACACACACACACACACACACACACACACACACACACACACACACACACACACACACACACACACACACACACACACACACACACACACACACACACACACACACACACACACACACACACACACACACACACACACACACACACACACACACACACACACACACACACACACACACACACACACACACACACACACACACACACACACACACACACACACACACACACACACACACACACACACACACACACACACACACACACACACACACACACACACACACACACACACACACACACACACACACACACACACACACACACACACACACACACACACACACACACACACACACACACACACACACACACACACACACACACACACACACACACACACACACACACACACACACACACACACACACACACACACACACACACACACACACACACACACACACACACACACACACACACACACACACACACACACACACACACACACACACACACACACACACACACACACACACACACACACACACACACACACACACACACACACACACACACACACACACACACACACACACACACACACACACACACACACACACACACACACACACACACACACACACACACACACACACACACACACACACACACACACACACACACACACACACACACACACACACACACACACACACACACACACACACACACACACACACACACACACACACACACACACACACACACACACACACACACACACACACACACACACACACACACACACACACACACACACACACACACACACACACACACACACACACACACACACACACACACACACACACACACACACACACACACACACACACACACACACACACACACACACACACACACACACACACACACACACACACACACACACACACACACACACACACACACACACACACACACACACACACACACACACACACACACACACACACACACACACACACACACACACACACACACACACACACACACACACACACACACACACACACACACACACACACACACACACACACACACACACACACACACACACACACACACACACACACACACACACACACACACACACACACACACACACACACACACACACACACACACACACACACACACACACACACACACACACACACACACACACACACACACACACACACACACACACACACACACACACACACACACACACACACACACACACACACACACACACACACACACACACACACACACACACACACACACACACACACACACACACACACACACACACACACACACACACACACACACACACACACACACACACACACACACACACACACACACACACACACACACACACACACACACACACACACACACACACACACACACACACACACACACACACACACACACACACACACACACACACACACACACACACACACACACACACACACACACACACACACACACACACACACACACACACACACACACACACACACACACACACACACACACACACACACACACACACACACACACACACACACACACACACACACACACACACACACACACACACACACACACACACACACACACACACACACACACACACACACACACACACACACACACACACACACACACACACACACACACACACACACACACACACACACACACACACACACACACACACACACACACACACACACACACACACACACACACACACACACACACACACACACACACACACACACACACACACACACACACACACACACACACACACACACACACACACACACACACACACACACACACACACACACACACACACACACACACACACACACACACACACACACACACACACACACACACACACACACACACACACACACACACACACACACACACACACACACACACACACACACACACACACACACACACACACACACACACACACACACACACACACACACACACACACACACACACACACACACACACACACACACACACACACACACACACACACACACACACACACACACACACACACACACACACACACACACACACACACACACACACACACACACACACACACACACACACACACACACACACACACACACACACACACACACACACACACACACACACACACACACACACACACACACACACACACACACACACACACACACACACACACACACACACACACACACACACACACACACACACACACACACACACACACACACACACACACACACACACACACACACACACACACACACACACACACACACACACACACACACACACACACACACACACACACACACACACACACACACACACACACACACACACACACACACACACACACACACACACACACACACACACACACACACACACACACACACACACACACACACACACACACACACACACACACACACACACACACACACACACACACACACACACACACACACACACACACACACACACACACACACACACACACACACACACACACACACACACACACACACACACACACACACACACACACACACACACACACACACACACACACACACACACACACACACACACACACACACACACACACACACACACACACACACACACACACACACACACACACACACACACACACACACACACACACACACACACACACACACACACACACACACACACACACACACACACACACACACACACACACACACACACACACACACACACACACACACACACACACACACACACACACACACACACACACACACACACACACACACACACACACACACACACACACACACACACACACACACACACACACACACACACACACACACACACACACACACACACACACACACACACACACACACACACACACACACACACACACACACACACACACACACACACACACACACACACACACACACACACACACACACACACACACACACACACACACACACACACACACACACACACACACACACACACACACACACACACACACACACACACACACACACACACACACACACACACACACACACACACACACACACACACACACACACACACACACACACACACACACACACACACACACACACACACACACACACACACACACACACACACACACACACACACACACACACACACACACACACACACACACACACACACACACACACACACACACACACACACACACACACACACACACACACACACACACACACACACACACACACACACACACACACACACACACACACACACACACACACACACACACACACACACACACACACACACACACACACACACACACACACACACACACACACACACACACACACACACACACACACACACACACACACACACACACACACACACACACACACACACACACACACACACACACACACACACACACACACACACACACACACACACACACACACACACACACACACACACACACACACACACACACACACACACACACACACACACACACACACACACACACACACACACACACACACACACACACACACACACACACACACACACACACACACACACACACACACACACACACACACACACACACACACACACACACACACACACACACACACACACACACACACACACACACACACACACACACACACACACACACACACACACACACACACACACACACACACACACACACACACACACACACACACACACACACACACACACACACACACACACACACACACACACACACACACACACACACACACACACACACACACACACACACACACACACACACACACACACACACACACACACACACACACACACACACACACACACACACACACACACACACACACACACACACACACACACACACACACACACACACACACACACACACACACACACACACACACACACACACACACACACACACACACACACACACACACACACACACACACACACACACACACACACACACACACACACACACACACACACACACACACACACACACACACACACACACACACACACACACACACACACACACACACACACACACACACACACACACACACACACACACACACACACACACACACACACACACACACACACACACACACACACACACACACACACACACACACACACACACACACACACACACACACACACACACACACACACACACACACACACACACACACACACACACACACACACACACACACACACACACACACACACTCTTCAACAATTGTAGAATCACACTAACTAAAATAACTCAATCTAACTAACATCATGAACTCAAAAGCTACCAATAATAATAAAATTCGAGTGGGGATGTCCACTCAAATGTCGGCAGGGGTCACGACTGCCGGCCCGGGCTTTGCCTCGAAAGAGGAGGAGTCGCCAGTGACCAAAAGTTCATTTAAGAAAGACAAAAAGAAAACAGATAAAAAAGAAAAACAAAAACAAGTACACTCGTCAGGCGATATGACCGGTAGGACGACCTCAACTCCCGGGAAGGCTGTAAAGCCGTCCGAGAGTAGGGGAAGTGCTGCCAGTCTGGACGCTCCTCCGCAGCTGTCGGGACAAATCACGGTCGGTAGTGGGGATACTGTGACTTACAGTACCTCTGCTGCCCTCCGTGACTGCCCCCCGACAGTTGCGGATGTAAATAACAGTGACACGCTGTGACACTCCCACCGCACTATTGAGCTCAGACTCTCAAGAAATTCCCCTCCTTGACGGGGGTGTGGCTGTGACTTTCAGCTCCACCTCGGACAAGGAGAGGAATACCACCGCCCAACAAAAATTTTCGGGCTCAGGAAGGGGTGCCCAGGGGGCTGATAGAGCCGTGACTTACGGTTCCACCGGCGTCAGGGGTAAACCTTCCTCGAGCTCCATGGGGATTCCCCCCTGCGATGGTGGGGCTGTGACTTACAGCACCACCGCTGGAGGGAGGAGTGTAACCCACTCACGAAAAGATAGACGGAATGCGGAGAGATTAGTGAAGATGCTAGGTGACTTACCGGTGTCGGATCTGGATTCTGGACTCGAAACAATCTGCCAAACTCGTGTGGGCAAAAAACATCATCAAAAGCGGAGACCAAAGGCCAATTCCAATACTCTTTCCAACATCAGGAAAGATCTATCCTTTAGTGACGTACTAAAGGATAAAACCATTTTAGCGGTGATTGATAGGAGTAATGTAGATGGTATGATCTCCTTCGATCGGTGGACGACGGTCTTGAACAAGCTTCAGGCTTCCTACTGGACCCTCATGATGGAAAATCCAGGTGAACCTGCCATTTTTGAGGATGCCGGGTGGTACCAGAGGCGCGTCAAGCTCATCGCCTTCGATGGTCGGAGGTCGTGCGATCTATATAAGCTCGCTATCAGTAGGTTGGAGGGACTCTGGCCTGGTGCTAAGCTCGAGGTTGTGGCAAGAGAAGACATTCCTTGCAGACCAAGGGCTCGTACCAGATTACCAGCTGAACTCTCCGACAAAGAAATCATCCTTAAAATGCTACAATATGGTAACCCATCCCTGCCTACTCATGACTGGAAAGTCGCCAAGCTGGAGGATCCGGAGGGTCCTTATAGATCGGCCATTATAGTCATCAATAGGGATTCACTGGCTCCACTAGCGTCGACCAAAGGAGTGATTAGGTTTGGATGGTCTACCATTACGCTGAAAGTGTATAGGAAAGACGAAGAAAGTGCTAGACTAGCACTCACAACATCGGAGGATATACCCGCAGTGGAGGAACCTGCTGGTGTCATCAACCTTCCAGAAATGGAAATAGATGCACCCAGCACTCCTTCTATAGGTATGCCCTCCTCCAAACCAGATACCGCATCCGACTTGGATGCTCACACTGTCGGCAGTCCTTCCGACATGGAGACTGAAGACTACATTAATGAAGATTTTCTTTTACGGTCATCCTCGGAGTCAGACTCAGAGGAGGACCTCAATAGCACTGTGAGAGGTGGTCTGGAAAACTGCAACCGAGATGGTTCAGCTACGACAGATTAACCTCCAACACTCCAAACTGGCTTCGGCCTCCCTTCTTCTCCGACTGCAAACAAAAGGGGAAGATATTGTCCTGATCCAGGAACCATGGATTGTCAAATCTATTGTTCATGGACTCAGGACTCCTGGGTACTACTTGCTGTATGCATTGGACAAAGGTGATCCACGATCCTGCATATTAGTGAGAAGTAATATTAATGTATTTTTACTCCCTGATTACAGCGATCGAGACGTTACTACGGTCAGATTGCAGACCAAAAAAGGCATATACTGGCTTGCCTCAGCTTACCTTGGCTACGACCATCTCGGCCCCCTCCCCAGCGACATGCTGAGGAGAATTATAGAGGAATCAGAGCGGCTAAATACGTGCCTCCTAATTGGATGTGACGCCAACGCACACCATACAGTCTGGGGGAGTACAAATATAAATGATAGAGGTGAGTCTCTTTTTGATTATATTCTCAGTACTAACCTTATTGTAACCAATACTGGGAATGAACCCACATTCATAACCAGAAACAGACAAGAAGTCTTAGACATAACACTTGTCTCCGATTCGATTCATCATAGGATCACGAATTGGAAGGTGTCTGCAGAGCACTCATTCTCTGATCACAGATACATCCAATTCGAACTTATTGATGACACTAATAAACAACCAGCCTTCCGTAATTATCGAAAGACTGAGTGGCAAAAATACAGGGATACTCTAAAAAGTTTAATTAAACCTGATCTTTTGAAAATCCCTTCTAATATAAACGAACTTGACAAAAAAGTCAACGATCTAACAGCAGCCCTTAACAAATCATTGTCAGCCTCCTGCCCTCTTACTCGTATAAGAGGAAAACGGAAGCCACCTTGGTGGAATTCGGGGCTTGAACCGCTCAGGAAAACTTGTAGAAAGTCCTTCAATCGAGCTAAATACTCCAAAGAAATCTCAGACTTTGATTCCTACAAAGAATCCCTGAAATTATATAAAAAAGGAAAAGTAAAAGAGCCTCCTGGAGGAACTTCTGTGGTAAAATAGAAGACACTTCAGAGCCCTCTAGATTAAGGAAAATCCTCTCTACCAATCCTACAATGCCTAGCTTCTTTAAAAAAGCAGACGGCTCATGGACCAATACCTGCGAAGAATCGCTTAACTTGCTACTTGACACCCATTTCCCAGGTAGCTCCCTTAACATAGTAAACCTTAATTGTAATCCAATTGGATCAACCAATAATAATACTAGTAAACTTGGTCTAGTCACTAGGGAAAAACTAAAATGGGCCATCAACAGCTTCAATCCATATAAATCTGCTGGACCTGACGGTATAATACCAGCAGAACTTCAACAGTCTATGGATATTATTATCCCTATCCTGGAAGTAGTACTAAACGGATGTTTAGAGTTGAAATACATTCCATCATTATGGAGGGAAGTAAAAGTTGTGTTCATTCCCAAAGCGGGAAAATGTTCCCAAGTGTATCCAAAAGACCTCAGACCTATAAGTCTATCATCATTCCTTCTTAAAGCTTTAGAACGTCTGATTGATATCCATTTGCGAAATGCCATAGACACAACTCTAGTGTCTACAGCACAACACGCTTACTGCAAAGGAAAATCGGTAGACACTGCCTTGCATACCTTAGTAAGCGCTATCGAATATTCCCTACATCACAAAGAGTATACTCTGGTAGCATTCCTTGATATCGAGGGTGCTTTTAACAACGTCAGCAACCAAGCAATCACAACGGCACTAGAGAATCTTAAAGTAGACAGATCCCTGAGTGAGCTTATAAATCTTATGCTAAAAAGTAGGCTAATCAACTCAACCCTAGGAGATGTCTCCCTAAGAAGATCAGTCAGCAGAGGTACACCACAAGGCGGAGTCCTATCCCCTCTTCTATGGAACTTAGTTGTCAATGAACATCTAGTTGACCTGGAAGCAGAGGGATTCAAAGTGATTGCATACGCTGATGACGTCGCCATTGCGATATCAGGAAAACATGCTCAAATTTTTATTGAGCTAATGCGAACAGCTCTTAACAAGCTTCTTAAGTGGACTGGTAAATGTGGGCTAGGAGTAAACCCCCACAAAACTGAACTGGTCCTCTTCCAAGGAAATATAAAATTCCACACATAAATGCTCCGTCCATTAATGGAACTCCACTAACTTTCTCAAATGAAGCTAAATATCTAGGCCTCGTTCTAGATAAGAAGCTCACATGGAAACCCAACTTTCAGGAAAGAGTAAAAAAGGCCACGGTGGCTCTCTTTTCTTGCAAGAAAGCAATAGGGAATAAGTGGGGCTTATCCCCACAAATTAACCACTGGCTATATACAGCGGTCATAAGACCGATACTAACTTATGGGATAACAGTATGGTGGACTGCTTTGGGTAAAGTGTCCTACCGGGACCACCTAAGCAAAGTCCGAAGATCAGCATGTCTATGTATCACTGGAGCACTGCGTATGACACCTTCAGCTGCCTTAGACATTCTTCTTAATCTTACACCCCTCGACATTTTTAGTAAACAAATGGCCGCGAGTACAGCAATCCGTCTCAGAGCAACGTCTCAATGGACCAATAACTCAATTGGCCACACTATTATTCTGAATTCATTCAGAACGATTCCAAGTCACTCTGACTACACCACACCCCAACTGGTTTTTGAAAACAACTTTCGAATCTCCATTCCATCACGTTCTGACCAGTGATGGGCATAATCGAATGATTTTAATAATCGAGATGTTAGTATTCGAGTGATCTGAATAATCGAATGATCATTCGAGATATGAATTACTTACTACTAACAAACTAAAACCTAACAATTTTCATTTAATGTGTTTTTTCCTGTTAATTAGTAAGAACAATAAAGAAAAATGCTTGAATATTTGCTTCAAAGCAAAAACCTACTCGAATACCTGTTGAGCCAACCAAATACAAATTTTAAAGTTTAAGGGGTAATAAACAAACAAAAAATAGGTATACCTGCTACTAACATGCAATCACTCACAAAGAAGATATTTTTCATGTAACTCCAACGTTGTTCGAGATTCGAGTGATTACCTGATTCATTCATTCTCTACATACTAACTACATCTACATGGCGGAGAGAAGCGAGATCTGAGATACATCATACAAGATACAAATGAGACATGAGATTTATGCATAGGAGATATGAGACATGAGTGATGAGTGATCTGATTACTATTTTCATTCGAATGAAAGCATATTGGCATTTCACCGTGAACCGAGTACCGGGAAGTGAACCGAAAACCGAGAACTGAATGAGAGAGAAGACTCATACAGTAGAAGAAATTAAGAAATGACACCAGTAAAACAGCATTTATGTGTGTTTGTTATTTATATGGATTTCTCTTCGGCTTTGGTGTAAGATAAGAAGAGAAGCTGTAGATATATTAAAATAGGGGTTGAATGCACGAATACACATAAACTACACAAAACACAACACAAACAATCAACGTCTAGAGTTCTCAATTATGTGTATTTCGTTTTCAGTTCTCGACTCTTGAGTTCTCAGGTTCTCCCTGTGCTTACCCCAGTAAATAGTAGGTAGGATCAGTATGGGAAATCATTCGAATGATTCAATTTAAGAATCGAGATATCTCGAGATATTGTCTGAATCGATTTTAATCGATTATATCATTCGAATGCGCCCATCACTAGTTCTGACTGGGACGAAGGACATTTCTCGAGAGATGATTTGATTCATTTCTACACTGATGGTTCAAAAACCGAAGATGGGGTTGGGGGCGGGGTGTACTCAGAAGGACTAAATCTTAGTCTATCTTTCCGACTCCCTAACTATTGTAGCGTGTTCCAAGCGGAACTTCTGGCGATAAAAGAGGTTCTATCCTGGCTCAAGGAAAACGTGATATCCACGTCGAATATCCGTATCTTTTCAGACAGCCAAGCAGCCCTAAAATCATTCGAGGCGGTTTCCACGAACTCAGCAACAGCCCGCAACTGTCGCACATCTCTCGCTGAGATGGCAGAACAGTTTAACATTCACCTTTTTTGGGTGCCGGGACATAGAGATTTTTTTTTTTTTTTTTTTTTTTTATAATGCACTCGCACTCAAAGGGATATTAATACCTTTATAATGAATTAAAATGTGCGAGCGAGGAAAGAGAAGGAATAGAAAGATAGGAAAGAAAGGTGGTACAGTGGTTTGAGATTTTAGGTGATAATTATCTCATGGAAATTCCACGGGTGGCATCCAGTTGAAACTTGGGAAATAAATAAAAATTGCTGCCCTCGGCTGGGTTTGAACGCACAGCTCTCAGGTTGAGCAACCAAGCACTACATCCACTGTACCATTGCCACCCAAATATATATCCCAGGAAACTGCAAGGCCGATGAACTCGCTAGAAATGGAAATACTGAACCACTTTCACCCGACAGGAGGAATATTGGTATACCTATCGCTACATGTAAACTCATGCTAAATCACGATGCCATGAACGTAACAAATCTTAGGTGGTCAAATTTGACTACCTGTCAGGCGACAAAACAGATCTGGCCAAAACTAGATCCAAAACGCTCCAAATGTTTGTTACCTCTTGGGAGATCACACCTTAGCTCCTTAATCGGTGTCATAACTGGACACTGTCTTATAGGCAGACATGCTACTAGACTTGGTGTCTTCTCGAACGACTTCTGCAGAAGTTGGATGGACGAGGAAGAAGAAGAGACTATAACACATCTTCTTTGTTCATGCCCTGCTCTCTCACAAAGACGAAAATTACATTTGGGAGATTTCTTCCTCAACGATATCAATGACCTAACTCAGACAGACATACACTGTCTCCATCGCTTTGTTAAAAGTTCCAATTGGTTTTAAAATTAGTGAGGTAGTGCCTTACTTTCATATGTGGTATCACAATGGACCTAGTATCTGGTCTAAGTGTGTCAGTCGTTGACTGACAGCCACCTTAACCTAACCTAACCTAACCTGATTGCTCAACTGATGAAACACTTCATCTCTTTCCCACACTCTATACGCTTGCTCTTTCGCTTTGGCTGCTCCTACGAAGGATGTGCCATTATCGCTGTACATTCTTGCACATCTACCTCGGCGACTTACAAATCGCCTTTAGCATGCAAGAAACGCTCCGGAGGTCAAATCACCGACTGTGTCAAGGTGAATTGCCCTCGTCTTTAAACAGACAAATATCGCTATCCATGTCTTTCACACACTCACTTGTTTACCCTGTCGATTTACCACTCTCACCATAAATGGCCCGGCATAGTTCACGCCTGTATGAAGGAATGGCTTTCTGACTATCGCTGTCGAAAATCGGATTGAGAGACTCAATTCTACTGTGCTCAGGTAGCTGTCCACACTTTCGCAATGAAACTATTTCTTTCCCATACGCTTCAGCCTGTGTTTCTCTTAAGAGAATTTGCATAGCTGCTATTCGCTCTTCCGATTTCAATACTGTCGACACTTTACAACCCCGCTGGATCCTGCCCACTGCAGGACCAGACTTTCTTGCTGTCACTCTCACTATCAATTGCTTCACATACCGCCATATGTAACCAATAATATTTATCGCTTTTCTAAGATTGCTGGCATATTCCACTATCGGTGCTCTTTCTGCTGATTGGGCATCGATATGCTCCAAACTACACTATCACCAGTGAGTGGGAAGACCTGCATTTCACTGTTCACTATCTCATTCTCTGACATCGCTTTCTTATTCGCTGGCCATTCGCTTTTCTGCGACATTGCTCTAAATGCTTTATCTCTCGTAAAAGCTGGCTCCATCTGCATTGCAGATCTGCTGTCAATATCTGATCCCACTCATAACTCACTCTCCAGATGTCCTGTATGAGCACTTTTCAAAAGATAACCAATGGCGCAATATAACCATTAGGGTCATACAATTTCGCTATCGAGCTTAACACTGTTCTCTTAGTCACTTTCGTATCCAATTCATGTTCTTGTACTGAGAACGTAAACTGGTCGCTATCTACTAACCACTGTAATCCCAACAAGCGACAGTGTTGGGATTACTTCACTTTCGAATGTCACCGCTTTCTCTTTATCAGCATTCAGCTGTCTCACTATCTCTACACTATTCGACTTCCACTTTCGTAACTCGAACTTACCAGTTCGCAACACTGTATCCAATTGCCTTATGAGGAGTGTGGCCTCCTCTTCACTATCGCACCCTGACACACAGTCATCCATATAAAAATCATTTAGAACTACCCTCTCCACCCCTGGAAAGGTGTTCCTTAATTCGCTAGCACACTGTACCGAAGCACGTACTGCATTGTATGCAGATGACGTCATGCCATATGTGACCACAGTTAACACATATTCCACTATCTCTTCTGTGGGAGATTCCCTCCAGAATATTCTCTGGAGGTCCCACTGCTGTCGCGCTATACCCACTTGCCGAAACATCATTTTGATGTCTGCACTGAACGCTATCCTATGCCTTCTAAATCGCATGACTATCTCGTGAAGATCACGCTGTAGCTTTTCCCCTAGTAGTTGCATATCATTTAAGGAAACGCCCTTATCTGTATGACAACTACAGTCAAACACTACTCGAAATTTCTTCGTCACACAATGGTGTGACTGTCCCGCTGTCGGCTGTCCGTTCGCTCTTACCATATGTCCTAACTCTTCATATTCACGCATGAATTGGACATACTTCTCTTTTATCGCTGGCTCTCTATCGAATTTCCTATCAAGATACATAAATCTTTTCAACGCTATCTCTCTAGAACTACCTAGATGCTGTATATCAGCCTTTAATGGTATCGTGACGATAAAACGCCCTTCACTATCCCTCACTGTCATTTGTAGGAAATTATTCTCTACCGCTTGTTCCTCTTCTGTCCTGGATGCGCAACATCCCACTGGATCCATGGCCCACAACTGTCTCACCAGGTGGTCCACGCTTTCCACCTCGACACACCGAGCTGCTGGCAGAACACTAATCCCAACACTCGCACCATCGGGTTCGCTACCCCCAAGCACTACTGTACCAAACGCTGTTCCGATAGCCACCATATTGCCAATATTTCGTGGTATCGCGCTCGCTATTATCTTGGCAACAATTCTTGCCCCTAGCACAATGTTAAAAACCCCCCTTTGCCAATAGTTAGGATCGGCGTAGGGTTCCGCTTTCTCAAATAACGCTGGCTCGACATCCCTTAACGGGGTATGCGCTATCCACTTGGAATCCTTGGGAAGTACCCAAAAGACCTCATCTATCCAGGTTTCCCACCGAAACCAGGGCATGATCCGGATGCTTATCTGCTTCCGAATACGAATGGGATCGCCATTGATTCCCACCACTCTCTTTGCTGTCGACACTGTCTCCAATGCATGATCATTGATCAAGCTGTGCGTTATCAAATTCGGATGCGCTCCTGAATCTAACAACGCCCTCGCTGGCCCATACGTCTTCTTGCCCACCTGAAACAAAATAGCTACGGTCGGAAGAAGTGTAACTCCTTCCCCTTGAAACCCATTGCCCAAAGAATTTAAACATTCAAAATACTTTCCATAATTTTTATTTTCTTTCGTACACTTTCTCTTAATCATTTTATCACACTCTCCGCTTGCTGACCGCTTTCGCTTGATTCCATTGCTCTTCTTTGATGGACGCTTTTCCAGTCAATCCGCTTTCCTTGGTATCAATTTGAATGCCGCTGTTGTCATTATTGGTACTGGGTTCTTCGCTGTCCATATGGGACATAATAGGCTGTTATGTATTTGCCGGTAAGGGCATCTAGGGCATGGGTCTTGGAAGCATCCAATTCTCGCACAGACCGTGCCGGCGAACGTAGTCTCGCCTCGCTGTCAGATTACGCTGTCGAAATCTGTCGCAACTGTGTATTTGATGGAATTCACCACACAACTCACATGTGTGGCGACGTCCGCTGTCTCGAGTTGTGCTTATTCCCGCTGGCTTCGCTGCTGGCTCTGGTTTCTTCCCTGGCTGCTGTTCGGCTGGCCGTATGACTCTGGGAGTCGCTGTTCCCGCTGTCGGTCTTGGATGATGAACTTCACGCTCATTCTGGAACCGATTGTACCGGTTCCTGGAGCTGGTAGGCTGGCTGCTAGCTGCTGCTTGTCTATCTAAAAATTCAAGCATCTGCCTACTTGTAGGCAACTCATCCCCCCTATGCAGCTCCCACTGTCGCGCTGTCTCTGAATCGAGGCGTTCGTGGATCATCGGAACCACGAACATGTCCCACGAATCCACAGGCACACCTTGTGCCCTAAGCTGTCGTAGCATCTCATGGGTGACGTTCGATATGTTTTGTATCGCTGTGCTGGCTGGGTTCGCTGGCAATGCTGGCAAATCTGTAAACGCTTTCAGCAACATACGGCATGTCGCATATTTCCGATTGTAGAGTTGATTAAGGCGCTCCCAAGCCTCAAAATAACTTCCATCGGTTAGTTGCCACTTTCCCATGGTCTTCGCGGCCTCACCACACAACGACGTCGAGAGGTACGTAAATTTATACGCTGGCGAGATGGCTTCGTTGCTGTGGATGGCAGCGACGAACTTGTCATGAAAACCTTGCCAATTGGTAAGGTCCCCATCGAACGTCCCCCAGGTATTACTGATGTTGTGCTGCTGTGCTGGCATTTGCACCTGCACTGAAATCGCTTGCTGGGACGGATTTTCCCTTAGGGACGCTGGCACACTTTCCGAAACCGCTGGCTGCACGCTGGCTTGCCTTCTTATTAAGGCCGCTTTCGCATTATAGTAGCTTTCTTCAGTTATCATATAGCTCTCCTCAACTGACTTAATGTCAGTCCCCTTTGCGACGATTAGTTTGTCGTGGACGACTGTAAGGTGTGCCCAGCTCTCCTCCAGTCGCTCCAACCGCATCTGCAGCTCGATGCTATACGCTGTCCTAAATGCTTCGCTGTCCGTGTATGCCACTATCCGATTGATCGCAGCTATTTCTGCTCGATGTGCATGCTGCTCTGACATGTCTTAAAATAAATGGAATAGAGTTGCATTATTACTTTGCCAAAGTTTGCTCCTCTGTACCAAAAATATACCCCTACCGAAAACCTATTCCTACCTACCACCTAACATATGTCCGTCGCTATCGCTGTTCCTGCCTGCATGCAGGCTTCACTATCATTGCTTGCAAATTCACTATCATATCACTTTCCTTGTTCATTATTATATCACTTTCCGGTAACGTTACCTGCTGGCTGTGAGCTTTTGCTCTTTATATTCTGTCCAAATGCTGACCCCCTCTCAGCATTGCTATTTCGGTTGGCTAATATCGCTTTCGTATCACTTTCTTATAGGCATTTTTCGCTATCTGTTATCACTATCTGAATACACTATCTTATTGGCATATCGCTGTCTTTGATCGCTATCTGAATACATTGTCCTATTGGCATATCGCTATCTGTTATCGCTATCTGAATACACTGTCCTATTGGCATATCGCTATCTGTTATCGCTATCTGAATACACTGTCCTATTGGCATATCGCTATCTTTTGGCATTTCACTTTTCCTTAACACTATCGAAATTCGCTTTCTTATTGGCATTTCACTTTCCATTTCACTATCTAAATTCGCTGTCTAATTGGCATTTCACTTTCCATTTCACTTTTCCATTTCACTTTTCCATTTAATATCGCTGTCCATTTGCCTTCCGAAATGTAATCCTACCTAAATTCCTAACTAAGCGTGTTGGCCAACACTTATTTATGCCAATATTTTCGCTGGCTATTAATCTCCAATTGGATTATTATCGCTTTCTCATTTGACTGCATTAGTCTCGCTTTTCCTTTTTGTTGCCAATGTTCACTCTTCGCATTTCACTATCCCGGACAATGTAGGCTAACCAGAGAAAATACAATATTAAAAACGCACCCCCTCATATACCTCATGATGAGACTAGCGCACAAGAATCATCGAGATATTAAAAACGCATAAGAATAACACTATCTCAACGTAATCCCAACGCTCTTGGGACAAGGAAATATTGTTTGTTTTAAAAACGCAAACGCACCCAAATCCCACGCAAGACGCAACGCAAAGATAAACTACACTGTGTCCGCTGCTGCAGACAACAAACACAGTAACGCAATGCACCCCCATTGCAACAACAACAACAATTCGCATTGCGTTGTTGTGCATATACGCAACACAAAAAAACTATAATCCCCAGAATAACAAGAAATATTGCTAATATTTAGTGGTATAGCGCTCGCTATTATCTTGGCAACAATTCTTCCCCCTAGCACAATGTTAAAAACCCCCCTTTGCCAATAGTTAGGATCGGCGTAGGGTTCCGCTTTCTCAAATAACGCTGGCTCGACATCCCTTAACGGGGTATGCGCTATCCACTTGGAATCCTTGGGAAGTACCCAAAAGACCTCATCTATCCAGGTTTCCGACCGAAACCAGGGCATGATCCGGATGCTTATCTGCTTCCGAATACGAATGGGATCGCCATTGATTCCCACCACTCTCTTTGCTGTCGACACTGTCTCCAATGCATGATCATTGATCAAGCTGTGCGTTATCAAATTCGGATGCGCTCCTGAATCTAATAACGCCCTCGCTGGCCCATACAACTTCTTGCCCACCTGAAACAAAATAGCTACGGTCGGAAGAAGTGTAACTCCTTCCCCTTGAAACCCATTTCAAAAAGAATTTAAACATTCAAAATACTTTTCATAATTTTTATTTTCTTTCGTACACTTTCTCTTAATCATTTTATCACACTCTTCGCTTGCTGACCGCTTTCGCTTGATTCCATTGCTCTTCTTTGATGGACGCTTTTCCAGTCAATCCGCTTTCCTTGGTATCAATTTGAATGCCGCTGTTGTCATTATTGGTACTGGGTTCTTCGCTGTCCATATGGGACATAATAGGCTGTTATGTATTTGCCGGTAAGGGCATCTAGGGCATGGGTCTTGGAAGCATCCATCCACCCCGTGTCCACACTTTTGTAAGGTTTGACTACCACAATGGACCGTGGGTTTTCTAACCGGCAGTGATGCCATAAATGGTTTAAAAATTTCTAAGTGCTAATCGACGGGCAGGGCACGAATGCCATAGGGATCTGCCATATGAGAGAAACAACTTGTTTTGAATGCAAAATTGAATCTGAATTTTATTGCCAAAATGTACGCCTTATATACTAATTTCATTCACCTATGGTGAATCTATAATTCTAATAATAACCTACTTTAATATTATTTCTATTTTTATTTTTGTTTGTACTTTGTACTTTATTTTGGGCTACTTAAAGTTACCTTACTTAACTTAGCTTACTCAGCAGTTTCGGTCGTAGTCTTCGTCATAGTGGCTTCGACTCATAGAGGCTTCGATTCATAGTAGCTTCGATTCATAGTAGCCTCGATTGATTGTTGCATCAAATTTCATCGAATGTTAGGTCGTCGTCATCGTCGTCATCGTGGCTTGGATCATTGAGTTTATATACATAGAGGAATCACGAAACATTACGTTACTACGTCACTAGGTGGCACCAGGTACACCAAATCAAGATTTTATATTTTTGTAGATCTTTTATATTTTTTTGTGGAACCCATTGGCTTGTGAAAAAAGCAAAACAAAAAATGAATGTGATTTCGAGGGGTTGGTATTTTTTTTATTTTTGCAAATTGTAGGTACCTAGATACTCGTTCATATTTGGTTTAAGGTCATGATTTTTTATTGTTTATTTATTTTGCGTAGATTGCGATTCAATGTGTGCTTAAGTCGCTATAAGAGCATAAGCTTAAGGGTAGAAATTGAAACTTGAACTTTATACAAATTCGGAAGGATTTAATTTTTTTTTAACATATCATATTTTCGGGTGAATTAAGCATATAGATATAGACAGATAAGGTACATACAATAGTAGGTACCTATATCTGATTATATACAGGGTGATTCACGAGCGTTGTGCCAATAAGTTAGAGCGTGTAGGTTGGGTTGAGACAAGAAAAAAATCGTATGGGAGGGGGGGGTCTATTCAACTCCGTTAAGCCGGGAGGGGCAATTTTCTAAAAACATGACTTAAATTTGAAAAAAAAATATTAAAAAATAACGGTAGCTCTTACAATGCCATGCTATATCTTTTTGTAAAGCCAAAAACTTGTTTTTTTTATTGTAATTTTAAATGAAGTTTTTTTATTGAACCGTTTTCAAAATATTAATTTTCAAACTCAAAATTTGGAAAAAAAATTAAAAAAAAAATAATTTTAAAACTATTTTTTTTCAAAATTTTACGTAATTAGGTATTATTTTTGTTCTCAGAATTCAATACTTCAATGAATTTTAAATTTAACACTGAAAATCGTTTGGTTTTATGACTTTTTGTTGCCAAGATATTGAAAAATAACCGAACCTACTTCTTCACAAAAACAAGAAAATCTAGCCATACTGGATGGCACAAGGTATCATTTAGCCATTTTTACTTGCGATTATAGGTACTATAAGGCAAGTTATGCATTCGTAAAAAAAAAAAAATCAAACAATCAAACATGACATTACGATGATAGAGAAGTCGAAAAAAGTGGGTCCGACAATTCTGTCTGTCTGTCTGTCTGTCCGTATGTCTGTCTGTATAGTTACCTACAGCCTAAACGGCTGGACCGATTTGCTTCAAACATAGTATTATTATGACGTCCTACAGAGGGGTTTTTGGAATTAGCATCCTAGCTCCAAAACTAACGGTACCTGCCATACGATTTTTTGTGAAAAATTAAAATTTCTCAAAATCGGCTCCTACGATTTTGATACAACTTTCTGAATGATGTTTTCTGTGCAAACTTTATGTTTTGGTTGGAATAGATTTTTCAGCAAAAGTCTTATAACGGTACCTCCCATAGGACCGGTTTTTTGAAATCCGATTTTCTCGTAAGCCGCTTGACGGATTTCGATGAAATTTTTAATGTAGAAGCCCTTTTATAAACGAAATAAAATAAATTAGTAATTTTTCCAAAAATTTGTTTTTTCCAAAAACGGTTTAATCTATATTTTTTTAATATTATTTTTCTGATAAAAACTACAAAGTGCTAGAAGTTGGCATACTCAAAAAAAATTTGGAATATATTTTCGAGAAGTTTTTCAATAAAAACTGTTTTTTGAAAAAACTGGTCCAACGATTTTGAAAAAAAATTTCGTCAAAATTCAAAAACGTAAACGAAACCTGATGGCTTACTTCATTTTCTCCAAAAAACGTTTAAGGTATTGATTTTAAAGTGATTTATAAAATTTCATATGATTTTTTCAACGCTTTTTTCCCAAAATCTCAAGCAACCAAAACCATTTGAACACATTAGAGCAAGTTTGTACGACCCAGTCGTGCACTTTATTTTTTGTGTTTTTGTGAAGAAGTAGGTTCGGTTACTTTTGAAAAGCTTGGCAACAAAAAGTCATAGAGCCATACGGTTTTCAGTGTTGGATTTAAAATTAAAAGGGGCATTGAATTTGGAGTACAAAAATAATACTTAATTACGTAAAATTTTGAAAAAAATTTGTTTTAAAATTATTAATTTTTTTTCAATTTTGAGTTTGAAAATTAATATTTTGAAAACGGTTGTAAGAGCTACCGTTATTTTTTAATATTTTTTTTTCAAATTTAAGTCATGTTTTTAGAAAATTGCCCCTCCCGGCTAAACGGAGGGGAATAGACCCCCCCCTCCCATACGATTTTTTTCTTGTCTCAACCCAACCTACACGCTCTAGCTTTTTGGCACAACGCTCGTGAATCACCCTGTATAGAACCCGTCTCTTCATTTGCATGGTACAAGCTAAACACTCGGTTTGGACCAATTTCAACGAAATATTTTATTTTATTACAAAAATCCTCATTTCAAAGCAATTTTTTTTTCATTGCAAAATTTCTCAAAATAGATTTCCTCTATTTTGAACAATTATTATAAAATAAATTACGATCAATATACATAATGTACCTAATTGCAAAGTGAAATTAGTTTTCACTTTCTGCATTTTTGTTTATCCATTTCTTGACCGATATTGTATATTTTTATGGAATACCCATACCTATTCCTTAAGTATTTTCTTTTAGTTGAGATAGCAAAAACGTAAATGCATAAACAGACTCATACATATTTGTATAAAAAAATTTCGAAGCAAAGTAAAGGACAAGCATGGTGCGGGCTGAAGGGACATGGACAGACTCGCCTCACGTGACCAATACGCAGGTATACCAATTTTTTTTAATTGTGTGTGTGAGTTTTGTGCCAATCCTTTAAAGGCTTTCTGGATATAGCAACCAGACAAAAATATCAGCACAAATAACAGGGAACCAAAAAAAAAAAAACAAGAATTCACACAAAAACAAATGTACCTATCAATTTCAATTCCAGCCCATTATTGTTGTTTTGTGTTGGTAAGATACACACATGTTGATCGTTAAGGGAGGGTGCAGGATAGCAGTCCACATCTGCTTGTCGATAATATATCCACATTCCACATGGAATCCAAAAATGGTTCGTCCTTATGCTAAATCATAACGCCACCTACTCGTAAGTGACGAAGTAACGCACTATTCTGTTTTCAACGAGGTGGTTCCTCTATGTATATAAACTCAATGCTTGGATTGATGCATTACGTTTCATTGTTATTGTTTTGGGAGAATGGTAGGTCGTTGTCATTGTTGAGTTAAGTTTCATTGTTATTGTTGAGGTAGGTTTTGCGATGAGTATAGATACACTACACCCTCACCCTCAAGCGAAAAATTATTAGAAGAATAGTTTATTATTTTGAGAATAATTTTTCAAGATAAATTTGAAATTGGAGTGGTCGCAAGTGCAGAACACGTCTCGTGCTTATGTAGTTATGGAAGTGCAGTTTTATATATACATTAATATCTTAAATTTTTTTTTTTTTTTAATTATTTCATTCATCTATATTATATTTCTTAAGGCTATTATTGTGGAGTTTTTTATGTTCTCCTTTTATGTCTACTATTGTGTTTACATTATTTGTTTCAATTATTTTATATGGTCCATGGTAGGGACTTTGTAATTTTTTCCTACTTTCTGGTTTTACAAATACTAAGTCTCCTATTTTAAAATCTGAAATATTTGTATTTTTATCGTATTCTAATTTTCTTTTACTTTTTACATTGTCAATAATTGAATGAGTTTTTGTAAGTGCGTACTTAAGTCTAGTTTTGATTTCATTTACATAGTTTTCTAAATTATATATTTTTGTATTAGTATTTATTACATCATTAGGTAAATAACATAGTTTTCCGAATACAAGTTCGTATGGTGTATAATTAGTGTCAATATGTGGTGTAGTGTTATATGAAAATGTGTAGTATGGAATCCAAATATCCCATTCATGGTCTTCAGTAAAATTTAAAAGGAATTCATTGAGAACTCTATGGTTTCTTTCTATAGAACCTATGCTTTGATGATGATAAGGTGCTGAATAAATTTGTTTTATTTTTAACAATTCGCAAATATTTTTCATTAGTTCATTTTTGAATTCAGTTCCGTTATCTGATTTAAGAATTTTGAAACATCCGTATTTTAAGATAAATTGTTCTACTAATGTTTTGGCTATGGTTTTTGCATCTTTACTTTCGATAGGGTGTGCAACAACATATTTGGTGAGTTCACATTGCATTGTCAATATATATCTATATCCGTTTGATATTCTAAGAGGTCCTACTGTATCGATCTGTATGGTTTCAAAACTAGTTGTAGGCGTATCAGTTATAGTCATTTTTTCTTTAGTGTGTCTCGTTTGTTTGTTTTTTGTACATAGTTCACAAGTGTTTATAAATTTCTTTGCCATATTTTTCCATACGTATTTTTGCTTGAGTTTAATTATAGTTTTTCGAATACCTAAATGTCCTCCATGTGGTGTGTTGTGGTAATCTTTTATTATGTTTAATTGTTCTTCATTTGTAATTATTCTTTGAGGGGGTTTATATGTAAGTTTTTTCGTGGGCGAGTGTTAATCCTCTGGTTGCAACCTATTATAAATAATCTTTTAATTTTTCTTTTTCAATATATGTGAATGTTAAATCTTCTTCACTAAGCGCTATTTCTTTTATGGGTACCCTTTTTAAAACTGATACGAGCTTCTCCAGGGTCGAAACGTGTTTCGCTGGATTATTTTTATTCATCTCAATACTAGTATCATTTTTTATTTTATTACAACTCGCTATTTCAAATCTTAATTTTTTCATATTTCTGACGTCAGTTATGGACGTACAGTCCCACATATGAAGGTAGCTAGTCTTCTGCTGAGACGTGTAGTTCTCCTCTATATTATTATTTTTATTGGCAATGTTTTTGCCATACCCCTTGTTATTGCCATGATCCGCTCCTTGGAGTCGCGATCACTTTGGAAATTATTATTGTCATTATTTACCAACATGGATTTTAGAATATCACTGTCAATTTTAATTCTTGAGAGTGCATCGGCATTCGTATTTGCTGAACCTTGTTTGTAGATTATCTCAAAATCATAATCTGATAAGTCTATTCTAATTCTCGTTAATTTTGAAGATGGATTTTTATGTGAAAACAGTGAGACTAACGGTCTATGGTCAGTTACAACTATAAATTTTCTTCCGTAGAGATAAGGTCGGAAAAAATGTATACCCAAATGGATAGCCAATAATTCTTTTTCTATAATCGGTTTATTTATGTCATGTTTTTGTAAAGCTTTGCTCGCATAAGATATTGGCAAGTCATGTCCTATTTCACCTTGTGAGAGTATCGCGCCTAATGCAAAATCTGATGCATCAGTGGTGAGTATGAAAGGTTTATCAAAATTTGGGTATAGTAAAATTGGTGGGTTAATTAATTTCTGTTTTAAATCTTTAAAAGCTGTGTCACATTCGTTTGAGCAAATGAAAGGTTGATTCTTTTTAAGAAGGGAATTTAGACTTTTTGCAATTTCAGCGAAATTGGGAATAAACCGTCTATAATAGTTACAGAAAGCAACGAACCGTCTTACTTCGTCTGCATTTGTTGGTATGGGATAGTTTTCTATTGTTTTATATTTGGAAGGGTCAGTTTGTATGCCTTTGCTTGTTATTAGGTGCCCTAAATATATTACTTCAGATTTTAGGAAATGACACTTTGCTGGCGTTCAATTTGAGGTTGTATTTTCGTAATCGTTCGAAAACATTGATTAAGTTCTGGTTGTGGTGCTGTATACTACATCCAAAGATAATTATATCGTCTACATATAAGAATGCTTCTGATTCTAGACCACTAAGTGCTACTGTTAGCATTCTTTGGAAACTATTTGAAGATATTTTGAGTCCAAAAGGTAGTCTTTTGAATTGGTAGTGTCCGTCTGGTGTGGAGAATGCAGTGATAGGTCTTGATTCACATTCTAAAGGTATTTGGTGAAACGAACTGGTCATGTCAAGAGTGGAAAAATATTTGGCTCTACCTAGTCTATCAAGAACATCTTCTATTCTTGTCAATGGAAACTTATCATTTACTATCTTGTCGTTTAATTTACGGAAATCTATTACTAGGCGCCATTTTTTTTTATTTTCTTCGCTTATCTTAGGTACTAATAGCAATGGTGAATTGTAAGGACTAACTGAATGCTCTATAATGTCATTGTCAAGCAGTTCAGCTACTTGCTTTTTTATTTCTAAATTTTGTGTATGTGGTAGTCTGTAGTTTTTTATGTATACTGGGTTTTCGTTCGTAATATTTAGGCTTTGTGTGTAAAAATTATTAGTTGTAAGAGGTTCATCTTTGAGATGAAAAATGTCTTGGTATTTTTCGCATATTTGTTGCAGTGTTGTTTTTGTATTTGTGTCAGTTTGATCAATTTTTAGTTCTTCTAATAATTTTTGTATTCTCTTTGTATCGCACCTAGTCTTTGTTTTAAGTATTGTGTAGTTATCTAATCTCTCTATTGTGGGTTCTATATTGTTGATTAATACCTCAAAGTCGTTTACGTTTAGTAATTTTATGTGACATCTAACTTTTGGAGGTATAATTGAGTTTGCTACAAAAACTCCAGTTAGTCTTCGTTTACTGTTAAATTAATTGGGCATATTATTTCTGTTCTTGGTGGTATTTTGAGTGTTTTTTGTAGTTTTGTAATAATAGGCTGAATGATATCATTTTCTTCTATAATCGTAGTAATTGTATATGTTTCGTAATCTATTTTACATATTTATGTACTTCGAAAGGAAATCTCTACCTAAAATACCATCTGTCGTGATTGGAAAATTAGTTTCGACTATATGGAAAGTATGAGATATTGTGTTGTTCGCAAACTTGAGATTTAATTCTTTTGTGCCTAGAGACAAAATTTCTTCTTCTGATATACCCGTGAGTCTGCATCTTTCATTTGCAAGGTTTGCTGTGTCTATGTTGTCTTCTTTATATATGGATATGTCTGCGCCTGTATCTATGAGGAATGTCTGATTTAGGTTTAATTTAGGTATGTATATAGATACGCAGTTTGTTATGTTGTTTGAAATATTTAGCACTCTTGATTTTGGTATCCCGGATAATTGCTGTCTGCGATTTCCGGGCCATCCACGTTTCCCTGGTTGTTCAGAACGTTAATTTTTCTGTTATTTGTCATCCTGTTGTAAGTATTTTGGTTCCGGTTATTATAATTTGGTCTTCTTTGTTGGTTGTTGAAATTGTTATTTTGGTAGTTACGTTGTTGGTAGTTGTTGTGAGACCTATAATTGTTGTTCCATTGTTGTTGTTGATTTTGGAAATGTTGTCTGTTGTTGTTATAATTTGGTTGTTGGATGTTATATCTATGTTTGAAGTTGCTTGTGCGTCCCCTATTGTTGCCAAAACGGTTGTTGTTTCCTTGTTTCATAAATAACATGTGGCTAGAATCGGTTTCTCTTTCCAGTTCGAGTGAAAAGTTGACGGCTTCTGATAAAGTTTTCGGTTGAGCAGCAAATAATGTTGGCTTTATGCTTTCATTGATGCCATTTTTGAAAATAGTGAGAGCATAGCTTTCGTTAATTTTTCCTATAACTTCTTTTTCTGCATTTGTCGCAGTGTCTGGTAATTGTTTTATTTGTAAGTTATTAAGGTCTGTTATCAGAGAGATTATCCTTTCTTTATAAGATGTTATGCTTTGGTTCTTCTGTGAGATTTGTGCTAGCTTTGTGTGGACTTGCGATATTATAGTTGTGTTTTTGTATTTTTCTTTTAAACTTTTAGTAAGTGTTGCTACTGTTTCAAATTTTGTTGCAAACCCTAACGTGGTTTTGACGTTTTGTGAAAGTTTAACATGAAAAATGAAATTCAAATATTCTGTCTTTGCGGTTTCTTTTAAGCTATCATGTAGGATTGTTAAGATCGTCACAAATGCATCGAGTTCCTTGAAATTTCCCGTGAAAATTTGGACATTTTTCATGGTAGTCTCAATGTTAAAATATGCCATTTTCGCCTGTTTGTTTATCCATGTAATGTTTGTTTCTATAATGTTTTTTTACTGTTCTGTATGTTTGTGTGAATGTGTCTATAAGTGAAGTGCTTGTTGTATCTAATTTTGAGTTATCTACAAGATCTAGAAATTCCTTCTTAAGTGTCTTTATTTCTTCTAATTTACCTTACCATTTTTTTTCTTTGTATCCTCTACTTCCACTTTTTTTATATTTGTATAAATATTATCGAGAGCCTCCATTAAAAAAAAAAATATTTTGTTCTATTTATGTATTATTTCTTTCTATTATTTTTTTTTTTACATAATTTAATAATGAACAAAAAATAGAATAAGACAAAAGATTTACATCAATTACATAGTTTTAATACTTCTTTTCTAAAAACATCTTTTTGCACAAAAATCGATTTCACTGCACATAGTGTTATATATTTAAAAAAAAAAACGTTATTGGTTCATTCAACCCATAGTTTGTTCTGACAACCTCTGTATAGCTCTTAGTTTTGCTGAGCGTGAACGCGGATTTGCACTTGTGGGGAGGAATGCAAAAGCATTCGTTTCTATTTCGAAGCGCTCTTGAAGGAACATATAAAGGAATTAACGAGACTAAATCCATAGAAGATATGCGAGAATCTAAAATATCTTTTCTAAACATGACACATTGAACCTGCCTGCAACCTTTAAGCGTTTTTAAATCAATAAGCAAACATTTTGCATTATAATTCGGTAAGTAGTCAACCCACTTCAGTTTTCTCAGTGCATAGCTCGTAAACCGTTTTTGAACTCTTTCGATTCTCAGAATACCATTTTCTTCTTCTATTAATCCAGATGTTCGGTTTTGTGCAGGATCGCCATGTAAAGTTTGACTACCACAATGGACCGTATGTTTTCTAACCGGCAGTGATGCCATAAATGGTTTAAAAATTTCTAAGTGCTAATCGACGGGCAGGGCATGAATGCCATAGGGATCTGCCATATGAGAGAAACAACTTGTTTTGAATGCAAAATTGAATCTGAATTTTATTGCCAAAATGTACGCCTTATATACTAATTTCATTCACCTACGGTGAATCTATAATTCTAATAATAACCTACTTTAATATTATTTCTATTTTTATTTTTGTTTGTACTTTGTACTTTATTTTGGGCTACTTAAAGTTACCTTACTTAACTTAGCTTACTCAGCAGTTTCGGTCGTAGTCTTCGTCATAGTGGCTTCGACTCATAGTGGCTTCGATTCATAGTAGCTTCGATTCATAGTAGCCTCGATTGATTGTTGCATCAAATTTCATCGAATGTTAGGTCGTCGTCATCGTCGTCATCGTGGCTTGGATTGATGCATTACGTTTCATTGTTATTGTTTTGGGTGAATGGTAGGTCGTTGTCATTGATGAGTTAAGTTTCATTGTTATTGTTGAGGTAGGTTTTGCGATGAGTATAGATACACTATACTTTAGACAATTCTCGCACAGACCGTGCCGGCGAACGTAGTCTCGCATCGCTGTCAGATTACGCTGTCGAAATCTGTCGCAACTGTGTATTTGATAGAAGTCACCACACAACTCACATGTGTGGCGACGTCCGCTGTCTCGAGTTGTGCTTATTCCCGCTGGCTTCGCTGCTGGCTGTGGTTTCTTCCCTGGCTGCTGTTCGGCTGGCCGTATGACTCTGGGAGTCGCTGTTCCCGCTGTCGGTCTTGGATGATGAACTTCACGCTCATTCTGGAACCGATTGTACCGGTTCCTGGAGCTGGTAGGCTGGCTGCTAGCTGCTGCTTGTCTATCTAAAAATTCAAGCATCTGCCTACTTGTAGGCAACTCATCCCCCCTATGCAGCTCCCACTGTCGCGCTGTCTCTGAATCGAGGCGTTCGTGGATCATCGGAACCACGAACATGTCCCACGAATCCACAGGCACACCTTGTGCCCCAAGCTGTCGTAGCATCTCATGGGTGACGTTCGATATGTTTTGTATCGCTGTGCTGGCTGGAATCACTGGCAATGCTGGCAAATCTGTAAACGCTTTCAGCAACATACGGCATGTCGCATATTTCCGATTGTAGAGTTGATTGAGGCGCTCCCTAGCCTCAAAATAACTTCCATCGCTTAGTTGCCACTTTCCCATGGTCTTCGCGGCCTCACCACACAACGACGTCGAGAGGTACGTAAATTTATACGCTGGCGAGATGGCTTCGTTGCTCTGGATGGCAGCGACGAACTTGTCATGAAAACCTTGCCAATTGGTAAGGTCCCCATCGAACGTCCCCCAGGTATTACTGATGTTGTGCTGCTGTGCTGGCATTTGCACCTGCACTGAAATCGCTTGCTGGGACGGATTTTCCCTTAGGGACGCTGGCGACGCTGGCATACTTTCCGAAATCGCTGGCTGCACGCTGGCTTGCCTTCTTATTAAGGCCGCTTTCGCATTATAGTAGCTTTCTTCAGTTATCATATAGCTCTCCTCAACTGACTTAATGTCAGTCTCCTTTGCGACGATTAGTTTGTCGTGGACGACTGTAAGGTGTGCCCAGCTCTCCTCCAGTCGCTCCAACCGCATATGCAGCTCGATGCTATCCGCTGTCTTTAATGCTTCGCTGTCCGTGTATGCCACTATCCGATTGATCGCAGCTATTGCTGCTCGATGTGCATGCTGCTTTGACATGTCTTAAAATAAATGGAATAGAGTTGCATTATTACTTTGCCAAAGTTTGCTCCTCTGTACCAAAAATATACCCCTACCGAAAACGTATTCCTACCTACCACCTAACATAATGTCCGTCGCTATAGCTGTTCCTGCCTGCATGCAGGCTTCACTATCATTGCTTGCAAATTCACTATCATATCACTTTCCCTGTTCATTATTATATCACTTTCCGGTAACGTTACCTGCTGGCTGTGAGCTTTTGCTCTTTATATTCTGTCCAAATGCTGACCCCCTCTCAGCATTGCTATTTCGGTTGGCAAATATCGCTTTCGTATCACTTTTTTATAGGCATTTTTCGCTATCTGTTATCACTATCTGAATACACTATCTTATTGGCATATCGCTGTCTTTGATCGCTATCTGAATACACTATCCTATTGGCATATCGCTATCTGTTATCGCTATCTGAATACACTGTCCTATTGGCATATCGCTATCTGTTATCGCTATCTGAATACACTGTCCTATTGGCATATCGCTATCTTCTGGCATTTCACTTTTCCTTAACACTATCGAAATTCGCTTTCTTATTGGCATTTCACTTTCCATTTCACTATCTAAATTCGCTGTCTAATTGGCATTTCACTTTCCATTTCACTTTTCCATTTCACTTTTCCATTTAATATCGCTGTCCATTTGCCTTCCGAAATATAATCCTACCTAAATTCCCCACTAAGCGTGTTGGCCAACACTTATTTATGCCAATATATTCGCTGGCTATTAATCTCCAATTGGATTATTATCGCTTTCTCATTTGACTTCATTAGTCTCGCTTTTCCTTTTTGTTGCCAATGTTCACTCTTCGCATTTCACTATCCCGGACAATGTAGGCTAACCAGAGAAAATACAATATTAAAAACGCACCCCCTCATATACCTCATGATGAGACTAGCGCACAAGAATCATCGAGATATTAAAAACGCATAAGAATAACACTATCTCAACGTAATCCCAACGCTCTTGGGACACGGAAATATTGTTTGTTTTAAAAACGCAAACGCACCCAAATCCCACGCAAGACGCAACGCAAAGATAAATTACACTGTGTCCGCTGCTGCAGACAACAAACACAGTAACGCAATGCACCCCCATTGCAACAACAACAACAATTCGCATTGCGTTGTTGTGCATATACGCAACACAAAAAAACTATAATTCCCAGAATAACAAGAAAATAAAAAAAAACCTATTTTCAGACACTTGCATTTTTCTCGCTGACTAAAAAACACTATCATTTCGCTGGCCTGAAAACACTATCATAATCTATGCCAATAACACTGTCGTAACACTGTACCATAAGCATTATCAATTCACTTGCTGAAATATTTTAAAATATTTATATGCTGGCCGAAAACACTCTCATATGCAAGTCTGAAATAAAAACACTTTCGATTCATTCGCCAATAAAATGAAAACAATTTTTTCCTCGCTGGCCCGAAAAACCCTTTCTGTCAACTATCCTGGGCACCACTATCCCTGTCGCTGGCCAAAAACACTTTTCAATTATTATTTGTAAAAAATATACACACCTTCGTTCTTCTCCGTATTATTGTTTTTAGAAAATATAAACACTTTCGTTCTTCTCCGTATTATTGTTTGTTTTTTTTTTTTTTTAATTTTAACTTTCCGCACTTTCAATGAATCCCGGTCGCTTAAGATACTCACAACTGAATAACTATGCAAGACCATTCAAAAAAGATGCGTAGACAAAAACAAGCTACCTATACACACACATTCCTCATCTCATTGCTTATTTACTGGAAGCTGGAACCCTTTTTAAGGGTGGGTTGTGTGCAAAGAGGATATATACATAGAGTCCAATCTTTCCTACGTTCCATCCTCCTCTGCTAAAATTTTCGTGGTCCCTTTCCTATTGTATTCATTGTCCGTGTGAAACAACGACAAGAAACGATGAGGTAAGTAGTAAGGAGTGAACGCACACATGTTTAACAAGAACAACAATATGACAGCTGTAGCACACACACATGTTTAACAAAAAGAACAATATGACAGCTGTAGCTTGTAGGCAAAATCAAAACAAGGCACAAGATTGGACTCTATGTATATATCCTCTTTGGTTGTGTGCAACAAGTTATTCTTGTTGCTTACCATACCGGTTTGTATGTATCAACAGATTGCTATCCATGGGTGCATGTGCAAAATCAATATGCACTGCGCCAAAGAGGATATATACATAGAGTCCAATCTTTCCTACGTTCCATTATCCTCTGCTAAAATTTTCGTGGTCTCTTTCCTATTGTATTCATTGTCCGTGTGAAACAACAACAAGAAACGATGAGGTAAGTAGTAAGGTGTTGTTGCGCAGTGTTGGCAAGTAAGTTACATGAAATAAGTTACCCGTTTAGTTACGCGTAACTAATATGAATTAGTTACGCCCAATATTTGGCGTAACTAATGTAACTAAATGTAACTAACTGTAACTAAATAAAACTAAGTCTTATTTAATAATAAAAAATAAAAAAATCACATTTCATCCTGAATCCCAATCGACTATTGAAGAAATTGTTTTATTAGCAAGGGCAACGGCAACCTGGCAAGGAATACAATTGAAATTACTATGTTCCTGATGAAAAGAAAATCTAATAAAATATTATATCCTTAGAGTATACAAAAGATTTTTTCTTGAGATTCTTGGACATTTCTTTTTTATTATGATTTTTTTTTTTTGGTAAATTCAGATTTGATCTCAGATTTGATCTCAAATTTAATCTCAAGTTCCAGATTTAGCTCACCCAAAGGAAATCAAACGAGATCTATTTTGTTTTATTTTCCAGGTTAAGTTAGAAGCATATCCAGTCGCCAGGCAAGCACCTACATCGGCAGTTTTTTTAATTTGACAATGGTGAACTTGTGATACTCTGGTGACAGTGCTGCGTGAAAATGGAATATTCTAAATAGGTATGATATATCGTACGAACAAAATGTTCAATTGAAAGATGTCAGAAATGTCAGTGCCAAACTGCTAAGAAAAACAAACAAATCTAGTGAGAAAACAAAATCTACTTTTAAGGACAAGAAGGCAATCAACAAATATTTATGTAATGGTTGGCTTGCTTTCACGGCTACAGGCGCCGGTAAATGCATGCATGTGTAAACCCCGCAGTAGTCACCTGCGCCGGTGAATTCACTCATCTAGCATACCCTTCATTAATGTCAAATTAGAAAGAGAAAAGACCAAGAGACATTTTTGAACTACCCAAATCCACGAATTACTCGGCAGCATTTTTATTTTGCTCTCAATGTCAGATAAATAAAATTAAATTTAACTAAATCTTAATTTGAATTGAATATTAAACATTATGTGATTTTCTTTTGGTACGTCAGGTCATATTTTTTTTTGCTGTCAGATAAAATCTGAAATCAAAATCTCTTTTTCATTTGTTCACAGATCATATTTTTTTCATTTCAGATCAAATTTCCAAATCTTTAATCTTATTTTCAATCGAGATTTGACACATATTTGCACACACACCACAGTATTTGATATTTGCTTTTAGAAGTGTTGTTTCATTTTGATTAAATATTTGTAGAAAATAAATTCTTAGGAACAGAAAATGGTTTATTATGAATTTTGCGAATTTTGTTAAAATAAGTGAAATTCGTGAATGAAGTGAATAGCTATTGTAATTAAATAATTATTTAGGCTATTTTGTAGGATTCAACATAAATGTACATTAATTGTGAAAAAGCACAAACACACAAAATAAAACAAAATAGGTCTCGTTTGATTTCCTTGGGCGACCCAAATCTGAAGTTTGAGATCAAATCTGAGATCAAATCAGTATTTACCAAAAAAAAAAACATCACAATAAACAGAGAAATGTAGAAGAATCTCAAAAAAAAGGGAAAACTTTAAATGTAAGTAAAAATCTATTGTATGCTCCAAGAATATAATATTTTATTAGATTTCCTTTTCATCAATAACATAAGTATTATTATATACTTAATTTTTTTTGTAGAAATATATGTAGTAATTTAAAAATGTATTCCTTGACGGCAATTAATCAATCATCCAGCTTTGCCCTAAAAAAGTGTAGTCAATCGTCATTCGATCCGGTTTGTGGATGGAACTTCTAAATTTCAATTTAACATAAAATGTGAGTTTTTGTATTTGAAAAATTCTATAAGTTATAGTTAATTACATTTAGTTACAATTAGTTACATTTAGTTACATTAGTTACATTAGTTACATAAGTTACATTAGTTACGTGTAACTAATTAAAATTCCAAAGTTACGCGTAACTATCCAACACTGTTGTTGCGGTAAATTTTACCACAACAAGTTTTGCCAACCCATTTCCTCTAATAACTTTTGTTTCCTAATCCCTTCCTGTTGCGGCTCCAAAATACTCTAAAGAGTGCAGTAGAAACCTGGTCCATCAGCCAGAGGACTGCTCTTTAAGTATTTTGGAAAAGTAACTAATCTAGGTTCCATCAGAGGTGTTGGACAGGAGGTCCACCTTATTTTACGAAAGGCGGAAGAGCCACTAAATCTTCGAGTTGTCGACAGAAGGTGGAAAGAGCAGAAAGGCATGAAGATGACTCATGTCCAACGATGTGTGAACTACAATCACACCAACATAAATGTAGTATGGCCGAGTGCCCACCATAAAGTGTCGGACATCAAAGAAAAATCACAATGATGTGTTTTTCCCTTTTTTATAGTTTCTGCGCGAAGGTCTACAAAATTAAGATTTTTCCCATTTGTATAAATTCAACCATTTTAGTTGGAAAATGGTTTAGTTCTTTCCAACAAGAATATTCTCCTCAAAATAATTAATTTGGGCCGGTTTGGACTGGGGACTTTGCGCGTTGTGTCGTAGTTTTTCACTTGCCTTTTTTTTTAAATAAAATATAATTGACATGATACGGCTGAACACGTCCACTGAGCCTACGAGGATCGCATCCTCAACGCATAGGATCGCGTGCAATGGTGGTATCACCGCTCTCAGTCGCACGTCTCTGCATAGATGGGCGAGATGCTGCTGCATGACTGAGACAAGAACACCACCACGCAAAAGATCCGAAGAGGATGGCTATATGGTCGGGGCGAAGTGGACAAGCCAGGCCTCTATTTTGAATGGGAATTCAATTTTGGATTTTGAGAAGAAAAGATAATTTTAATTTGGAAGAAAGAATTTTTTTGAAAAAGAGAAGTGAAAAACTTATCGAAATCGAGAAGATAACTTGGAGTTAAGGAGTAAACGATTGAGGAAATCGAGAAGTAAATTTTGAAGACATTTTTGAGAAGGATTTTCTTGTTGGCGGGATTTTACGAAGCTAAGTATTTTTGTGTCTGGTTGAGACCAGAAATTTTAGCTTGTCTATTGTTTGTTTAGTTTGTTTTTAACTCGTTTTGTTTGTGACCCTATGTGGGGCAAACAAATTTAGTTGTGTAGGCCTTCGCTGAATTTTCGTTTTCCTCCCAAGATTGTGGGACTCGTGACCCTTTTGTTTTTAACTTGCATTACCATTGTGATCTTCCTTTGTGTCACCGTGACACAAAACAGTGTTTGCTTTTCTTTATTTGCTTAAACCTATTCCTCATTTCGAGAATAAGCCTTCTGCTTACCTCGAAATACCATTGTTCAATTTTTCTTTTTGTTGAAAAGACTCTGGGTTTTCGTCCAGGCCTTCTGCCAAGGTTTCCCAGACCACTAACTTCTAATCAATAAAAGATTCAAATTTCCCATGGGGAATAATAATTCTTGTGTTCATATTGTTAATATTGGAGACCTATTTCAGATTAGTATTGGTAAGGCAAACTACCATAAAAGTTTCCTGGCGCTCACTTAAATCGAGTACACCCTGTACTCTATTTACACATAATTCAAATTCGTCGTTTCTTTTTATTAATCGAGCGCGATTAATAAAACATTGTTCTTATCGAACCCACTCCCAGCTGAGCTAACGGGAGACAGCACTGCATTTGCTGTCTGGCTAGGAGTATTTTTTTTTTTTTGATTTTGATCATTCTCTTATCTTTCCTATCAAACACACCGGCGCGGCGTTTGACGTTTCAATTGTTATTTCCAAAGTCGTGTTGCACGTCGTCTCTGTGCATTTGTTTATTCTTTTTTAATAAATATATTCGCGTTTTAGTTTTGGATTCGGGTAATCCTAATAGTTTAGCTTTAAATACATAATTTAATAATAATATATTCGATCGCGGTCGTGTGTTTTCGGTTTTGGTTTTCGGTAAAAAATATTCCTAGCAATTGGCGCCCAACGTGGGGCTTGTTTAGGAAATTCTTTGGAATTCTGTGTTGTCCTGTGTTTAGAGGAAGCGTTAGGGAAGTGTGTGAAATTTTTGTTTTTAAAAATAATTTACTTGGTGTTTTTTTTTTATTTTATTTAGGTGCAGTGTGAGTGGTGTTCCTGTTCCTGGGAAGTGATAATTCACCAAACAACATTTTCTACCTATCGTGTTTTTTGCCTTGATAAAGCCTTGAGTAAGGCAAACAAATTGTGAGTTTTTTTTTCTTTTTTCTTTTCGGATTTGTTTTTTTTTGTAGTTTATTGGTTGTTTCGATATTTCTTTTTTGTATAAACATTTTTTTTTGAACAAAAAAGAATATCGAAAGTAGTTTGTTTATCCATCCATTTTGAGTTGAGAGTAGCGCCGTCGCACTCTAACTCATAGCTTTAATTTTTTGTTGTGTTTTTTTGTGACGTTTGGTCAAAATAATTTTATTCATTTTCAGGGTTGCCCCTTTAATTTTTTATAGTATTTAGGTTAAACATTTTGACAAATTTTTTTTCTCAGTGAAATATTTTTTTTGCTTTTATTTTTTTTTGCGTAAATTTTAAATTTTTATTTAATTAGCGATTTTATTTTTTATTTTTGGAAAAGGTGTTTTTTTTTAAAGTGAGAATTTAGAGTTGTTTTTGGGAATAATTTTGTTTTTATTTTTTTTTTGGTTTTCGGTTTTGAGTTTTGTTTTTTATTGTTTTTGTTTTGAAAAATGGATGTTAGTCAGATTAATAGACTGACTCAGGACGAGATTTCGTATGAAATAGAGAGTAGGGGTTTGACTATATGGACGGTGGAGGAGATGCGCAAGACGCTTAGGGCCGCTCTGAAATTGCAGCGTAGGGCCTCTTTTGTAGCTCCGGCCTACCCATTCACTTTTGATGTGGATCAGGTGGCCGTCGAGAAGAAGTTATTAGAAATTTCAAAACTTTTAGAAAATCCTCCGAAGTCGGAAACTTCGAAGGAGTATCTTAAAATTTTAACGAAGATTGAGTGGGGGTTACGTAGGATGGATAGGTCGGTCCCTGAGAATGATTTGCAGGAGAAGTGTAGGTTAGGGTTGAAGAATAAATTAATAATGGCTTTGGCTGACCTAGATGGGGATGAAGACGAAGATGAGGAAGAAGAAGAAGAGAAAGAGGAAGAAGAGGTAGAAGTAGTAGATAGACAGGGACCGAAATCGAAAAAGAGTTCTGTGGAAAAGGAACTTGATAGTGAAAGTGAACCTCGGAGAAGTAAGTCGGTGAACACTTCTGCCAGTGCATCGACAGTTATAGGAGAGGCAGATAATAGGAGTGAGGATAGAGGGGGGCAAGTAGTGAATGTAGTGAGTACAGAAAAGTTTCAGAACTTGGCAAAGTGGGATGTGAAGTTCACTGGGGAGCGCTGTGGTGCCTCAGTGAACTCATTCTTAGAAAGAGTTGAGGAGTTGAGACAGGCTAGGGGGGTCTCTGAAAATCAACTTTTTAAGGCAGCGGTCGAACTTTTTGTAGGGAAAGCTTTGATTTGGTTTAGGGCAATTAGGATTTCGGTTGGTTCGTGGCAAGAACTTGTCAAGGAGTTGAAACTTGAATTCTTGCCACCGAACTATGATGACCAGCTTCTCGATGAGATTAGGCGTCGTACAGAAGGCAAAGATGAATCCATCGGAGTCTATGTGGTGACAATGCAGAATTTGTTTGGTAGGTTAACCGACCAAATCTCAGAAAGTAGGAAGCTGTCAATGATTCAAAGGAACTTGACACCTTTCTACCAAACTCAGCTTGGTTTGGCTAAACCAAGTTGCGTTTCGGATTTGGTTGCTTTAGGTAGGAATTTAGAAGCGGTTAGGGCGAATGTGGAAGCGTATGTTCCACCACCTAGTGTTAGGAATAATAGGACTTTGTTAGAGCCGGATCTGGCATATGTAGGTGTTGATACTTCGGAAGTTTTGGTTGTTTCAGACAACAACCCAACTTCTCATCAGGCCCAAACTTCATCCCAACCCCGACCTTCGTCTAGTATTAGGTGTTTTAATTGCAATGGATCAGGCCATTATGCAAATAGGTGTTCTGCTCCTAGGCGTTGTTTTGGTTGTGGCGCTGCAGGCGTCTCTAGACAAAATTGTAGAAAGTGTTCGGGAAATGGGCAACGGACTCCTGCGCCAGCAGGGCAGGAGGTCCGAAGACGTTGACAGGGTTGCCTGCTGGTAACCAGTCAGCGGATTTAATTCATTTAGGGTTTACTCTGGAGGCAAACGGTAATGATAGGAGACCATTTTTGAGCGTTAGTGTTTATGGTTCTAAATTTTTAGGTTTATTAGATTCAGGAGCTTCTAGAACCATAATAGGTAGGGATGCCTGGTTAATGATAAGAAATTTAGGGCTTTCTTTGGAAAAAGACTCTGTTCACTGCGTGTGTTTGGCAGATGGAACAAGGGTTGAAGTTTTAGGAGTGATCTCTCTTCCAATCATAGTTGAGGATAGGGCAGTGTTAGTTGACTGTTTGGTCATCCCTTCTCTGCCACATACGTTGATTCTCGGTGCAGATTTTTGGGCACGGTCGGGTATCGTCCCGGATTTAAGATCACGGATGTGGACTTTTTCAGAGCAGGACAATCCTGTTTCAATATGTTCGATTACAGAACGATCTGAGTTGAGTGTTAGGGAAATTGAAACACTAGAAGAGTTTATAGGAGAATCTTTTAGGAAAATGCCTGAAGGCTTAGGGTGTACCACTTTAGTTAAGCACAAAATTAGGACGTCGGCGGAACCGATAAAACAACGGTATTATCCGGTTTCCCCGGCAATGCAGGAGCATATCGATAGGGAACTAAATGAAATGTTAGAGGCAGGAGTTATTGAGAGATCGACAAGTGCTTGGTCGTCTCCAATACTTTTAGTTAAAAAGAAAGACGGCTCCTATAGATTCTGTGTGGATTATAGGAAGCTCAATAAGAATACCGATAGGGATGCTTATCCACTTCCGTATATTAATTCAATTTTAGATAGGCTTCGGGGTGCTAAGTTCTTGTCTTCTTTAGATATCAAGTCAGCGTATTGGCAGATACCTATGGAGGAAGAATCTAAGCCCTTTACTGCTTTTACGGTACCTGGGAGGGGTCTGTTTCAGTTTAGGAGAATGCCTTTCGGTCTGCATAACTCACCGGCGACTTGGCAGAGGTTTATCGACACAGTTTTGGGTGCCGACCTGGAGCCATTCGTCTTCGTCTATTTAGACGACATCATCATCATTTCAGAAACTTTCGAGAAACATCTCGAAATTCTGAATGAGGTGATGAAAAGGTTGAGTGAGGCAGGATTAAAAGTGAGTAGGGAAAAATGCAACTTCTGCATGCCCTCTCTTAAATTTTAAGGTTATATAGTGGATCGAAATAGGTTACATGTAGATCCAGAAAAAGTGGAAAGCATGGTTAGGATTCCAGCACCGAAAAATATTAAAGAAGTTAGGAGTTTTATAGGGACAGTTTCGTGGTACCGTCGTTTTGTACCAAATTTTGCAGAATTGCTTAGGCCTTTGTTAGATCTGTTGAAGAAAAATAAAAAGTTCATTTGGAGTCAGGAATGTGAGGATAGCTTTAGGAAGGCAAAGGAGTGTTTGGTGACAGCACCTATACTCACTTGCCCAGATTTTAAACGACCATTTGTCGTTCAAACAGACGCGTCAGATTATGGTATCGGTGCGGTTCTTTCACAGAACTTTGATGAGGGAGAAAAGGTTGTCTGTTACCTTAGTAGGTCGTTAAATAGAAACGAAAGAAATTATAGTACCACTGAAAAAGAATGCTTGGCTGTACTTTGGGCTATTGAGAAGTTGCTCCCGTATATCGAAGGTGTTCGGTTTACGGTTGTGACGGATCACTATTCCTTGGTATGGTTAAGTAATCTTAAAGATCCACAGGGTAGGTTGGCTCGTTGGGCCATTAGGTTACAGCAGTTTGACTTTGAGATCATTCATCGCAAGGGCAAAGAGCATGTAGTTCCGGATATGCTTTCTCGAGGAGTGCCACAGTTGGGTGGTATCTCAGATGAGGATTTAGACCCTTGGGTGGCTAAAATGATTTCAACAGTCAATGCCAATCCACTTAGGTTTCCAGCTTGGAGAGTTGAACAAGGAAAGTTGTTCAAATTAGTTAAAGCAAATCATGTTGTAGTACATGAAACTAATCAGGAGTGGAAGAGAGTGATAGGTAAACATGAAAGATTAGGTATTTTGCAGGAGAACCATGATAGTCCATTAGCAGGACACATGGGTGTTAGGAAAACTTTCGCCAGAGTAATGGCAAAATTTTACTGGCCAAAAATGAGGGCCGATATAACCAGGTATGTTAGGAATTGTAAAGTTTGCCAACAGGTAAAGCCGGTGAATGATAAGCCAGCTGGTTTGATGACGGAGAGGGTAGGAATCAAATCACCATGGGAGATGATTTGTATAGATCTGGTAGGTCCACTTCCTAAGTCGAGTAGGGGTTTTACTTATATTTTGACGGTAGTGGATTACTTTTCTAAGTTTCCACTGCTCTTTTCGCTGAGGTCGGCTACGGCCAAATCAATTTGTAGGGAATTAGAAGACAACGTCTTCCTTCTTTTCGGCATTCCCAAGGCGATCGTTTGTGACAATGGTCCTCAGTTCCGTTCCAAGGAACTGAAAACGCTTTGCCAGGCGTACGCTTCTGAATTAAAGTTCACAGCCCATTATCATCCGCAGGCGAATCCTGCGGAAAGGATAAATCAAATCATTAAGACGACGTTGAGGGCTTACGTCGCTGAAAACCACAGTGTGGGATTCACAGCTGCAGAAGGTGGCGTGCGCGATTCGCACGTCACAGCATGAGGTTTTAGGAGTTTCTCCTTACTATGCGAATTTTGGAAGGGAAATGGTGACTTCTGGTCGTGAAGTACCATTGGTGGATGATAGCTCCGAAACGGTTCAAGATCAGATCGAGATCGAGAATCGTTTCAAAGAGATTAGAGTAGATATTTTAAAAAAATTGCAAGCAGCATCTAAGAGATCTGCACAAGCCTACAATCTTCGTCGGCGTGATGTTCAATATCACCCCGGCGAACTCGTGTGGCGAAGAAACTTTTCGTTGTCGGATGCCGCGAATTATTACGCCGCGAAATTAGCACCGAAGTTTGTCGGTCCGTTTAGAATTAAAAAGCGTTTGTCACTTTGGACTTACTTGCTGGAAGACAATAATAATAAAGACCGCGGAACTTGGAATGTCAAGGATTTGAAACCGTATACGGACGCATCCGATCTGTAAAGTAACGTAGCTTGATTTTTTTTTGTAAAAAGTAGTAAAGTAACGTAGCTTGATTTTTTTTTTTTTTTTTTTTTGCTGCTCTTGAATTTTAATTTCATTTTACTTTGATTATTAGATTTTTGATTTTTGTTATTTATAATTAACATTTACTATGTTTTAATTTTTTTTTTTTTTGATGGAAAATAATACCTTTTTCTTTCCCGGGCATCTCTTTGAAAATGTATTACAATTTTTATGAATTGTAAGTACATTTCCTAGGAGGTGAGGGTGGGATTTGTTGCGGTAAATTTTACCACAACAAGTTTTGCCAACCCATTTCCTCTAATAACTTTTGTTTCCTAATCCCTTCCTGTTGTGGCTCCAAAATACTCTAAAGAGTGCAGTAGAAACCTGGTCCATCAGCCAGAGGACTGCTCTTTAAGTATTTTGGAAAAGTCACCAATCTAGGTTCCATCAGAGGTGTTGGACAGGAGGTCCACCTTATTTTACGAAAGGCGGAAGAGCCACTAAATCTTCGAGTTGTCGACAGAAGGTCGAAAGAGCAGAAAGGCATGAAGATGACTCATGTCCAACGATGTGTGAACTATAATCACACTAACATAAATGTAGTATGGCCGAGTGCCCACCATAAAGTGTCGGACATCAAAGAAAAATCACAATGATGTGTTTTTCCCTTTTTTATAGTTTCTGCGCGAAGGTCTACAAAATTAAGATTTTTCCCATTTGTATAAATTCAACCATTTTAGTTGGAAAATGGTTTAGTTCTTTCCAACAAGAATATTCTCCTCAAAATAATTAATTTGGGCCGGTTTGGACTGGGGACTTTGCGCGTTGTGTCGTAGTTTTTCACTTGCCTTTTTTTTTTAAATAAAATATAATTGACATGATACGGCTGAACACGTCCACTGAGCCTACGAGGATCGCATCCTCAACGCATAGGATCGCGTGCAATGGTGGTATCACCGCTCTCAGTCGCACGTCTCTGCATAGATGGGCGAGATGCTGCTGCATGACTGAGACAAGAACACCACCACGCAAAAGATCCGAAGAGGATGGCTATATGGTCGGGGCGAAGTGGACAAGCCAGGCCTCCATTTTGAATGGGAATTCAATTTTGGATTTTGAGAAGAAAAGATAATTTTAATTTGGAAGAAAGAATTTTTTTGAAAAAGAGAAGTGAAAAACTTATCGAAATCGAGAAGATAACTTGGAGTTAAGGAGTAAACGATTGAGGAAATCGAGAAGTAAATTTTGAAGACATTTTTGAGAAGGATTTTCTTGTTGGCGGGATTTTACGAAGCTAAGTATTTTTGTGTCTGGTTGAGACCAGAAATTTTAGCTTGTCTATTGTTTGTTTAATTTGTTTTTAACTCGTTTTGTTTGTGACCCTATGTGGGGCAAACAAATTTAGTTGTGTAGGCCTTCGCTGAATTTTCGTTTTCCTCCCAAGATTGTGGGACTCGTGACCCTTTTGTTTTTAACTTGCATTACCATTGTGATCTTCCTTTGTGTCACCGTGACACAAAACAGTGTTTGCTTTTCTTTATTTGCTTAAACCTATTCCTAATTTCGAGAATAAGCCTTCTGCTTACCTCGAAATACCATTGTTCAATTTTCCTTTTTGTTGAAAAGACTCTGGGTTTTCGTCCAGGCCTTCTGCCAAGGTTTCCCAGACCACTAACTTCTAATCAATAAAAGATTCAAATTTCCCATTGGGAATAATAATTCTTGTGTTCATATTGTTAATATTGAAGACCTATTTCAGATTAGTATTGGTAAGGCAAACTACCATAAAAGTTTACTGGCGCCCACTTAAATCGAGTACACCCTGTACTCTATTTACACATAATTCAAATTCGTCGTTTCTTTTTATTAATCGAGCGCGATTAATAAAACATTGTTCTTATCGAACCCACTCCCAGCTGAGCTAACGGGAGACAGCACTGCATTTGCTGTCTGGCTAGGAGTATTTTTTTTTTGATTTTGATCGTTCTCTTATCTTTCCTATCAAACACACCGGCGCGGCGTTTGACGTTTCAATTGTTATTTCCAAAGTCGTGTTGCACGTCGTCTCTGTGCATTTGTTTATTCTTTTTTAATAAATATATTCGCGTTTTAGTTTTGGATTCGGGTAATCCTAATAGTTTAGCTTTAAATACATAATTTAATAATAATATATTCGATCGCGGTCGTGTGTTTTCGGTTTTGGTTTTCGGTAAAAAATATTCCTAGCAGTGTGAACGCACACATGTTTAACAAAAAGAACAATATGACAGCTGTAGCACACACACATGTTTAACAAAAAGAACAATATGACAGCTGTAGCTTGTAGGCAAAATCAAAACAAGGCACAAGATTGGACTCTATGTATATACCCTCTTTGACTGCGCACACACAAATGGGTTACGCTGGCTCGTGTTGAAATATATTCGGCTGGCTTGCTGATTGTATCTGGGATATGTGCATACCACTGATCTCTATATTACACTGGATAGCGTATTCATACAAAAACGTTGTGACAATTTGAAGACTGTTATATTATTGTAAAACCTTTAACATTATAACAGTATAGTTTTCAAAATGGCGTTTTGTTTACTTTGCGCAGAAGTTGTCCTGAAAGAAATTCATTAAATGCATATAATGTAGACAAAATTTAAACACTTTTTTAGAGAACCCCCGAGATCAAATACATTTTTGTTATTAAAATCGGTCAAAGAAATCTTAAAAATTGCAAAGGTGTCTCATTAATGTTACCTTACTATATGAATTTGGGTTAAGTATGTCCCTCTTCCCTTTTCTCCGTTTTATTTATTAAAAATAAACTTTCTTATTTATTTTATTGACAGGTTAATTGGGCAACAAGTCCAGGCAATCAGTAAAAGACAGATATGCTTTTGTTTCCTTTATAAAAAAAGCTGAAGCCGAAACCGCGATACAAACAACGAATGGCCAATGGATTGGATCACGATCGATCCGAACGAATTGGTCAACAAGAAAACTATCAACGCCACGTGAATCGACTAAAGTCGGTGCAAATAAGTCTGCTAATCGGCAAACATTCGAAGATGTGTACAATCAATCTAGGCCAACAAATACGACAGTCTACTGTGGTGGATTCCCGCCGAATGTTAATAACGATGAATTAATGCACAAACATTTTATGCAATTTGGCCAGATACAAGATTACGAGTGTTCAAGGACAAGGGATATGCGTTCATTAAATTTATGGCAAAAGAGTGACTCGTGCTATTGAACACACACACAATACTGAAGTGCATGGCAATCAAGTGAAATGCTTCTGGGGCAAAGAGAATGGCAGTGACAATTCAATGAATGCTACAGGGGCTGTGATAATAGGCCCTGGAGGTGTACCATCGCAGCAGCAAATACTGCCAGGTTAGGTCATCACACCACAAGCAGCCGCCCAATATCCATATGCGGCAGCGTACCAACAAATGAGGTATTGGTATCCACCAGCTGTATGTTATCTTCTTTATTTGTTCTAATCTAAATCTTTTCCCATCCAGAACATAATCGAAGATGAATCAGGTCCAGGAAGTAAATATTTTAACAGCCAAGTATGAGGGTTCAACTCTCGTATGCACTGCACAGCAAACATCCACAATATTTCTCAAAAACTTCAAATGTTCTACAAGAATGAAGATTTCTTTGATATTGTTTTGGTTGCTGACATTGATAAAATTCAACTTTTTGCCCACCGAATTGTCCTTTCCACCTCAAGTGACTACTTCCTAGCTATGCTTCGGAGCAGCCTGAAAGAAGCTTAAGCTGCTGAGGTGACTGTAAACGTAAGCGGTGAGACCTTAAAGATTTTATTGAACTTTATGTACACTGTACACTTTATCACTGAAAAATCGGAAATATGCAATTGGAATGTGCTGTTTTTTCCAATCGGTTTAACTCACACACATGGTTTATACATATTTGGAATCTGCATTAAATAGTGCCAATGATAGCATTTTTAAATTTCGGTTAAAACAAAATATAATAAAATTGTACACCACAAGTAGTTTCTTTTCAGATTTTTCGCTTTCGTGATTATTGGTGAGTTCAATAATGACCTTAATCAATTGGTTGATTTTCATTGAGTGAGTTTTATCTTAGGAATAGGTGGCGGAGCGTATAACAAAATCTTCGAGCACAAATTGGAATTTGATATCTGTGACGGACACAACATATTCGGAAACCTTGCAGTATTTAATGGCTATAACACTTAGCCATTCAGCGTTGTCAATGTTTGTTACTTCATTGACAACAGCCGCAGCTTTTTATGCATCTTATCTTTGCTCTCTAACTTAGATTAAATGTTTTGGGTGAGTTGATTTTTATTTTACAATATACTTACTACGTTAATGTTTTAATTTAATTTTTGCTTTTAAAGTATTTTAACATGGTTACCAGCTACTGTTTCTATTATGGAACGTTTACCGTGTGATTGTGGAAAGGGCATATCGCAAAGTATTCTTCAAAAACTTAAAAAGTCAACTAATCGTTTCTGCAGAATGTAAGAAGACTTAACTGTAAATGCTGTACTTAAATTTCCCATTGTGTGGGCGATTTTATTTAGTAAGTAGTGTTCTCTTATACATACCTATGTTTACCTAAATGTTAAAAGTTTTGTTTTGTCTTCAATCCAGTTACCAGATTCATCTGATTTTCAATTATTTGTTAATTCACATCCGTTCGAGTTGTATGATTCAAAATTTAAGAATGAATTCGCATTTGAGAAAATGGTTCCACTAAGTATGAAAATTTTGAATTTTTAATTCACTTTTCTAAAATTTCAGAGAATTCCATGTTTTTAACAACCTAAAAATAGTTTTATTGTGTTTTGTTTTTATTTAAAGTAATCAACCTGGTAACTTGGCCCATTTTGTAAGTTTTTTATTCTTTGCAATGATATAACTTAGACAAGGTATAAACCTAGTTATCTTAACTTTCCCAGCTTTGTAAGCTTCTTAATAAATATACAATTAATAATGAGTGAAACAAACTAACTGATTTTACACCTTTTTTATATATTTTTTTTTTTACGTGCAAGAATAATAAATAATTATATAAAATTGTTCACAAAATGTATTTGCAAAAACAATAACAATTGTATTTATAATAACAAATAAGAAAAAATATATTAAAAAATATAATAACAAATTAAATAGCTCTTACAAAATCAACAATATGCTTAAAATTACATTATTTATATTTCCTTTTGATTGTATAATAAATTAACAACAACAAAAAAAAAAAATTGCCACAAAGCCCATGTAAAACTTTTTTAGAAATACTCTTACAAACATTTATTTTTGTTTTAGCAATAGACATTATCAAATTAAGCATAACATTTTCAAACTTTAATAAATACTTGAAATTTTAGAATAACAGTTCGGCATATTTCATTTTAAAAGTTAAACATTAGTCCCTAACCTTGTAAAATTCAGTTAATGAAAACACACATAGTAATATAAATAATTTAAAAAATTAAATTGATTGAATAGATCTTACTTTCGAAGAGATAGTCCTGGTTTCGTATCTCTAGTCGTATTACAAAAAAAAACACGAATCTTTTCTTTTTTTAAATATAGTAGGGATGCTACCGCTTATTAGAAGAGTCTTCGATTTCTTTCTTTCGAAGCACCTTTCCTCAAAGTGGTCCTAACATAATTTTGTATATTTAGTTGGAACAAATGATGCCTCGAATTTAAGATTCATCCTCCAGATTTCCAAGAGGGAAGGGTCTAATGGGAATCTGCAAAACATTGTATTATTATGTTTCATTTATTTTCTTTGCTATGGAAATAACTCAAAAGAAATTACTTACACATGAAGTGTTCTGCCTTCTTTCCCACCTTCTGTTTTGCAATATCTGCATTTACGAGTATTAACCATTATTTTTAAATTTGTCACTAAAAGTGAAATATAATTAGGTCATTTATTTTCACTTTTGGATCTCAATAAATGGGCAAAGAAACAGCCCTTATATGACTTTTTTTGAAAATACATTGATTAACTGAAAACGGGGGAAGCATTAAGTATCAGGAGATCTAGCAGAACTGGAAAACACCAAAATCTTTAATATTGCATTGATAGATGCTGAGAAAACAAGATTTTTGTGTTTAAGATTTTTCCCATTTGTATAAATTCAACCATTTTAGTTGGAAAATGGTTTAGTTCTTTCCAACAAGAATATTCTCCTCAAAATAATTAATTTGGGCCGGTTTGGACTGGGGACTTTGCGCGTTGTGTCGTAGTTTTTCACTTGCCTTTTTTTTTTAAATAAAATATAATTGACATGATACGGCTGAACACGTCCACTGAGCCTACGAGGATCGCATCCTCAAGGCATAGGATCGCGTGCAATGGTGGTATCACCGCTCTCAGTCGCACGTCTCTGCATAGATGGGCGAGATGCTGCTGCATGACTGAGACAAGAACACCACCACGCAAAAGATCCGAAGAGGATGGCTATATGGTCGGGGCGAAGTGGACAAGCCAGGCCTCCATTTTGAATGGGAATTCAATTTTGGATTTTGAGAAGAAAAGATAATTTTAATTTGGAAGAAAGAATTTTTTTGAAAAAGAGAAGTGCAAAACTTATCTTAACGATTGAGGAAATCGAGAAGTAAATTTTGAAGACATTTTTGAGAAGGATTTTCTTGTTGGCGGGATTTTACGAAGCTAAGTATTTTTGTGTCTGGTTGAGACCAGAAATTTTAGCTTGTCTATTGTTTGTTTAATTTGTTTTTAACTCGTTTTGTTTGTGACCCTATGTGGGGCAAACAAATTTAGTTGTGTAGGCCTTCGCTGAATTTTCGTTTTCCTCCCAAGATTGTGGGACTCGTGACCCTTTTGTTTTTAACTTGCATTACCATTGTGATCTTCCTTTGTGTCACCGTGACACAAAACAGTGTTTGCTTTTCTTTATTTGCTTAAACCTATTCCTAATTTCGAGAATAAGCCTTCTGCTTACCTCGAAATACCATTGTTCAATTTTCCTTTTTGTTGAAAAGACTCTGGGTTTTCGTCCAGGCCTTCTGCCAAGGTTTCCCAGACCACTAACTTCTAATCAATAAAAGATTCAAATTTCCCATTGGGAATAATAATTCTTGTGTTCATATTGTTAATATTGAAGACCTATTTCAGATTAGTATTGGTAAGGCAAACTACCATAAAAGTTTACTGGCGCCCACTTAAATCGAGTACACCCTGTACTCTATTTACACATAATTCAAATTCGTCGTTTCTTTTTATTAATCGAGCGCGATTAATAAAACATTGTTCTTATCGAACCCACTCCCAGCTGAGCTAACGGGAGACAGCACTGCATTTGCTGTCTGGCTAGGAGTATTTTTTTTTTGATTTTGATCGTTCTCTTATCTTTCCTATCAAACACACCGGCGCGGCGTTTGACGTTTCAATTGTTATTTCCAAAGTCGTGTTGCACGTCGTCTCTGTGCATTTGTTTATTCTTTTTTAATAAATATATTCGCGTTTTAGTTTTGGATTCGGGTAATCCTAATAGTTTAGCTTTAAATACATAATTTAATAATAATATATTCGATCGCGGTCGTGTGTTTTCGGTTTTGGTTTTCGGTAAAAAATATTCCTAGCAGTGTGAACGCACACATGTTTAACAAAAAGAACAATATGACAGCTGTAGCACACACACATGTTTAACAAAAAGAACAATATGACAGCTGTAGCTTGTAGGCAAAATCAAAACAAGGCACAAGATTGGACTCTATGTATATACCCTCTTTGACTGCGCACACACAAATGGGTTACGCTGGCTCGTGTTGAAATATATTCGGCTGGCTTGCTGATTGTATCTGGGATATGTGCATACCACTGATCTCTATATTACACTGGATAGCGTATTCATACAAAAACGTTGTGACAATTTGAAGACTGTTATATTATTGTAAAACCTTTAACATTATAACAGTATAGTTTTCAAAATGGCGTTTTGTTTACTTTGCGCAGAAGTTGTCCTGAAAGAAATTCATTAAATGCATATAATGTAGACAAAATTTAAACACTTTTTTAGAGAACCCCCGAGATCAAATACATTTTTGTTATTAAAATCGGTCAAAGAAATCTTAAAAATTGCAAAGGTGTCTCATTAATGTTACCTTACTATATGAATTTGGGTTAAGTATGTCCCTCTTCCCTTTTCTCCGTTTTATTTATTAAAAATAAACTTTCTTATTTATTTTATTGACAGGTTAATTGGGCAACAAGTCCAGGCAATCAGTAAAAGACAGATATGCTTTTGTTTCCTTTATAAAAAAAGCTGAAGCCGAAACCGCGATACAAACAACGAATGGCCAATGGATTGGATCACGATCGATCCGAACGAATTGGTCAACAAGAAAACTATCAACGCCACGTGAATCGACTAAAGTCGGTGCAAATAAGTCTGCTAATCGGCAAACATTCGAAGATGTGTACAATCAATCTAGGCCAACAAATACGACAGTCTACTGTGGTGGATTCCCGCCGAATGTTAATAACGATGAATTAATGCACAAACATTTTATGCAATTTGGCCAGATACAAGATTACGAGTGTTCAAGGACAAGGGATATGCGTTCATTAAATTTATGGCAAAAGAGTGACTCGTGCTATTGAACACACACACAATACTGAAGTGCATGGCAATCAAGTGAAATGCTTCTGGGGCAAAGAGAATGGCAGTGACAATTCAATGAATGCTACAGGGGCTGTGATAATAGGCCCTGGAGGTGTACCATCGCAGCAGCAAATACTGCCAGGTTAGGTCATCACACCACAAGCAGCCGCCCAATATCCATATGCGGCAGCGTACCAACAAATGAGGTATTGGTATCCACCAGCTGTATGTTATCTTCTTTATTTGTTCTAATCTAAATCTTTTCCCATCCAGAACATAATCGAAGATGAATCAGGTCCAGGAAGTAAATATTTTAACAGCCAAGTATGAGGGTTCAACTCTCGTATGCACTGCACAGCAAACATCCACAATATTTCTCAAAAACTTCAAATGTTCTACAAGAATGAAGATTTCTTTGATATTGTTTTGGTTGCTGACATTGATAAAATTCAACTTTTTGCCCACCGAATTGTCCTTTCCACCTCAAGTGACTACTTCCTAGCTATGCTTCGGAGCAGCCTGAAAGAAGCTTAAGCTGCTGAGGTGACTGTAAACGTAAGCGGTGAGACCTTAAAGATTTTATTGAACTTTATGTACACTGTACACTTTATCACTGAAAAATCGGAAATATGCAATTGGAATGTGCTGTTTTTTCCAATCGGTTTAACTCACACACATGGTTTATACATATTTGGAATCTGCATTAAATAGTGCCAATGATAGCATTTTTAAATTTCGGTTAAAACAAAATATAATAAAATTGTACACCACAAGTAGTTTCTTTTCAGATTTTTCGCTTTCGTGATTATTGGTGAGTTCAATAATGACCTTAATCAATTGGTTGATTTTCATTGAGTGAGTTTTATCTTAGGAATAGGTGGCGGAGCGTATAACAAAATCTTCGAGCACAAATTGGAATTTGATATCTGTGACGGACACAACATATTCGGAAACCTTGCAGTATTTAATGGCTATAACACTTAGCCATTCAGCGTTGTCAATGTTTGTTACTTCATTGACAACAGCCGCAGCTTTTTATGCATCTTATCTTTGCTCTCTAACTTAGATTAAATGTTTTGGGTGAGTTGATTTTTATTTTACAATATACTTACTACGTTAATGTTTTAATTTAATTTTTGCTTTTAAAGTATTTTTGCTAGAACAGCTGTTATGTCGAATTTTTTTTTTAATGGTAACATGGTTACCAGCTACTGTTTCTATTATGGAACGTTTACCGTGTGATTGTGGAAAGGGCATATCGCAAAGTATTCTTCAAAAACTTAAAAAGTCAACTAATCGTTTCTGCAGAATGTAAGAAGACTTAACTGTAAATGCTGTACTTAAATTTCCCATTGTGTGGGCGATTTTATTTAGTAAGTAGTGTTCTCTTATACATACCTATGTTTACCTAAATGTTAAAAGTTTTGTTTTGTCTTCAATTCAGTTACCAGATTCATCTGATTTTCAATTATTTGTTAATTCACATCCGTTCGAGTTGTATGATTCAAAATTTAAGAATGAATTCGCATTTGAGAAAATGGTTCCACTAAGTATGAAAATTTTGAATTTTTAATTCACTTTTCTAAAATTTCAGAGAATTCCATGTTTTTAACAACCTAAAAATAGTTTTATTGTGTTTTGTTTTTATTTAAAGTAATCAACCTGGTAACTTGGCCCATTTTGTAAGTTTTTTATTCTTTGCAATGATATAACTTAGACAAGGTATAAACCTAGTTATCTTAACTTTCCCAGCTTTGTAAGCTTCTTAATAAATATACAATTAATAATGAGTGAAACAAACTAACTGATTTTACACCTTTTTTATATATTTTTTTTTTACGTGCAAGAATAATAAATAATTATATAAAATTGTTCACAAAATGTATTTGCAAAAACAATAACAATTGTATTTATAATAACAAATAAGAAAAAATATATTAAAAAATATAATAACAAATTAAATAGCTCTTACAAAATCAACAATATGCTTAAAATTACATTATTTATATTTCCTTACGATTGTATAATAAATTAACAACAACAAAAAAAAAAAATTGCCACAAAGCCCATGTAAAACTTTTTTAGAAATACTCTTACAAACATTTATTTTTGTTTTAGCAATAGACATTATCAAATTAAGCATAACATTTTCAAACTTTAATAAATACTTGAAATTTTAGAATAACAGTTCGGCATATTTCATTTTAAAAGTTAAACATTAGTCCCTAACCTTGTAAAATTCAGTTAATGAAAACACACATAGTAATATAAATAATTTAAAAAATTAAATTGATTGAATAGATCTTACTTTCGAAGAGATAGTCCTGGTTTCGTATCTCTAGTCGTATTACAAAAAAAAAACACGAATCTTTTCTTTTTTTAAATATAGTAGGGATGCTACCGCTTATTAGAAGAGTCTTCGATTTCTTTCTTTCGAAGCACCTTTCCTCAAAGTGGTCCTAACATAATTTTGTATATTTAGTTGGAACAAATGATGCCTCGAATTTAAGATTCATCCTCCAGATTTCCAAGAGGGAAGGGTCTAATGGGAATCTGCAAAACATTGTATTATTATGTTTCATTTATTTTCTTTGCTATGGAAATAACTCAAAAGAAATTACTTACACATGAAGTGTTCTGCCTTCTTTCCCACCTTCTGTTTTGCAATATCTGCATTTACGAGTATTAACCATTATTTTTAAATTTGTCACTAAAAGTGAAATATAATTAGGTCATTTATTTTCACTTTTGGATCTCAATAAATGGGCAAAGAAACAGCCCTTATATGACTTTTTTTGAAAATACATTGATTAACTGAAAACGGGGGAAGCATTAAGTATCAGGAGATCTAGCAGAACTGGAAAACACCAAAATCTTTAATATTGCATTGATAGATGCTGAGAAAACAAGATTTTTGTGTTTCTGTCCATATAATAGGTCATTTTTGGGGTATTTTTTTTTCCAAAAACTAAATAGGCATTATATGAAAATTGTGGTGATGAAGTTATGTAGATGAGCTCATAAGTGACTCAAAATGACCAAAATCAAAAAGATCTGATAAGTAACTTATGAGATCTAGCCTTTTTTGTACTCTTGAGAAGCATATGGCCAAAGAAACAACCCTTATATGACTTTTTTTGAAAATACATTAATTAAGTGAAAACGGGGGAAGCATTAAGTATCAGGAGATCTAGCAGAACTGTAAAACACCAAAATCCTTAATAACACATTGATTGATGCTGAGAAAACAAGATTTGTGTGTTTCTGTCCATATAGTAGGTCATTTTTAGGGTATTTTTTTCCAAAAACTAAATAGGCATTATATGAAAATTGTGGTGATGAAGTTATTTAGATGAGCTCATAAGTGACTCAAAATGACCAAAATCAAAAAAATCTGATTAGTTACTTATGAGATCTAGCCTTTTTTGTACTCTTGAGAAGCATATGGCCAAAGAAACAACCCTTATATGACTTTTTTTGAAAATACATTGATTAAGTGAAAACGGGGGAAGCATTAAGTATCAGGAGATCTAGCAGAACTGGAAAACACCAAAATCTTTAATAGATGCTGAGAAAACAAGATTTTTGTGTTTTCTGTCCATATAATAGGTCATTTTTGGGGTATTTTTTTTCCCAAAAACTAAATAGGCATTATATGAAAATTGTGGTGATGAAGTTATTTAGATGAGCTCATAAGTGACTCAAAATGACCAAAATCAAAAAGATCTGATAAGTAACTTATGAGATCTAGCCTTTTTTGTACTCTTGAGAAGCATATGGCCACAGACAAGAGAAATATACAGATGTCGAATGTGGGCTCTATCGAGTTTAGTTCTCCGTTTTAATGAAGATGACGCCACTCAACACTTTTCTCAGGTTTGTGTATGATCATACGGTTTGAAAATTAAGATCTTACTTCATACCGATACCAGAACGGGAAATTGCCAACTAGAGTAACATTTCACACATAATTTGTCTTTTTGTTTGTTTTTTTTTCTGACTCGCGTCAATGTGACTGGTGCGGTTGCAGCGCGGCGCGCGGCAGGTCGACGACGTGTCTTGTGATTTTGTGATCGAAAAAGGATAAGGGGTTGATGGGTTACTTACGATGTTTTTTTTTGCCGTTTTCTTAGGTGTTTAAATACTTACTGAGAAAGACTATGCAAATGCGGTGTGTAGATGTGGATTTATTTATGAAGCAACTATGATTGTGTATAAACATATTTTTACGTACATACAAACATATCTGCTTCGTGATGTAGCAGATTTCTTCATAATTAAAAAGAAGTTCTTTTGTTTGAAAATTTAGACTTAATGATTTTTTAAGATACACCGAACAAAAAAAATTGATAATAAATATAATTTAAAATTGATAATTTTTCGTTACAATTTTCAGCTAACATTAAAATTGTCAATATTGATGTAATCCTCATATAATTTGTGTTTGAACACATATCATTTTGATACCTATTAAAAAAGAGATAAATTTAGAATAAAAAAACCCCCTACTTATATAAAATACTAGGGTTGTGATATTACATCATATCCATTTAATATTAAATATGTATATCAACTTGATATTTTTTTAATATCAAAATGATATGAAAATAATTGTTTTGATATTTCTTATTTGCTATTTTTAATGTCAATGTGATATGTAAATAATTTCAAATTGATATTAATAGGCGTTTTTCTTTTTTAGTTCGCAGCGGCTCTGCTTTGTGAAGAAATAGGTTCGGTTATTTTTCAAGGTGCAGGGAAATAAGTCCCCGGGTACTAAGTCCCCCGAGGGACTTAGTTCCCACTTAGTGGAAATAAAAATATATTTCTGTGTAGGAAAGTTAACACCAAATTTATTTAGCAAAATTGTCAAAATTTTTAAATAAAGGTTTACAGGTATACATTATGTATAGTATACATATATCTAATTATATACATAGAAAATACAAAAAAATCTTTATCAACAGAAAGAACTTCATTCTTTAATAATTTTGTTTTAATTTAACCTAAAAGTTTTCGTTCGTGTGAAGCTATAAATTGTTATTTTTATGTTTTTTTTTTCAAAAAATAAATAGCTTCGACAATAAAAAAAAACATTAAATTAAAAATTAAATGCAATAAAATAAATATTATAAAGACTTCAAATAAAAAAAATATGAATGAAATCTACAAAAAAAACTTTTTTCGTGTTTTTAACTATAGTTCTACAATACGGACACAAAAATACAGATGCTGCATTTGTCGACATTGTATGATAGCAATCTTCGCAGATCTTGATGTGGTTACAAGGCATAAGAAGAATATCACGAGTATGCATAAAACAAATAATACACAACGTGGTATCTTCGTGAATTACATTATTTGCAGTTTCTTCACTCTCTTGCTCGGAATCTTCTTGTTCTGTCAATTCCAATTCAATGTCATCCTTATTGTTAAAAATTTTTATTATTTGTGGGAGATATTCCAAAAGACTTATTCGTTTGCTGTCGACTTTTGAAATTAGTTTTGAAATTATATCATCTCGCCTTACAAAAATGGTTTTGGAGGTTCAAACATAAGTTGTGATCCGCCGTCCATAGCCGACATAAAATCTCGTGTAGTATTGTACTCCTCATCTATTAAGCAATTTACAAATTTAAAAAAATTACCATTTTTACACAGCTTTTTTCCTAAGCGACTATTGTAACCTTCGAGCGCGCTAGTTGTTCGCATTCGCTCATTGTATACAGAAATTGATTCTGGAGTTTCCTTTTGAATAAAAAAAGAATGTATAAAAATGTTACATGGTTAAGTTGATTTTACCTGCAACATCCACTGCCTTTTATAATAGGCCATAAAGGAAGACAAGCTTGTCGAGGAAATTACTTTAGCTTCATTCTCAATCAATGAAAATGCTATTTGTATATTTTTAGCACTCAGCAGGGGCAATGTCAATAATTTTTTGAACATATTGCGAATTCTTATGTCTTTTCTCATAGTCTTCAAAAAATCTGGAATTTTAGATGCTTTTCTTCTTAAGGCTTTGGTATAATGAAACCAACATCCCTTAATAGCAGCATTTGGAAAAACAGTGTGAAGGGCGTTTCGTAAACTCCGTTCATAATCAGTTGTAATTGAAGCTGCATGAAATTCATATAGGTTTCGATCAATAAATGTGAATAAATGCTTATACATATCCGTTGACTTATTTGTGGCCAAAACATATAAGAATGGATAAACCTATAAAAATTATTTAAACAAAATATTAATTTTTTTTATTAGGCTGTATTTAATAAAAATCGCGCGATTTTGTTTGGATTATTTTCAAATTCTTGTAAACTGAATTTCGAAATGAACTGTTGCTTTTCAAGATGCTGAAAATAATCAAAGCAAATCTTTGAATGATTTTTTTTTTTGATTATTTTCAGATTCTTGTTAACGGAATTTCAAAGATTTGCTTTGATTATTTTCAGCATCTTGAAAAGCAACAGTTCATTTCGAAATTCAGTTTACAAGAATTTGAAAATAATCCAAACAAAATCGCGGGATTTTTTTTAAATACAGCCTAATAAAAAAAATTAATATTTTGTTTAAATAATTTTTATAGGTTTATCCATTCTTATATGTTTTGGCCACAAATAAGTCAACGGATATGTATAAGCATTTATTCACATTTATTGATCGAAACCTATATGAATTTCATGCAGCTTCAATTACAACTGATTATGAACGGAGTTTACGAAACGCCCTTCACACTGTTTTTCCAAATGCTGCTATTAAGGGATGTTGGTTTCATTATACCAAAGCCTTAAGAAGAAAAGCATCTAAAATTCCAGATTTTTTGAAGACTAAGGAAAAAGACATAAGAATTCGCAATATGTTCAAAAAATTATTGACATTGCCCCTGCTGAGTGCTAAAAATATACAAATAGCATTTTCATTGATTGAGAATGAAGCTAAAGTAATTTCCTCGACAAGCTTGTCTTCCTTTATGGCCTATTATAAAAGGCAGTGGATGTTGCAGGTAAAATCAACTTAACCATGTAACATTTTTATACATTCTTTTTTTATTCAAAAGGAAACTCTAGAATCAATTTCTGTATACAATGAGCGAATGCGAACAACTAGCGCGCTCGAAGTTTACAATAGTCGCTTAGGAAAAAAGCTGTGTAAAAATGGTAATTTTTTTAAATTTGTAAATTGCTTAATAGATGAGGAGTACAATACCACACGAGATTTTATGTCGGCTATGGACGGCGGATCACAACTTATGTTTGAACCTCCAAAACCATTTTTTGTAAGGCGAGATGATATAATTTCAAAACTAATTTCAAAAGTCGACAGCAAACGAATAAGTCTTTTGGAATATCTCCCACAAATAATAAAAATTTTTAACAATAAGGATGACATTGAATTGGAATTGACAGAACAAGAAGATTCCGAGCAAGAGAGTGAAGAAACTGCAAATAATGTAATTCACGAAGATACCACGTTGTGTATTATTTGTTTTATGCATACTCGTGATATTCTTCTTATGCCTTGTAACCACATCAAGATCTGCGAAGATTGCTATCATACAATGTCGACAAATGCAGCATCTGTATTTTTGTGTCCGTATTGTAGAACTATAGTTAAAAACACGAAAAAAGTTTTTTTGTAGATTTCATTCATATTTTTTTTATTTGAAGTCTTTATAATATTTATTTTATTGCATTTAATTTTTAATTTAATTTTTTTTTTATTATCGAAGCTATTTATTTTTTGAAAAAAAAAACATAAAAATAACAATTTATAGCTTCACACGAACGAAAACTTTTAGGTTAAATTAAAACAAAATTATTAAAGAATGAAGTTCTTTCTGTTGATAAAGATTTTTTTGTATTTTCTATGTATATAATAAGATATATGTATACTATACATAATGTATACCTGTAAACCTTTATTTCAAAATTTTGACAATTTTGCTAAATAAATTTGGTGTTAACTTTCCTACACAGAAATATATTTTTATTTCATTAATAACTTTGCAAAAACAATTCTTGTTTTATTTTTTCTAAGTGAAAGTGGGAATTTATTTCACATTAATAGGGAATTAAGACCACACGATTTTTTAGGGATTAAGTTCCCACCTCATATGGGAACTAAGTCCACTCCATGAAAATGGCCTTAGTCCCCACTAAGTGGGTACTAAGTCCCCCAAGGGACTTAGTACCTACTTAGTGGGAACTAAGGCCACTTTTGTAAAATGGACTAAGTTCCCTTATTAGGTGGGAACGTACTCCACTTTCTTATGGGAACTTAGTGCACACTTGGAAGAATAAGTGGGAACTAACTTGCAACAACAATATTCAAACGAAGATTTTTAAACTACAGTTAGTTATCAGACCCTTTTAAGTTACTCTTAAACTTATTTTTCGATTCGGTGCATAATGTGTTGAAACGGCGCGAGCGGCGGTTGTGATAAAATAAATAGTTTGTTTAAATAATGGAAAATAAAATAGAATTCATAACGGGATTCCGCAAAAATAGTGTTTTGATATATGATCGGGAAGAAAAACAAATATATGTAAAAAAATATACAAAAAATAATCTCAGTCGGTACAGGTGCTATTTTGATAAGGGTTGTAAAGGGAGCATAATAATTGATGACCAAAGTAAGGAACTAATTAAAAAAAATTAAGCTCATCACCCACATGACGACCAAGAAAAAACGATGAAAAAAATGAAAATTATAAATGCCATGAAAATAGATTGTGTCAGTGCCCCTTTAAAACGTAGACTTACAGCTCGCGAGATATTCGATGATCAACGCGCTAAATTTAACGATGATTCAGTCAATATAAACTTTAAAAGTGTAAAAAGAGGAATTAATAAAATTAAAAACCAAAGCTTACCGAAATGCCCAATGAGCGCACGTGATGTTTTGATGTGCTACAAAAATGAAAATTTCATGGAGAGCTATGGGCTTTCTAAATTAAGCAATAAATCCCATTTCTACCAACACACGATTTTGGAAAATGAGTTTGCATATACTATATTTATGGCTAAACAAATCACAACATTTATAGGAGAAATGCCTGACACATTTCAAAAACGTTATTTTGTGGATGGGACATTCAATGTTGTGCCCACATCATGTGGGTACAAACAATTAATTATAATTCATTTCGCTTATGCAGAACACGTAAGTACCTACGATTTTTTACTTGCTCTATAGGGCAAGTATTGGTTTCGTGCAGAAAAAAAAAATCGAGGTTTTAATCAAACATGACATTACGATGATAGAGAAGCCCAAAAAAGTGGTTTTCGCCATACCGTCCGTCGGTCTGTCTGTGAGTCTGTGCGTCTGTGCGGATGTGCGGATGTGCGGATGTGCGGATGTGCGGATGTGCGCTTTTTCACGTCATGCTACAGCCTAAACGGCTTGACGGATTTTCTTAAAACTTGGTATATAGCAGTTTGAAGAAAAACCATTGTCGAAGTTTTTTTTATTTCGTTTTAGCCCGGCTCAAACTGGTACCTTTCAAGTAACGGTTTTTTTCAATTTGGATTTTCTCGAAAACGGCTCTAACGATTTTAATTAAACTCAAAATTTAGCTAACTTTATGTATTTCGAACAAAACTGCGTTTTTTGTTTTTGGCTCAAATGGCCGTAACGAAAATCAGGTTTTAACGGTTTTTTTTCAAATAGCCATAAGTTCACAACGGCTTGATTGAATCGACTCAAACTTCGTTTGACATAGTTTTTCATAGTTTTCTATAGGATTGTTAAGTAAACTTTTCACTGAAGCCTTTCTAAATGGTAGCTCCCATACAACGAGCCGTTGAGTTTTAGCCAACTTTTTTTGGTTTTTTCTAATTTGCTCGAAAATGGCTCTAACGATTTTGTTTAAACTTTGTGTGTAATATTCTTTTAGTGTTCTTAAGAGAACTGCGTTTTTAGTTTTTGGCTAAAAATGCAAATAACGGAAATCTGGTCTTGACGTCTTTTTTCAAATTGCCATAAGTTGTCAACGGTTGTATCGAATTCAAACAAACTTTGTTTGGTATAGTTCCTTACAACTCTCTATCAGATGGCATTGCATTTTTTTCAGTTTATCTTATTTAAATGGTGGCTCCCATACAAAGAGCCGCTAGGTTTTGGCCAATTTTTTTAGTATTTTCTAATTTACTCAAAAAAGGCTCTACCGATTTTTATTAAACTTTGTATTGAATATACATAGAATGTTTTGAAGAAAACTGCATTTTAGTTTTTGGCTACAAATGATAATAACGGAAATTTGTTTTAACAATTTTATTAATTTGGCCATAATCGGACATTTATATCATTTATAGCACCCAAAAGATGACATCTAAATTTTAAAAATTCAAAGGTTTCTTAACGTAAGCTCCCGCTCGGGTTTTCCAGTTTTAACCAAAATTTTGTAGTTTTCCCCAAATTTTTCAAACAGGAGTTCTTCATATTGCTCGAAAACTTTGTTTTCATCGTACTATTGCACCCACAGAGCAAGTACGTGCGACCCAGTCGTGCATTTTATTTTTTTTGATTATTTTCAGATTCTTGTTAACGGAATTTCAAAGATTTGCTTTGATTATTTTCAGCATCTTGAAAAGCAACAGTTCATTTCGAAATTCAGTTTACAAAAATCTGAAAATAAATTTCGAAATGAACTGTTGCTTTTCAAGATGCTGAAAATAATCAAAGCAAATCTTTGAAATTCCGTTAACAAGAATCGGAAAATAATCAAAAAAAAAAAAAAATCGCGCGATTTTTTTTGATTATTTTCCGATTCTTGTTAACGGAATTTCAAAGATTTGCTTTGATTATTTTCAGCATCTTGAAAAGCAACAGTTCATTTCGAAATTTATTTTCAGATTTTTGTAAACTGAATTTCGAAATGAACTGATGAAATAATCAAAGCAAATCTTTGATTATTTTCAGCATCTTGAAAAGCAACAGTTTATTTCGAAATTTATTTTCAGATTTTGTAAACTGAATTTCGAAATGAACTGTTACTTTTTCAACATAATTTTTCTTTAAGTACGTACTTACGTGTTCTGCATAAGCGAAATGAATTTTAATTAATTGTTTGTACCCACATGATGTGGGCACAACATTGAATGTCCCATCCACAAAATAACGTTTTTGAAATGTGTCAGGCATTTCTCCTATAAGTGTTGTGATTTGTTTAGCCATAAATATAGTATATGCAAACTCATTTTAAAAAATCGTGTGTTGGTAGAAATGGGATTTATTGCTTAATTTAGAAAGCCCATAGCTCTCCATGAAATTTTCATTTTTGTAGCACATCAAAACATCACGTGCGCTCATTGGGCATTTCGGTAAGCTTTGGTTTTTAATTTTATTAACTCCTCTTTTTACACTTTTAAAGTTTATATTGACTGAATCATCGTTAAATTTAGCGCGTTGATCATCGAATATCTCGCGAGCTGTAAGTCTACGTTTTAAAGGGGCACTGACACAATCTATTTTCATGGCATTTATAATTTTCATTTTTTTCATCGTTTTTTCTTGGTCGTCATGTGGGTGATGAGCTTCATTTTTTACTTGCGATTATAGGTACTATAAGGCAAGTTATGCATTCGTCGAAAAAAAAAGTTTTGAGATAACAATCAAACATGACATTACGATGATAGCGAAGACGAAAAAAGATGGTCTAAAAATTCTGTCCGTCTGTATGTCTGTCTGTCTGTCTGTCTGTCTGTCTGTCTGTATGTATGTAGACCTACAGCCCAAACGGGTGAGCCGAATTGCTTCAAACTTGGTTTATAGACTTTTTTAGGTATTGTACAGAGAGGAAATTAAAATTTTTTTTTAGCTCAAAAAATAACGGTACCTGCCATACAACCGTTATTTTAAAGCTTATTTTTCTCAAAAACGGCTCTAACGATTTTTATTTAAAAAAATCAGTGTCGTTTTTTAGGTACGACCAATCATATGGCTGAAAAAAAAGTTTTAAAAAATGGCTAAGAACGGTACTTTCCATAGGACCGTTTTTTTTGCTTTCGACTATCTCGAAAACGACTCAACCGATTCTTTCGAAATTTCACACACATATAGCTGTAGGTAGCTCAATTTGTATTGTATACCAATATTTTTGAAAAATATTTTTTTGTATTTTTAAAAGCATTTTAGAAAATAAAATTAAAAAAATTAATATTTTGAAAACTGCTTATTAATTTTTTTTCTAAAAATTTTAAATAAATGAATTTGGTGAATAACTATGAACTGGCGCTTTTGAATTTTTTTTGAAAAATTTTTTCAAAAAGTTTTTCAAAAAAAACTTTTTTTCTCAAAAACCGCTCCACAGATTTTTCTAAATTTATTCTCATAAATTCAAATTTATCCAAGAAATAAAATGGCGTACTTTTTTTTCAGCTCAAATTAGTTTAAGTATTTATTTAAGAATTTTGAAAATTTTATTTTTATCAAAATCTCAAGCCCATAAACAGTGTTGGCAAGTAAGTTACACGAAGTAAGTTACTCGTTTAGTTTCGCGTAACTAATATGAATTAGTTACGCCCAATATTTGGCGTAACTCATGTAACTAATGTAAGTAAATGTAACTAAATAAAACTAACTCTAACTTAATAATAAAAAATAAAAAAACTCACATTTCATCCCGAATCCCAATCGACTATTGACAAAATTCTTTTATAAGCAAGTGCAACGGCAACCTGGCAAGGAATACATATTGAAATTACTATGTTCCTGATGAAAAGGAAATCTAATAAAATATTATATTCTTGGAGCATACAATAGATTTTTACTTACATTTGAAGTTTTCCGTTCTTTCTTGAGACTTCTGGACATTTCTTTGTGTGTTGTGATTTATTTTTGTATGGTAAATTCAGATTTGATCTCAGATTTGGTCTCAAATTTCAGATTTAGCTCACCCAAAGGAAATCAAACGATATCTATTTTGTTTTATTATTTTTAACTTTTTTCTTGCAGAAATATAGTAATTTAAAAATTTACCTATTCCTTGCTAGGTTGCCGTTGCCACAGATGGCAGCTGGCCCAGCTTTGCCCTAAAACATCCGATCATTCGATCGGGTTTGTGGGCAGAACTTCTAAATTTCAATTTAACATAAAATGTGAGTTTTTGTATTTGAAAAATTCTATTAGTTATAGTTAGTTACATTTAGTTACAATAAGTTACATTAGTTACATTAGTTACGTGTAACTAATTAAAATTTCAAAGTTACGCGTAACTATCCAACACTGCCCATAAACCACCGTCACTCATTAGAGCAAGTTCGTGCGACCCAGTCGTGCATTTTATTTTAATTAGTTCCTTACTTTGGTCATCAATTATTATGCTCCCTTTACAACCCTTATCAAAATAGCACCTGTACCGACTGAGATTATTTTTTGTATATTTTTTTACATATATTTGTTTTTCTTCCCGATCATATATCAAAACACTATTTTTGCGGAATCCCGTTATGAATTCTATTTTATTTTCCATTATTTAAACAAACTATTTATTTTATCACAACCGCCGCTCGCGCCGCTTCAACACATTATGCACCGAATCGAAAAATAAGTTTAAGAGTAACTTAAAAGGGTCTGATAACTAATTGTAGTTTAAAAATCTTCGTTTGAATATTGTTGTTGCAAGTTAGTTCCCACTTATTCTTCCAAGTGTGTACTAAGTTCCCATAAGAAAGTGGAGTACGTTCCCACCTAATATGGGAACTAAGTAAATTTTACAAAAGTGGCCTTAGTTCCCACTAAGTGGGTACTAAGTCCCTTGGGGGACTTAGTACCCGGGGACTTATTTCCCTGCACCGTTGTATGGGAGCCCCATTAAACATTTATTTTATTCAATAAACACTTGCTTAAATTTCTCATTGTAACAGGCGATTACGATTTGCAGAAGACGACGAACTGATAGTTTGTTTAGGAAAGATCGCGCCAAAAATGATCTTGTTTGTGTGAGTGAAAGAAAACTGGCAAATCATCAAAAAGAAGAAGAAATAGAGACAGCTATGCATGTAAATTCAAGAATTCCAGAAATACGCAAAGAAGAAAAAAGCCAACCTATGTATGCTTTTAAATCTCAGTTTTCTTTTATTCGTGTTCGAATTCGAATTCGAATGCAAAACAAAATAGAAAAGAAAATGAATGTCAAACAAAGAACAAGAAGTCAGTATTAAATTTGCAATTAATTTTTAACGTCTCAAAAATAAATATGTATGTATAAATGAATAATAACTTCTTTAAAATCAGATCGAGACCTCCCAGTACTTCTTTTGTAAGTTAAATTTAATATTTTAGGATTAAAAGTAGTTTTAATAATTCATAATTAATTCAGTGATTCAGTATTAGCAGCAGAAGAAGAAGCAGCAAGAAGCAATTATACAGAATTTTTTTAATAAGAGTTATTATTATTTATATTAATTTTTAAGATTTAAAAATTTGGTCGGTAAGAAAATCTAATACCGACTTCTTGTTCTTTATTTGACATTCGTTTTTTGTCTTATTTTGTTTTCTATTCGAATTCGAATTCGAACACGAATAGAAGAAAACTGAGCTTTAAAAGCATACATAGGTTGGCTCTTTTCTCCTAAAAGAATTTCTGGAATTTATATGCCTGTAGGTCAAGCTGTTTCTCACTCACACAAACGAGAACAGTTTTTGGCGCGATCTTTCCTAGACAAACTGTCACCAAGATGTCTTTTGCCAATCCTACTCAAATATTTCACTGAGAAATTTCAGTAATTTTTTTTCTCAGCATAGTGTTTTTTTACAATAAAATAAAGAAGAAAGGCGTACTTACGTTTAAAAACCCTAAATCCTGATTTAATATTATTTTATGAGAGAATCTAATACTGACTTGTTGATTGTGGTTTGACATTTGTTTTTTTTTTTTTCTATTCGAATTCGAATTCGAATTTCTGGAATTTACATGTAGATAAAACATATTCTCACTCACACAAACAAGAACATTTTTGGCGCGATCTTTTCTAAAAAAAAAAAATCACCTCCATTGACAATAAAATAAAGAAGAACTTACGTTTGAAAACAATTAATCCTGATGTTATATTATTTTATGAGAGAATCTAATACCGACTTGTTGATTGTGGTTTGACATTTGTTTTTTTTTCTATTTTTTTTTCTATTCGAATTCGAATTCGAACACGAATAGAAGAAAACTTAGCTTTAAAAGCATACAACATATGTTGCCTCTTTTCTTCTAAAAGAATTTCTGGAATTTACATGTAGGTAAAGCTGTTTGTGTGAGTGAAGGAAAAGTCGCAAATCAGCAAAAAGAAGAACTAACAGGGACAGACTTCAAGAAATTTTTAAAGAAGAAAAGAGACAACCTGGTGATGGACGGAAAAACATAGCAAAAACGAGCAAAAAATTACGTTTGTTGTATGGGAGCCCCCATAAATATTTTATTTTATTTAGTTTTTAGTATTTGTTGTTATAAGGAACACAATAATACATCATTTGTCCAAATTTCAAGTGTCTAAGTTTTACGGTTCATGAGATACAGCCTTGTGAAGGACGGACAGACGGACAGACGGACAGCGAAGTCTTAGTAATAGGGTTCCGTTTTCATCCTTTGGGTACGGAACCCTAAAAACTAATGTATGTATGTTTGTTTGTTTGTATATTTGTGTGTCCGGTATGAACTCCCGAACGGCCCAACAGATATTTATGAAAGCCTAAAAATGTCTACGATTTTTTTTTATAAACTTTGATGATTCTTTGCATTTATTAAGCTTATTTCCACTCCACCCACTGAGGTAAAGCTTACGGCGCGTTTTTTTAAAGTGGTTTCCCCCTGAGGCATATTCCACTGATCTTTTCTTTTTCGCTTCGTTTTCATTCCTTTTAGGTACATGTAGGTACATTTATGTATATATCATCAATTTTAAGCATTTTAAATATTCATTAGATTTTCAAGTCGTTTGTTGTGTGTTTTTCCTTTTTGCACTGATTTTTTATTTTTAGCTTCCTTACTAGTCCAAATGCAATTCTTTGGTAACAAAACTAAGATCATAAAAGAAAGGGCTTTCAAGCGGTGTTCTCTACAAATTGGATCTTTAAACTATTCTGGGCTATGGAGCTCTGTTTCTGTAGTGGCTGAAGATACTATATAAGATCTTAAGGCTCGTCCATATTATGCCGAATGATGCCGATCGGCCTGTGCCGATCGGCCAAGCCGAATAAGTATGGATGTGCCGAAAACCGTCCCGAACCGAACCGAACTCAAACCGAATCAAATGGATACTCGTTCGGCACGGCCGATCGGCATCATTCGGCATTTGCCGATCGGCATCATTCGGCATAATATGGACGCGCCTTTATGTTAGTAATTTACGGACTTTTGTTATATATTTTTTCAAACACATTTATTTGAAGCTTACAAATTTCAAAGAACTTTTCTGAAGGGTGGAAATAATTTTCCGAAGTCTGATTCTGTATTTAAGTAAGCTTTGTGATGAAGAAGAAATTCAGAATATTCATTTATTGCCTTGTCTGTTTTGATTAACGTCTGTGTGCAATTATGGCATTGTTCTTTCATAGACTTGAAAAGCTTATAACAACAGTATCCTGCAAAGTAGCGAATGGACATGTTTTTAACAATAATTGTAGAGCATGATGTTTGTTGAATTAAATCAAAAGGCTTTATCGTGTTTGTGTGACTAGAACTTTTGGCTGTATTTAAATCTAAAATCGGCTCTTCGTTTATATTATGTACTAGCTGTACCCGGCGCGCGTTGCTACGCAAACAACTGAAATAAATTCAAGAAAAATAATTTTAAAGGAAAATCAGTAAACAAATATTCAATTTATTCAAAGCCGTTTCGAAAAAATTTTGTGATTACAAAGTTCAATTTCAATTAGATGTTTATTGAAGTGCTGTGGGATACACAATATTTCTTGTTTTTCCATCTGGTGCGTAGACGAATAAATCAGAAGGTTTTCCGACACTTGAGCAAGCCACATAGAGCTGTCCATGTGAGAAGCATGGATTCTCCAAATTTAATCCACACACTTGTAACGATTGTCCTTGTGCTTTGTTAATAGTCATTGCAAAAGCGAGTCGCACCGGGAACTGTAAACGTTTGAATTTGAATGGCATATCTGTCGGGATCATTGGGATACGTGGCAACAGGACGTCTTCACCTTTGAATTTTCCAGTCAAAATTGTTGCCTCGATAACATTGTTCATCATTTTCTTGACTGCGAGTCTTGTTCCGTTGCAAAGTCGTGGTGGATTTATGTTTCGAAGAAGTATGATGGGTACGCCAATTTTCAAGGTAAGAACGTGCGGTGGCATGCCTGGCAAATCAAGGGAATTCAAGAATTCATTTGGATAGTTGACAACCTCATCTTGATTCTCCACAGTATCGATGGACTTATATGTTGTCGTTTCACTGGGTATTCCATGCTGAATGGTGAAGTTGATGGTGTTGACATCGATGTTTTTGGCTGCTAATATAGCACGCGTACTGAGCCACTGATGGTTTTTGTAGTTTTGTGTAATGTTTGGGAAAACTTTTTGCACCAACTCGTCGATGCTTTCTGTGATCTTACAGGAGTTTGCTGGTAGGGGTATACATTGTGTTGTTTCATCAATTTCCATTCGCCCATTTCCAATATGCATTAATTGTTTTGCAAAATTTCCAGCCGATGCATCCCGTTGTAGTTGTACACGCATGTTAGTTTTCAAAGTCAATATCTGTAAATGACGCCATAGAACGGATGATTTAAGACATGCATGAAGTTCATCACCGGGTGTTGATCGTAATATAATGGGCAGTGTTTGTCGAAAATCACCAGACAATAAAATGAGTGCGCCACCGAAGATCCGTCTGTTTCCTCTGAAATCTCGCAGTGTACGATCAAGCGCTTCCAATGCTTTTTTGTGAGACATTGTACATTAGTCCCATATGATTTGACACGTTTGGAGTACTTTTCCCATTCCAGAGTTTTTGCTGATGTTGCATGTTGGTGCCTCAGTGTTTTGCAAATTCAACGGCAGTTTCAATGCTGAATGCGCTGTTCGGCCACCATCCAAAAGAGTTGCCGCAATTCCAGATGATGCAATAGCCAGTGCAATATTATTTTGTGATCCTATGGTTACCAAAATTAGTGAAAGAAGAAAAGTCTTGCCTGTATCACCGGCCGCATCTATGAAAAACAGTCCACCGCTTTGTTCTGTGATTGCACGCATAATTCTGTCATACGCAATGCGTTGTTCTAGAATCAAAAGCGGTAGATTTGTCCTACGAATGTCCCCAGTTCGTCAGAATCATAGTGTGTTTCTCGTTGCATATCACGATCAAAAAGGTTGTTTGTACGTCGGTTTGAAGCAGGCATTCCCAGTTGCACCAGTGCCTTGTAAGCGATTGTCAAACATATGTCTTCAATCAAAATCAATGCTTCATTATACACGTTTGGTGTGAATTGAATGTCCGGATTTTGATTCACAGCGTGCAAACGATGTAGAATATCTTCACTCGTGTAGTCCTTGTATTTTTCCCAATGATCTTTTGGATTAGATTTTTTTTTTTTTTTATATAATGCACACGCGCTCAAGGGGTTTGTTATAGCCCATTTAATGATAATTCACAGCACGAGCGATAGGAATTTAGGGAGGAAGGGAAAGGAGGTGTCGATGAACATTGATCTTGAATGTCTGCAGATCAAAATGGTAAGGAAAAATTGTGCCAGGCAATCCATTCCACATTCGTGTTGTACGGCTAAAGAAAGAATCCCTATATTTCACAGTGCGTCCGAAATTGGGCTCAAGTGTAAACTGATGAGCGTTCCTAGCAAGACGAGTGTTACGGGGGAAATGTTTAAGGGGTGGAACGCAGCTGGCTACCTCGAGTGAGCATTTTTTATAAAAGAACCTGTAAAATAAAGAAAGACATGAAACATTTCGACGATGTTCGAGTGATGGAAATGTTTCCATAATGTTTCTCTCTCCTATCAATTTTAACGCTTTTTTCTGAACTCTATCGAGCAGGTGAAGAAACGTTTGAGAAGCACCTGCCCAGAAATGGGAATTATACTCGAGTAGTTAGTTAGTTAGTTAATTTTCTTTATTTTATGAAAAAAGTGATACAATATTTTTGTTTCAGAAGTACGAACATGGCGGATGCCGTCTGCCGGATATGACATTAAAAAATATATACATACAATATTTGAAAAAAAGAAATGTAATACAAAATCTTATTTATAAAATATGTAAGTTGATTAAATTTACAATTTGAAAAAATAAATAAATCAAGAATTGAGTAATTCACAATTTTAGTAATTTGCAACGCAAAAGCTTAAGATTTTACATAATTTAAATACCAAATACATAGTTGATTTAAAATTTCAATTAGAAATTAAATACAATTTTAATGATTTTCAGCATAAAGAACAAGTATTTTAGAATAATTTAAAGCATTAAAGATAATTAGTTTAGAGTTTATATGATTTAAAACCTCAAATGGTCATTTTAAATTTTTGTTTTAAAATTCCTAACAATTTTAAAGATTTGAAACATAGAAGTTTGTGTTTTTAGAGCACTTTAAAAACTTCAAAGATAAAAAGATTATAAGTTTTAAAAGTGGTATACTCGAGTATAAACGCCTTGTAAATTGTAGCCAGATCAGAAGAGGTGAAAAACTTCTTGCATCTATTAAGAAAGCCTAAGCATCTTGCAGCATTCTTAGCAATCTCAAGTATATGATCATTCCAACTAAGGTTGTCACTGATACACATACCGAGTACTGATAGCTTTTCGGCCTCTTCGATGCAAGTACCATTCATAGATAATGGCATAGGGGGTATGTTTAGCTTCAACGACAAAAGACAGCATTGAGTTTTCGACGCATTAAACTCCACACGATTTCTAATACCCCAATTCACAATGCCGTTTAAATCGGAGTTTAATGAGCTTATCATACGGTGTCGTTGTAATAACACGTCCGAAGGCGAAGGCCGTGAATTATCAAACGTATATGAAAAGCTGAGGGTTGAGTCGTCAGCAAAACAATTTAATGGATTAGAAGTCACAGACAAGAGATCATTTATAAAAATGAGAAAGAGAGTCGGAGACAGAACGGAGCCCTGGGGCACACCAGCATTTATTTTGTGGAGATCAGACTTGAAACCGTCTAATACAACTTGTATTGAACGGTCCAGAAGATAGCTTCTAATCCAACGAATAAGAGTATCATCGATACCAAATGCACGCATTTTCGATAAAAGAGTTTCATGCCAAACTCTATCAAATGCCTTTGAAATATCAAGCGCAATAATCTTTCTTTCGCCAAAGCGATGCACAGATTTGTTCCACTGTTCGGTGAGATATGCCATCAGATCACCAGTGGAACGATTGCTGCGAAAGCCGTATTGCCGGTCATTTAAAAGCTCCCGATCTTCGAGATATTTCTTGAGCTGACGATTTATCAGCGTTTCCATGACCTTGGAAAGAAGGGACGTAAGTGCAATTGGTCGGTAGGAGGAGGGGGAGGAGGAGTCACCTTTTTTTGGGACGGGCTGGACAAATGCTGTTTTCCATCTACTAGGAAAGATTCCTGAACGATAGGAGCGATGAAAAAGCTTACGCAGTGGTTTTGCCAGAGATGAAGAACACTTCTTCAGAAGAATAGGGGGTATACCATCCGGGCCAGCGGATTTGTGTATATCCAGATCTTGAAGTACTCTTGCTACTGTACGAGTGCGGAAAAATATCTGTCCCATAGAAGAATTAATGTTCTCAAGTACAGGAGGGGCATTGTTGCTTGCAGGCAACGTAGAACTTGCAGCAAAATGAGCTGCGAGCATATTCGCCTTCTCTGAAGAGCTGACAATAGGTTTATCGTCGACGATGAGCGTTGGAACTGATGATGACGTTGAGTTCTTGACATTTTTTACAAATGACCAGAAGTTTTTACTGCCTTTGGGACATTGCAGAATTTTTTGCCGTAACTTCTGGTCATGTAAAAATTTCGTTTTGTGTATAACGGAGGTGCACGAGTTCCTAACTTGTTTGTGTTTCTTCCGATTTTCCTCAGTTGGATTGGCTTTGTAGGATCGGAAGCTTACTTCTTTCAACCTGATAGCTTCTTTACACTCTTCGGTAAACCAAACTTTTCTTTTGGTTTGATACATTTTGTTCTGTGAGGGACAAAAGTTCCCATTCCAAGAAAAATCACTTCTGTAATCATTTCAACACTGGCATCAATGTCATTATCGAGGAAGCATAATAACCAGTTAAAGTTGCGAAAGAAATTATTCAGACCGTCCCAGTTGGCTTTCTCGTATTGCCAAACGGTCCTAGTGGGAATTTTTTCTTTAACTGGATGGTTGGAGATAGAGAAATTAGCTGAAATGACACAATGGTCCGAGGTGCCAAATGGAGAAGTTACTTTAATAGTATATTTATCAGGATGGGAAGTAAGGAACAAGTTAAGAGTATGGGCGGAATGCCCATCAACATCCGGTATACGAGTAGGCTCATCGACAAGCTGGGTAAGATGGTTATACTCAGCAAAGATCTCGGTATACCTTCCTTCGAGTGTTGTCTGGCCAGAATATCGGAGCCAACTTGAATTGTGTACATTGAAGTCGCCCGTAATCACGACTTCAGTGTGAGGACAATGGGAAACAATTCTGGAAATTGAATCTGACAAAACATCTAACTCATCACAAGTAGACATGCTGTCAAGATTCGGACTCCTGTAAAGAAAACAGTAATGAATGATATGCTTGCGGACAGTGAATTTGAGCCACAGGAAATTAAAGTTCGTATTAGAACAATGCCCATATTGGGGAAGGCTCTGGCAAGCAATATCATTCCTAACATAAACGACAAGACCATGGTGGGAAAAAAGTAATGGCACTAAGTTATATCCAACCAAACAAAATTCTGATAAATCAGTATTCTGTCCAACCTGGGTTTCACTTAATGCCAAAACAGCTGGCCTGTATTGCACAGTATGGGCGTACACAGAAAAGAAATTCTTCCTAAGCCCACGAACATTTGAATAGACGATACAAAAATCACTTACCATTCTGAAAAACTTAACACAAAAAATTCAACTTTGACGTACCTAAGTTCGACCGTGCAGTGTAGGCCCATATCAAATCAATGAAAAACAAACTGTCCTAGGTGTTATGCCCATAAGACAATTTGCACACGAAATTAATATATAGGTATAGACAACACAATAGAACTATTCGACAAATGCTACTTACCCATCCACTGCAATCATCTTGCGATAAGCCTCACAAGAGGCTTGCAGTGCATAGAAAGCAACAGTTATAGGTGGGCTCGGGTGGAGAGGATGGGTGGTGGTGGTGTCGGATGCTGTGCTGCGACTAAGAGCGAGGTTTTTTTTTTTTTTTGTTTCTTTAATTTGTTATTTGTCACTGGCTTATTTGATTTTGCGAATTTTGGGTATTGAAAATGATTAATTTTAATAAGCTCAACTGAGCATTTTGAAGGCACATGATGGAACATTAACATGATTTAATTTTTGAATGAATGAAAATACACTTGTTTTTTGTTCCAAAATAATATTTATTTTAATATTTAATAATAAAGCCGACGCGTTTCGTCTTGTTGGGACATTATCAAGGCACTGGTTATACAAAGAAAATCAAATTTGTGCAAGGCTTAAGAGAATGGAAAGAAGTAGAAAGCAAAAGAAGAATATGAAAATTTGACAATTGATTTTAGAAATGACAATACGAAGTTAGATGACAAGTAATAATGAAGATACATTAAAACAAAGTTAAACAATTACTTTAAGAGTGGACTATTATTACAGAGGTCTAATTGACAATTCAAAATATATTGTTTTTTATGTCTGTTGATCTCAAGAATCTCGTACTTATCAAGTACGCGTCCGGCAGGTAGAGAATGTAGGAGTTCGATGTCATCTATAGAACAGACATGTCCAGAGTCTTTGAGGTGTTGGGATAGGCCAGATGATGGGTCGGAAAGCAAAGAAGATCGTTGGTGCTCGATAAATCGCGTCTGTAAATTCCTGGCTGTTTTTCCAATGTAAATACCATCGCATCCACTACAATTGATTTTATAAACACCACTTTTTTTTAAATCGTCAGTTTTTTGTTTTAATTTGTTGTTGCACAAAGCTTTTCTTAAGGTGTAATCACTAAAGAAGGCTGGTTTAATGTTCGCATTTGATAGTGTGGGTACCAATTTCTCGGAAACATTGGGGATGTAGGGAATTTTCCCCCAATTTTGATCGATGTTATCATTAATTATTGGAAAAGTTGAATGGATAGCGTAACGAAAACTTTTTTTACGCAAAATATCAAACACTACACGTTTCTTGTAGCCATTGTTTGTTGCGATATGAAGAATAGTGGAGAGTTCCTTGTGGTAGTTAATGCTGCTCAATGGCACTTTAAGTAATCTATCTAGCATAGAATGAAAAGCTGCAACTTTAGTGCTCCATGTGTGAGCCGACGAGAATGGAATAATCATATCCGTGCTTGATTCTTTCCTAAAAATGTCAAACTCCAATTGGCGACCATGAATAGAAATTTTTAAGTCCAGGAAGTTAAGATTGTTAGGACCATATTCTATCGTAAACTGGATATCATCTTCGATTTTATTTAAAACGTCCTTCTGGAATTTAATGAGATTGCGATGAGTTCCTGTCCATATGCAAAAAATATCATCTACATAACGAATCCATAAAAATATATGACTTAAGAGGGGATTTCTTAATTCAAACAATCGTTTCTCGAAATTATCCATATAAAATTCAGCTCCAAACGGCGAAAAAGACGATCCCATAGCTAAGCCCGATGATTGTGAGTAGAATTTTCCATTAAACTCAAAATAATTTTGGTCAATGCATAACGTAACTAGTCTATTGATTTGTTTACATTTCTCCTTGTCTTTAACAATAGCCGAAATATCATGTTCAAAGAGCAGCTTAAGTTTATTTGTAGGAATCGATGAAAATAAGCTTTTTACGTCAAAAGAAACTAGTTTTGCATTCGGCGGTAGAACCAAATCTTTGACTCTCTGAATCAAACTCATTGTATTCTTTATTGAGTATTTTGGACTGAAATCTAAGATAGTAGGTAGAATTTCAGAGAGCTTTTTGCCTAACTTCTGTGAGGGAGCATTGAAGGACGATGAAACAGGTCGCACAGGAACGTTGTCTTTATGAAGTTTAGGAAGACCATACAACACTGGGGCGGAGGGGTTGGGGTTTTTAAGAGCAAACTTATCTTTCTGAGCAAAAACCAGATTTGAAGAGTTAATTACCTCGTACACTTGTTTGTTGTACTTAGTTGTTGGGTCAAGTGTAAGTTCCATAAGTTGCATCTCATTCAGACAATTCATCATTTTTTGAATGTACTCAACTTTAGGCAAAATTGATATCGAATTACCTTTGTCTGCTTTCGATAGTATCAAATTATTTTCGTTAATTTTCGATTTAACAGATCTAATTTTTTTGTGGAGAAAAACTTCTTTTCTGCTTAGTGAAAAGTTTTCTTTCTCCTTGTCGATAATATTCGCACAATCAATCCTACACGCAATGTTGTCATCTGCTAGTGCCGCATCAGTGTACACAGCGAGTTTAGTTAGGTCATGTGACTTGTTATTAGGGACAAATGCAAAGTTTAATCCAAGGTCAAGTAAGTCTAACTCGTTTGAAGAGAAATCTACGTTGGACAAGTTAGTCACTCGCGATTGAAAAGGGAATGTGTTGGCACTGTTGTTGTTGGTAGATTGGTTTTTGTTGACAACCAATTTAGAACAAAGATTTTCTATTTTAGATTTTTGACGAGTGTATTGCTTGTATGAAATTTCAGTGGCATTAGTATGAGCTTCATCTTGCAAAACGGAAAATTGAATAAAATGTAATCGTAAAGCTAGCTCGGAGTGAATAATTTTTAGATGGAAACTAATGTTGTCTCTTTTCTGATAAAACTTTTTTAATTCTTCAGCTATCCATATCTTTTTAGCTCTATACAAAACCTTTCTACTCACTCTGGAGACAGAGTTTGTTTTGATAGTGATGTAGTTCGGGAAGATGTTCTTCTTTTTGCAAGTCGAGTTGAACCATATGTCATTGCAAGTTGATTTAAATTGTATAATCAGTCGTTTATAGAACACAATTAATCTGTGAGTATCAGACGTTTTAATAAGCTCAACTGAGCATTTTGAAGGCACATGATGGAACATTAACATGATCTAATTTTTGAATGAATGAAAATACACTTGTTTTTTGTTCCACAATAATATTTATTTTAATATTTAATAATAAAGCCGACGCGTTTCGTCTTGTTGGGACATTATCAAGGCACTGGTTATACAAAGAAAATCAAATTTGTGCAAGGCTTAAGAGAATGGAAAGAAGTAGAAAGCAAAAGAATTTTAATTTGTATGTAAATTGTATGTGAGATTTTTTGGTTTGGTCTATTTTTTTTTTTTTTGTTATTATTTTTTTTTTATATATATATATTTGGTGGACACTCGCGCACAGATTTAGCAACGCGACCGCTCACGACGAGTACTTGACCGACACTGTGGGAAGCAGGTTGTTAATATTATAGCAAATAGCGTGCGTATTTGCTGTGGTCGAGCAGTATTCGATGCATCAGCTAGTGCAGTGTCCCAATGTGCATCATTCTCAAGAAGATTTAGGTCTTGGCAAGCTTGGCGATAAGTAGCGCACAGCTGACCGTTGACTGTTCTTAAATCTTGGAAGGATATTGGTCCACGTACATTGATCAACAGCAATCTTAGATAGAAGCATTCTGTATTGTTCGGATGAACAGTGTACAGACGACCCAATGTATCACTGGAATATAAATTGGTATGTCCTTCAACTGATTTACCTTAACTGCGACGTTGAGACTTTTTAGTCGATGCATTCCAAGTGTAGAATTTCGGTACTTCAGAATAAAGCAAAGATTTAGCAAAAAGATCATCTTGGCACAATGAGTAAAACGCAGTTAAAGTTGTTGCCGGTGAAACCAATGCTCTTGCACGTACATTATCTGCTGTAAGATACACGCGCTGTCCATTCTAGAGATGCACCGCCAAGTGTACTACTGTTGGATGTCGTTCACGGATTGGAAATGATAAGATGCGCCATACTGCTTCATTGCTGCTTATGTAGCGTCCAAGTTGGTATTGGTTGATTTCATCGAGCGGTGCAGTTACATTCCCTACTCCGAAGACTGCCATGTCGCTTCCTTTGTTGACATATTTGCAAATGTATTTGATAGACTTCACTGAATTGCAATACTCAACATTAATGTGTGCTTTGAAGGTCTTTGAAAGCAGTGGTGAATATGGCACAATCCAACGATTATCTACTTCAATATTAATGTTCCGTACTTTCAGAACGACGGATATGCCGCCATCCTCAACTGATCGTCGACGATACAGTGGATATCCGTCATTGCCAGTGATTGTATCAGAAACCAATTTTCTTGGGTATCGTTTCGTGCATTTCCCATCAGACATGCATGGTGAATTATTGTTGAATGCGCCACATGGACCATGGATCATATTTGTGGTGACGACATAGAATAAGTTTGAATCAATGTGCTTATCTGGTATTTCTGCTGAGATGATTTGATCAATTTGATCTGGCGTAATTTTGTTGATTAACCAAACCAAAATATGTGCATGTGGCAATCCTCTTTTCTGCCATTCAATGGAATACATCCAGCAGCGTGTCTCTCCAAAAACATGATTCTTGATAATAAAATCCATCAAACATTTAAATTTTTGTTTAAATACGCGTGTGGTAATGTCATGGCGGTCCGAAGATGATTATCCAACTAATAGAAGTTCTTTAATTTCATTCCATGTTGGATTGCATGTAAAGGTGACGAACAAATCTGGACGACCATATGCGCGAACGTATGTCATCGCATCTTGTGCGTATTCATGCATGTGCCGTGGACTCCCCGTGAATGTAGATGGTAATATGGCCATTCTTCCCAATTCGTTTGGATTGACGTTACCATCATTAACGATTGCGTCTCGTAAATGGATGTACTGTTCAGAACGCAACTCTGTTTGATTCAAACGAATATATTATAATAGCCGTTCGGTTTCAATCTTCGCGTACATGTCGACGATATATTGATGGAACAATTGTCTACATTTCAGAATGTGGTTCTCAGCGTTTTGACGAATCATCAGTCGATACGCATAATAATTCATGGCACTGACTTTCTTATTCGTTCCCTCACCTGTTTGTGGATTTATCATTTTGATGTTAAAATGATATCCATCATCTCCTCGCCAAAACAGAATCGGATACTGCAATCCGTCGTATGAGCGATGAGTTTCGGAGACTCGCTGAATGTCACCACTTCTGCGATGAAGAATTATGTCCCGCGATTCAAATTCTTCGCCAACTATAACGATCGCCACTTCATCGATTGTTGGTGCATTGAACTGTATCTCGTGTTGGCCAACGGGTCTGTTGTCTGCTCGAATCACAACTGCATAGTCATCGGCTGGCATTCGTTGAATGGCGGTTTTAAACAATCGAACTAATTCATTGTGTTGATCGAAAAGGCCTTGTAACGCACCCACAATTTCTCGTCTAGTGTCCGCATTATAATGACATCGTTGTTCAAGTTGTTCATCACTGTTTGCCATAAAATAAATTTGAAGGAACTAGTGATCTGCGTCCGGCAATGGTAGAAGCGATCCGGCATGATGATAAATTTGCCCTTGGACTCTGAATGTCGGCATGTAACTTTCGCGCACGATGTTCGTTGCACCGAACGATGCCATTTGGAAACATGAATTGTACTTGCGGATGTTTTCCAAGAAATGCTTCGACACACGTGTAACACCAGATAGAAACGTTGACAGTGGTTCGGGTGGTGAATGTAATTCTTGTAGCTTAACTTTTCCACTGGCGCAGCACATTCCAGGCGTTTCATTTTTAAATTTGAGTGCCCTACAATACATGCAAATTGTATCCATTTTTCCAATGACGACATTTGGATGAAGACTGTAATCATTATTACTGTCATAATGGAGTGCTTATTCGAACATTTTGCAGCCTTCTTTCCCGTAGTTCAGTTGTCTCAGAAGAACGTATCTGATTAGTACGTATTCGATCAGTTTCTAATCTTACTTCTCGTTGGTCAGACGATTCAGACGAACGGGTCTCAGTAGCGTGTACTCGAAGATTTTCCAGCCTTAATGCTAGTTGCTCGTCTGATTCTGAGGCTCGTAATGCTCTTCTCTTTCGTGCTTGAGGTGTAGATCGGCCAATTGCTCGTCGCTTTGGAGGCATAATTATACAGGAACGACGTGATGCTTTTGAATTTATAAAACGTCGCAAAGTCGCAGATGGTATAAGATGCTAATAAGAAAAAAAAAACCGCACAGCAAATGCGTTCGGAATGTTAAAAATACGCACAATATTATCTGTTTAATGTAAGCTATATATGTACATATGAATTTCACAACCTACACAAATTCTTATTTCCCTCTCGACTCGAAATGTCATCTATCGTTCGCTTCATTTGTTTCAGTTCATATCAGCTTGAACTTTAACAGCAATATATGAAATTCATTAGAATGACATCTTCACATAATCAAATACATAGTTTACTATTCTAGAAAAGACATACAGGTAAACAATCATTTTTATAAAGATATAGAAGAGAAGAGAAGAGAAGAGAAGAGAAGAGAAGAGAAGAGAAGAGAAGAGAAGAGAAGAGAAGAGAAGAGAAGAGAAGAGAAGAGAAGAGAAGAGAAGAGAAGAGAAGAGAAGAGAAGAGAAGAGAAGAGAAGAGAAGAGAAGAGAAGAGAAGAGAAGAGAAGAGAAGAGAAGAGAAGAGAAGAGAAGAGAAGAGAAGAGAAGAGAAGAGAAGAGAAGAGAAGAGAAGAGAAGAGAAGGGAATAAGAGATAGAGGAGAAGAAAAAGAAAATAGAGAAAGAAAGAGAGAGAAGAGAAGAAGCGAAAGAGAAAGAGAAGAGGAGATTTTTATATATATAGAAGATAGATAGAAGAAGATAACTGTAGACCAGTCAACATCAAGAATTTCATATGAATCTCGTTCACAGTTTGAATATTTCGAGGAAAACAGTAGATTGAGGGAGATAATCTTCGCGATAATTGACTGAAATTCAAACACATTGGGATTCCTTTTGTTGGCGTTGCGGGACCGAACATGTGAAAAAAAAAATTCAAATGGATCCTGATTCAATTTGTTTAAATAAAGATATAAAAAGTCTTGATATTCCTCAAAAAGATCATCGGCCAAACAAAGGAAAGATGTTATTGTTGAAATGCATCCCTTTAAACAATGGATCCTGGTATTTTTTTGAAGTTTTAATGACTAGAATAATGCTTTCATTTCATTTAGAAATTCAATATTTTGAGATTGTCTAACAAGAGGTGGGTGTCCGTTTAAGATATCAAACATTTTCTTCAGTTTATTAAAGAATATTGATGTTGACTTGGCGTTTTTTTCAACGTTTTTGGAAAAAGCCGAAGCTTCAAGCAATGCTAAAATTCCAGCTGAAACACTATGTGAAAAAACTTGAGTAGCTAAGCTTACAGGCATTTTTTGAAAGTTTGTTGGGTCTACGTGCGCTTGGCTGATCTTTGGACATGCTCTTACAAGATTTTGAGAATCAATACCATACAATTCCCTTACAACGTCCCAGCTGACAACGTCTCCATTAGGAAAAAAAATCTGAAGATATAAGGTTTGTTCTTATAGATTTTATTAGATGAGGTACATCAAAACAAAGATATATCTTCTTCCCCTCGTGAACAAACCAATTCTTGTTGATTTCACCATTTAATTGGTTACTTCCTAGTTTTAAATACAGGCTCCGGTTTGTTGAACCTTGGTCACATGTAAGTGCACGAACAAATATCCCAAGTCTTGTACAAACATCTAAACATTTCAAAACTTGCTGTTTTAATTCTAAAACCGGACAAGATGTTGAACTAACAACATAGTTTAAGACATATTTAAAATTAGCGCAAAGTCCCCTTATCATGAATACACAAATCGTTTTGCCTCGGATTGCCTCTCTCTTGCCATTTCCATAGTCAACTAATCCATCAATAACGTCCATAAAGTCGTTATATGTTATATTCTCCTCAATTGAAATTTCATCAAAAATAAGTACAACGTTTTTGCTTATTTCAGGTAATTCATCAACCTTTTCCTTTATTTTTGATAAAACTCCTTCATTAAAACTAGGACACAGATGTTTAATGTCTATCCACTTGTATAAAGATGCAGGATGGGGAAGATGGAATGCAAGAGTTTCTCTCATGAAATTATAGAGAGCAGCATTTCTGAAAAATAAATTTTGAGCAAGCCACTTTTCGTCCCCAGAATAGTTTTTATTCTTTATCAACAGCATTTTCGAAAAGTCTTTTGCATTTTTGCTTATCAGAGGCATTGAATGAATTAAACTTGACTTTTTTTTTGAGTTCATTGCCTTATTCTTTTTGGTTGATAAACTTCCTGCTCTTAATGTTTTTATTTTACGTTTTAAAGCAATATGCTTCAAGTTGTTTTGTTTTCTCATGTCCTTTATTTTTTTCTAAAAGCCATATATTTTTTGCTTAAATTGCAAAATCTCGTTTTTTAAGTTTTGTTCTATTCTTGTTGAACATTCATCACCCACAATGTTTCGATTATCTGCTTCCGAAAATGATTGGAACTCTGGTAAAGTTAAATCTATTCCAGATGAAGTGAAAGGATTCAAATACGTTTTAATAGTTGACCCAAAAGAATTGAAGGACGTGGACGAGCCAAGATATTAAGTAGGGACGGATCCTTTTTTAAGATTTTTTTTCACAAAGGCACTTTTTTCAAAATGTATCTCGCATACAAAAAGATTTTTCGGAAGATCATTTTCTTTTAAATTGCAGGCTTCATGCCACTCCTTGAAAAAATTTCTTTTTTCTCCCGATCGGGATATTTAAAAAAATTAGTAGTACATAAATTCTTTTGCCTCTTAGCTCCACAAGAAGGCATACAACATTTAACACGGTACCCGTACCGGTGCTTTTCTGTTGTAAACATTGTAAAAATATCAAACAAAAAGAATATTACAAACTAACTACTAAAAAACAAAATAATAACCAACCCACAAAAATAAAAGTATTTAATAAATAGAGGAATACGTGTATATATAGTATGTACACATAAAATAACGAAAAAAATTAAACCACAGATAAGAAACTCAAATTACAAAATAGGTAGGTCATGCAAAATTCATAAAAAAAAATGTAATAGAAAAATGATTTTTTGCGACAGGAATCTTACTCCGCCGAACTTATTTTGTTGAGAAGGTAGGTAGGTACCTTATTTTAAAGTTATTTAGTTTAAAAAAAAAACTTTAAACTGTCACAAGCATTAATTTGTCACAGCAAATCACTATTCCAATTAAAACTGAAACCACAAAGCACAGGAATAATTATCACTTGATCGTAATGAATTCACTTTCCAACTGAAATTCCGATCTGCAAATTCCTTGAATTCCTGAAAGAGGCGCCAAATCCAATCAAATCAAATAGAAAAGCCCAAAAAGAAAATACAGAAACCAATGCATCTGTGCATACACTTGCTTTTACTTGTCCCCACAAATCTTACATTTCAATACACAAGAAAAAGTTTCTATTCTCCATACCGGACACCTAACAGTCACACAAAAAAAAAACAAAAACAATGCGACATTATCACCCATTTCTTTTTGTACGCACGAAAATCCGTACAAAAACAAAAAAGATACACAAACTACACCAACTCTCATATATACTTCATTATAAGAAATTGTTTACATTTTTTTGGAATGTACAGAGGTAGTCAAAAGTATATACACAACGAACTCTTTTTGCATTGAAATTCAATTCAATTAAGCTCTTTGTGTGTAAATACTTTTGACTACCTCTGTAGATACCTACCAGACATTGTTTTTATATTCATTGGCAAAAAAAGAGAAGAGGAAAAAGTTTCATAAGTCGAAACCGACACCAATCAAACATCATGCGCTTCCTTTTTAAAAGGATCGCGCAGCGACACGAGGTACGAGGGTTGTTATTTGTATTTCTGTTTGGTATGAGTTTGAGGTATTCTAGATTTTCAATTTGGTATGCTCATTGCTCATGTTCATAGGAACTGGTTTTTTGGTATGGAGGTATGGTATGGTAATGGTATGTTTAATTTTATCGAAGGATGTCAATTTCTCGGACATGTTTGAGTATGAGGTATGCCAGTTTTCGATTTTGGTATGCTAGTTTTGAATTTTTTTTTAACATGCTTTTGTTCTACTATTCTACATCTGTATATTTTTCTTTTGTCTGTGATATGGCCAAAGAAACAACCCTTATATGACTTTTTTTGAAAATACATTGATTAAGTGAAAACGGGGGAAGCATTAAGTATCAGGAGATCTAGCAGAACTGGAAAACACCAAAAACTTTAATATTGCATTGATAGATGCTGAGAAAACAAGATTTGTGTGTTTCTGTCCATATAATAGGTCATTTTTGGGGTATTTTTTTTTTCCAAAAACTAAATAGGCATAATATGAAAATTGTGGTGATGAAGTTACTTAGATGAGCTCATAAGTGACTCAAAATGACCAAAATCAAAAAGATCTGATAAGTAACTTATGAGATCTAGCCTTTTTTGTACTCTTGAGAAGCATATGGCCAAAGAAACAACCCTTATATGACTTTTTTTTGAAAATATATTGATTAAGTGAAAACGGGGGAAGCATTAAGTATCAGGAGATCTAGCAGAACTGGAAAACACCAAAATCTTTAATATTGCATTGATAGATGCTGAGAAAACAAGATTTTTGTGTTTCTGTCCAAATAATAGGTAATTTTTGGGTTTTTTTTCCAAAAACTAGCAGAACTGGAAAACACCAAAATCTTTAATATTGCATTGATAGATGCTGAGAAAACAAGATTTTTGTGTTTCTGTCCATATAATAGGTCATTTTTGGGGTATTTTTTTTTTCCAAAAAAATTATATGAAAATTGTGGTGATGAAGTTATTTAGATGAGCTCATAAGTGACTCAAAATGATTAAAATCAAAAAGATCTGATAAGTAACTTATGAGATCTAGCTTTTTTGTACTCTTGAGAAGCATATGGCCAAAGAAACAACCCTTATATGACTTTTTTTGAAAATACATTAATTAAGTGAAAACGGGGGAAGCATTAAGTATCAGGAGATCTAGCAGAACTGGAAAAGAGCAAAATCTTTAACATTGCATTGATAGATGCTGAGAAAACAAGATTTTTGTGTTTCTGTCCATATAAAAGGTCATTTTTGGGGTATTTTTTTCCAAAAACTAAATAGGCATTATATGAAAACTGTGGTGATGGAGTTATTAAGATGAGCTCATAAGTGACTCAAAATGACCAAAATCAAAAAGATCTGATAAGTAACTTATGAGATCTAGCCTTTTTTGTACTCTTGAGAAGCATATGTCCAAAGAAACAACCCTTATATGACTTTTTTTGAAAATACATTGATTAAGTGAAAACGGGGGAAGCATTAAGTATCAGGAGATCTAGCAGAACTGGAAAACACCAAAATCTTTAATATTGCATTGATAGATGCTGAGAAAACAAGATTTTTGTGTTTCTGTCCATTAATAGGTAATTTTTTGGGTATTTTTTTTTTCCAAAAACTAAATAGGCTTATATGAAAATTTTGGTGATGAAGTTATTTAGATTAGCTCATAAGTGACTCAAAATGACCAAAATCAAAAAGATCTGATAAGTAGGTAACTTATGAGATCTAGCCTTTTTTGTACTCTTGAGAAGCATATGGCCAAAGAAACAACCCTTATATGACTTTTTTTGAAAATACATTGATTAAGTGAAAACGGGGGAAACATTAAGTATCAGGAGATCTAGCAGAACTGGAAAACACCAAAGTCTTTAATATTGCATTGATAAATGCTGAGAAAACAAGATTTTTGTGTTTCTGTCCATATAATAGGTAATTTTTGAGGTATTTTTTTTCCAAAAACTAAATAGGCATTATATGAAAATTGTGGTGTTGAAGTTATTTTAATGATCTCATAAGTGACTCAAAATGGCCAAAATCAAAAAGATCTGATAAGTAACTTATGAGATCTAGCCTTTTTTGTACTCTTGAGAAGCATATGGTCAAAGAAACAACCCTTATATGACTTTTTTTTGAAAATACATTGATTAAGTGAAAACGGGGGGAAGCATTAAGTATCAGGAGCAGAACTGGAAAAAACCAAAATCTTTAATATTGCATTGATAGAAATGCTGAGAAAACAAGATTTTTGTGTTTCTGTCCATATAATAGGTCATTTTTGGGGTATTTTTTTTTCCAAAAACTAAATAGGCATTATATGAAAATTAAGGTGATGAAGTTACTTAGATGAGCTCATAAGTGACTCAAAATGACCAAAACCAAAAAGATCTGATAAGTAACTTATGAGATCTAGCCTTTTTTGTACTATTGAGGAGCATATGACGAAAGAAACAACCCTTATATGACTTTTTTTGAAAATACATTGATTAAGTGAAAACGGGGGAAGCATTAAGTATCAGGAGATCTAGCAGAACTGGAAAGCACCAAAGTCTTTAATATTGCATTGATAAATGCTGAGAAAACAAGATTTTTGTGTTTCTGTCCATATAATAGGTAATTTTTGGGGTATTTTTTTTTCCAAAAACTAAATAGGCATTATATGAAAATTGTGGTGATGAAGTTATTTAAATGATCTCATAAGTGACTCATTTCATTTTCATTTCATTTATTTTCTGAATCAAATTTAACATTGTACTTCGAGATTAATCTCATAGATAAGTATCAAAAATTTGAATTACATTTGAAAATGAGTACTAGCTAATTTTTAAGTTAAAAGCTAAATGTATAAAAGAATATATTATTTGACAATTTCATAAATAAACAATTTTGGTAGAAATTAATAGAAAAAGTTAAAAGTTAAAGAATAATAATTAATTTGTTCATGAAAAATTAAGATAAACCTAAGTTCTTCCCGATATGTGTTTGAGCAGCTCCTCCCGAAATCCCCGTGGCGATATGATCCTTTGCAACCGATGTGGAAGATTATTCCACAACTTAATTGCATTGACAAAATAAGAGTGCTCTCCTACAGTGTGTGTAAAACGCGGCATTACTAATTTAAGTCCTCTGGGCGATTGCAAAAAAATAAGATTTTCATGTAAATACTCGGGACAACCATAATGTATTATGTTATGAAGTTTCAGAATCGATTTATACCCGTAAAAATCATCCAAGTTCATTCCCAACAGTGAAGTTTTAAAATGCGAAACACTCGTATATCTTGGTAAGCCATGAATGTAACGCAGACAGTCATTGAATGCAACGTTAATCTTCCGCTTGCATTCATAATCTAGACAAGGATATACCAAACAATTGTAGGAAAAGAATGGCATTAGTAAAGATTTCACCAAGTGTGATTTCATATTCGGCAGCAATAAGTTTGATGATGTTCTTAACGCACGTAATCCACCGTAAACTTTTCTAATTGTATCTGACGTAGCATCACAACAACTCATTTTTCTATTTATAAGAAATCCTAGATATTTAACTTGTTCAACATAGGGCAAAGTAATGCCATTTAAATCAAGCTTGGGAACGTCATGCAAGGAAATATTTCGTCTTGAACATACTATACCGAGTGACTTAGTTGGATTTAACAGAATTTTATTCGATTCAGCCCACATATGAATAGAACACAAATCCTCATTAACTCTGGCGATGCAATCTTCCAATAAACCAGGTTTTCTTGATAGGTACAGAGCAACATCATCTGCATATATATGTACTTGGCTGTTTGCAATAACATCAGGCAGATCGTTAATGTACACACTAAATAAGATTGGTCCTAAAACAGATCCCTGAGGGACGCCTTTATTGACAAGATAAGGACTAGAGATTTCGTTATCGGTTTGTACTGTAATTAAACGGTTTCTAAGGTAGTTAAAAATTATTTCAAGAGCAGAATGAGAGTAATGAAATTTGGTTTTGAGTTTTTGCAGAAGAATTGATTGGTCAATACTATCAAAGGCTTTAGAGAAATCAAGCATCACCATAATGCTAATGTCATCACGGTCCATTGCTGCCCTTAAATCTGAGGTGACTTTGATGACAGCTGATTCACAACTATGGTTTTTCCTGAAACCTGATTGCCATTTAGACAATTTATTATACCTATCCAAATCTTCCTGAATCTGCTGGGCTAATATTTTTTCAAAAACTTTAGATAGAAATGAAAGTAAACTGATTGGTCTAAAATCCGATGGACCAGCTGGTTTTGATTTTTTTGGAATAGGAATTACTTTGGCATTCTTCCAGTTTTCCGGAAACTGTCGACTGTATATACAAAAGTTAAAAATGTGCACTAGAAAAGGAAGAAGTACCGGCAAAATTAGTTTTACGAAATTCGGTGAAATCTCATCCAGTCCTGTTGCATTAGATTTTACTGAGCGAATTGCTATCTCAACGTCCAAGTCATTAACACACCTGAATTCAAAACAATCAGTGGGGTAACCTTCATCATAATCAAACGATACCGCATTAGATGAGTTGGGTACAAGAACCGAACCCATAACAGAAGGACTATAGGGGCATTTAGGGCTGTCATTTTCAATGACACCAACATTTTTCAGATTTTTCCATAGAGTTTTTGGATTCAGCTGTGGATCAAGGCGTTTCATGAAAAAGGAACGTTTTGCGTTACGAATCAAGATGGTAACTCTATTTCTTGAAAAAGTAAACTGTTGACGATTATATTCCGATGGGTTTCTTTTATAATTTCTGTGAAAACGTTCTCTTTCCTTAATTAAAACCTTAATTTGTTGGGTGAACCATGGGCAACTTTGGGGTTTCACTACTTTTGTTACAGTTGGAACATACGTTTCATAAAGTACATTTATAACATTTGTTAATACAGACACTTTGGTGTCAATATCTGCGATATTGTAGATGTTTCTTAAGCCAAAGGTATTTAAATCTTCATATAAATTGCATAAATTGGTACGATTAGTTGCCTTAAAACTTAAGGTTTTGACAAAGTTTCTACGTATGTTGAAGTTAATTGAACAAAATATAAGGTCATGAATAAAATCTGACGTTAACCTCAACTGATCATTCCCTCTTACTTGAGCAACTGAGTTTGTCAAGAACATGTCAATTAACGATGGATTCCTGGATGATTGAAAGCATGTTGGCCATCTTTTGTTAACAACAACAAGACCTACTTTATCGCATATATATTGAAAAAGTTGAGTTGTACCATTATTTTCCAAAATATTTACATTAAAATCCCCTCCAATTAAAACACTTCTATATATATTACTTAATCTGGTTACCGTATCTTCAAATTCCTTTGTATACTCTTCCTTGAATTTACATGGGGGACAATATACCGTCACCAGCAGACACTTTTCAAAATCGTTTTTAACTTCAACACATAGAAATTCAATAGGAGAGAGTGAAGACGAATAAATATTTTTAGCCCGCAGGTGTTCTCTAACATACAAACAAACACCCCCACCAACCCTATCCAGCCGCACTGAACCAAATTCTTACGTAAATACAACGAAAAACTTCGTTGAGACAATTAAATTTTAATTAATTTTCAGCCGATGTTAGATTTAATTGGCTCAACGAAATGGCCTTCATACGCTAATAAAGCGCTTCATCAAACAACGAAACTTTCGTACTATTAACGAAATTCTTTCATTTTAGAAGTTTGCAAATATTTATGATTGTTTTCATCAGCTAACGTAAAAAATGTATAAAGCTATGATAATTACGTTGAGGCAATTATTTTTCTTCATTGATTAATGTAAAACGCGTTCATTCGCTTATGATTTTTTTCATCAAGGTTATTAAATTTTACATCGATTAACGTAGAATCATTCATTGGTTTACAAAGATTTTCGTTAATATACGAATTTTTTCAGATATTTACGCAAAACGCTTTCGTTTCCTTACGATATTTTTCGTTCAGATCATGAATTTTTTCATAGATCAACGTAAAATTCATTCATTAGCCTACCATATTATTCGTTCAGGTTATGAATTTTTTCATAGATCAACGTAAGATTCATGCATTAGCCTACGATATTTTTCGTTCAGATCATGATTTTTTTCATAGATCAACGTAAGATTCATTCATTAGCCTACCATATTTTTCGTTGAAGTAATGAATTTTTTCATTGATCAACGTAAGATTCATTCATTAGCCTACGATATTTTTCGTTCAGACCATGAATTTTTTCATAGATCAACGTAAGATTCATTCATTAGCCTACCATATTTTTCGTTGAGGTCATGAATTTTTTCATAGATCAACGTAATATTCATTCATTAGCTTACCATATTTTTCGTTCAGAGCATGAATTTTTTCATAGATCAACGTAATATTCATTCATTAGCTTACCATATTTTTCGTTCAGAAATTGAATTTTTTCATAGATCAACGTAAGATACATTCGTTAGCTTACCAAATTTTTCGTTGAGGTAATGAATTTTATTCATAGATCAACGTAAGATACATTTGTTAGCTTACGATTTATTTCGTTGAGGCTATGAATTTTTCATACAAATAATTTTACTTAAAGTCGCTCCAAACCATCCCATAAAGTAGAAACACACGTCACGAAATTGGGAAGAAAAATAGAACCAATCTTATTTTCTTCACAATTTCGTTACGTGTGTTTCTACGTTTTGGGATGGTTTCGAGCGACTTTAAGCCAAATTATCTGTATGAAAAATTCATAGCCTCAACGAAATATATCGTAAGCTAACATATGTATCTTACGTTGATCTATGAATAAAATTCATGACCTCGCGACAAATTTGGCTAGCAATTGAATGTATCTTTAAGGCACTTTATATTAGGTGAATTATCCAATATTGCTTTCCTTTTAAAAAAGGTTGACAACCATATACCTGCAAGAAATAAGAGGAGAATGCGCCCTACAGCCCACAAAGATCAGTTTGAAAAAAGTAGTACATTTCAAAAGAAAAATTATTATTATTAGTATTATTATCATTGTTTTATTCAACGTTCTAAACCTAAACACTTTTTTTAAATAACTTAGGAATATCTATTAAGAAGTTGAAAAAATTGCAAAAAAGTTTAATGTTTTAGTATATGGTTACCCATTATTGAATTTTTTTGATTTTTTTTTGAACATTTCATTTTGTAAAAGTATTCTTGTAAGAAAGTCCAAAAGTTGGTACATTGCAAAGGGTACTCTAAATTAAATAGGTGAAAGATTTTAAACACAATATCTACCCCTCTAATACAAGATTTAATATTGTATTTTAACCCATCAAAATAAATAAAGTATTCTTTTAATTTAATAATACTTTCCCCTATCCCGATCAAAAAAGGTTGGATGCTGGTGGACCTGGTCTTTAGGTGCTCTATATGGTCTTCTACTTCTTGTGCGGATTTGCCCACAAAAAGGAACGCCTCCTGGGAGTCCTTTATAGTAAACTTAATAGTTGATCTTCTCCCGTTGGTGTCCTTTACCACAAGTTTTTGTGTGGGAATCAAATATCCATGCATTATGTAGAGGAGAACCGCATCCTTAGAATCTGAAATAAAAACAAAATTACTCGATTAATTATTTTTATTTAAAAAAAGTATATTTTTTTCGAATTCTGTGTTTTTTTGATCGCCGAATCCAAACCTGAAGAAATCCGTTTTGAGATATTCGAGAAAAACCGCGGAATATTTGCACTTTTTTCGGTTTTTTGCTTATGTCTCGGAAACAATGGGTCTTAACTGAAATTCAACCCACAATAAAATGAAAGACCATTAAAATTTCCTACAAAATTAATGTATATTGTTTATTTCTCAGACGTACTGTTAGCTCGTTAGAGCGCGTTGAAATTTCAACATAATTTCCCATTTTTTTTTACATAATGAAGAGTACCTTCCAAAACCGTTACAAAATTCATATGTAAAAAAAATTGTTTTTTTTACAGAAATTGGAAATTATGTTAAAATTTCAACGCGCTCTAACGAGCTAACAGTACGCCTGAGAAATAAACAATATACATTAATTTTGTAGGAAATTTTAATGGTCTTTCATTTTATTGTGGGTTGAATTTCAGTTAAGACACATTGTTTCCGAGATATAAGGAAAAAACCGAAAAAAGTGCGAATATTCCGCGGTTTTTCGCGAATATCTCAAAACGCACCAGAAAATTTTATAGGATTTCTTCAGATTCGGATTCAGTGACCCAAAAAACATAGAATTCGAACAAAAAATCCATTCGTATATTTTTTGTAACGTAAAACTAGCGTATGACTGAACCTACTTCATAAAATCAATATAAATAAAAAATAAGCTTTTTTAAAAAAGAACTTACTTTCGTCTATTTTGTCACACATCCATTCTTCCAGAAGCTGTACCAGCCTCCTATCCTTGAGGTTTTGGTCTGTTGCTAAAAAGTTAGCTATTTTAGCTCTCTGCTCTGCCCAATTGTCCAAAAACGAACTTGCATCTGGGTGCAGTGCCTTGAAGTCCATGTCAATCTGTAATTAAAAATCAATTAATGAGTTAATTTAAAAAGAAATAACAAAAATATAATAAAAATAAATGAAAAAAAGCATACAGCAGCATACAAAAAAACTATTTTAAATTTTCTTACCAGTCGAAACCCAGTAGGCTTTTTATAACCTGGCCACTTTTCTAAGGCCTCAGCCGTCGAACCACAAGATCGGATATCATTCAAGCGGAAGTTGGTGCAAGCCTGCCAGTACCTATCGAAATCCTCCGCAGTCAGGTTATCGAACTTGATTGACCGGACGATTTCCTCGGCGTTTGATTCTGGATCTTTAAATTAAAAAAAAAAAAAAACATTTAGTCAATGTACATATAACTAGAATAAGTGAAATTACCAAGTGTGGTTTTGTGTTTTTCCAATTCCACTGCAGAAGGACTGGGGGAGCTAAGGCGAAACAGCTTCTTATTATTAGAAAACTTATTATAAATTCGCCCTCTGGATGATGTCCGGTAGTAATCCTGGAAAAGTATCACAATACATCAGACAGAAGCAATAGTGCGTTTACAGGCAAAAGCAATACTTTACACACTATTGCTTTTGTCTGATGTTAAAAGGAGGAAACAAAAGTATGAAATTAGAGTAAGGACAAAAGAGTAAATTTGAATTAATTTGGATTTGGTAAAGATCTTTCTTACAATATTTTCGGAGGGAAATCTTTCAACAATTTCCTTTTCGATCCTTCGGCTGTCCCTGAGAGAAAAAACACAATTTTTTTCTTCGAAATACGATACTATCGTATTAATAAGAATTTTGCGCTGTTCCTCTCCAAACTTTTCGCAGGAATTGTAGTGGTTGACGAGGAACTGCCCTCTTGCAGTATTGTTGAGAATCATTGCCAGGTTAATGTACGGGGTTTCAGATTCCTCTAAATGACTCAAAGGGTTTGAGCTTGGCGATGAAGGATGACTGGTGTTTGGAGACTGCGTTGGTGTTATTGTTTTACTTTCGCTTAGTTCGTCTTTAAGAAGTGGTTGACCGATCGATTGCCGCCACTGCTCTAGCATGTACTCAAAGAGAATTTTATCTCCATCGGGAATATTGCCAAGATATAACTGGATGTGGCTCTTTCTCATTATTTTGAGGACATTGACGAAGATTTTTTGTTCTATATAAAGTAGAAAAGATTTTTGAAAGTTTTGAGTTTCACTTACAATTTTTTATCTTACCTATGAATTGGTTCACTAAACAAGCCAAGTTCCAGCTTGTCAGAAGTTCCCTCAATTCTTCTTCTCTTTGTGGTTGATCTCGTGAAATGTCTGTCAGAACGGAACTGCTCATACTAGTGCTAGTGGTCGGCAAATCGGTATATTCAACCAAAGTAAGGGTTTGCGAGTCAATGGGACTGAAATTAAGTATTTGGTCTGGGGTTTGTTCATTTTGTTCATTTTGTTCATTTAATAATTGGTCGAAACTTATTTGGATGTCGCAGTTATTAGAATTAATTGATTGGTCAGGTATTATATTGCTTGAGTTATTGCCAAAATCGACTTGATTTAAAAGTTGGTTATCTTGACTTTTGAAACTTGAAAGCGATTGAGAAACGCTTTGTCCTCCTCGATTGACTTGCTCGTTTGAGTTCATTTTGATTTTTGAAAAATCAAGTAACAGAAATTGTCTGTTCACGTTGAAAACTAAACTACTAACTACATTCAGAGGGGAAAACACCGAAACCGATAAAATACAATAAATATTTTCAACAAAAAATATATATAAATTGATTTAAAATTATTATACCTTATAGTAGAAACCTTTTCCACACTTAACACACACTTTTTTATTGATTTTAAATGTCTTATATAGTTTTCAAAATAATTTCACTTTGTTTTTTTTTTTTTTGTCCGTAAATTTTTTTCCGCGTCCGACCGTAACTGAGCACACACAAAACAAGACTGACTGAAATCTGAAACTAAAGAAAGGAATGGAGGAATAAAGAAGCGTCCTTCCCTACAAATGTATGCAGTTTTTCGTTAGCGTATGATATTTTTCATAAAAAAACGTTTTATTTTCATAAGCTCATGCAGTTTTTTGTTAGTTGATGTAGATTTTCATAAAGCAACCAATTATTTTCATAATTTAATGAAGTTTTTCGTTACCTAACGAAAATATTCAATGTTTTATGAAAGATTTTTATTGGCTTACGAAAAGTTACGTTTAGCCAATTATTTTTTACGTCCAACTTGTTCTTTCCTATCTAAGATATCCGTTATAGGATTATGATATATTTCGATGATTTAATGTAAAACTTCATAAAGGAAAGATTTGTTTTCATTGGCTTATTAATTTTTTCGTTCGCGTATGTTTTTTTTCATGAAGCAACGATTTATTTTCGTAAAATGATGCAATGTTTCGTTATTGGATGTTAAATTTCATAAAGCGACGAATTATCTTCATAAAGTATTTTGAAGGTTTCCGTTAGAAACGGAAATTTTGTACAAGTAATGAAAGGTTTTAGTTAGCTTACAAAAAATTACATAAAACCATTCACCGTTACAGGATTATGAAATATTTCGATGATTTAATGTAAAACTTCATAAAGGAAAGATTTGTTTTCATTGGCTTATTAATTTTTTCGTTCGTATATGTTTTTTTTTTCATGAAGCAACGATTTATTTTCGTAAAATGATGCAGTGTTTTGTTATTGGATGTTAAATTTCATAAAGCGACGAATTATCTTCATAAAGTATTTTGAAGGTTTCCGTTAGAAACGGAAATTTTGTACAAGTAATGAAAGGTTTTAGTTAGCTTACAAAAAATTACATAAAACCATTCACCGTTACAGGATTATGAAATATTTCGATGATTTAATGTAAAACTTCATAAAGGAAAGATTTGTTTTCATTGGCTTATTAATTTTTTCGTTCGTATATGTTTTTTTTTCATGAAGCAACGATTTATTTTCGTAAAATGATGCAGTGTTTTGTTATTGGATGTTAAATTTCATAAAGCGACGAATTATTTTCATAAAGTATTTTGAAGGTTTTCGTTAGAAACGAAAATTTTTTACAAGTAATGAAAGGTTTTAGTTAGCTTACGAAAAATTACATCAAATTAATTTGGGAAGTCATTCTAAAATTTCATTAAGGATTGAGTTATTTTTATAAAGTAATAAAGTATTTCGTTACTAAACGATAAATTACGTTAAGCCAATTATGTTTTACATCCAGCTTTATTTTTAAGCGTTTCAATGTATCGAATTTAGACAGGGCCGGTCCTTAAAATAAACTTGAAGTCCTAGGAAAATAATTAGGGGCCCGAAAGAAAAAACAAAGCTTTTAATACTGTTGAATTAAAACGTTTTAATTTATTGAGGTGTCTAATATACAAATGATAGTGAATTTAAAAGAACTCTAATAATCTAATACTCGAAAACGAGACATCTAAAAATTTAAACTAATCTTTAAGCCTTATTTAGATGCTATATTCATTCATACACTATCAGAACTAGTTGGCGGCTGACGAACTGTTAAATCTTTGTTCAATGACATTTGCACTAGGCATGATTTAAGAAAGATTTAGAGGTTCGCCTGCTGGCACGAACTGATGGTGGATTCTTTTAGATCTCCATAAAATATATGGTTAAAAATGTTTCTGTTTGCTTTCTTTCATTTTAATTTTTTTTTTAATTAAGAGAAATTCTATAGATACTTCTTAAATATTTCGTATTGATTTCCATACAAATTTTGTAGTTTTTGGTCAACTTGAAATTAGGTTTCTATGTTTTTCAATCATATTCCATTAAGATATTCTTCTTGCTTCTGTTTTCGATAAAGGTGGCGAAAAACGCAATGATTTTAAAGTTCAACCAAAAACATACAAAAAACACAAAGTTGTGTATTTACTCAAAACTGTAAATGACTACTCAATTTCTTATTAATATACTTACATAACAAAAGATAACTAATTTATACTTACCTACAGTATATCCTTACCTGTATGATAACGACACCATGCACTGAAACTCATAAACTGTAATATAAATAATAACGACGCGCGCTCACATCGCACAAAACATTTACTCAAAATTGGTTTGTTTTATAGTCTAGTCAAATTAGGGTTTCACCTAGGAATGAGAGATAATAAGCTGAAAATTGGTATACACTTTCGTTTTGGAGTTCTTTAAGTTGTCTCAAAATTTTCATAATATCTCATGTCCGCGTCGTAAGTTGTTCAAGGTCAAGGGTCACGAAAGTTAGTTATTATTAATTTACTCAAAATGGTTAGTTTTAGCGAAAAAATTTGTTCCAAAAACGTGTAGCGGAGGCAATTTCCAACGCAAATGGTTATGGGAGATTTGTTCGTAACATTTACCGTTAAGCAGTTATAGCAATTCAAAGAATCGTACTAATCGAAATAATTTTATATGAACCACTAGCCTTTACCATTACATTATTGTTATTTTCGTAGTGATCTTTTATTGAGATTAAAAAAATGTATAGCCAATGTTAATATAGATAATGTAGCTTTCTACTAATAAACGAATTTTTACATCAGTTTAAAGAATCGCAAGTATCACAAGGGTCAAAATCATACTTCATATCTTACTTAATCATACTAATATTATAAATGTGAAAGTAATTTTGTTTGTTTGTAAGACTTTCACGCCTAAGCCACTAAACCGATTTTAAAAATTCTTTTATTAGTAGAATATGTAGATAATGTAGATCTGTTATTAACATTGGCTATACATTTTTTTAATCTCAATAAAAGATCACTACGAAAATTACAATAATGTTATGGTAAAGGCTAGTGGTTCATATAACACTATTTCGTTTAGTGTGATTCTTTGAATTGCTATAATTGTTTAACATAATATGTTACGAACAAATCTCTCATAACCATTTGCGTTGGAAATTGCCTCCGCTACAAGTTTTTGGAACAAATTTTTTCACTAAAACTAACTATTTTGAGTAAATTAATAAAAACTAACTTTCGTGACCCTTGACATTGAACAACTTACCAAAATTATGGTGAATGCCAATTTTGAGCTTATTATCCTAGGTGAAAGTCTAATTTGACTGGGCTATAAGCATGAAAAGTAGGTATACAACTAACTTTTTTTTCTTGCATATATTTTTTGAAATTAACGTGAAAGTGTAAGTTTACACAGCCAGTTAATTTTTATTTACGCAAAAGTAGGGTTTGGCGCAAATAAAGGTATGCATTTTAAAGGCTTCCATTGATCAAGGTAGTAAAACATATTATATGAAATATAATGTAAAAAAACTGTCCCACTGGCAATTTTCCCGAAGCTACTTAAAGACCGATTTCGTTTTTATTTAACGAGCCATTATGTCATTTGTTCGGTTAACGGTTAATTAAAATAAATCAAACGTTTTATTGCAGTGAACATTTTCGGGCCCCTTAAAGTAGGTACCCTGGGCCTAGTGAGATTCTTCCCGTTCTTTTCTCTTCCCAATCGATCCGGTTCAATGTTAAATTTCATAAAGGCACGAATTATTTTCATATCTTTACGCATTTCATCAAATGTATGTTAATTAAAAATTTTTATTTAAAATTTCATAAAACAATGAATTATTTTCATAAGTAAATGTAAGTTTTCTTTTCTTAACGAACACTGTCAATAGGTAATGAAAGCTTACATAAAATTTGCGATGACCCAATATTTCGATGATTGAATGTTGAATTTCATAAAGTAATTAATTATTTTCATTAAATAATGAAATTAATTTTTCATCCGTTAATGAAAAATTTCCCCAAGCAATGAATCTTTTTATAACCCTATGCAGTTTTTCATAAGCCGATGCACAATATTAATTAACCTATGAATTATGTTGATAATATGATGAACGGTCGTTAAAAAATGAAAAAGTTCATTAATTGACGAAGGATTTTAATCATTTTATGGAGAATTTAGGTTCAGTAAGATTATTTACATATGCTAACGAAATGTTTCATTAGATAATCGTTAAAAATGTTTCATACGATGATGAAAGTTTTAATAAAAATGTTTAAATCATCTTAAAAAAGGGGCAAACACCGAATGAAGCGTTTTCGTTAAGTGATGACAGTTTTCATTTTACGAAGAATAACATATTTTCGTTGAGCCAATTAAATTTTCGTTGAGCCAACGAAAATGCAGTTAACGAAGCGAATTTCATACTAATACGAAAAATATTATTTTCAGTGCGGTCATTGCGAAACAAGGAAAAGCCTGGAATTGAGACAAGTCTTGTTGAAACATAAGAGTTCAGCCAGGATTCCGAAATCATAACAACATCCATCCTCGAAGTACCGAGCATTTGGTGTAAAACAGTATACTTTGACCTCAAGCTACCAGCGTTTAAATGACAGACATTTAACCCGTTGTGAAAACTACACATAGCATTGAGAACACTTCTTATAATGTCAGGCTCCATGGCAGCAGCCATCTCGGTAAAATGTCCCAAGAACCTCGAAAAAAGCCCACCCCACACATATCAGAACAATCAAGCTATAAAAGATAAAGGTAAAAAGAAGATTGAAGGAAAACATAGCTATTATAATAAATATTTAAATAGATATAAATTATTAAATCATAATGTTGTGAGCAACGCAAAGATTAATTAAATTAATTAAATTAATAAATCAAAACACATACAAATTACATTAACAATCCCAATCAAAAATAAATTCAAAGCAAAGAATCAAAAAGTATTTAGTTTTAATTATCTCAAATTGGCAACACTAGTTTAAAATATGAATATATATATATATATATGTAGATATAGAGAAAAAGACAAAAAAAAAAAAAAAAGAGATACTAACACTAATTAGTTAAATGAGAAAATAGATCTCAAAGTGAGACTTTGCATAAAATAAAATATAAAGTGAGAATAAATATACTCAAATCAAATTTTCATCGACAGCAGCAGCAGCATCATCAGCATCAACAGCATCAACAGCATCACCAGGCGTCGACGAAGTGGTTTGGTTTTTTTCTCGCAACTCATTACAGCAAGCAGACTCCAACGAAATAACGTTATTGATATAAAGCGGGGGACTTGCAGGGAAGATTTTAATATACACTCTTCCATCTCTTGTGAACACGGAGTGTAAGCCTTTGTTTCTCCTGAATTCATTAGCCTTTTTGAACAAGAAGTGATTTTGTTTAGTCAAGCTCTCATATATTCTCACAAACTTATTGCTATCAAAACCAAGATCAGCAAGGGAGATAGAGCGATTTTTTGTTTTGGAAAATACTGCAGCAGCGGTTAACCATTGTCTTTTTATGATTGTATGTGGGAGTTTCACAATGATAGGAGAGCTAGTCGATTTGGTGACAGGTGTTGTTCGAAAGATGTGAAGGGGCATCGACTGTGGTAGGCCTAGCACAGAGCTAAGTTTATGAAAGATTTCAAGAACGCTTTCATTCTCTGTGTATGGAATCCCATGGAGAACCAAATCTCCAGATATGTTCTGCCTGGCTAATGCATCCAACTGTGTTTTTAAGAGAATGTAGTCTTTATCGTAATTGTTTGCCTGTAACTGCATTAATGACAACTGCTCTTGGAGAGCTACGATGTTATTGCTCTGAGATTCACAATGAGTGAGTCTATCGTTGCATGAAAGGAGAGTATTATTGATGGAGCTATACCGATCATGAAATTTTTGCTCGACAGCTTTGATTTTTTTGTCAAATTCACTTTCAAGAGATGTAATACGGTCTGAAAGTTTGTTATGCAAAAGATCTATTTCAACTTTTATTTGTTTAACAACCGATTCACTTATGGATTTAGTAAGGTTATCGAGACGCTTTTCAATTCGATCCCATAACACGGCAGTTGTTATTGGGGTTTTCGGTGAATGGGAGGCAAGAGGAGAGGAGACAATTGCTTTCTCAGATCTCAATTTTCTCTATCGCTCTTGAGAACTTCCACCCGGCATATTTATTTTACTTCTTTGTGTGGGCAAAATCAAAAACAAAAATTAAAACTTATTTTGCGATTGGGGTTTTTAATAACTTTTATTGGGAGTCACACTAAAATTTAGCTTTTGGACTTTTGTTTATGTTTGTGTATTCTAATTAAATTAATACAATCACTAGCACTTTTTACAGAGATTTTTTTGCGGAGCTCAAATTAATGGTCTACTTGTAATCCATTCACGCACAATATTGTTTGATTGGTGATGAAGTTATTTAGATGAGCTCATAAGTGACTCAAAATGATTAAAATCAAAAAAATCTGATAAGTAACTTATGAGATCTAGCCTTTTTTGTACTCTTGAGAAGCATATGGCCAAGGAAACAACCCTTATATGACTTTTTTTGAAAATACATTAATTAAGTGAAAACGGGGAAAGCATTAAGTATCAGGAGATCTAATAGAACTAGAAAACACCAAAATCTTTAATATTGCATTGATAGATGCTGAGAAAACAAGATTTTTGTGTTTCTGTCCATATAATAGGTAATTTTTGGGGTATTTTTTTTTCCAAAAACTAAATAGGCATTATATGAAAATTGTGGTGATGAAGTTATTTAAATGATCTCATAAGTGACTCAAAATGCCCAAAATCAAAAAGATCTGATAAGTAACTTATGAGATCTAGCCTTTTTTGTACTCTTGAGAAGCATATGGCCAAAGAAACAACCCTTATATGACTTTTTTTGAAAATACATTGATTAAGTGAAAATGGGGGAAGCATTAAGTATCAGGAGATCTAGCAGAACTGGAAAACACCAAAATCTTTTGTTACTTTTTTTTATAAATATACATTCATCATCATCATCTTCATCTCCCTGTGTCTTCCTGAACTTGTCTTGCAGCTTCATTTTTGTCGTTTTGACTGGACTGTTTTGGGTCCCTGTCGTTTAATTTCGATTTATAAATTAAATGATTGATCCTAATTATGAGCCCATAGTCGAATGTTCCTATGATTCTATGCGTTCTATGATACGTGTTTTAGGAGGGCAGCATATTGGTTTGAAGGTCTGCCATATCAATGCACAGAGCTTGAGTCCGAAATTGGATGAATTTCGATATTTATTTAAAAATTCTAAAGTTGACGTGGTCTGTGTTAGTGAGACATGGTTTTCTAGGGATTCAATATGTTGTGTGGAAGGATATAATGTGTTTCGATGCGATAGAACTGGTCGGGTTGGTGGGGGTGTTGCAATTTTCACACGGGTTGATTTATATTGCAAATTAATAAGCAAATCGGAGCCAGGTAGTGATGTAGAATTTTTGTTTGTCGAAATAAAGTGTAACAGCAATAAAATATTGTTAGGGTCCGTGTATCGTCCTCATCGTAATATTGATTTATCACCTCTGTTCTCAATATTGGATGAGCTATCGTTCGTGTCGCCCTTCGTCATTGTTGCCGGGGATTTTAATAACAATGTACTCAAGAGCTCTGAGCTTACGGATAGGATGATTTCTCTTAACTTATTTCCGGTAAACACATTGACACCCACTCATTTTACCAAGGACAGTAGTACGTTGCTTGATCTGTTTTTTGTTAGTCACCTAAATAAAATTCTTCTTTATGACCAATTACCTGCATCTGGATTCTCTCATCATGACTTAATTTACTTAACGTTTGAATGTTCACCACTGCTTGCACCTTCTTCTTACAGTTTTAGAGATTTCAAAAATGTTGACAGAGGGCAGTTAGAAATTGATTTGAATTCAATTGAGTGGTTCCGAATTTACGGTATGCCAACTGTGGATGACCAAGTATCTTTCCTTCAAGCTAATATTAACTATTTGTTTGATTCATATGTTCCCCTGACTACAAAGCAGTTTCGATATAAAGATCAGTCTTGGTTTAACAATAATATTAAGGCTTTGATTAGGGAACGCAACAAAGCATATAAACGCTGGAAAGTATTCAGGCTTGACGAACTGCACAATGTGTATACAATTTTAAGAAACAGAGTGGTCTGTATAATTCGTGATGCGAAAAAAAGATTCTATGCACCAAAATTAGACCCTACCCTTGCTAAAGATAAACTTTGGAAGAACCTTAAGGACATTGGTGTGGGCAAGCAAATTATGAACAAATATATATCTCTAAATTGTGACGAACTTAACAAAAAATTCACTTCAATGATTTCTACAGACCTTGAAAATCGTATAAGTGAGTCACAATTTTATGAAGATCCGTTAAATGACTTATCTCCGAGATTTTATTTCTCAGCGGTAGACGAGGCTGCTGTTTTGGAAAGTATCTTAGCTATAAAGTCGAACTCTATTGGAATTGATGGCATACATCCAGTTTTCTTGAAAGCTACCTTATACACTAAAATATATTACCCATATATTTAATACTATTTTTATGACCAGTTCCTTTCCTTCAGCTTGGAAACTAGCTAAAATCATACCTGTTCCTAAGAATCGTGATTGTGATGATTTTCGACCAATCGCCATCCTACCTTTCCTTTCGAAAGTCCTGGAAAGGCTTATAAACAATCAAATACGCATTTTTCTGAACGACAACAAAATGATATGTTCCTATCAGTCTGGTTTTCGACCCAAGCATAGCTGTACTACAGCCTTAATTGAGGTAGTGGAGAACATAAGGAATGCTGATGCTGATAGAGTGACTATCCTTACCCTCTTAGATTTTTCGAAGGCTTTCGATACAGTCAATCCTAACATACTTTGTGCAAAACTTAAAGATCAATTTCACTTCTCATCCCAGTCAACCAACTTAATTCTTTCATATTTGACGAAACGATCTCAAGCTGTCTTTGCCAATAATTCAATGTCTTCCTTTCTTCCTTTACACAGTGGTGTTCCTCAGGGTTCTATTTTGGGCCCTTTGTTATTTACAATGTATATTAATTATCTTCCTTCCTTATTGCTGAACTCTTCCATACACATGTATGCAGACGACGTACAGTTGTATAACAGCTTTCCTTTAGGTATGGTTGAGAATGGTGCCCATGAAGTTAACAAGGATCTGAATAAAATTTTAAGTTGGGCTCGTAAAAATGATCTCTGTTTAAATCCTAAAAAATCAAAATGTTTAGTGATTTCAAGAACAATTGTCGACACTTCCTATTTCCCTAAAATCTGTCTTAACAATTATATTGTCGAGTTTGTTACTTCTGCAAAAAATCTTGGTCTTACTTTTAATAAAAACTTGACTTGGAACAATCATATAAAACTTGCGTTAGGGAAAGTCTACGGAGGTCTTCGTTTGCTTTGGGCCTCTCATCATATCACACCGTTAAAAACTCGATTGATGCTGGCTAAATCCCTGATTGTACCAATTATACTTTACTGCAGTGAGGTCTTTAGTTACTGTGACTACGAGCACAAACGAAGGCTAAATGTTGCGTTCGTTATGTCTATGGCATACGAAGATATGACCACATCTCCCATTTTTCTAAATCTATGTATGGCATTACTTTAGATAACTTATTCAAATTTCGAACACTAATCCTTCTACATAATTTCCTGCAATTCCGTCAACCGGAATACTTATATAGTAAAATTAATTCTCCACGTTCTAATAGGTCGTGTGATCTCATTCCAGTTCGCTTCTCCTTCTTAGTATCGGAACGCCAGTTTTACGTACATGCCATTCGACTATGGAATTCTCTCCCCCGTTCTATAAAAATGATAAGCTGCACGACACTGTTTAGAAAGACTCTTAGGCAATATTTTGAGACCCATTAATGATGATGTTTGGTAACTTGTTTATTTTCTTTTTTTTTTCTCTTTCTCAATTATTATATGGAATTTTTTTTTCTCTCTATCCTTTCTTATACTGGAAATATACTTTGATAATAATTTTAGTGTTGTTCGAACAATTTATAATTATAAAAGTCACTTTTGCAACATATACATTTATATACTAATAGTACTGCGTACTTATAGTTACTCTAGTTTATAAGATATTGTATCTTAATGAGTAATGTTATAATAAAATAAATCTGAAATCTGAAAAATCTGAATCTTTAATATTGCATTGATAGATGCTGAGAAAACAAAATTTTTGTGTTTCTGTCCATATAATACGTCATTTTTGGGGTATTTTTTTTTCAAAAACTAAATAGGCATTATATACAAATAATGGTGATGAAGTAAGTTACATCTTAGATGAGCTTATTAGTCACTCAGCATCACTGATTACAAAAATGAATAGTATCGATTTTTAAAAGAATTTGGATTTTTTATTTTTAACTTATTCCACGATGTGATAAAACGACTTAATGACCTTCAAGCTAGACCCACCACAGAAAATATTGTCGAAATTGCGTTCACAACATCCATATAATGGCACAGAAGTTTGCAGTTATTGTTTGGATAAATTGAAGAACTGGCGGCTGTTTTTGATTCTTCTGCCCTGTCTGTAAGTATTTTTACCAGAGCTAAGGCAAAAGTCTGTATAAAGCGGAAGACCGATATAACTTAATACACGACCTTTTGCACGATGTGATAAAAATAATGAAATAAATTAACTTTCAGCCTTTTCAATTAGAAATCTTTTGTTTTATAGAGCAAACAACCCATCTCATCGGATCGTGTGGCCTTAAAGAAGATTGTTCCTATCGGTATACAAAGATTGTATTTTACCGCATGAAAATAACATCAAATGTTAAAGCTATTGCACTAGAAACAACTATTTTGCCTATCGTTTTTATTTAATAATAATTTTAAAATACATAAAATCACACCTCTTTGTTTCAAAACGCCACAAATAATATTTTGTTTTCTTGTTGGAAAGCAGCTGACAAATTATGATGAAACCTTCGTCCATAGAGAAGTGTCATCTTCAATTTACCACACAAAAAGTGTTATACTTTCTATGGAATACGCTATCCAGTGTTTATAGAGATCAGTGGTGCATACAGGCATCAATTCGCTGTTCAAATATAATATGCGCAAATGCATATGAATAAATATACGTGTGTATATACGCTGACTCGCTATCTGAAAAAATAAAATGCTGTTCGGAGAGAAATGTGTATGTATCGCTGTTCGCTTGGAGAGAAACGTATGTATAAAGCTGGCTAGCTGGCGGTTTGGAGAAAAACATGTATATAACGCTGGCTAGCTTTCGGTTTTGGAGAGAAATCACTATACGTATGGCTGGCTGGCTGTGTGGAGAAAAACTACTATACGTATGGCTGGCTGGCTGGCTGTGTGGAGAAAAACTACTATACGTATGGCTGGCTGGCTGGCTGTGTGGAGAAAAACTACTATACGTATGGCTCGCTGGCTGGCTATTTGGAGAGAAGAATAAGTATGTATGGCTGGCTGGTTGGCTATTTAGAAAGAAGAATAATATCTATGCTGGCTGGCTGGCCATTTGGAAAAAAGAATAAATATTCATGGCTGGCCGGCTGGCTATTTGGAGTAAAATAAATATATATATATGGCTAGCTGGCTGGCTGTTTGGAGAGAAATAATATACGTATGGATTTTATGCCGTCCGCAACTCTCCACTGTCCATTTCTGCTGGCTGTTTTAGGAAAGAAAGTTTATAATATATTTATACAATCTTACTCCTTGTTTATTAGTGCATCGCTTTCGTAAAATGGATAATATATCTTATATATATATAACACTTGCTGCCTAATTGAATCAATTGATTCAATTTGATTTGCTTTCCACACTGGCAGACTTATGGGCTCAAATCTTATGATTTGTTAACACTTTTCACTCGCCCATTAAAAACACTTATCTTCACTTTAACGCGCTGGCTCAGTGGACTGTATCTCGCTGGCCGTTGGTTCACATCCGGTGAATTTGGAGTAAAATAAATATATATGGCTAGCTGGCTGGCTGTTTGGAGAGAAATAATATACGTATGGATTTTATGCCGTCCGCAACTCTCCACTGTCCATTTCTGCTGGCTGTTTTAGGAAAGAAAGTTTATAATATATTTATACAATCTTACTCCTTGTTTATTAGTGCATCGCTTTCGTAAAATGGATAATATATCTTATATATATATATAACACTTGCTGCCTAATTGAATCAATTGATTCAATTTGATTTGCTTTCCACACTGGCAGACTTATGGGCTCAAATCTTATGATTTGTTAACACTTTTCACTCGCCCATTAAAAACACTTATCTTCACTTTAACGCGCTGATACAGTCCACTGTATCTCGCTGGCCGTTGGTTCACATCCGGTTCGATGCGACCAAAATGTTTCGATCGCTTCTTTTCTATTCGCTGAAAAAGGTAACTTTCCGATCTAAATAAAACAGATTATTTTTTTTATTTGGGAAAACCTCTAAGAGGAAGAAAAACCCAACTTTATTCTGCGCTGGCTCGCTCTAGACTGAATTAAATAAATTGTATATTAACAGAATATACTGCTCGCAGGCTGGCATGTATATGTATGTACTAACTTATATATAATGTTGATTGATGTGATGGTATGCAAAGGCAGTTACTCATCAGCGCTGTCGTCTTATATTTGATTTTTTAGTACAATTGTTAGGGATTTCACTCCGTATGGTACCCATACGGAACAAAAACAGATTATAACAAATATACATAAAGTGACAACATTGACAGCCATGTTATTGCTAAAGCTACTTAGAACCCGAAACACACACACATATGAGTATACGACAGATGCATAGAAAGAAAAGCTGATTCAATTCATCCAAGTAGGCCGCAACACAATATGTATGATATAAGACAGATGCATAGAAAGAAAAGCTGATTGAATTCATCCAAGTAGGCCGCAACACAATATGTATGATATTGTATGCCTATTGTTTCGTTTTTTTTTTTCAATTCGAAATCAGTTGTTTCGTTTTCATACATTATATTTTTTGTTTAGTTCCCAAAACCTTATTTAGTTTTTCTTTTAATTTGCCTTTCGATCACTTGGCTTTACTGTCACTTTATTACAGTTTACTTCGTTTTTTGGTTATTTTTCATTTCAGTTAAAAGAGCAAAGCGGCATTAAGGCAAAGCTTATCTCGATTACGTTTTTTTCGTTTCCAGTTTATTTTGAGAGCAGTTCATTCTGCTACACAGGCTAATCGACTTTGCTGCGGGGCGAAGTGTCATCTTAGCTAGCACATACTTCCCACACCTCAATATTCTCAAGGGGACCTGGCGGTCTCCTGATCAAAATACCGTCAACCAAATTGATCACATTGCGATTGATAGCAGACACGCGTCCAGTGTCATGGATGTCCGCACTTTCCGAGGGGCCAACATAGACTCGAACCACTACCTTGTTGTAGCTAAAGCCTAGTACTCAGATCGCGCTAAAATTTATCTTCCTTACAAATTTCCACCCAAGATAAATTTTAGCTTGGGTTTTTAGCTGAGTAGTACTCACTTCAAGCTAAATTCCAGGTGACAGGCTAACGGCTAAGAAAAAAGTCTCCACAAAATTTAGCTTGCGAAAGAATGTAAAACACATTATTTCACAAGATAAATTCTGACAGTTGTTAGAAGGTCTTGCGAAGGTCGCACGAACTTGCTCTTGAACTTGGTCGATAATTGCTAAGTGCCTACATAACGTAGGTATATTAAATAAAATGCACTACTGGGTCGCATGAACTTGCTCTAATGTGTGACAGTGGTTTTGGGGCTTGAGATTTTGATAAAAACTAATTTTTTAAAACTCTTAAATAAATACTTTAACTGATTTGAGCTGAAAAATAGGTAGATACGCCATTTTATTTCTTGGAAAAATTTGAATTTATGAGAATAAATTTATAAAAATCTGGAGCGGATTTTGAGAAAAAAGTTTTTTGTAAAAAATTTCGGAAAACATTTTTCAAAAAAAAAATCCAAAACGCCAGTTCAAAGGTATTCAGCAAATACATTAACATATTTATAAGAAAAAAAAAAGTTTAATGAGCAGTTTTTAAAATATTAATTTTTTTTTTATTTTAATTTTTTTTATATACAGACAACTATTAAAAAAAAAATATTGGTATGCAGTATACATTGAGCTACTTGCACCTATATATGTGTGAAATTCCAAAAGTATCGGTTGAGCCGTTTTCGAGATAAACGAAAGCAAAAAAACGGTCCAATTGAAAGTACCGTTTTTGGATTTTTTTTTTGAATTTTGGTCAGCCATATGTTTTCTAGAAAAATAAGCTTTAGCGTAACGTGTATTAAGCAGGTACCGTTATTTTTTTACCTAAACAAATTTCCATTTCCCCTCTGTACAATGCCTTAAAAACTCTATATATATATATATATATGTACCAAGTTTGAAGCAATTCGGCCCAACCGTTTGGTCTGTAGGCGTCTATACATACAGACAGACAGACGGACAGAATTTTTTGACCATCTTTTTTCGTCTTCGCTATCATCGTTATGTTATATTTGATTGTTATCTCAAAAAAAAAAATTTTTATGAATCCATAACTTGCCTTATAGTATCTTTAATCTCTCCAACTTCAAAATTTAGCGCGCCTTTTTAGCAAAGGTGTGTAGAGATAAATATTGTAGCGATAAAATTTAGTTTAGCGCGAACTGAGTACTAGGCTTAAAGTGCGAATGCGGATCTCCACCAGACCGCAGAACCGAATATCCACTGTGAGAAAGTTTGATGTTGCTAAGTTACAATCGCAAGAGACCACCACAACCTTTGCCAATCATGTCTCCTCTTATCTCTTGACAAGCCCGGTGCCTGCGCCAAACCCAGAGGCCCAGTAGCAACATTGCAAAATGGCCATCAAAACCGCTGCCACGGATGTTTTGGGTTTCATTAGGCGACCACAACGAAACACCTGGTTTGATGATGAGTGCAGGCTCGCACACTTGGCCAAAGACGAAGCCTATCATACAGTTCTGAATGCAAGAACTAGATCTGCCAAGAGCGCTTTCCGTGCGGTGTACCAGCAAAAGAGGAAAGATGAACATCAGCTTTTCAGAAGAAAAAAAAAGAGAACTGGAAAAACGAATGGTTGAATCTATTGAGTGGTGCTACGGCAGAAGCAATGTTCGAAAGTTCTACCAAAGGGTAAAGCATTCGTCCAAGGGTTACAAAGCCCAAGCGGAAGCATGTAGAGACGAGGGTGGGAATGTCGTTGTAGATACAAAGTCGGTGCTGAGAATTTGGAAAGAACACTTCTGCAGACTGCTAAACGGCGAAGACAACCAATAGCAATATCTAAACTAAAGTCCAACAAGGCTGCTGGAGCTGATGGCCTTACGGCTGAACTCTTCAAAGAAGCGGGAGATGACTTGGTGAGGAATATACACCAACTCATCTGTACAATCTGGTCGGATGAAAGTATGCCTGACGAATGGAACCTCAGCATTGTGTGCCCTATCCACAAGAAAGGAGATACTCTAAACTGCGCCAACTACAGAGGTATAAGTCTCCTAAATGTCGCCTATAAAATCTTGTCGGCCATTCTGTGTGAACGTCTGAACCCTTTCGCATGTGAACTGATTGGCCCCTATCAGTGTGGTTTCACACCCGGTAAGTCAACCGTCGACCAAATTTTCACACTTCGGCAGATTTTGGAAAAGACCCAAGAATCCCAGATAGATACTCACCACCTCTTTATCGATTTTAAAGTCGCCTATGACAGCCTAAACAGGAACGAGCTATACAGAGCCATGTCGCTTCTTGGCATCCCTGCCAAACTCGTTCGATTGTGCAGGATGACTATGGAGAACTCTCGCTGCTCCGTCAAGGTTGGTAAGAACACCACCGACTCATTTAATGTCGAGAAAGGCTTACGACAGGGTGACGCGCTGTCATGTAACCTCTTCAACATCATTCTTGAGGCAATCGTACGCAACTCGCATGTCAACACCAGCGGTACGATTTTTTTTAGATCCGTTCAATTACTTGGCTATGCTGATGATATTGACATTATTGGAAGAACGAAGCGCGCTGTCAGTGGATCATTCGCAAGTATTGAAGTGGAAGCGGCTCGAATGGGTCTGGCTGTAAATGAAGATAAAACAAAGTATATGCTGTCCTCGGGTGAAGTAGATCATCACCGTAGGCTCGGACAAAACGTCACAATTGACAGATATAACTTTGAGGTTGTCAAGGACTTTGTCTATTTGGGTTCCACTATAACCTCTCAGAACAACATCAGTGAAGAGATCAGTCGAAGAATCACTCTTGCCAATCGCTGTTTCTTCGGGCTAAGAAGGCATCTTAGTAGTAAAGCTATCTCTCAAAGGACCAAGGAGACAATATACAAGACCCTTATCATCCCAGTCCTGCTTTATGGGGCAGAAGCGTGGACACTGACACAATCGGATGAATACAGGCTGGGGTCTTTGAGAGAAAGATTCTTCGGGTGATATTCGGGCCTGTATGTATCAATGGAGTATGGAGGAGAAGATTCAATGACGAACTGTACGGGCTATACAGCCACATTAACTTGGTTAAGAAGCTGAAAATTCAGCGGCTTAGATGGCTGGGTCATGTGGAGCGTATGGACGAAAACGCTCCTGCCCGACGAGTCTTCAATTCCAACCCGGAGGGCCGACGCAGTTCTGGAAGACCCCATCTAAGGTGGCGCGATCAAGTGGTAAACGACCTCAACCAACTTGGTGTGCGCAATTGGAGGCCACTGGCTAGGGACCGGCCTAGCTGGCGAGGATTGTTGGTTGAGGCCGTGGTCCACAATGGACTGTCTGCGCCACCTTAATTAAGTAAGTAAGTAAGTAAGTTCATTCTGCTCGACTTCAATCGGAATCGGTTATGATAATGAAACCCTACTAACATAGTTTATTCAATAAAAAAAAGTTTTTTTAGGTTTGTAATAATTATTCTTAATAATTGCAACTAAATTATTAGCATATCAATTTCTTTTTAGTAGATGAATTTTAGTTTAAATAAATTCTTTTCTGTTGAAAAATGTTAATTTTGAAATGAATTGTAAAAATTCTGTTGGAATCCAAAGATTTTGTACGAATGTACATATATATAGCTTTTTCATCAAAAGTTCTCCTTTTTTTTTGCTAATTTCAAGAGCCCAGACTTTTCAAATTGGGGTGACATATTTTCGCAATTGTTTGCTTCGTTACTGTTTTGTTTGTAAAGAGACCAAGAGCATTAAAATTCGCGCAGATTTTAATGCTCTTGGTCTCGTTGCAAACAAAACAGTAACGAAACAAACGATGGCGACGTAATCGAAATCGAAATGAACTAAAATCGAAATAATCAAAAAACGAAATTATAAAAGGCGAAATGAATTTTAAACGATATAAACACAAATAAAACAAACGAGCAATTAAACAACTTAAATGCGAAATAGCAAAAAAACAAAACCACTTTGGCGAAACAATAAAAAACGAGGTAAAAAAACTAAACAAACCATACCCGTATGACATAGCTAAATATGAGACGAGAAAAAAAACAACGTCGAAGCAACCGCTGAACTATGGAGGAAAAAGAACTATAAAAGGGGCCAATTCGGTAGAAAATGGAGGAAAAAGTACTATAAAAGGGATTGTTTACGTGAAATAAGTACCTAGTAAATCATATTATATTAATCTAAATTGAAATTGACTGGAAGGTGTCGCTTTTGAAAGCGGATGTACTAAACATAATGTTATTTGTATACCATATATTATCATGTTTTATTATACGATTCCGATTACTATGTAACCGGGGTCCTTCCGTTTTGCCTTTTTGTCAGTCTCTTCTTTTTTCAATCTTCAACGAAGAAACATCTTTACTTAGATGAAATAAAGAATAATTATTGTGTTAAATTTAAACAACGTTTTTTCTTCTACTATATATTATTCAAAAATTTACGTTTCAATCTTTAAAATAATATTAAAAATATTATCAACGCCTGTGGATCTTATTTAATACATAAACATTTGGTCCAATCGATCCAGATCCAAATCTACGATTAAAAATAATAAGATTTACTTCTTTAATTAAACGTCTTTTACTGTATAGAGACAATTCATCGAAAATTCATTTTCACAAAAAGTATATTTGCAAGGAAATTGAAAGTTCCCGCGCAAATTAATCATTCATTACAAATTCAAGAATACAAGAAAAAAACCATGACGTGGGGAAAGAACGTGGCATACACAAAAATTAATTTGAAGGCCATCCACATTTATACATATACATATATACATCATTAACTGGGAGAGAATACTTGTATTACACTTAGCTTGTACCGAGCTCATACATTATCATCAAAGTTTTCGCCGCAGCCGAGAGAAGAATCAAAGATCCAATTTTCGCCCTAGTCTTAAGAGAAACGAAGAATCTGACCTATTGATCGATTAAGCCTAAGCCTTCAGTCAACTTTAGATATCAGGTGCGTGCGTGTGTTTTGTCTAAAGTAAGTGCAAGATTAAGTAGTTGTCATACATAGTATAGTCATTTTCGTAATAAATTCTTAGAAATCGAGGAAAATTTGAAAAGTGCCAAAATTCGAGTTTATGTCTATAGTTTTCGGGTTTTCTTCTAGAAAAATTGCATGCATAATATAAATAAAATAAGAAAACGTATATTAATATACGATTGAGTATACCTAAAAAAAAAAAAAAAAATTTATCAGTTCAATAACGGTTACGGTATATCATACACCCGATGCCAACTACACAATAAAAAAAAAAAAAAATAACGGATACATTATTATTATATAATCAAATTTGGATAGCTGTTTTCTTTTACTATTTTCTCTTTTGAGTAAGTCCCATTTTGTTTGTTCTTTTATACTTCATTACATAACTTAAAGATGACAGTTCTTGATGATTTTATCATTGCTTCTGATGAACTAGTTATTTTCCAAACTAGCTACCAAGAAATTGTCTTGATTGATCAAACTGAAAGTTCATTAGAGGCCACTAAGATAGAATTAAACAATCTGTGGCTTAATGTCAAAAAGTTTTACGCACTATGTAGGCAGGAAATGACAAACAAGAGGGAGGGAGAAGCTGGGCATGATGATTACTCAGAAACTTTGAAGAGCAAATACAGATCTTCTTCCGCCACATATATTAATTGCTTATTTGAAATAATAGAAAGTATTAAAAAACTTAAAATCATATCAGAAGACAATTCTAAAACTGTGAATTCAAGTCGTCTTAAAGAAAACTCTTCAAATTCACATCTTGATTTATCGTCATCGTCCGGTTCATGCATTAAAATTCCAGCATGCGATTCTCAAACATTTTCTGGTGATTATTTAACCTGGCCATCCTTTCGTGACATGTTCACCGCTGTCTATATCAATCACCCTAAGCTTTGTTCAGTACAAAAACTCTATCACCTAAGGGCAAAAACAACAGATAATGCTTTGAAAATTGTGTCCAAGTTTACACTTACGGATGATAACTTTGCGTTAGCTTGGGCTGCTCTAGCAGACCAATATGAAAATAAACGTATACTAGTTAACAACCAGCTAAAGACATTATTTAATTTACCTTTAATCACAAGTGAATCGAGCAATCAAATAAAAGACATCCAACGTGAAATAAATGATGCTGTTTCAATTCTTAAAGGTCATAAAATATCCACTGAATCCTGGGATCCAATTTTGGTATATTTATGCTCTAGTAAACTACCGGAGTTGACTTTATCCCTGTGGGAACAATCCGTCAAGAAACCTTGTGATATTCCTACATGGGAGGATATGGATAAATTCTTAACTAGTCGCTACCGCGTACTTGAAACCGTGTCAGATATCAAATATAATAATAGATCAAATCCTTCTTTCAGTTCTAAGACTACAAAACCTTTTCAATCAAAAAGGCAACAGCATAAAACCTTTCATACGAAAACAAGTTATAATGCCCAGTGTAAACTATGTAAAGGTTATCATCATTTACGGTATTGCCTAAAGTTCACAAAAATGTCTGTAGAGGAAAGGTGGTCCACGGTTAAATCCTTGAATTATTGTCCAAATTGTTTATTTGCAAATCACTCAGTGACTGATTGTCGAAGTAAGTTCTCTTGTATGCACTGCCAACAACGACATCATACATTATTGCACAATAATAATTCTTCTGCTCCCACACATAGCTCTGCTACATTTGCAAATGGCTCCTCAAATGCTACTTCTAAATCCGTTTCCAATTCACCAGAGGTCTTTCGACCTTCGACAAGTTCTCAACAAAATACAATTCCATACATACAGTCCACTAATGATTCTTTGAAAATTCAAACATACGTTTCGCGACACGATAAAACAATCCTTTTGGCAACAGCTATTGTACAGGTTTACAATTTAGGTAATACGTTTGCTCTTCGAGCTCTAATAGATCCAGCATCTGAGGTTACCTTTATTAGTGAACGTACTCAGAAAAGCTTAAATCTTCCTGTGAAGCCGATCCAAGCGTCAATATCTGGTGTGAGTGACGTTATAACTGCCACATCTTCCAAAATATGTTCTTTTATTCTTGGCTCTCAATATGATATCAAAACGATTGCAGCTTCAGCATATGTTTTGAAACGCCTTACAGGCAATTTACCTTCTATCGAGATTCAATCAAATGATATCAGCCCCTTAGATCTCAACCTTGCTGATCCTTTCTTTTATGAAAGTTCTTCAATAGACCTCATCATTGGCGCTGATTTATATCCTTCTATTATAAAGGAAGGTGTTAGGAATCAGATTTTTGGATCCTTACTCGCTCAAAACACTGTTTTCGGCTGGATCCTTTCAGGGCCTTTAAGGACATCTAACATTAAAAGCTTTTCGACAGTTGTGTCTGACCTCAACGAGGATTCCCTAGAGAAACTAATTTCGGAGTTTTGAAAAGTCGAAGAAGTTCCCGAATGTAGACCACTTTCCATGAGTGACCAATATTGCGAAGATTACTATACAGCTACTACAAGCAGGGATACCAACGGTCGCTATGTCGTTAAACTTCCATTCAAACAACCAAGACTAACACTCGGTGTTTCCAGAGATATAGCTTTGAGACAATTTCTACGAAATGAAACATGTTTATCAAAGAGACCTGCGGATCAACGTGAATATAATAATGTCCTTCAAGAGTATCTAAATCTGCAACATATGCGCAGGATTAACGCCAATGAGGTATACCGGAATGGCCAGGTAAATTCATTTTATCTTCCGCATCATGCGGTGCTAAAACCTTGTAGCACCACCACTAAATTGCGGGTGGTTTTTAACGCATCGAATTCCACAAGTAATGGCACCAGTCTTAACGACGTTTTATATCCTGGACCAGTATTACAAACGGATTTAATGACACTTATTTTGCGATGGCGTTGTTTTCGATATGTCTTTAATGCGGACATCGAAAAGATGTACCGCCAAATTAAGGTTCATCCTGAGCATACCCCATTCCAGAGAATTTTGTTTCGAAGCTCAAACCGAAGTGAAATTTTTGATTATGAGCTCAACACCGTTACATTTGGAGTCAATTGCGCTCCATACCTTGCTTTACTAACTTTGAAAAGGCTCGCGGAAGACGTTCAAGAGTCACTACCACTTGCTTCTTCCGTTTTACAAAACGATTTCTATGTAGATGACGTTTTATCAGGAGCTCATGACATTGAAACCGCCTTGAGGACTCAAAATGAACTGATAACAGCTTTACGTTCTGCAGGTTTTAGTTTACGAAAATGGACTGCTAATTGTGCGGATCTCATATCACCTTTCCCTTTATCTGATCTTTACAGTCAAGAACTTCTCAAATTTGAAGACAAAAGCTTTTCGAAAACCCTTGGCATTCAATGGAATGCTCAAACAGATTCCTTTCACTTTTTCGTACAAAAATTCGATTTTGAAAATACAAAGATAGCTGTACTTTCAGTCATAGCTCGTTTATTCGACCCAGCAGGTTGGTTATCACCAGTTATAATCACTGCAAAAATTATTATGCAGCAGATTTGGAAGGATGGGACGTCTTGGGACCGAAGTCTTATGCCCCTAACGTGTCAACGCTGGAGAGAGTTTTTCAATAATTTAAATGACATTGAATCCATTCAAATACCACGGTGGATTAAATATGATCCCAACTCTACTTCGATTCAAATTCACGGATTCTGTGACGCTTCCGAGAGTGCTTACGCTGCCACTCTATATTTGCGTACAAGAACCGAACAAAACGATTGGTCAAGTCAGCTTTTATGTGCCAAAAGCAAAGTCGCTCCGGTCAAAAAACTATCACTTCCTAGACTGGAATTGTGTGCTGCCTTGCTGCTTTCCAAACTGGTTACAAAAGTTCTTCCCCAACTCAATTGTAAAAGGTTTCAACTTTTCCTTTGGACAGATAGCTCCATTGTTCTATGTTGGCTCGAAAAACCTTCATGTACATGGGCAACCTTTGTAGGAAACAGGGTCTCTCTAATACAAGAAGGTACCTCCAACGCCACATGGATGCACGTCCGTTCCGCTGACAATCCGGTTGACACCGTTTCAACTCAAAGAAAGTAGTCTTTGGTGGAGAGGTCCATCATGGCTCAAGGCTCAGCAAATCTGAACAGCTGTGGCCCAGATCTCTTTTTTCATGCCCCAATGAGCAAGATTTGGAGAAAAGACCAATCAAAATAAACCATCATGCTAATGTCAATGCATTTAACATCGAAAATATTATAAAAAAAATGTCCTCATTTCCAAAGGCAGTAAATGTGGTAGCTTATATTCTACGTTTTTTATATAGAACCCATCCAAAATATAAATTAGAGTCAAATGTCCAATATCCGTCCAAAGTGTTAACTTATGAAGAAAATCGCCGTTCACAAAATGTAATATTAAGATTAACCCAGATTATGTACTATCCAACTGAGTATTCGAAGGTATCTGAAGGCAAACAAATCGGCGTTAAAAGTAATCTTTTAAATCTCAACCCTAAAATCGATACTAATAAAATTCTTAGAGTGAATGGCAGATTAGCTAATTCATCACTTTCTTTTAATGAGAGATATCCGATTATTTTACCTTACCATTCTCATATTACTAGTCTTATCGTTCAGTTTATTCACAAAATTTCACTTCATGGTGAAAATCAATTAGTGCTACGACTGACACGCTGTGAATACTGGATTCCAAAATTGAGAAATTTGGTCAAAAAACTAATTCGACAATGCAAGATTTGTACCATTCATCGCAAAAGAACGAGTCAACAAATCATGGCAGCTCTGCCACCAGAACGTACTCAAATTTCATTGCCGTTTGTAAACACTGGGTTGGATTTTGCCGGCCCCTTTACGCTTAAAACTTTTTTTGGCCGCAGATGCCATTTATCTAAAGGATATGTTTGTTTGTTTATTTGTTTTTCTACGAAAGCTATCCACTTAGAGGCCACTAGTGATCTTACAAGTCAATCCTTCTTAGCAGCCTTAAGCCGTTTTATTGCACGCCGAGGTATGCCAAAGACTATTTTCTCCGATAATGGCACAAACCTCGTCGGTGCAAGCAAAATTATTGACAACTCATTTAAGACATTTAAACAATCTTTACCATCAATTGCATCCGAACTGTATAATGACCGTAAGTTGGAATGGAAGTTTATACCACCCGGTGCACCACATATGGGTGGTCTGTGGGAGGCTGGGGTCAACAGCTTCAAAAAACATTTTCGAAAAATTGCTGGTGACCACAAATATACATTTGAAGAGTTCTCTACGCTGCTCACCAGGATTGAGGCCTGTTTAAATTCGCGCCCAATCTCGCCAATGTCAGATAACTCCATGGACATTCTACCTCTTACTCCAGGACACTTTCTGCGCGGTGGCCCTCTTTTAGCTCCACCTGAGCCTGATCTTGCTGACTCATCTTTAAACTGTCTGAATCGTTGGAAAAAACTACAAATCCTACACCAACAATTTTGTGCGAGATGGAAGGATGAATATTTATTGAATCTTCAAAAACGTCATAAGTGGAAGTACCCACAAGAGAACGTAAAAGAAGATGATTTAGTTGTAATAAAAAATGAAAATTTGCCTCCAAATGAATGGCGCTTAGGTCGACTCATAAGAGTCTATCCGGGAATTGATAACCGTGTCCGTGTTGCTGATATTAGGACGCAATATGGCGTAATGACCCGTCCTGTTGTGAAACTTTGCGTTCTGGCCATTGACTAAAACTATTTTTCTAGATAACATTCGTTTTTCGGTATTTTCAACGTTCTTGGTTTTTTTTTTTTTTTTGCTAGAAGATACGCTTTAGCTCTCAAATACTTGCACTGACTTTGGAACACATATGTTCGCATTCTAAATATTGTTATTTGTTCATGTATTTCTAGTATCTCACTATATTTAAAACTTTAAACTTTTTGTATTATATAATGTATATTGAAAAAATTTATATTCAAGCAGTGTATCAGGGATGTATTTGCATCATAAATTGCTGCAAGGCGGGCGGCAATGTTTACGTGAAATAAGTACCTAGTAAATCATATTATATTAATCTAAATTGAAATTGACTGGAAGGTGTCGCTTTTGAAAGCGGATGTACTAAACATATGTTATTTTTATACCATATATTATCATGTTTTATTATACGATTCCGATTACTATGTAACCGGGGTCCTTCCGTTTTGCCTTTTTGTCAGTCTCTTCTTTTTTCAATCTTCAACGAAGAAACATCTTTACTTAGATGAAATAAAGAATAATTATTGTGTTAAATTTAAACAACGTTTTTTCTTCTACTATATATTATTCAAAAATTTACGTTTCAATCTTTAAAATAATATTAAAAATATTATCAACGCCTGTGGATCTTATTTAATACTTAAACAGGGATTAATTCGGTCGAAAAATTAAATTATATATAAATCGCACCATTTGGTCGATATAACTAACTTTCTATTTAATTGCACCTCGAAGGTCAATAATATAACACATAATAAATTCTCGCACTTCAATTGGTCGAGGTTTAATAACAAAAAAATAAACTATCGCAACTTGACTGGTCGGAGTTTTGTTTTATTTGAATCTTAACCCTTTTGCAAATCCACCACTGCAATAAGAAGAAGCGTAGACGGGCTGTAGAAGAAACGGACAGACGGTCATTAGAAAAACCACACGGATTCAAACCAACAAAATGAGCATCGTACATATATCTGATGAGCAGCTGCAAGCTCTCATGAAAAATGCAGCATCTCATTCAAGTGGTAATGTTGCCGATTGCACAACTCGCTACAATGGAGAGCGGTCTTAATTGAAGGTCGTTCGAAGCAAGTGCTACTATTTACATGGAAGTAACCAATATGTCTGACAAAAATGCATCAACTTGGTGGCAGGGTGTTAAAACACAAGCAAAGACCTATGAAGAGGCAATGATTCTTATTAAAAATGCTTTTACTACATACAAGGCAAGCATATACAGGGTGATTCACCAGCGTTGTGCCAAAAAGCTAGAGCGTGTAGGTTAAGTTGAGACAAGAAAAAAATCGTATGGGAGGGGGGTCTATTCCCCTCCGTTTAGCCGGGAGGGGCAATTTTCTGAAAAATTGACTTATTTTGTAAAAAAAAATATTTAAAATCAACGGGTTCGTTTACAACACCGTGTTATACCTTTTTGGAAAGCCAAAAACTTCTCCTTTTATTTTGTTTTCAAAATAAATTGTTTTAACGAATAGTTTAAAAAATATAAATTTTCAAACTCAAAATTTTGAAAAAAAAATTTTAAAAAATAATTTTAAAACTAATTTTTTTCAAAATTTTACGTAATTAAGTATAATTTTGGTTCTCAGAATTCAACGCTTCCATTAATCTTTAATTCAACACTGAAAACCGTATGGCTCTACGACTTTTTCTTGACAAGGTATTCAAAAATAACCGAACCTACTTCTTCACAAAAACAAGAAAACCTAGCCTTACGGGATGGCACAAGTGACCATTTAGCCAATTTTTTCGTGTTTTTGTGAAGAAGTAGGTGCCATGAACAAACGCCATACGAATTAAGGCCATAATGGCGTTAATTCACATTTAAGTGTGTACTAGCACCATATCCAAGATATGGCTTTAATTCACTTTTAAAGGAGAACTATAGCCATAAGTCCAATGTGAACTAATGCCATAAAATGTTTTGATCTCTGGGGTACAGTTAGTACAAGAAAACAACGGACGTTAGGTGGGTGAGGAGATAGACGAGGAGCCAGACGAGGTGGCAGACGAGGAGGCAGACGAGGAGGCAGATGAGGAGGCAGACGAGGAGGCAGACGAGGAGGCAGACGAGGAGGCGCCTCCTCGTCTGCCTCCTCATCTGCCTCCTCGTCTGCCTCCTCGTCTGCCTCCTCGTCTGCCTCCTCATCTGCCTCCTCGTCTGCCTCCTCGTCTGCCTCCTCATCTGCCTCCTCGTCTGCTCTGCCTCCTCATCTGCCTCCTCGTCTGCCTCCTCGTCTGCCTCCTCATATGCCTCCTCATCTGCCTCCTCGTCTGCCTCCTCGTCTGCCTCCTCGTCTGCCTCCTCGTCTGCCTCCTCATCTGCCTCCTCGTCTGCCTCCTCGTCTGCCTCCTCATCTGCCTCCTCGTCTGCCTCCTCGTCTGCCTCCTCATCTGCCTCCTCGTCTGCCTCCTCGTCTGATACCTCGTCTGGCTCCTCGTCTGTCTCCTCGTCTGCCTCCTCGTCTGCCTCCTTGTCCATCTCCTCACCCACCTAACGTCCATTTTTCAAAATGAACTAACGCCATACGGCTTAAGTTCTCCTTTTAAGTTGAATTGAGGCCATATCCCGATTATGGCACTAATTCGTACTTAGATGTGAATTAACGCCATTATGGCCTTAATTCGTATGGCGTTTGTTCATGGCACCGAAGAAGTAGGTTCGGTTATTTTTGAATACCTTGGCAACAAAAAGTCGTAAAGCCATACGGTTTTCAGTGTTGGATTAAAGATTAATGGAAGCGTTGAATTCGTAGCGTACATTGTGAATGGTCAGTTATCACACAATCAATTTTTGTTTTGAATAATCATTTTTCGTTGTGCACAAAATGATTCATTAATTCTAAATAGAACAATAAATTTATGCACCTACACCTGAATGTGTCGCGGTGGCTAAGGGCATCGAATTTCATTTGGGTGGATTGAGCTGAACGTTCATTCTGTTCAAATTGAATTCGAATCTTTGTCGTCATTCGGGCCATCGTGTGTGGGTTAATAATGAAATAGCATATTGAGAACTAAAATCAAAATTGTAATAGGTATAAGAGTGATGATGAACCCAACTATTTGTAAGATAGATTTAAGTATAAATAGCCTAGTCATTTGTAAATAAAAATCAGTCTTAAACCAACAACTTTGGACTCTTATATTTTCGGGTGAAGACCTTAGAAATACTAATCGTGCATTTTGATGCTCGGATTAAAGCGGCTGAAGAGCTCAGAATTACACTTAACTATAGGGCAACGTTAAACACTACAGTTTAGTAAAAATAGTAATATTTATAAAAATTATAAAAATCGTTACACTAGACCACACTTTTAGGTACTGTGGTCACAAATTTTCATATTTTGCGGTGTTAATTTTCTTATGTAATCCTTACTAACTATGCTATTATTCCCAATTAAAAATCCAAAAATAAATATCGTAGTTTTCGTAAGAAAAATAAAATTTGACTGAGTCATGGTGAATTTTTGTTTTAAACTTAACTTTGATACTTCATACTTTAAAAAAAATGTACCGCACTACCCTCGGCAAGTTATTTAGAAAGTTGGCCCATTTTACCAAGATTTCAAAATGGTACAACACTTGCTAATTATTCACCCATAAAAAATATTATCAAAATTTAAACCGCTGTAGAGCATTATAAATTAGGACTAAAAAATTGGAAAATTCTACCCTTGTTAAGAAAAACACTGGCCCACAACAACAAAAGATGCAACTTCCTGGCAATATCCATCAAATTCCTGAAAACAGAACAAACTAACGGATTGCAGCTGCATACAGATCATTCTAAAGTGAAAATCACAAAAATGCAGCAGACTAAAAATTTCTGTTTACACGATCTGCTTTCAGTACAGAACGCTCTTACTTTTGTTCGCAATTTCTAATAATCGTTGGCTTTTTTATTAGCATAATCGTTTGCTTTTGTTTTCCCCTGGATTCGATTAGTGTTGTGTTAATTATTATCTAAAAATTGTGTTATAATTATAATCTAGTAATAGAGAGTAAAAACCTTACGTGAAATGCCGTATTCCTACACAGCTGAGGAATATGCAAACATGCACATTATTTACGGTGAATGCGGTTGTAATGCCTCTGCTGCCGCCAGATTGTATCGCGAAAGGTACCCAAATGTGGCGCGTCACCCAGACCACCGTGTGTTCATCTATGTACACATTTCATATTCCCAAGGACGATTGCCTAGTACTTGTATGGCCGGCGCCGCAGGCGGGAGACCTCGAGGACACAACGACGACGTAGTTATGAGTGAAATTATAGATGATCCCAGCACTTCAGCACGTGCAATTGAAAAGTCAACTGGAGTTCCGAAGAGCATCGCTCATAGAATCTTAAAAGAAAACAGCTACCACCCGTACCATGTTACCTCGTGACTACGCTCCTAGAGTCAATTTTTGCAGAACAATGTTGGCCAAAAAAAGTGAAGACCCGCAATTTCTCAACCATATTTTATGGACCGATGAATCGACATTTAAAAAAGACGGTTATTTGAATTTGCATAATTTACATGAGTGGCACAGAGAGAATCCACATTTTATGCGTGAAGACCGCTCTCAATATCAATTTAAAATAAATATTTGGACCGGAATTTTAAATGGACAAGAAATTGGACCATATGAGCTGCCAGAAAATCTAAATGGCGAAAACTACCTGCATTTTTTACAAAATGAACTGCCGAATTTGTTAGAAAATGTACCATTGAACATCTATCGAGACATTTGGTTTAAACAAGATGGTTGCCCAGCACATTATGCTCGTCTAGTACGGGATTACCTGAGTACTGAGTATCCCGATAGGTGGATTGGGCGCCTTGGATCAATTTTGTGGCCTCCTCGTTCTCCGGACCTAAACCCGCTCGATTTCTTTTACTGGGGCTGCATAAAAGAAAAAGTTTATGATAAACCAATTCTAAATAGAGACGAACTACACCAAAAAATTCTTGAAGCAGGAGAAGATATTAATGCAAGGAGATTTGGACGTCTGATGAACAGATCTTTTCTGCGGCGATGCAGAGCCTGTATTCGTGCCGAGGGTAAACAGTTTGAACATTTGCTTTAGTGTAAAGTGCTTTTAGATAAAATAAATGTATTAAATTTTTTTCATTTGTTTCATTAAGATTTATGAATAGATTAAGTTTTTAGTAATACATCAATAGGGAACAATACAATACTTTCCAATTTGTTAGTCCTAATTTATAATGCTCTACAGCGGTTTAAATTTTGATAATATTTTTTATGGGTGAATAATTAGCAAGTGTTGTACCATTTTGAAATCTTGGTAAAATGGGCCAACTTTTTAAATAACTTGCCGAGGGTAGTGCGGTACATTTTTTTTAAAGTATGAAGTATCAAAGTTAAGTTTAAAAAAAAAAATTTCACCATGACTCAGTCAAATATTATTTTTCTTACGAAAACTACGATATTTATTTTTGGATTTTTAATTGGGAATAATAGCATAGTTAGTAAGGATTACATAAAAAAATAAACACCGCAAAATATGAAAATTTGTGACCACAGTACCTAAAAGTGTGGTCTAGTGTAACGATTTTTATAATTTTTATAAATATTACTATTTTTACTAAACAAAGCGAGATGGATTTGTTTCCTTACTTTTCCCAGTACGGACATAACCTACCCTTTCACCCGGTGCCCGCTTGACGTTGAGTTTCGGGACACCCTGTATATATAATATCAAGACATTGTTAACATAAAAACAATGTGACAGAACTCAAACAAATGTCTTCATATACGAAAAATGCGCTTTTCTATCTGAATTGGCGGTAAGAGCATATGAAGAAGCGCAACAGACTGACCTAGTTTTCGGATTATTGCATAGCAGAATCTAAAACAAAATTGAGAGAGACAGCGTCAAAACGTTCAAAAATCTTCTTAGTTTTGCTCGTAAGAAAGAGTCAAGTCTAGAAGAAAATAAAATAGAAACAACTCAAAAGAAAACTGACTAAAAGAAACTCAATCCCAATAGTATAATATGCGGATATTGTTCCCATTTCAGAGATTGCATGGGCGAGAGAGGAAAAGAGAAAGAGGCGCAACAAAACGAACAGAAATTAAGAGCAAATATACGAAAAATAACTCCCGCGCTATTCTTAATTGCCATTGCTGTGGTAAACCAGGGAACGTTCGAAGCCAATGTCCCATCTGCAACGAATCTAAAGAGCCGACGAACATTTGCTTCTGCACTACCGATTCTTTTCCCGAGAAATTATTACCACCACTTTGTCAGCGACCTAGCTAGTTACCAACTATTCAATAAAATGCGTGTTCTTGGTTACCAATTCACACCATATCAGGCTAAAATTGTATTGGCTGACGGCATCAAACCTAACAAAAGGTTTTAGTGACTACCACTATGGTAAAATTAGAAGGACGCCTTATACCTTATATTATATTGGATACAAGTCTACGACTCAGAATGCCCGTCTACCTCTTTTAGTTTATTTTTAGAAATTCTGAAACACCATTTAGAAAAAAGCAAATTAGTAAAGATGAGACCAAAGTTAAAAAAACTCAAACCGTGGATTACAGACTATATTTGCAGACAGATAAAGAAAAAAAACGCATTCTATTCTAAGAATAAGTCTTGTTTGCATGTCGATTCCATCAAAAATAAATATAACAAAATGAAAAGAGAACTTGAATATACAATAAAAAAACAAAAAGAGGATTATTATAGACAAAAATTTGAGAAATCACGATTAAACGCAAAAAAACAATGGGGGATCGTAAACGATATATTGGGAAAAAAGGGTGATACTAATCGCTTAACTCTTTTTATATCAGAGCATCAGAAAACTCAAGCTCTGTATCAACTGATGATACAAACTCATTCAACCTTGAGGGATTCCATGATAGCCAAATACTGCCCACCTTTTTCAATGGTCCTGTTTTTGAAGCTGAGGTTGATAAAGTTATCTCTAATTTAAAATCAAAGTATTCCTGTGGATTAGATGGTATCAGTAGTATCACTTTGAAAAAGATAAAAAATTTCATCATTAGTCCTTTAACATATCTGATTAATAAAAGTTTTCAAAGTGGAATATTTCCAGGATGTCTTAAGACTTCTATAGTGGTTCCTATCTATAAAAAGGGTGATCCATGAGATCCAAATAATTATAGACCAATATCTCTGCTCTCCGTTTTTTCTAAGATACTAGAAAAAATAATGAGCATCAAGTCAAAGGTAATGTCTTTTTCACTCTCAAATAAAGCTCCAATAACCGATATAATTTACCACAATATTAAGTGCGATCAATTAAATTGCTCTGAGTCATGCTTAAAACTAGAATCTGTATCCGAGTTTAAGTACCTTGGAATTACTATAGATAGCAATTTGAATTGGAAGGCACATATTGGCAATGTGAGAAAGGTTATTTACATAACTATGAGCAAATTCTATCATCTATGAAAATAAGTTCCCTCGAGCCTTCTTAACTCAATTTACTATGCATTAGTTAACTCACGCCTTGACTATGGTATCTCCTGTTGGGGTAGTTCTTACCTAACCAACCTTCAGCCGCTCATTATTGCCCAAAAGAAGATTATTAGAATCATGAAGTTTAAACCAAGATTGGAGCCATCACTCCCACTATTCAGAGCAAACAACATAATGCCTTTACGGTATATGTATGTGTACAAAGTACTGAAATTGTTCTTTTTGCGAAGTGGATTTCGAAATACAAGAAGAAATGAAATTCCAGCTCTGAGGCCAAGAACTCATTTACCAGTGCAAAGAGTAAACAAAGAACATTACAGACGCTTTGTAACGATTATTGCTCCTTTTATATTAAAAAGACTTCCTGTAAGTACTCGTTGTGAGGTAGAAACACTTCCAAAGTTCTTAAAAAATCTTAGAAAATGCTTAATGGCTAGATTAGAGGTAGAAACTCTTTTGCATGTTGTGACATAAAAAATCTTAAAAATATATATAATTTGCATTGCTATATAATAATAAAACTTACATTATATAAAAACTTCCATTTTCTTTCTTATTTATTATATACTTACTCCTCGTCTTTTTTTCAAATTAAAACCACTTTAGTCTTATCTCCTTATTGCGGCTCATAAATAATTAAAAAAAAAAAAAAAAAAAAAAAAAAAAAAAAAAAAAAAAAAAAAAAAAAAAAATTGTACTCAAATTAAAAGCACTTGCTACTGATTTTAATACCACAAAGTGCTTACCTTATTCAAAAACTCATTGCTAAATATTAGAGACAGAAAATATATTTGAAAATTCTATTACAAAACAAATGAAATAATTTATGTAAGATTAACAATTTTTCATTATATTATTATGCATGTAAATATATGAAATAAAATAAATAAATAAATAAATAAAAATACCAACAAAACTTATGGTCATTGAAAGTTCCACTGACAACAGAACGCTCCTTGGAATCGTTTTTGTCAAAGACGCTAAAATAGTCATGAACTTGATTTAACAAATGTTTTGATAAACAACCGAAGAACGTCTACAGAAGAACTCCTTTTAAGCAAAGAAGACTACTCGAAAAGCTCTTTAGATAAAATCTTTGAAGATGCACTTCCAAAACAATCAAAAATTTCTCACCTCGAGTTGTCCTAATATGATCCAGACTTTGTTTTCTTTGAGTCAATTAGTGCCGAGAACATAATGCCAATGGATTACGAAGCTCCAAACCTAGAACAGACAAAACAAGCAGAACTGAACAGACTTCTGTTGCAAAATAAAAATTTGTTTGAACTGTCCGGTATGCCAGAGGCTTCCATTGAGCATGCAATACCAACAGGCAATCATGAACCGATCGCAGTTCCAGCCTGTAGGCTTTCAGAGAAGAAAAAGAAGGTACTTCAGGAAGAAGTAAGCCAGATGCTCGAAACCAATATTATAGAGGAATGTGAATCTCCTTGGGCTTCACCAGTCGTCATGGTTCCGAAGAAAGATTGTAGTCTACGAGTCTGCATAGACTACAGGAAACTTTATTCTATTACCAAGCCCGATTGATATACATCCTCTACCAAGAATAGACGATCTGCTCCATGCAGCGAGGAATACCCAAGTGATGACAATAATTGTCCTTCTCTCAGGTTACTGTCAGATCAAAATGAAGGAAGAAGACAAAGACTAGACAGATTTTATAACTCTATTTGGGGTTTACCGTTTCCTCCGAAGGCCTTTTGGTTTAAGATACACTCCATCTACTTTCCAACGACATATATATAGAATAAAAACAATACTGTCGAATGTACGTCTACTAGCCTTTCTAGATGGCATTCTTATACTGTCATCATCTTTTGAATAGCATTTGGTAGATCTTAATAATGTCTGCAACATTCTAAACCAGTACAATCTTCGGATTAACCGCAAGAAATTCTGTTTTTGTAGAAGTGAAGTTAAGTTCTTGGGCCACATTGCAAGGAAAGAAGGGATAAGCCCAGATCCTGACAAGGTATCCGCAATTCAAGACCGCACCGCTCCCAGAAACTAAAAGGAAAAGAAGATGCATTCCAGATTCTGTCGAAATTTCATGACCTCTATCAAAGCTTAAAAAGAAAAATGCAAAATTTTCATGGGAAGATGATTAGCAGAAAGGTTTTAATGATCTTAAGAACCGTCTTGTTACTGCTCCAATCCTTAGACAATTAGAAGAAACCAGGCCATTCACCATTCGAACTGATGCAAGTTAATACGCGGTTGGTTCAGCCTTGCTACAAAGGGAAGGTCCTGATGAATGCCCCGTAGAATATGCTGGCCGCCTTCTATCTTCAGCTCAAAGGAACTACAATACGACAGAGCGAGAAATGAAATGGAATGAGGGATGGTCCAGCGATACCACTTTACTCAATTGAAGTAGATCTGCTTCCTTTTATCAAAAAAAAAAAAATTTAAATCTGCTACCTACTTCGCACCATCACCAAAATACTGAAATATGCTTCATTTTAAAAATCTCTGTTTCAACCTACTTCAATTTTAGAAAAAAATGAAAAATCTACTGCCTTTTCTATTTCACTCGCATACAATATTGAAATGCACCTATGTTTTTTTTTTTTTTTTAAACTAAATTAAAAAGTGTTATGAAACAATACATTTATATTGAAACAAACATGTAAACATAAAATATGAAGTCTGAAAGAATTTTAATTTTGTTTGTTAGATTGAATAATAGTTAATTAAAAAAATGTATAATATAAATAAAGGGTTCATTAAATCCAATTTTGTTTAATGCAATAAAACGGACAAAATTAAACCGTATAGCGCCTTCTGCCTGGCCTTGTTGGTGGTTTCGGGTTGTAGCTCGAGGATTGCTGATATTGGCCTTAAGTGCTTGAATCGTTTCAGGATTGTTGGCATAACATTGGTTCTTCACGGTTTCCCACAAAAAAGTTCAGAGGGGACAAATCGCAGCTCCGAGGCAGCCAACACGATTTGGGAATTTGGCGAGCAAAAGATTGATTGTGCAATCGACTTTGTGGCATGGCGTGCCACAGTAGAGAGAAGTCATGTTTACGTCTGAAACGCCCACCGTCGACCGAAACGTTGTTCCCTGTCCCATTTTCGAAGAAAATGCCACCACTCTACAATCCGTACCCAACTGTAACTCTTTGTGGATGCATTGGCTTCTCGAAAACAATGTGCTGGGTCCTCGACTATTTTTTTTTTGTTAACGTAGCCGCCGAGGTGAAAAAGCTTTAGTCAGAAAACAATGATTTTTGGCCCAAAATCGTTGTCCAATTCAGGCTGTTCTAAGCTACAAATTCTGAAATGGTAACGAAGTGGATGGTCGTGCGTCATTAATTGCTAAGTCAATTCGACCTTGTAAGCGAGTTTGTGCAGAATTCTCCTCCGGCTAGTGCGTGAAATGTAAAGCTGTTTAGATCGGTGGAGAGTTGATGGTCAAAAATTGAGTCGCATACTCTAGGCTACAACAGCCACATCCTCGTATGTGACGATGACAGTGAGTGTTGCCCACAAGCATACCAGTCTCAGAAACCTTGTGCACTTAATTACAAACAGCAGGCACGATGGATGCTCCATTTCGGCCAAAACTTCTGAACACTTTTTGATCTACACAGCACTCACTTTACAAATATTTCAATATTTCCCAACGTAAAGTGACTCATTTCGCTCCGCGGAGGTCTGCCTTTTTTCCAAGATTTCGAGCGGAAAACAGCTGCCAATGTCAAAATAACCTATTATATAAAAATAAACCACTGGATGGACCACCCTATTATGAAGTTTTATAGAAAAAAAACTAATTTTTAAATCTACTTCAATTTTCTTCAATCTACTTCCCTTTCTTCTTCAAATCTACTTCGACTTTTTTCCGGAAGTGGTAACACTGTTATGATCTCGTTCATATCTCTATGGCTAGACACATGAAATTTGACATGTTCACAATAGTGGTAGGCAAAGGAGATGGCCCATTTTTGGGCCCAGTGCGTCCACTAATGAATCTAGTATCAAATGAAAGGTGATATTAAGCACATTATGTGGGTGAAATATTTTTAAAATCGTTCGTGGGGTTTTTGAGATATTTGAGCTTGAAGTTGACTAATTCAGAAGCAGAATTTCACTTATTTTTCCGTCAAAACTGCTTATATTTTCCGATGTAAGATACATAGGGAAATAAATCTGGTATCAAATGAAAGGTATTTTGTCCACCTTTTCATCGTAATAAAAATTATTTTTTTACATATCCTATATTCTCCAATATTTCGTTTTAAGTTATTAGAAATCAAGTTTTTTGTACTAACTTTTTAAACGTCAATACCTTAAAAAGATCGGCAGTAATTCCTAATTTTTTAACATCATTTTAAAGACTATTTATTTACCTTTAATTTGATATATAATTTAGTGCCTTTTATTAAATACAAACTTAGTTTTGCATTAACTTACAAATGGACTTTTTGGCAACACACAGTTAAATGAAAATGACCAACCAGCCATAATCATATGTGACGGAACTTATGTTTACCTCCAAAAAGTTCAAATTATAGTTTCCAAAAAGCAACATATAGTCTGCATAAGTTACAGAATTTAGTTAAACCCTTTATGATGACATGCTGTGACGGCTATATAATAGACGTATACGGACCTTATGCAGCAATTGATTCTGATGCAACAATTATTAAAAAAATTTTTAGAGATGAATATGGGAACATGAGGCGTTTTGTTAAAGAAAATGATGTTTTATCCTAGACAGAGGTTTCAGGGATGCTATTTCAAGCCTAGAATCCTACGGGTACAAAGCTCACATGCCTGAAACTGTTTTGGAAGGGAATAATCAGGTGACAACAGCTCAAACTAACAAGACAAGATGTGTAACAATGGTAAGATGGGTTGTGGAAGTTGTCAATGGACGCTTTAAGAGAGATTTTAAACTATTCCGCCAAAACTTTTTTAATTTAACTACTCGTCACTTAATGGATGATTTAAAAATTGCAGCTGCAATCCTTAATAAGTTCCATCCTCTGTTAGAAGACAATACAGATGCCAGCGTTTTACTGGAGTTGGCTTTGAGTAGATTAAATGCTCCTAACCATTTAGGCGATTTTGTTAAGGAAATAACTTAAATAGAACTAGGGCAGTGTATCGTAGAATTAACGGACACATTCCAAGCTTAAATAACTTTCCTTTGCTTGATTTGACAGAGATTCGTAAAATATCATTGGGAAATTATCAAATCAAACAAGCTCGCTCTTATTGTGGGGAACATCTTAAAAGCAAAAGAAGTTATATAATAGAAGTTTGTGAAAATGTAATAAGAATCAATTCTACACATCAAAGCCTGGTTGGAAACAATTATTTACTTAGAGGTCGCATTAAATCTCGACACATCAGTGGGAAAATATAATTTACATACATCCTTGTCAGTAATGAATCTGATGTAGCAAATAGTTGCAACGCAATAGAAGCGTACTATTGCAATTGTCTTGTAGGAATGAGAACTGTTGGTTGCTGCGCTCATGTTATGAGTATTTTGTGGTACTTAGGATTTGCTCGTCACCAACAAAATATGAACATAGCTCCAGCTTTATTTTTAAATACTATTTTAATAGACAATGAAGTTGAAGGTGAATAAATCTGAAATAATACTTAATATTATAATTAATGTAGGACGTAGGTTATTATGTGTGTAATTAAACCAAAATGAGTTATAAAAATCTATTATTTCAATGCAATAACTCCATTTCGCATTTAATATAAGTTAAAAGATATGTCTCATATTAATAAAAATCATTTAGTTTTAAATCTTTTTGTACATATCAATATTGAAAAAATAAAGACTATAAGTTATTACATCTACATAATTATGTGTCTTTTATAAGCTTCTTATGAAAATAAAAAGAAAACGGTAAGTTTTTTACATGGACTATATTTTCGAAGTATAGCATGATGCATGTTTTCTTATAACATCACCTAGATTGTCATCAATATAAATGTTGTTTATCGGGCTTAAAGTAGGTAATAAATAATACATGTTTTGCTAATTTTGGTTAAGAAATTATAAAAAATAACGCTAAACGAAAAAGTGCATAGCACATAGTGTATGTAAATATGCTTTTTAGTGTAATTTAATTCTAAACTAAGTTTGTATTTAATAAAAGGCACTAAATTATATATCAAATTAAAGGTAAATAAATAGTCTTTAAAATGATGTTAAAAAATTAGGAATCACTGCTGATTTTTTTAAGGTATTGACGTTTAAAAAGTTAGTACAAAAAACTTGATTTCTAATAACTTAAAACGAAATATTGGAGAATATAGGAAATGTAAAAGAATAATTTTTATTACGATGAAAAGGTGGACAAAATACCTTTCATTTGATACCAGATTTATTTCCCTATGTATCTTACATCGGAAAATATAAGCAGTTTTGACGGAAAAATAAGTGAAATTCTGCTTCTGAATTAGTCAACTTCAAGCTCAAATATCTCAAAAACCCCACGAACGATTTTAAAAATATTTCACCCACATAATGTGCTTAATATCACCTTTCATTTGATACTAGATTCATTAGTGGACGCACTGGGCCCAGGTTCCCTAGGAAAATGGGCCATCTCCTTTCTCTATGGCAAGGGGCCTGTTCGTAGAGTAGCATATTTTCCTATATCATTGATCATGACTGATGGTCGATGAATAATTTGAGGATATCTGTCAAATCGCAAATTCTTAACAATGTTTTGGCGAAGAGAGCTTTGAACTATGAAAACCATAGATTATGGCTCTGCTCTTCTTTTGCGACAGTGTCTTACATGTTGTCGGGTTGTCTAAGGTGAAAACGACAACCCCTGTCTCATAACCCACCCTTTCCAAAGAAGATCAACTCCCTCTTTGAACCATGGCTCCTTGAAGACAGGCTAATAATATTCTTAAGAAGCCCCTTCACATGAATGTAAGTCAAGCCTGGCCTACATCACCACACCTCTAAACTATAATCAACCATCTAAGAAATCTCCAACCGTACATGTGAAAGAGAGAGAGAGAGAGTACTGTCCAACCCCCATCGGACCTTATACTAAACTATTCCATCATACAAAAATCCCTGTTACTCATAAAAGCTGAAAAAAAGAAAATCTGCAATATTCATCTAAATAAGTGAAGACCGCAAAAAAAATTTAATCAAAAATTATACACAAATTTATTGGATAGGTTCTTAAATCTAACAGGGTAATTCCTAAAATACTTATACACTAATTTATTGTACGTAAGTCAATACTTTAAATTTTTTTTTATCGACCGACAATTCAAAAGTTTATTAAATTGAATTTCAAAAGGAAAATTTATCGATTAGGCGGTCGTTATACAAGAATCAATCTGGTTATAATCGTACCTCGGTACAAAATTACAAATGTATAGGTTTTGTAGCTTTGAAAAAATATAAACGCTCGATAGACTATGTCTATACAACCAGGAATCGAATGTTTTACTTCGATATTCGTTTAATTATCAAATTCTTAAAATGTCTAAAGAGGTAAATATTAATATTACTAAGTTGTACGCGAACACGATACTAATCACGAGAATGAAACAATCAAATCTGCCGAGGTGGCTTATTAACGCTCTTAAGTGTTTTAATTACTCATGTAAAACGTATTACAAAACAAGTATATCGAAGAGAATCTTGACAATGAAATTCCTAAATAGGATTTTACAAGAAGTAAATGGGATACCTGTTACAACAAAGGCAGTAATACCTATATGGGGTGTATGGTAACCGACAGGGCTAACCATAATTAACGTCATAAACAATGGACTGTTGGTACCAATATGGAAGACCAAACAAATATATCCTTGCTAAGAAGATAAATATTACAATAATAATAACCAAATGGTGATCTTGTAAGGAAGATACCTCAATGTGAGTGTACCCAGTGGGTGGAGTGAATTGAAAGCAATTCGAAAACGATTAAAAGGAAGGATAAACAATTTTAACTAAAGTTGGAACCTCAGGGTTCAATTGGAGTACCAGGAAATGTGATAATGATATATATCTTATATAGTAGAGTGACAATAAAGGATCGACTAATGTACAGGCCAATATTAGGGAGGGTAGCTGAAAATAAAGATTGGAAATAAATGCATATACAGTTCGCATATGTTATCAAAATGCAATATAGTTAAACATATCTTAAAGTTAAATCAATAATATTATTAAATCTTAAATGCCTAGACGAAGAAGTACACTGCTCCAATCTAATAATTTTGATATCAACAGTTTGTCTATACATATTAAATTTTATTTTATGTATTTTGCATATTACGAATTGGCAGGATGTAATTTATCTGCTATGCAACGTGGTAGGGAATCTATATCCCTGACAGTATTTTCAACAATTGGCGTGATGAATCTCAACGATTCAATGGTTGGTTGCCAAAAAAATGGACAAACCAAAGGAAAGTAAACACAAACTCACATAACATCACTACATTCAAGGACGAAGACGATTATTAGACGATTATGTTTCAAACTGTTTCTAATTTTGCGTTCTTTCGTGGAATACTAATGCTCATTATATATATCTATTCACTTAATATAACTACCTAAAGATAATATATGATGAAAAATAAAAAGTGATACTTAAGTGATTTTTGGTTGTTTGCAGATAAATTCAGAAAAACTCCTTATATCCTTGATGTTCTTTTAGAAACTTCATGTGGATCAACTCGAACTACTGTAATCTTGATGTCTTGATGAACGAAACTCCAGATGTAGGGATTTATACGTATCGCAGAATCGGAAACAATAATGTGTCCTGATCCGATGCTGATCCCCAACAGAGCTGGGGTGCGCTTGGTGTATACACCGTGCGTGGTGCCTCAAATAGTGTGGGTCCAAGAAGATATACAACCTGAGGAACCAGTGTCCAACCAGGTGATAGATTATTGGAAGGATCTAACTGATCTCCAACCTGCAGTATCGATTGTAAAGTGAAATGTATGTGCCCGCAGGTGGGCTTCTCCTGGCACCGCAGGTGGTGCTTCGGAATTGCATACGAAGTCTGATGAAAGTCAAGAATGTTAACTGCAAACGTGGTGTCAGGACGGTGCAATTACAAAACTAAACTTGGTTCCAGCGTTGAAATGAATCCAAAATTCCGGAAGGGTGAGGTGAGCCACAAAGCCTCAACACGCCACTTCCTCGCTTGATGTTGGATATCGGATGAGAACAAAGGCCGTTTTGTGGGGGATGTCGTCTACCGCACGTGGCTTTTGATATCGCACGTTTTCTGTGACAATAGGTCCTGTGTCACAATAAAAAAAATTGCACACACAATTATGCTTCTGGATCTTTCGTTTTATTTTTAGATTTTTTTCCAGGTTTCGTAGGAAGGATCCGTGCAGGGAACTCAACAATTCAAAATTGTGATGAACGTGATAGTAGTAATAAGAGGTCCCAAAAACGTACACGTGGTGCGTCGGTGGCGTCTAGGTATTGCAATGCAATTTCCATGTTCTCGGGCGATTTTAATTACGCAACAAGGAAACGTACCAGTATCATAATCCACCAAAAATCAAGGAAAAGTTTTGAAGACACCAGATTTATTGATTAGTTTTAGGAAGATTCCTGAATAAGGCTTTTTAAGCTCCTCAGGAAAATTATATGTTTACCTCTGTCGTGGCTGGACAGCCACGTCGATGAATAATTTGAGGATATCTGTCAAATCACAAATTCTTAACAATGTTTTGGCAAAGAGAGCTTGTTTGAACTATGAAAACCATAGATTATGGTTCTGCTCTTCTGTTGCGGCATCTCTTATTTGTTTTTTGGAACGAACGGATTTTGACTATCGAATAAGTTGTGGAAAGTCAAATACACATATATTTTGATCATTCTGGATGACACAAACCGTCTGGAAATTTGGAAGACCAACAAAGGAATTGGATGGTACTTCCAATTATCAACACGTCATACGACTCATTTCCACCGTGGAAGAGGATGTTGAAAATACGTTTACGAATAGATAAATTCCGCAAATAGTAATACTTGACGTAGTGGTATCAATTTATAACATGTCATCTCTGTCACTTAATGCAATTGCAGATGACTGTATCGGTTAGTTCCCATTCCCACTCCCAGTATATTTACTCTTACTCCGATTCTGACCTCGCCATTAGGAGTTTCACACCAAAATTGTATACCAATGCTAATGACTTGTATCAGGGAACTTTTTATTTACCATGAAAGATAAGTGTTATACATGTCAAATTCACCACCATGTCGGCCTGGTGAATAGCACACTGACACTAACACACTGAACAGAAACAAATTCTTCACTCCGGAACACACTGACGTTTATGGAACAATTGTCTAATTGGACATAAATTCCGTAGGGAAATTTTCGAAAAGGGTCAAACGCAGGATATTTTCCTATCAGAATATGACAACTTAGTTGCAACTAGTCCGTGAAGGAAATTATTCTGACAGGCAAACTTGCGAGAAAGGGAACTTACATGACAAATGGAAATTCTCCATGCGAGGGAATTATTCCAATCCGGAAATTGTCGAAGTGAAATTTGTTGATCGGAAATGTTTGGTGAACGCCATCTAGTGAGTTGTTTGATCAAGAGAAGTAAATAGAGAAATCACTTAAGGCGATGATCACACAGCAAAAAAAAAAATTTTGGGGTGTTGTTACACTGTCATTAAGGTCTGTCCAAATATTTTCCCTACAAAACTTATGCTTTTGGGACAAATCTTATTTGTTCCCAAAGCATAAGGAAAAGGAAAATATTTCCCATGTTGCTTCAAGTTGACACTGTGTGAGTAGCACACACAGATAGTCTGAAACCATCAAACAGAATATACACGAAAACAAAATTTGCTCTCCTAGCAAACAAAATTGCAAGAAAGAAACAATAATGGACAAGCACAAGGGTCTCATGCACAGCTGAGCATACGCCGGGCACAACAATAAAATTAATATCACAGAAGTAATTGAGAGTGAACACATTGGAGTGTAGAGAGGGAAAGTGTAGTCAACACTTTCTCTGCCTCTTTCTAACCTCAACAATATACCACACTACCTCTTTAGGTTTTTAGTGTGCACCGTCGATTTGTGGCCTTTGTTATCCACAACCTCATACAAATTATTACCAATAATTCTTGAAACTCTAAGCTTAATGTATTATGGGCTGAGTTTTGCGTTAAAGTGTTTTGAAGAATCGCTAAGCACGAAATTCCGCTTATAAATCTCATCATCCACCTTATAGTTGACCTTGTGACTACGCACATTGTACACTTTTTCATAGTCAGCATGAGCCTTTGCTAATGCCTCTTTCAGGTAGGTGTGAAGAATGTTCATCTTCGCAGTTTTTGGAAGCCACTCGATCTTCGAATTGTTCAAACCTCCTAACTCTCTCAACAAACTATAGTCCACCCCATGCTCGATCATTCGCTGTCCGAACAGAGCCTCGTAGGGGGACATCTTGTGAGTGGAGTGAACAGTTGTGCGAAGTGCACTGCTTATGGACGATAAGTGGGTGTCCCAATTGGACTGCTGTGGATTAATATAAGCACGAATAGCCGTTAGAATCGAGCAATTCACTCGTTCGCTAGCATTCGCTTGTGGCGAATAAACTGCAGTTTTATAGTGTTTTACACCATACGCATCTAACAAAGTCTGAAATTCCTTACTTAAGAATTGAGTGCCGTTGTCGGAGAGTATACTCTCGTATCTGCCAGAATGCGTCTTTCAAATCCACACTAGAAATATAGCGAGTTTTTGAAAGGCGCGCTAACAGACCCTCAATATGGGCAATTGGCCTCGCATCCTTCTTTGTAACCGAGTTCACCTTCCGAAAGTCTAGGCATATGCGGTTCTTCCCAGGCTTGCGCACTAACACTACCGGAGAAGACCATGCACTAGAGCTTTCTTCGATGACCCCCAAAGACAACATACGATCGAATTCCTCAGGTAGGTGTGAAGAATGTTCATCTTCGCAGTTTTTGGAAGCCACTCGATCTTCGAATTGTTCAAACCTCCTAACTCTCTCAACAAACTATAGTCCACCCCATGCTCGATCATTCGCTGTCCGAACAGAGCCTCATAGGGGGACATCTTGTGAGTGGAGTGAACAGTTGTGCGAAGTGCACTGCTTATGGACGATAAGTGGGTGTCCCAATTGGACTGCTGTGGATTAATATAAGCACGAATAGCCGTTAGAATCGAGCGATTCACTCGTTCGCTAGCATTCGCTTGTGGCGAATAAACTGCAGTTTTATAGTGTTTTACAACATACGCATCTAACAAAGTCTGAAATTCCTTACTTAAGAATTGAGTGCCGTTGTCGGAGAGTATACTCTCGGGGACACCATAAAATAAAAACACATTTTCCTGCAAGAACTTTACTACACTTAGGGCTGCAGCTCTCCTCAAAGGATTGATTAGGACGAATTTTGTTAACTGGTCAACAACAATAACTATAAACGCATTTTCGCTTCTCGACTTAGGATAGGGACCCAAAAAATCAACATATAGATGTTGGAAAGGTCGATCGACCTGAAAACAATTCCCCATTTCCGGTCTAAGCGTCATATTTGAAGCCTTGGTAGTTTTGCAAACTTCACAAGAATCAGCAAAATGCTTGATGTGCGTGTAGTACATACTCGGCCAATAAAATCGTTGCCTCAACCTATAGAGAGTTTATACGACCCCGCCGTTAGAAGATCTTGGAGGATTATGTGCTAACTCAATTAGTGGTTTCGTCATCTCAGATGGAACCCACAGTTTCCACGTTAAGTCGTCTGCGAGGGGATTACCAATGGAGTGTTTTGTACGTTTGTACACGTATCCCTCGGATACCTTGAGATCTGGTAATCGCACCTGCTCCTTCTTGATGTGGTTGATGAGGTCCAGGTATCCTGCTGACTGGAAAGAGGAATCTTCTAAGTCCAAATGGAGTACCTCCTCGGAGTCGACTCGTGCTAGGCATGAAAGGAACGCTTCTACCGTCAGGTCGTTGGCCTCATACACTCCCGACAGAGCGTCTGGCACGACATTCAAAGTTCCCCTACGATGCTCTACCACGAAATCGAATTCTTGGAGACGCATGCTCCACCTGGCCAACCTGCCAGTAGGATCCTTTAAACTCATCAGCCACTTCAAGCTGGAGTGGTCTATGATTACTCGAAAATGATATCCCACGACATACGATCGAAACTTCTGGATACCAAGTACAGCTGCAAGGCATTCCCGTTCGGTGACGGAGTAATTTCTTTGCGCAGCGTTCAGCTTCTGGGAGAAGTAATAGATTGGGCGTTCCGCCCCATTTTCGTCCCGCTGACAAGGAACACACCTGATACCGGACGCGGATGCATCACACAAAATCACGAATTCCTTATTAAAGTCAGGGTTAACCAGCACCGGAGCTGTCGTCAACGCCTGTTTGATGGAGTCAAAGGCTTCCAGAGCCTTCTGGTTAAGCTCGAACGCCTTACCTTTCTTCAGTACATCTGTTAAAGGGGAGGCAAGCGTTGAAAAATCTTTCACGAATCGCGGGTACCATCCCGCCATTCCTAAGAAACGTCTTACTTGACGAGTTGTGGTAGGTACCGGAAATTCATTAATTGCTGCAATTTTGTCGGGGTCAGCTTTCAAACAGCCTTGCCCAACCTTATAACCTAGATACTGAAGCTCATCGAAACAGAACTTGGATTTCTCCACGTTGATCGTCAGTCCTGCCCTAGTCAATTCCTGACTCACACACCTCAATATCGTCATGTGTTCATCGAATGTTTCTGACACGACCAAAAGCTCATCGATATAAACGAACACTAGATCCCGCAAATCTGTCGGATTTACCTTAGACACAAGATAACTCAGACTCTGTGGCGCATTACACAATCTGAATGGCATGAACTTGAAATGGTACAAAGGTCTACCAGGTACTGTAAAAGTGGTCTTTTCCCGTGAAGTTTTCTGGTATCTGCCAGAATGCGTCTTTCAAATCCACACTAGAAATATAGCGAGTTTTTGAAAGGCGCGCTAACAGACCCTCAATATGGGCAATTGGCCTCGCATCCTTCTTTGTAACCGAGTTCACCTTCCGAAAGTCTAGGCATATGCGGTTCTTCCCAGGCTTGCGCACTAACACTACCGGAGAAGACCATGCACTAGAGCTTTCTTCGATGACCCCCAAAGACAACATACGATGGAATTCCTCATTCATCATTGCTTGTACCGCAGGAGAAACAGGATAATACCTCTGTTTAATTGGTATAGCATCACCGGTATCAATGTAATGCTCTACCAGTGTTGATTTCCCGAGCCCTTTGCTCGCGAAAGAAGGAAAACCACGAATCACATCACGAAGTTTAGTGGACTCTTCGTGACTGAGCTGCACTTGGTTTGTGGAGTTTGCATCCATTGGAAAATCCGATATGGAAGCAATGAGATGAGGTGCCAGTCCAAACTTACGCCAAAAATCAACGCCTAGTTAAACTTACCCCCCCCCCTTGGTATTTAGCGGAACGTATTGACACGGTTTATGTGCCGTTTTTTTTTTAAACCGTATTCCTAAAAAGAGCTCATTTTAGGCAGGGGTCGGGAACGAATTTTTTTTTGTCTTCAGCGCAAAAAGAAATCGGTGCGCAAAAAGAAATCAAATTTAAAGGAATAGATACTGGGTGGTGTTTGAGTGAGGCTCGCTTCCTGGTGATTGTACTCATGATTGTTTTTTTTTTGTTCCTAGTAGATTTTAAATTTTATTTTCTTATTTTCAATTTTTGCTTTAAAAGTTCAAGTTTTTAGAGTATCTTCTTCATGAGTTTTTTTTCTGTTTTTTTTTACGAATAATTCAGTTTTCAGTATTTTTTTTTTTGTTGTTTTTATGCCTATGTAAGGTACCATATTTGTATCCTTTTTTTAGCTTAGCTCATATTTGTTATTATTTATGTTTATTATTTTTCTTTGAGATTTTTTTTTGTTGGTATATCCCCGGAGATGTTCGATAAAGAACCCCATCTTTTTGGTTCAATTTTATTTCATGTAATTTTATCTTTTTAGAATTCAGATTTCAATTTTTTTTATCGTTGTTTTTTTTTCTTGTGTTAATTTTTTTTTTTTTAAATGCTTACGATCCATTTTGTAATTTAAAATTCAATAAACCTAAAATAATGTCGATTGTGCATCACGTCAACTCCGGTGTTTTCTTTTTATGTTGGAAATCGACATGAGGACCTTCTAGGCAATTTTTTTTTCAGGGGGTGAAGAGAGACTGGCTAAAGACCATCGATCGGTGAGAAGATGACCTAAGGAGCAGCACCTGATGCTAACGTTCGGGGAGTCCGAAAAATCCCGCCACGGACTCAAGGTTGGGAGGGCAAGGTAATCCTGCCTAACATCTGCAGGACCCAAGTATGGTAGGTCTTTGGTGGTGGTGATTTTTTTTGTTCATGAGGTGGAGGTTTTTTTTGGCTTGTGAAATTATATATCTGGCACGATTTATGTTTTGCTTGTTGGTCTTCGTCTGAATGAGGAACAAGATCCCCCCTTTTCCGGCGAGCTGAGCAGTGCTTCGCTAGCGTGCCAAGTTCCTCTTTCAGATACCCCTTCCCTCCTTGTTCATACTTCCTTTTCATTATTATTCTCTGGTAGTTTCAAGTGTCGACCCCAGAAATGGATTTTGATCGTTTTTTCTTGGTTTATTTAGGTATTTCCCCATGTCCTTTGGTAGCTTTCCCAAAAATAACCCTCGTTTAGGTATTTCCTTTTATTTTAGCATCCGGTTCCCACAGACGTCCATTTCCTTCCGTCATATACTTACCTTCCATCATTTTTGAATTTTTGTTCACCATACCTTAAAGATCCTCACCTGAACACGTCCGTTTCCAGTCCATCCCACTTCCTCCATCCTGCCTGTCCTTTATTTCAAATTTTCAGATCCAATCCCCACCCCTAGCTATCGACCAGCAACAAATGGCGCCCAACGTATGTGTAGTCCTAGTCTTTCGTCCTTTAGTGTCAATTTACTTTTTCCCGATGTCCGCACCATCCCATTCGTATGTCGTGTTCCGGATTGCTCTTTAGAATGCTGGAGCGCTTGCGACGAATGGATTGGTGATGTCATCGAGAGGAAGTGAAATTGACGTGTTAGTGTTAAGTTCCCATTATCCAAAGAGTTGGTCCAACGCTTCATATGTCGCGATCAGGATCGCTCAAAAGAATGCCTGATCACATGCGATGAGGTCGGACTTAAACTTAATAATTTAAATTAAAAAAAAAAACTTAATGAATCGTTGTATTATCATCGCTGTCAAATGCGAAACTTCGGTATGTCTTCTCATGGGAAGTCAAAAGTACCATAGAATCGCGACAGAAGTTCCAAATTTAACAGCGATGGTAACGTCCTTATAAGTTCAGTGTTGGTGCAGCGGTTGGAGTCAGTACGATTCGTATGTCTTCTTCAGGATGGCTCTTTAGAACGCCTGAAGAATCGACGCTGAGTGCTGACACCAACGACTATATCAACTTTAAATTCGTATTGTATTTATGTCGTCTTTTTGTGTTCAGCCCACCACACCTGGATATAAACAAATTAGCGACACGCTCAGGATGTTGCGATGGGTCATTCTCAATCGTCAAAATGCAGTACCACCGATAACAGCCGTCTCAATTTACTCCAGATTTAATATAAAAATACACACACACACAAAAAAAAATAATAATTTTATTTCAAAAAATTAAAAGAAAAAAAATATCGTTAATTACCCAATTTCCGTTTAAGATTTTCATTAATAATAAGTGATAACAATATTTTGTTTCTCTTTACCTTAGGTTATCCATATAGGAAGTAAAAGAGATAGATTTATAGGTTAGATCAGGGATAGAAAATAAAATAATAAAGATTGCATTTTCTAGGTCTGGTAAAAGTAGATAGTAAGATAATAATTTTAAGTGTTGTTTTTATGGTGTATCTTGTGGGGATTCGTTTGATTAGCTAGTAATTTCTAAGTTTCTAAGTCCATTTAGTTTGTAAAATCACGCCTATTTCGTTTTGTGTTATAATTTCTGTGAGGATTCTGAAACCCAGTAGAGTTTTTGCAAGTTTCAAAAATAGTTTTGTAAGAATCGTTAAAACGTTTTCTTTCAAGCATTTGGGTTAAGATTCCAACTTAAATAGCAAATAGTAGTTTGATACATTTATTAATTAATAGTTTATTCATCTTATATTTGATGCCAGTTTTGTTTGGTGTTTTATTTTTATCACTAAGTATAGTAGTTACCATAAAATTTTGTTGTCCTCTTTCCAGTGTTCGTAGCATTCGTAAATACTTTTATAAAAGTGTCTGTTGATTGCAACATTTTCATTTCAATAGGATACTTAAATACATCCGATTTAGCTAGTTGTTCATACAAATCCTTTTATCGATATCGGGCTGCAAGGAGTTAATAGTATTAAATATTGTAAGGAAAGCAAAAGAATAACAACCATAACGTACCTTAGGTGTTGAAATAGTATCTTTTTGTATTCATCCTTCGAATTTGGGTCACCGGGTATTGGGAAATCTTCTAGTAGCTTGGATGAAACCTGTGGGAGAAAAAAGAATTAATAAACGCTATCATACCACTAGGAACCGAGTGATAACTCGGTCAGTCACAAACAAATTTTTGAATTCAGCCACTGAAATGGGTCCTGTAAGACGCACGCCAGTGCCAAAGAAAAAACTTCAGACGAGTCAAACCGCAAGTGGTAGCAATCCCTATCATCTTCCTTCACTACCTGCCATGCAGCTTCCCAGAGCAGCTAGCAATGACTCTATCAGTGCATCCTCCTGGGGTGCGAATAGTGATTTAGATGAGACTGAGGGGATAGGGCGTAACGTAGGCTCAAACACTATAGTGGCTGCAGGCGTAGGGTTTGAGTTTGACGGGGCTAGGTTAGCCAAAGACTGGGGACTAGGCTTGGGAAACTCCAGCAATGACGTTCTTCTGATGGGTCTCACGTCTGAAGGAGAGAAGAGTGAGGGGGCGAGTAAGGCAATCGCGACGGGGACCATTCCAAAGCCAAATCGACTACTGAATCTTAACGATTGGGGGTTGAATGTCGGAGCGGAGCAAGCCTTGCAAATAAATAAATCTTCTAGGCCAACCTCCAAACAAGAAGCTAACGTGGAAAACAACCAGCAAGAAGTTCCAGGCATTACGTCCGAGTTGAGGTCGGCTTTTAACTTGGCAGTTACGGAAGCATATCACTCATACAACAACTCGATGAGGGCAGAGATTTCCGAATCGCTAAAAGTGGAAATTAAAAGGAACTTCCTGGAATTCATGGAGGACATCAACCGAACTACTCGACCGGTGCCAACTCAGGAGGAAAAGTCCCCTCCCAAAGAAAACCCTACACCTAGAGTGGTAAATGAAAAGCGAATACCCGGGAGTAACCGGAGACCCCAAGCGAGTTCCGCAGGACATGCGCAGTCGGATCGAAACTCCGGTCGAGTCACTCAATTTGGAAATCCGTATGGGAATCCAAGTAGAGGGGCCAACTGGACCCGAGAGGGATTGAATGGGGGATATCATCAGCCACCCCATCATACAGGATACGCTCAGTATGCAGAAAGTCCTCTCGGTGAGTTTTACCAGCAGCCCGTTTACCGTCCCCAAACGGGTTATCAAACGGCAATCAAAATCGATAAATGGGGTATAAAATTTGAAGGAACGCCTGGGACGCTGGCCGTTGAGGATTTTATCTTCCGAGTGGAGATGTTGCGGATTCAATATGGGTGCTCTTGGGTTGAGATTTTGAGAGATTTTCATCTGCTACTTTCAGGGGCCGCGAATGAATGGTACTGGCGATTTCAACAAACAACCTATAATCCGGATTGGCCAATGCTACGGGACGCATTAATGAGCCAATATCGAAACCCGAAGTTCGAGTGGGAAGTAATGCGGGACATTATGGACCGCCGCCAAGGCCCCTATGAGACAAGTGATGATTATTTTGTAGCCATTGGGAAGTTGAAGTCTCAACTCAGGATGCCTATAACGGAGGTAGAGCTCGTGCGTCTGCTAAGGAAGAACTTGAATGAGCGGGTGGGAAGGTTGGTGTATTCCCAGCAGATTTTTACTCTGGATCATTTGCGAATGGCCTGCAGAGATGCTGAGACGATGTTTCCAAGTCGAGAGAGAGAGGGTCCAAGTCCGCAAAGACCGCCTGCGAGGTATATGGCTAACGAGTTGGAATATGAGAAAGGTGACCTAGGATTCCAGGAAGACTACCTAGCGGCCATTTAACCCTCAGGTATTCGATCTTAGAAGGGCCAACACTGTGAAGATCGAAGAACATTGATCTGTTGGAATTGCAAAGCTCAAGGTAATTCTTTCAGGGACTGTCCATGCCCACTAGTAAACCACATATTTTGCAGAGGAACGTGATGCAACCGGGGGAGTCACGTTGAACACAGACCCCCCAAGGGAACCAGCAGTAGAAGGGGAAGCTCAAGGGGAAACACAAATTATAAAAATATTACCCAGAGAGAAGAAATATATAGTAAATAAAATTAGTAAAATTCAGAAAATTAAGCCTTTACATACAAGAATAAGAGAATACATTGAAGCAAGGAATAGAATTTTTAATGGGACAGTTAGCACGGTAACAAATAGAATTTTGAGAACAAGAAGTCGATACCAAGCAAGGAGGGAAACTAGGAAAAACATAGTAGCAACAGTAATAGATACTAATACAGACCCCTGGCCATATGCTAAAATAGCAATCGGCAATAAAGAGGTCTTGCGTTTGCTAGACAGTGGGGCGAGTGTTAGTATTCTAGGAAGAAATTGTGAACAATTTATTGAATCAATAGGAATAGCTTTCCAACCCTATAAGTCAGATGTTACAACTGCCGATGGGAAAAAACAATCCATTATTGGGAAAACAAAAGCGACGGTAACCTACAAAAAACAGACGCGTGAGATAACGTTTTACTTGGTACCAAATCTTGACCAAGAACTCTATCTCGGCGTCGACTTTTGGAAATCATTTGGCATAGCGCCAAACATCGTCAGTTCAGTTTCAATTCCAGAGGAACCAGGAGATTAGTCAAACGCCCACCAACTATCTTCAGAACAGCAATCCAAATTGGATGCAGTCAGGGTGAAGTTTCTTGACTATGATCGTCACGGTCTCGGAAAAACGTCTCTTATGGAGCATGTCATCGATACCGGGGATGCGATTCCAGTTACAGGACGAGGAATTTCCTATTTCATATTTCTCTCAAAAACTCAACTCCTGTCAAGGAAACTACAGCGTTACCGAGAAAGAATGTATGGCTGCCGTCATGGCCGTAAAAAAGTTTAGAATCTATGTCGAAGGGATGGACTTCACCGTCATCACCGATCATTCAAGCCTTAAATGGCTGATGGGGATGAAAGACCTAAACGGTAGACTAGGTCGGTGGAGTCTTGATCTTCAAGCCTTCAATTTCGACATAGAACATCGAAAAGGTTCGCTAAACGTCGTGCCAGGCACCCTTTCTCGAGCACACTAAGAGAGTTTAGAGATGGAAGAGGTAGCTCCTTTGGTCGATCTGGAGTCCGAAGAGTTTCAATCCGAGGAATATAAAGCTCTGATAACTACAATTCAGAGTCACAATGAAGAGCTACCAGACTTGAAAATTCTCGACGGTTTCGTATATAAACGGTTACTTCCCAGCAGAGAGAATGGATGCTGATAGAAAATACTTGGCGTTTGTGGATTCCTTCAGGTCTTACAGATAACATAATCAGACAAGCTCACGAACCTCCTCAAACAGCTCATGGGGGTATCGCTAAGACACTGTATCGCATAAGGCAATATTTTTATTGGCCAAATATGACGGTACAGATTCGTCAATATATAACACAGTGTGAGATTCGTAAGCAGTACAAAGCTTCCAACCAAATACTGCGACCACCTATAAGCAATAGTTTCTGTTCAGATCGCCCCTTTCAAAAAATGTTTAGGACCCTATCCAAGGTCAAAAACTGGAAATTCTTTCGTGTTCATAGTGCTCGATCACTTGAAAAAATATGTCTTTCTTAAGCCATTGCATTCAGCAAACACTAGCTTGGTCGTAAAATTTTTAAAAAACGAAATTTTTAACGCATTCGGAGTACCCCAGGTAATTCATTCTGATAATGGCAAGCAATTCGCGTTAAAAGATTTTGAACATTTGCTGGAAAGATACGGAATTCGTCGCTTCAATACAGCAAACTACTCACCGCAATCAAACGCCTCAGAAAGGGTTAATAGAACGCTATTAGCCACGATACGTTCATATCTTAAAGACGACCAGCGCGATTGGGATGTTAACATAAGTGACATAGCGTGTTCATTGAGAAGCTCCGTACACTCTTCCACCGGGGTGTCACCATACTTCTCACTTTTTGGAGTGAATATGATGACACACGGCCAGAGTTACGAACTGGTCGAGAGGCTGAACGCGTTAACTCTTCCCAGGCAAAGTCGGCTCCAATGCATCAGGGATAGAATAAAAGAGTGCATTCAGAAAGCAAATGAGGAAAGCGCCAAAACGTACAATGTACGGAGCCGAAATGTTCGCTATCTGCCGGGGCAAGAAGTTTATAGACGAAACTTCATCTCAAGCGACTCATCGAAATACCTCTCGTCGAAACTATGCCCAAAGTTTGTAAGATGTCGAATAGTGAAGACGATCGGTAAAAACATGTACGAACTAGAAAACCTCAACGGAAAAAAAATAGGCGTTTTCCATGCAAAAGACCTAAAGCAATAAAAACTGATAACACCACTAGTACCCGAGTTTCATCTCGAAATATGAAAAATAGTACATGCCTCTGAAATATAAACGGTGAAACAACACCTGGTGCATTCGACAACCAATACCCCTCTTATAGGCAATACTCTGTTCAGAGCAAGAATAACCCTAAAATCCAAAAACATCCCATAAAACGGAGATATAGCAACCGTCTTCTAAAAGATACATCCCTACCCTACGAAAATACATTTTCATCTCCCTCGTCTCTATTCTGGGTAATATCATACCCCCGTTACAAGCAGACAGAAATTGGTGGTCTCAAGAAATCCATCCATATCCCATCTGTGATATCAAATTGGGTGACCAACATCGTAGTGCAATATTAGGTAATAGTAATAGTGCAATACGAGTGGGTATACTCCCGAAGGATGGATGTGCAATAACTTAAAATGTAAACAAACAACCCTGAAATTCCCAGATCATTTAACAAAACACGGACTGTGAAGAGGTACTATACATGTTTGTGTTGTCTTTCACGTCCTGTTAATGTATCTGTCCACATCTCTACCCCAATGCGTAAAGGGACAAAATTAAGTTTTGACCCACAAAGCCAAAAAGATTACTGAGATCACTGAAGTCAAGTTTTTTTTCTTCGGTATCAAATGAAATAGTTATATCTGATATCCGTCCGCAAGATTAAATATATAAAAAAAAAAAAAAAAAAAAAAAACAGAAATTCAAAAATAATTCCCTAAAAACCGAAATATAATAACTTCCTACCTAGCAAAGCAGAACCCAAAAATTTCAAAAATCCCAATTCCATCTTCCTCATGCCTATGCTGTGCAATATTCCTTCTTCTGTGCAAATAGAAATGACTGCCTAGACTCAATAACCATCTATAGACAAAGAGTGATCCCATCAAATGGACAACCAACGTGCAATATTAGTTAATAATAATAGTGCAGTACGAGTAATGTATCCTCACAAAGCGTTATGGATGTGATGTAATTGTGAAAATGTCGAAAAGGTGCCAGCAACCCTGTCGTCTCAGATGATTAAATACAATACCCGAACGGTACACACAACATACATAGATAGTATCTATTTCAGTAGTTATTGGCAACCTGTTTCCTGTTTGTCTTTTGTCTTTGTGTCGACCTGAAGCTATACGATAAGACACGACCTATGCGTGATAGCCCCTTTAGCTTCCACTAAACGTCCCAAAGAAAAAAAAGGTTAAGCAAGATCCGTAAGCCCAGAGTATCCATCACGATAAAAGATTCTTATTTCATCCGTCCGCATTACAAAAGAAAAAATAGGCCACGGGCGAGTAGAAGAGCGAGAGGACGTGGACGTACGCAGGTACCTAATATATAAGGTATACGTAGAAAATAGGACAAAACGTAAAGACCAAAACAAAAAATTTAGATTTTTCCAACCCCCCAAGAGGTAGAAACCCGAATATAAAATATGTATATACAAACACATACATACATACGAATTGGCATAGTAAAAAGAAAAGAAAAAAAGAAATCAATATCATTTTCCATGGCCAAGGCACCAAAGTAGCTATGCTTCGTCTTTAGCATTTTCTATTTTATTGCTCTTAACCAAACAAAGAAAACAAATCCTGTAACAGGTTGTAACACATAATATACTCATGCATTGTCTAGATATTATGGCATAAGGGTGCGGACTGCAGAAGTGGTGTACTAGCTCTTTTCACGTTTTTTTGTTAACAAAGTCGGTCCATCTGTAGAAGAAAGTTTTTGAAAATTTAATTTTCAATGCGTACATTTATGCCTGACCAGCAGGAAAGGTTTGCAACCACTATCGGCACTCGCAAACTCATACACCAAAAGAAAACAAATTATATATATACAAATATATAAATATATATACAAATATATAAAAGAAAATAGCAACCATTAAGATATGCAAAACTTACGTATCAGGACAGCAGTTGTTTCGTGTCTGGAGTCTGGACAGGGGCAACACGATGTAGACAAGCGATCTAGGTTCGTTCCTTGTTCGTGGACAGGAAAAAGATACCCGAGGAGGGAGGATTTCCAGAACACAACCATCTGGTAATTTGGAAAAAAGGAAAAAAAAAAACACAATGATAGTGGAAGGCAATGGAGTAGATAATACACAAATTAATAACATTACCTTACGATGTGCAGGTCGCTACTAATGGCGCTTTCCATTGGAGAATGATGCTTCTAAATCTGAAGACGGAATCCACTCAGAGGCACAGGCACAAATATAGCTCAAAGGTGACTCATGGAATACTCATTGGGGAGAGGTCTATATTCACATGTAGCCATGCCAAAGGTTTTGGTTATGTCGACAGGTGGACCGTGGACGTACTGTAGAATCCGAATCTAATGATAAAGATGTTCAGGGTCAGCAACGAGGGCTGGTGATTGGTGTTTGATACGAGATCCAGTATCCCAGAGTGAAGCCAACAAAAATTGATAGGAAAGGCATACATAAATAGAGAGTCTGAGACTTTGAACATTATTATGCCCGGCTTGTGGTTGTGGGTGGTCTTCCCCACGGTGTCCTATCGAGGCATCCGTTCCACCGTTTCTAGTGCAAAATGTCGCACCTGACAAGGTGTTTTGTTGCGGATGCCAGTAGGGGATCCGACCAAAGGGTAACCTACCTGCGACGCCATGCTCCCTGAAAGCAACTCTCGACTGCTTCCTTCTGGCCGAACTTGCTTCACGGCTCACGGGAGGAATGGATGCTGAAAAATAAGATAAACTAATAAGGATGGAAGAGATATAGATAAGGTTTACTTACGAGGATGCTTAGCATAGGGATTTTTGTTTTAGGAGCTCATTTTTTTTTTTTTTTCTTTATTTTAAGTTGTTGTGACTTGTGACATCTTTTGGTTGGCATGATTTTTTTTAGGAAATTGAAATGTCAAATGTCAAGGTGGCGGAACGAAATTATGATGGAATGGAAGTTTTGTGTAGGTAAGGTAGCGCAAGGAATTATAGCTACTTTTATTAAGAGTAGATAATAGGGTGTTTATAATTGTTCCCAGCAAGTTTTCGTTTTATAGCACCGGTTTGAAAACCGATAAAGGGTTTTAAACTTGTTAAGGTTTAAAACCGGTAAGATACATGAAGACAAAAGAGGTCTATTTCTAGGAGTCGTAGATGCAGAATCCAATCTGAACCAGAGAAAGAGGTAAGATTTCGAAGATTAAGTTGTTGCTGGGAAATTACGGAAAAAATGATGAAAAAGCTGTAGAGTGGCGGTGTATGTGTGGAGATGATGAAGATGGGAAGCGGTGGGTGAATGCTTAAGATTATGCCCTGGAAAAAGTAAACTAGCAACCAAAGAGGTTAGATAGTTGATAGTGGATAAAGAATAGCCCTTTTTATGACAAAGGCAGTAGGTTTTTTTTTGTGCACATTGTAATTTAAAAGCAAACGGTCCCACATAATTGGAAGTTTTTTTTCTTTCAAATTGGAAGTAGAATCATCTTTTTAAAATAAATTTTAAATACCATAAGGGAAGCCAATTACGAAGCTCGATTTTTTTTTCTGCGGTCACTGGCAAGAGACACTATCGTCGGAACCGCTAAATTTTTGGTGGATGCGGAGAAAAACCTAAGTCGCTGCTAGAGATCCATCACAGATCATTGTAATTGGATCTGGTAACCGACTTGTTTCGATATAAGAGCTCAAACGATAAGGCTTCCTGGCAATTAAGGCTAAATAGCAAAGAGGTGATCTTTGAGCCCTCAAACCTATTGCCGCTTTCTCAACCGTATTGGGGTTGCTAGTACTTTTCAACGCAACGTAATGGCATTATGAGAGCAGCTGTGTTTTTTTATTAGATTTGAGCTATACCTATGTAATTTTGTTGAATTTTTTTTTTGGCGTGATTAGTTTTATAATTATATTTATTTTTTGTTCATATATATTTAAGTGAAGAAACAAAAAACGGTCATATAAAGAGAGAAAAAATAGAAGGAGTTAAACTTACCCCCACCCCCCCCTTGGTATTTAGCGGAACGTATTGACACGGTTTCTGTGCCGTTTTTTTTTTAAACCGTATTCCTAAAAAGAGCTCATTTTAGGCAGGGGTCGGGAACGAATTTTTTTTTGTCTTCAGCGCAAAAAGAAATCGGCGCGCAAAAAGAAATCAAATTTAAAGGAATAGATACTGGGTGGTGTTTGAGTGAGGCTCGCTTCCTAGTGATAGTACTCATTGTAGTATCTGGTACTGATACTATGATATTTGTTGGTAAATGTTATTGCTTTTACCAAAGCAACTATGGTAAGTATACACAACAAGTGTGGGTGCGAGTGAACAGGCAATATACATATACCATGTACAATTATCTAATTATCTCTTTGGTTGTCTCGTGTGCATGTACGATCAGTCATCATTGGTATCGAGCAAAGATCGTGCGTGCATTGCCGAGCCGACTCTACACTCATGATTTTTACTTGCTCTATAGGGCAAGTATTGGTTTCGTGCAGAAAAAAAAAATCGAGGTTTTAATCAAACATGACATTACGATTATAGAGAAGCCCAAAAAAGTAGTTTTCGCCATACCGTCCGTCGGTCTGTCTGTGCGTCTGTGCGGATGTACGGATGTGCGGATGTGCGGATGTGCGCTTTTTCACGTCATGCTACAGCCTAAACGGCTTGACGGATTTTCTTCAAACTTGGTGTATAGCAGTTTCAAGAAAAACGGTTGTCGAGATATTTTTTATTTCGTCTTAGCCCGGCTCAAACTTGTACCTTTCAAGTAACGGTTTTTTTCAATTTGGATTTTCTCGAAAACGGCTCTAACGATTTTGATTAAACTTAAAATTTAGCTAACTTTAAGTATTTCGAACAAAACTGGGTTTTTTGTTTTTGGCTCAAATGGTCGTAACGAAAATCAGGTTTAAACGGCTTTTTTTTCAAATGGCCATAAGTTCGCAACGGCTCGATTGATTTGACTCAAACTTCGTTTGGCATAGTTCTTTATAGTCTTCTATATGATGGCTTTATACATTTTTCAGTGAAGCCTGTCTAAATGGTAGCTCCCATACAACGAGCCGTTCAGTTTTAGCCAACTTTTTTTGATTTTTTCTAATTTGCTCAAAAATGGCTCTAACGATTTTGATTAAACTTTGTGTGTTATATTCTTTTAGTGTTCTTAAGAGAACTGCGTTTTTAGTTTTTGGCTAAAAATGCAAATAACGGAGATCTGCTCTTAACGGCTTTTTTTCAAATAGCCATAAGTTGTCAACGGTTGCATCGAATTCACTCAAACATTGTTTGGTATAGTTCCTTACAGCTTCCTACCAGATGGCATTGATTTTTTTTCGGTTTCTCTTTTTTAAATGGTGGCTCCTATACAAAGAGCCACTAGATTTTGGCCAATTTTTTCGTTTTTTCAAATTTACTCAAAAACGGCTTCCCCGATTTTTATGAAACTTTGTATGTAACATATATAGAATACTTCAAAGAAAACTGAATTTTTAGTTCTTGGCTACACATGATAATAGCGGAAATTGCTTTTAACAGTATTATTAATTTGGCCATAAGTGGACATTTGTATCATTTATAACACCCAAAAGATAACGTCTTAATTTTAAATATTAAAGGTTTCTTAACGTTAGCTCCCGTGTATCGGTTTTTCCAGTTTCAGTCAAATTTGTTTAGGTTTTACCAATTTTTTCAAAAATGAGTTCTTCTCATTGGTCGAAAAGTTTGTTTTCATCGTACTATTGCACCCACAGAGCAAGTACGTGCGACCCAGTCGTGCATTTTATTTTTCTTGTTCCTAGTAGATTTTAAGTTTTATTTTCTTATTTTCAATTTTTGCTTTAAAAGTTCAAGTTTTTTTGAGTATCTTCTTCATGAGTTTTTTTTCTGTTTTTTTTTTACGAATAATTCATTTTCGAGTATTTTTTGTTGTTGTTTTTATGCCTATGTAAGGTACCATATTTGTATCCTTTATTTAGCTTAGCTCATATTTGTTATTATTGTTTATTATTTTTCTTTGAGATTTTTTTTTCTTGGTATATCCCCAGAGATGTTCGATAAAGATACCTATCTTTTTGGTTCAATTTTATTTCATGTAATTTTATCTTTTTAGAATTCAGATTTCTTTTTTTTTTTATCGTTTTTTTTTTCTTGTGTAAATTTTTTTTTAAATGCTTACGATGCATTTTGTAATTTAAAATTCAATAAACCTAAAATTATGTCGATTGTGCATCACGTCAACTCCGGTGTTTTCTTTTTATGTTGGAAATCGACATGAGGGCCTTCTAGGCAATTTTTTTTCAGGGGGTGAAGAGAGACTGGCTAAGGACCATCGGTGAGAAGATGACCTAAGGAGCAGCACCTGATGCTAACGTTCGGGGAGTCCGAAAAATTCCGCCACGGACTAAAGGTTGGGAGGGCAAGGCAATCCTGCCTAACATCTGCAGGACCCAAGTGTGGTAGGTCTTTGGTGGTGGTGATTTTTTATTGTTCATGAGTTGGAGGTTTTTTTTTGGTTTGTGAAATTATATATCTGGCACGATTTATGTTTTGCTTGTTGGTCTTCGTCTGAATGAGGAACAAGATCCTCCCCTTTTCCGGCGAGCTGAGCCGTGCTTCGCTAGCGTGCCAAGTTCATCTTTCAGATACCCCTTCCCTCCTTGTTCATACTTCTTTTCCATCCTTATTCTCTGGTAGTTTCGACTGTCGAACCCAGAAATGGACTTTGATCGTTTTTTCTTGGTTTATTTAGGTATTTCCCCATGTCCTTTGGTAGCTTTCCCAAAAATAGCCCTCGTTTAGATATTTCCTTTTATTTTAGCATCCGGTTCCCACAGACGTCCATTTCCTTCCGTCAAATACTTACCTTCCATCATTTTTGAATTTTTGTTCACCATACCTTAAAGATCCTCACCTGAACACGTCCGTTTCCGGTCCATCCCACTTCCTCCATCCTGCCTGTCCTAAATTTCAAATTTTCAGATCCAATCCAAGCCCCTAGCTATCGACCAGCAACAACTATAAGTGCTAAAGGATATCAACGACTCTAATAAGATCCAACCGGAATAAAAAGTCATCCACTGGTACATTCCTCCCATCAAACTTAATTCCCCATTTGTGGAATTGTGGGTAGGCACCAGGTGAAGATGTATTAGAGTGTAGTGCCTTCGGCTGAGAAGCCGCAGACTGGCCGTTATCCAATTGAAAAGAGTTCATGCGCATCATGAACTCGTCCAAGTTCGCACCCTGAGCCATGTTCGAAGGATGTACCTGAGGGGCACTTGAACTAGCTGCAGGTGGAGCGGACTGTGATGCAAGTTGCGAAGCCACTGAAGGCGCAACCGGCACGAAACTTGCTATATTCACAAAATCGCCGGCCATAGTTCTGGCTGGAACACTGACAAACCTAACTTGAGGAGTAGGCATGTCGACATAGGGAATTACTGCGGAATTGGTAGGCCGACTAACTTGAGGAGTCGGTTTTGCCTGGGCAACGGGTGGGTTGTTAACATTATTATCATTATTAATGTTTCTGTTACTAGCATTATTATCCCTACTATGTAACAATTCCTTTACCTGTCTTAATAAAACGGCTTGGCTTTCAGCCAGGCCTCGCGAAAGTTCTTCAACTAAGATTTTCCTGTCATCCATCCGGTGTAAATCTACCTTTGCCGAAATCATTTCCTGCATATAAGCAGATTGATTGAGCTCTTTTTTGCTCGTCAGGAGTCAAAGGAGAACCTATAGGTTCTGGTACGTGAGGAGCTACGCCTGAGCGGCTTGAATGATCCGAGCCCGTGCCAGAATGGTGGGCTGAAAGTACGGAATCATCCTGAGGATTAGCTGGTGCGGCTTGTGACATATCGTCAACTACGCGTGCGTGGTACTCTGGATTGTAAGGACCAGGATTAAAGAATTTCCTATCAGAGCCGGGCATTTGGCTGTGCTACGAAAGTCACACAAAACAAAGAAAATCTTAAAATCTATCAAAAGTGTGATGTACATTGATTCGTTCACTAATAGACACCGAGTAAAAATTCAAAAATTTATCAAAAGGTAATATTCAAAACTTGTTGAATATCAATGTTTGGAGAGAAGTTGATATTATCACACTTCCTACAAAACTTTAAAATCTTAAAAATTAGAGTAATGAAAATAAAGTTATGTTGGCCTAAGGAAAAGTTTTCCTCAGACTTTACGAAAATTGAGTTCGGAAACAAATCGTATCGAAAATCAAGCTCAATTAAAAAAAAAAAATACTCATGAACTTCGAAAAATGAATATCATTAAACTTAATCTTCAAAAAATACTTAATCTCTACAGAATATACGTATCTCAAAACTAAACCTTCACCAAAACTCATTAAAGCTCTTCCTAAACTAATGAACTTTTTTCTAGTTCAAGTTTTCCAAGACTATAATCTCAAAATAAATTCTAGCTAAATGTACGGTATACTTAGCTAAGGAATACTAAAGTTTAACTCAAAATTTAAACGTTTCAATGATCCGTGAAACACGCAGAATTTCACGACCTCATCAAACGAAGATACTAAACTCAAAAAAAAAAAATTGGAACCTTCAGGATTACGTCTTCCTTATTTTCTGAACTGTAATACTCAAATGGAATCTTCAGGAATTACGTTTTTCCTTATCTTCCGAAAAATACTCAAAAATGCAACAATGCAAAAATCTTAGATACTCCAAGTGCAACACTGCAAAAATCTCAAAAATACTCAAAGTGCAACACTGCAAAAATTTTAGATACTCAAGAGTATACTTAATCTTCAAAATACTAAACTGTCTTAATCCTCAAAATACGGTCCGGGGGCTGGAAAGAATCTCCCCCCCATAAACATGAACGGAAGGTTGAAGTATTGCGCCTAGCGACTAACTTCGCAAAAAAAACCGAAAAAAACTTTAAAACGTATTAGTGGATGTGGACTACCTATTGGTTCACTAAATGTTCAACAACAATCCAGGAAAAATTGGATATTCAATCAGGTATCAGGAGTCTCATTACGCTACTGCAGACGTGCGTTAGGAACATGTTCACCAATCACCGGTTAGCGCTTCATGAGAGTTCCATCAACCTTACCGAACTCCGACAAAACCATAACTGAATGAATGCATTACCATACTTGGGCTTGTAATTTTTATCAAAAAGAAATTGGAAAGTTTCGAGAATAAAATTTAAGTTGAGTGGATGGATTCTCTTGGTGTGTTGATAGCTTCTGCAACAGACGTGCATCGGGAACCTGTTCACCAACCACCGGTCAAAAGATCTATTAACAACAACCTCGAGGAATTCAAAATTCTACTGAACTCAAAAGAATAAAGTTTCAGTACTCTCGCAACAGACGACCAGACTCAAAAACGTCTAAATCCTGGACAATAAAGTTACCGAAAACCTTAATCAAGAAAAACAGAAGGTAAAGTACTACGAATGAATCCTATGCAACAGACAAAAATTAGGAACTTGATCACCAATTTCCCGGACAAGAAGGCATCCAAAACATAGACTTGATGTTATTCCTCCAGCAGAATAACTCGACCAAAAGTGACTTAAACTCAGTAAATGTTTCGAACAACAACAAAAATTGCTCGAACACCAAAAGTAAAAATCTTTATCATAAAAACTTCAAAACTAAACTTCTCAAAAATTAAAAATAAATCGGGAAAATGAATCGGGAATATGAATCGGGCCCCACGTTGGGCGCCATTCTGTAACGTAGAAATTTTTAATACAAAAAATGTATTTCAATGCATATATATAGGTATACACAGCTGGTGAAAAAAATAGGTGCAATTATTTTTTTTATATAAACTTAATTTTTTAATATGTTTTCTTTATTTAAGTATTATTTTAACATTAGTTTTCATTGGCCTATCAATACTCAATGAAATATTAATATTTAAGGCTTTTAAATAAAGTAATTATAAATTTTATACAATAAAACCGACGGTGTAGACATTTGCGCTTGGACAAAAAAATAGGTGTGTCTTCCTAAATTAGAATAATGATAGTTTGAATGCAAAATTTGTTGTATTTTATAATAATTTTCGTTTACCATTCTCTTATAACCCGAGTATACGACATTGTTATCCAAAACTTTTTAAAGTCAGCGTGGTATTAACTCTACAAACTTTTGGCATCTTTCTTGGGGTATAGAATACCATTCACTCTGAACAGCATCCCACAATCGGTTCCAGTTTGGAAAATATTGGCATCCTAGTTTCCGCATAAGCTCATTCCTCAAGTTTTCAATCGGGTTGAGATCTGGGATTGACTTGGCCATGAAACGATTGAGACTTCTTTCTCTCGAAACCAATCCTTCACAAGATGCGCCGTATGTTTTGGATCATTATCCTGCTGAAATTTCCATCGGAGAGGCATGTTTTCTTCGGCAAATGGAAGCATAACATCTTCCAAGATATCCCTATAACCGTATTTGGTCAATACGTTATTAATGCGGAATATGGGACCCACACCATACCAGGAAAAACAGCCCCAGACCATTATATTTCCTCCCCCGTGTTTGATTGTTTTCCGGGTATAGTGAGGGTGGTAGTCCTTTCCTTTTGGTCGCCTGACATTACGACCTGAATCTGATGAGAACAAATTAATTTTTGTTTCGTCACTCCAGAGGATATTTCGCTATTTTTTTGCTCCTTCAGGTCCGTTCCAACTTCTATGGTTTAAGGCAAATTCTTTTCGGGACCTTATATTACTTGCTCTTAGTAAAGGAACTTTCCTGGCAACTCTTCCTGGTAGGTTGAAGCTCTGAAGCCTTCTGCGGATTGTGCGGGCACTGACTTCATTATTGATTTGTGCTCCTATTGTCCTTGACGAAGCAAAAGGTTTAGATTTAGCCAAAAGGAGGACACGGCGATCAGTGGTGACTGATGTTTTTTTCGGCCTCAAACGATTTTCGCGCACTAATCTGGCCTTGAGTGCATTTGTCACAAAATTTTGGGATCTTCCTAGGGCTTCTGCTATAAATTTGTAAGTCTTACCTTTATTTCTTAGCTGTAAAACTACCCGTCTTTCTTCCGCCGAACAGTGGACGTTTCTACCCATACTAAAAGTCTAATAAACTATTATTTATTATTATTTATTATTTTATTTATTAACAACTATCATTTATGGATAGTAAAATTATTAAAAAGAGGTTACCTTGAAATTTAGTATTTTTTTGAAATAACAAAGACATAAATTGTGGGTTTATTTGGAGAACACCTATTTTAATGACCAACTTCTTAAAAACACCAAATCCTAATGCAACAAAGAAAATAGAACAGCTTAACATAACACACACAAAAAAGCAGTAAGCTCAGCATCAGTGTCAACAGAATAGCCGTATTTTCTTAAAACAAGAACTTTTTATAAGGCCTGCGATCAAAAAAAACAGTTATTTTGCATCAAAGACAACATTGCTGGTGCGAAAAAATTTGATCACACCTATTTTTTTGACCAGCTGTGTATATATATATAGGCTCAGAAGTACATCCATAGGAAGGAATTATTGTTATTGCTATTGATGATGTCAACAGCTAATAAAAATCCCTTCGGGAGTATATGAACAGTGAGGATGTTATACTGTGGCATGTTCCCTCGGTAGAGGGCCCAAAGAAAAGACCAACCTACATGCAGTCTCATATTGGTATCACTCCACCGAGATCAACGCACCAAATGCAGTGTCCTCTGGTAATAATAACGTAAAAATGAACACACACAAAAAATCCATCAAACTTCTCCACCCAATAGATAGTTTAGGCGGATAGGGCAACTCAGCACTACTATCCAATCTTTAAACCCAAATAGGTAGTGGCCTTTGATGTATTTTAATGGAGTAATATCATCTTTATTAGGATAACTCACCATACAAATCCTCGTTTTCTCCTTCATATACAGACTTACCCACACACATACCGGTTCTTAGTACTCCCTGGTTGATATGGCTCTTTAAGCATATAAACATACACATATAAGCACATATATATACATTCTGATATGCACCCCATATATATAATATCCACGCGCCCATATACATGATAAGGAAGAGATAGATCAATTTAACCTCGGTATTAGTAGTATCAACAAGAGGAAACCAGTTTGCGTGTGGATAATTTATTATTATTATTAATATAATTGGTAGCTTCGATGTTCTGCAAAACCTAAACCAAACTAACACGTACTCGAAACTTAACTCACCAGGGAACTATACCATACTTCCAAGAAGAAACACGCCGAAGAACTATGTGGAAACATATGACGTCTCCACGAGATCACTTAAACTAACAAAGGATCTGAAGCCGACCCAATCATTATAGTATTCGTAGAAGAGATGACAGAATCCCTATTTATCTCCTGCCACAAAGGCCTATAGCACCTATGCGTCATGGGAAAATAACTAATGAAGACCCTCTCATCCTCCACGAACTCGGTTGGTATATGAAAAAAAGAAAGTCGTATTTCTATTCCTCAATCCCCTACCCCGTACTACACTTCAGTCCACTACACGTACCGGAGCGCATTGACCCGAGAGGCAAATTGAGGTTGTCGTCGATCGTCCACCGCGTCAATATGCAGCATTGCCCCGCTCCACTCAAGAGCCGAAGGGAGGTGGATTCTTGCTGTGGGATCGCGACGGTGCTACAAATTTTAACCCTGCATATCTAGGTATGGGTGTTATCATATCCCTTTATTTCTGAATTGACTGAGGCCCGATACAACGATTGCATTTTCCCTTTGTTCTCCATGACTATCTCCGACCATTTAGTTGGAGGTACCTACTAATTATGTATTTTTATTTCGATTACATTGAGAAGAAAACTAGCCCTGCACTTCCTTAAGTATCTTAGATTAGAAAGATTCGTTAACCACAAATATCCGTGTAAACACCGAATAGTTTATAAATATCGATATCTGTAGATGTTAGAAGATAACAAGAGCTGTAAATGACCTTGTCTATACCTTGCTCTCGTATTCTATAGAGTGTAGGTACGAAGAATCTAACATGTTGTCGGGTTGTCTAAGGTGAAAACGACAACCCCTTTCTCATAACCCACCCTTTCCAAAGAAGATCAACTCCCTCTTTGAATCATGGCTCCCTGTAGACAGACTAATAATATTCTTAAGAAGCCCCTTAACATGAATGTAGGTCAAGCCTGACCTACATCACTACACCTCTAAACTATAATAAACCATCTAAGAAATCTCCAACCGTACATGTGAAAGAGAGAGAGAGAGAGAGTTCTGTCCAACCCCCATCGGACCTAAACTAAACTATTCCATCATAAATAAACCCCTATTACTCATAAAAGCTGAAAAAAAAAGAAAATCTGCAATATTCATCTAAATAAGTGAAGACCGCAAAAAAATTTTCAATCAAAAAGTATACAAAAATTTATTGGATAGGTTCTTAAACCTAACAGGGTAGTTCCTTAAATACTTATACACTAATTTAATATACGTAAGTCAATACTTTAAATTTTGTTGGTATTGGTTTCGTGCAGAAAAAAAAATCGAGGTTTTAATCAAACATGACATTACGATGATAGTGAAGCCCAAAAAAGTGATTTTCGCCATACCGTCCGTCGGTCTGTCTGTGCGTCTAGTCGGATGTGCGGATGTACGGATATGCGCTTTTTCACGTCATGCTACAGCCTAAACGGCTTGACGGATTTTCTTCAAACTTGGTATATAGCAGTTTGAAGAAAAACCATTGTTGAGGTTTTTTTTATTTTGTTTTAGTCCAGCTCAAACTGGTACCTTTCAAGTAACGGTTTTTTTCATTTTGGATTTGCTCGAAAACGGCTCTAACGATTTTGATCAAACTCAAAATTTACCTTACCTGAGATATTTCTAACAAAATTGCGTTTTTTGTTTTTGGCTGACATGGTCGTAACGAAAAGCCGTTTAGGCTTTTTTTCAAATGGCCATAAGTTCGCAACGGCTCGATTGAAACTCAAACTCTCAAACTCAAATTTCGTTTGGCATAGTTCTTTATAGTGTTCTATAGGATGGTTATATACATTTTTCAGTGAAGCCTTTCCAAATGGTGGCTCCCATACAACGAGCCGTTCAGTTTTAGCCAACTTTTTTTCGTTTTTTCTAATTTGCTCAAAAATGGCTCTAACGATTTTGATTAAACTTTGTGCGTTATATTCTTTTAGTATTCTTAAGAGAACTGCGTTTTTAGTTTTTGCAAAAAATGCTTATAACGGAGATTTGGTCTTAACGTCTTTTTTTCAAATGACCATAAGTTGTCAACGGTTGTACCAAATTCAATCAAACTTTGTTTGGTATAGTTCCTTATAACTTTCTTTCAGATGGCATTTAATTTTTTTCGGTAACTCATTTTTAAGTGGTGGCTCCCATAGAAAGAGCCACTTGGTTCTGGCCAATTTCATAGTTTTTTCTAATTTACTCAAAAAGGGCTCTACCGATTTTTATTAAACTTTGTATTAAATATACATAGAATGTTTTGAAGAAAACTGCATTTTAGTTTTTGGCTACAAATGATAATAACGGAAATTTGTTTTAACAATTTTAATAATTTGGATATAAGTGGACATTTATATCATTTAGCACCCAAAAGATGACATTTAAATTTGATATACTAAAGGTTTCTTAACGTAAACTTCTGTATATCGGGTTTTCCAGTTTTAGCCAAACTGTTTTGGTTTTTCCCAATATTTCCAAACATGAGTTCTTCATATTGCCCGAAAACTTTGTTTTCATCGTACTATTGCACCCTCAGAGCAAGTACGTGCGACCCAGTCGTGCATTTTATTTTTAATCGACCGATAATTCAAAAGTTTATTAAATTGAATTTCAAAAGGAAAATTTATCGATTAGGCGGTCGTTATACAAGAATCAGTCTGGTTATAATCGTACCTCGATACAAAATTACAAATGTTTATGTTTTGTAGCTTTCAAAAAATATAAACGCTCGATAGGCTATGTCTATTCGTTCGAGAATAGAATTTAACTTCGATATTCGTTTAATTATCAAATTCTTAAAATGTCTAAAGAGGTAAATATTAATATTGCTAAGTTGTACGCGAACACGATACTAATCACGAGAATGAAACAATCAAATCTGCCGAGTTGGCTTATTAACGCTCTTAAGTGTTTTAATTACTCATGTAAAACGTATTACAAAACGAGTAGACCGATCTACCGCTGAATCTAATTGGATTTTCAAAGGAATACAATACGAGCTTTTCAGGTAAACAGCTTTAAATTCAACAGTAGGAGAGGTGCGGTGTATTATACCGACACTTCCGTTGACCTAAACCTCAACAAACACAACAATGAGTACAGGTAAATGTTTTATTACTATCTTAACAAAGAGGATCTTCACAATAAAATTCCTGAATAGGATTGTACAAGAAGTAAATGGGATACCTGTTACAACAAAGGCAGTAATAACGCCTTAGAACGTGAAGTCAATTAACCAAAACCAGCGAAGGACTGGTGTCAAAAATAAGAAGACTCAGGTAATAATACCTATATGGGGTGTATGGTAACCGACAGGGCTAACCATAATTAACGTCATAAACAATGGACTGTTGGTACCAATATGGAAGACCAAACAAATATATCCTTGCTAAGAAGATAAATATTACAATAATAATAACCAAATGGTGATCTTGTAAGGAAGATACCTCAATGTGAGTGTACCCAGTGGGTGGAGTGAATTAAAAGCAATTCGAAAACGATTAAAAGGAAGGATAAACAATTTTAACTAAAGTTGGAACTTCAAGGTTCAATTGGAGTACCAGGAAATGTGATAATGATATATATCTTATTATAGTAGAGTGACAATAAAGGATCGACTAATGTACAGGCCAATATTAGGGAGGGTAGCTGAAAATAAAGATTGGAAATAAATGCATATACAGTTCGCATATGTTATCAAAATGCAATATAGTTAAATATATCTTAAAGTTAAATCAATAATATTATTAAATCTTAAATGCCTAGACGAAGAAGTGCACTGTTCCAATCTAATAACTTTGATATCAACTGTTTGTCTATACATATTAAATTTTATTTTATGTATTTTGCATATTACGAATTGGCAGGATGTAATTTACCTGCTATACAACGTGGTAGGGAATCTATATCCCTGACAGTATTTTCAACAATTGGCGTGAGTAGGAATTGGGGCGCTTGGAACTGGGAACTGTTTTTTGCGATAAGGGCGGCGGCGTGTCAAAGAGGTCAGCGGTGTTTGTGATTTTTGGTGGTGAGGCGGTTGTTGTATGTCTTATCAGTATGATGTTTTTTTTGTATTTGTTGTTGTTGGATGAAATTAGAATAGTGAATTCTATAGGAAAGTGTTTCATGACCATATTAGCGATAAGGTATCGTTTATGATTTTTGGTGGTGAGTTGAATGTTTTTTCTTGTGTGATAAGGGTGGTAGCGTGTCAAAGAGGTCAGCAGTGTTTGTGATTTCTGATGGTGAGGCGAATGTACTATGGCTGGCTTATCATCATGTATTTGTTGTTGGGTGATTATTTGAATAGCGAATTAAATTAGAAATGTGTGTCATGGTCAGGTTAATCATAAATATTTAATTCTTATCACAATTATTACTGTCTAAAATACTTAAAAGCCAGGTCAATATACCACACTTAGAGATCAATTCAAATGTCCTGATAAAGAAAATTCAATGTAATTTAGAAAAAAAAAGAACACTATGCGAATATTGGAGTGAAATATTAAGAGAAGAAATACAGTAGAATCTCCAAACATGTTCGGTTCTAAGACATGAACAATTTGGAAAGATGAACGTTTCATGTATTAAGTTTTTTTTTTTTTATAAAATGATTGGTAAATTTGGTATATGCATTGTTTTTATGTGTAGCTATATGTTTGGAAAGATGCCAAATTTTAAAACATGAACTGTATGTATCAGTGAATCTAAATGGTTGGAGTAGAACCTGAGAAAAAAAACGATGAAAAAATATTAGAAAAATTAATTCTTATTAGTATTGTTTCTGTTTTAAATACCATTTTTTTTTAAATTTTTAGAGGGTATAAAAAGCAAAACTGACAACAAAATTAATCCTTATCAGAACTATTACTCTTTGTAGTACTTAAAAGGTTAGAGTAACACCCGATCAAAGTACGACACATTGAGAGATTAAGGCAAATGCAATTTTTTTTTTTGCGAACATAAAGCCGGAACTGGCAGCAAAATTAATCCTTATCAGAACTATCACTATTTTAAGTACTTAAAAGGTTAGAGTAACATCCATTCATAGTATCACATAGATACAGAGATTAATTTAAATTTCTATACTTTTTCGCTAATATAAAACCAGGTCGTTCAACAATTCTTAATTCAGTTGTCTTCCAAGTGTAACTAGAATTTTTTTTGAAATAAAAAAAAAAAATAATAAAAAAATAAAAATGTCTTCAATATTAGAAAAAATTAAAAAGAACGCGAATATTTTTAAAGAAAAAAAAGAAAAGCCACTTTCCAGCATGAAAAATTTAACGCTGAAACAACGATATAACATAATTAAAGCAAAGCGATGCACTACTCGCTTTGGAGAGCAAGTTATTTTGGAGTTGGAAGACTGTTCGGTGTTTCTGCCGAAAAGATGTGCAATGGAGTTTGATGACGACGTCATCGCTGAGTTGCCAAATCTGGCGTTGGAGGTGGTTGAGCCATTCAACCAGTCCTTCAAGCTGGACTTCCATGAGAAAGAGCAACATCTGCAACAGCAGCAACAAGAGCCACAACAGCAACAACAACAGCAACAACAACAGCAACAACAACAACAACAGCAACAACAACAGCAACAACAGCAGCAACAACAACACGACCTGCAACAGCAAGGGTCGTCAAAAAAACATCATCCACAACAACAACAACAACAACAACAACAACAACAAGAGTCGAAGGAGAAAGTGGAGGTAAATCCTTCATTTTTTGAAATCCCTTTCTCACAGAAACATATTTTTTATGATATGTAATAAATGCTGAAAATAAATAAACACTTTTTTACTTGCTCTATAGGGCAAGTATTGGTTTCGTGCAGAAAAAATCGAGGTTTTAATCAAACATGACATTACAATGATAGGGAAACCCCTTTTTTTCAATTGGCCATAAGTGGTCTACGGTTGCATCGGATTCACTCAAACTTTGTTTGTTATAGTTCCTTACAGCTTCCTTTCAGATGGTATACATTTTTTCAGTTTCTCTTTTTTAAATGGTGGCTCCCATACAAAGAGCCACTAGATTGTGGCCAATTTTTTTTCGTTTTTTCTAATTTTTTTTTTTGTTTTCAACCTCGTTGTACGGTTTGTTTTCAACTTCGTTGTACGAATTCTGTTTTTTTTATTGTTCATTTGGTTTGTCTTTTCAACATCATGTCGTTTATTTTTTGTTTGTTACTTTTTCTAGAGAATCCAGATAATCAGTGATTTGGAGTCACGTGTAAAGCGGTTTGCTTTAAAGGGGCGACAAATTCAGTTCAGGATAAGACCCATTCCAGAGCATGAAGAACCAACGTCATGGATCAGGGAAGCGGTTAACGACATGTTCAAACATGCGCTTACCGGTCTCAACCCCACAGATAAAGTAGGAATTACTTTCTGTGGGAAGAGTTTTGCTGCTGAAAGAGGAAACGGATATATCAAATTCCAAGATTGCGAAAACGTTAAATTTAACGACGCATGGGAAATGATTTCGAAAATCTTTCAGAGCAATTCAGAAGGTTTGAGCACCGATGATTTTTCTCTAACGATAACATCGGTTAAGCTCCCTTCAGGAACAGGTAGAAGAGTACAGAGTGGAAAGTACAATACCTTTGCTGAAGAATGTGCTAAACGCCGAGGCATAATAAACATAACAAATAATGACAACTTATGTTTGCCTCGGGCTTTAGTTGTGGGGAAAGTTTATGCGGACAAGGAAAATGACCTAAAGGCAAAAGTCAGGCGAGACATTTCTAAAGTCCAAACAGAAAGAACTATTAAACTCATAAATGATGCACAGGTTACCGTACCAACTGAAGGTTGTGGAATCCCGGAATTAAGATTATTCCAAAACCATTTAAAGGAGTACAAAGTGACTGTGTATGAGTATGGATCCAAGGGCCAGAAGGTGATTTTTGAAGGATTTCCCACTGAAGGTGGTGAAGAAAAAAAGAGCATTAATTTGCTGTACCATCAAAATCACTTTAATGTTATAACCTCACTGACCGCAGCATTTTGTTGCAGCTATTATTGCGAATATTGCCATGTTCCGTTTAATAATAAAACTCATCACAGATGTCTACGATCTTGCCCGCAATGTCAAAATACACCAAGTTGCTCCAGAAATAGGAACGAAATGGAAATTTGTTGTGAAGATTGCAATCGAAATTTTAGAGGAAAAAACTGTTTCGACAAGCACAAGACAGGCAGCTCAAAAGGAAACAATATTTGCGAACTAATTAAAAGATGCAAACTATGTTTAAAAACATATAGTGGGAACCGAATGCATATCTGTGGCGAATACTACTGTAAATTATGTAGTAAACACGTAGAACAAGACCATTTGTGCTATATACGTCCCGATACTAGATTACCTAAATGTAAAGACACTCTTTACATTTTTTACGATTTAGAGAGTCGCCAAGAAAGAATAATCGGAGAAAAATCTATAAATACTACAGATGATGCATATATTACTCCCGTTAAAATACATGAGCCTAATTTGTGTGTTTTTAAACAAAAGTGTTATCAATGTTTTGATATTACAAACTTGGCCTTTTGTAATAAGTGCGGACATTCATTGAACATCATAAAGGAATCTGAAGAAGAAGAAGAAGAAAAAAATGTTATCCCCAAATTCTTAAAACATATTCTGAATGTTCGCCAAAAATTTAAAAATGTCATTGTATTAGCACATAACGGACAATCGTATGATCATCAATTCATATTAAATTATATACTTAAAGAAACAACTTTAAGTCCAGAATTGATCATGCGAGGCAGTAAAATAATTTTAATGATATTAGGAAATATTAAGTTTATAGATTCCTTAAACTATTTCCCAATGGCACTCTCCAAACTTCCGAAAACATTTCAGCTATCGTCTGAATTGAAAAAAGGTTATTTTCCTCATTTGTTCAATACAAAAGGAAATAAAAACTATATCGGAAAGTTACCAGCCTTAGAATTCTACAGTCTAAATTCTATGAAATCAGAAGAACGTGAAGTGTTTTTAAAATGGCATGGAGAACATCAAAACGATGTTTTTGACCTCCAACGTGATCTCCTGGAGTACTGCATCAGTGATGTCAAAATTCTGACTGAGGCATGTCTGAAGTTTAGAAATTTCTTTCTTACTGAAAGCAATATTGAGCCGTTCTTAGAAGCTACGACTATAGCATCTACCTGTAATCTGGTGTACCGAAGAAATTTTCTGCAGTCCAACACTATTGGGTTAATACCTAAAAATGGATACAGGTAAATTTATATTTATATAAATACATACATATATTCACTATATATCTAAATATGTTCACTATATATCTAAAATAAATAACAAAACAAATGTTTTTTTTCTTAATATCAGATGCGTCGATAACCAATCCATTGAAGCAATTAAATGGTTGATTGTAGAAGAGAAAAATCGGAATATCAACATAAAGCATGCTGCTAAAGGACGCGAAGCCGTTATTAATGGGGTTAAAGTCGATGGTTTCTGTGAGGAAAGTAATCAAGTATTTGAGTTTCATGGCTGCTACTACCACGGTCATCCTGTTTGCCTAAAACATAAACGAGATGATCCTCTATCTGATAAAGAGCAACACGATACGTTGAATAACAGATACGAGAGAACATTGGCCAAAACAGCCCGTTTGAGATCGTTTAACTATGAAGTAATCGAAAAGTGGAGTTGTGAATTTCAAACTCAACTAGGTTATTTAAAAGATGAAGAGTTAAATTACTTAAACAATCATCCCCTAATACAGAATGCCCCGTTAAATCCACGAGATGGCTTCTTTGGAGGAAGAACTGGGAACACGTTTAGCTACTATAAGTGTAAGGAAGGTGAGCAGATAAAATACATTGATGTATGTTCACTATACCCCTGGGTATGCAAAAATGGGAAGTTTCCTGTTGGGCATCCTAAGGTTCACACGAGTATTGATGATATTTGCTCAAATATGAAACTTGAAAACATCAACGGCCTCATTAAGTGTAAAATTCTGCCACCAGAAAACTTATTTCACCCTGTCTTACCAATAAAACAGAACAATAAACTAATGTTCTCATTGTGTAGAACCTGTAGCAGTGAAAAAACGAAAGAAAGAGTCTGCACCCATTCTGATGAACAGAGGTCCTTATTAGGAACATGGGTGATTGACGAAGTAGTGAAAGCCATTGAAATGGGTTATAAACTGTTAACTATAATGGAAATTTGGGAATATGAAGTGATCCAATATAACCCTAATACAGGTTCTGAAGGATTATTTACCTCAATGATGAATAACTACCTTAAAATAAAGCAAGAAGCTTCAGGGTGGCCAAGTATATGTTTATCTGAAGAGGATAAAAACAAATAAATTGCGGATTTTCTCGAGAAGGAAAATATCAAGTTGGAATTTTCCGAAATAACAAATAATCCCGGAAAGAGATCACTTGCCAAACTAATTCTAAATTCTTTTTGGGGTAAATTTGGACAAAGAGAAAATCAGCAAAAAACCTGTATTTTAAATAATCCTTCAGATTTATATGATTTGCTTACTCATCCTTCTATAGAAGTCTTACAAATTCTACCCATTAATGAAAACAACATTGTGATAAGCTTCGAAATGAAAGAAGAAGCAGCTGAAACTCTATCAACTGTTAATGTTTGTATTGCCGCATATACCACAACACAAGCTCGTTTAAAATTATACAGCTACTTGGAAAAACTTCGTGAACGTGTTTTGTACTACGACACTGATTCAGTTATTTATGTCCATCGTCAAGGAGAATTTGATCCACCTACAGGGGACTTTATCGGCGATATGACTAACGAATTGGATTGCTATGGCCGAGGAAGTTACATTACCGAATTTGTAAGTGGTGGTCCCAAAAATTATTCCTACAAGGTATTCAGTACAAATGATAAAAAAGATAACATTGTCTGCAAAGTTAAGGGCATTTTTCTCAATTATGAGTCATCTCAAAAAATTAATTTTGATTCAATAAAAGAAGCTGTTTTAAATTCTTCTATACAAGAAGATTGTGAAAGAATAATCATAAAGTCTAGTAATATTCGACGAACCAAAGAACACCAGGTAGTTACTGTAGAAGAAACCAAAATGTATAAACCAAGAGCTGAAAAACGTCAATTTTTCGAAGACCACAGTTCTCTGCCGTATGGATACAAAAGAAAAACCAACTCATCATCATCATCATCATCGTCATCATCATTATCAAAATAATGAAAACACACTTTCAATGCTTAAATAAAAAAAAAACTTAATAGTAAGTAAAAGTTTTGTTTTATTTGAAAATATTAATTACAATTTTTAGCTTCACTAGTGTATCTGTTCAAAAGATAAACATTCTCGAGTGCACATATTTTTCCATGATAGCAGCATTTCAAAGTTATATCTGGATAAATTCTTTTTAGCTCTTTAAAATTTGGACATTTATAGTTGAGATCTTCAAGATTGATTACTTCGACATTTTCGTTATTAATTAGTTTTAGTAGCCAATGTTTTTTTTCTGTCCCCTTGACGTAAACAACGTTTTTGATTTTTTTTCGAAGATATGTCTTAACTTTGCGAAAATCTGTGTTTCCTCCATCCCAGGTAAGACCATGATGATACTCATGCAACCAGCGAGCTTGTCTTTTGAGGGCTAATGGCAGAAGATTAGAGTGAAATGGTGGAGCAAGAATGAAATGTTGGTGATATCCATTAAAAAGCACAGCTATTTCCTTTAAGATAAACTCGTTGTTTATTCCTCTGAAACCTTGGAAGTCTACAAAACAGGTATCCATGCTTAGATCTGTTCTTAGCAAATTCACGCTTTCTACTAAAAATTTATAGATTATGGCATTCAATTTAAGTAAGTTTGTTAACTTCCCCAGTCAATGGGCTGTACTCAATTATACGATCATGAAGTATTAAACAATACATAGTTGTTAAAGCAGGAATTGGAGTTGATGTTTTAAGTTCAATTTTTACATCTACAGCCCCTGTTTTAATTGTTTCATTTTGACGAGAACAATCGATAACTATAATTGGAGCGTTATCCTTAAAATCTTGTCGTGATAAAAGAGGGTTTGATTGTTTCTGATAGTATGAATGCTGAAACTCACTGTACATTTCATAGAGAAGTGCATATCTATCCACTTTGTATTTAAGATTTAAATCTTCACGTGGATAAGTTTCGGAATTTAAATGAACTTTTACGTTGCTTACATCGCAGTTATCGAACTTGCTAGAATCTTTACTTTGTTGATTCTTCCTATCAGTCTGTAGACCAATAATAATATATCTAGGTTTTTCAAGTTGACTTGAAGTTTTAACTGTCCATATAAGATCGGTGGTAGCTGGTAGTGTTGGATATTCGTACATTTCCCAATTTCGAAAATGGATTTGAATCGTCTTTGATGATTGTATTTGTTTCAATAATGTAAGCTTATTCGAATCAGATAAAGAAATGTGTGGAACTTTCCACTGTAATTTAAAAATGGTGAATTTCAATTCTACTTCCTTACAAAAATATGCGTTTTCATCAGATCGGGTACGGATTAAAATCAACTCATGTCTTGCATTTGTTATAATCTTTTTATAGTCTTCAGCAAATCCTAACAGATATTTTAATTTTATACAAAAATTAAAAATACCCGATGCAGGAGAAAAACTGCTGCTGATCCCTGTCCATGATCCATTTTCTAAGCTTTTACTTTCATTCTCGTTCAAAGATATATAATTTTTCAAGGTTGATGTTATTCCCACATTTTTATTGTTGTGAATGTTCACTCCATTCAGTTCATATTGTATTTCTTCAAAAAGAAAAGCAATTGCATTATTAGTTAATTTTCCTGTTGAAACAGTATCATCTGCTTTTGTTAGACTCCCTTCTATATAAATATAGCTTTCACTAGGTAATATACATAAGTCCTGTTGATGTATAGGGATACGTATTTCATCACTTGTATTGAAGGACTGAAGAAATGGTGAGTAACTATGGTACTCAAATTTTGATATACTATTATCATAACTGGGTCCGTTAGTAATATTTAATATATCGTTCATATTGTTAAATTTATTTTAAATTTAATCCTAGTGAAAGAAGATAGGCTTTATTTTCAGGTGATAACTTAGGTGTTGACAGTTTTGATGTTCGAGTAGAACTAATTGAATGGTTACCTTTATTATCTGTTAAATAATTACTGTAGATTAGCATTATTCTAATTTTGGGGTTAAATGCAAGCGAACAGTTATTCTTTCTCCTCTAAAATTTACTAAGTCTCCGTTTTGGTCCACAAGCTTTAATGTTATAGTACTTACTCGTTTCACATTCACAGGCAAATAGATGACATTTTTTGGGACTTCTATGATTTTATACCCTGACCCTGTTTCTGGTGAAAATTCATGTATTGTATGCACAGGAATATTATTAAAATAAGAGCCAGTAATGATATTACACTCGACTCGTATTACATTTACCTTATTTATGTCAACAGGTAAATCTGACAAGTAAGACTTATTCTCTTCAAGAACACGTTTACTGAAGCCCAATAAACTCCCAATGGTTCTGTCCTTATTAAAAAATATTTTCTCACTGCTTTCGATTTTACACTACAATGTGTTATTATTTGCTTCTATTTTAATAATAATAGTGGAATTTCTCTTTAATAATTCTTCGGATATGTATGATGCAATAGCGTCAATTTCGTACGATCCTGTAGGTATTTCAATTTTATATTTTCCAACATGAAACAAATTATTACTCTCATCAACATTAGGTATAGAGTTGTACGTTTGAAAATCAATCAATCCACAAACATAGTCTTTGTCTAAGCTCAGGGGTGGAAAATATTCGGCTGATAGAAGGGAAGTTCTTCCACTGAGTGTAAGTGTCATTGCCATGATGATGTTGTAAAACACAATGAAATCAGTTGTATTTAAAACTAGATATTTATTGAAAATAACAATCATATAAAAATTTTAAACATAAATGACCACAATTATAAGAGTCATAATCTTGATATCTTGTATAATTAAAATTAATTTTTTTACCCAAATAGTTAATTATTTCAATAGGAGGTTGGAGATTTCCAAAACTATCAAAGTACTCAATTGTGTTGTCTTTTTTATTGTAAGCTACCCAGTGCGTTCCAGGACCGATTGATGAGTCAAGGTTGACAATTCCACACTCATTTTTCAAAGGCTTAGTTTTTGGTAAATTATCTCTCATAAAAACTCCTCGAAAATTCGGAATTATTTTCTTTGCACAATTTTTTAAATCTATTTCATTTAATGCACGATTGGGTAGTGAGCTTAGAAGTTTTTTGTCTGTGGATTTAAATAAAGACCAAACCCTTTTCTATAAGGTTTAAGGTATAAACCATGACCTATTGCAATGGATTCCATACGTTGATTATGACGCTTCTTCTCCTCTAAATCTTTTTTAGCAATGCTTATATCATTGACAGCCTTTGCTACTCCTGTAGCGCCTCCTGTTAAAGCTCCTAGAGCTGAAAGTCCAGCAAACAATGGTACAAGAAATGGAATTACACCACCAACTTTCGGTATAGAAATAACTCTGGGTGTCTTAATGTTATTATTATTGTTTTTTCTAACCGAATTTTTAGCACATGATATGGCTATTTTGATTGCGTTTTCCAGATTGAAGGGTTTTTTACGTTTGATATTATTTCCAATTATTTGCATTACTTTTCTAAAAGAGAGTTTTTTGTCATTCTTATTTCTAACGGGCTTATTGTCATCTTTTTCTGTTTTATTTTTTTTTGCTTTTTTCTTATACTTTTTATCTTTATTCATAGAGCAACCCATACCAAATTTTGTTTTTGTCTTCATAAGATTGGTAACCAATAGTGCGTTTGCCTTCTCAGCTATACTAGCGTCTTTGGATTTTACTCGTTGCCAGGCTTTTTCAGTTAAAATCCTATCAGCAATGTGTCGGTCAGCTGTATTTTTAAATTTAGAATAAGATAAATCGTGTTGTTTGCAGGCTTGATCAAGCAAATTAATTCCCGAATCCCCTCGAGCTATGCGTTCTTGGAGTTTTGTTCCAGGTCCACAGTATTGATAACCAGGTAAATGTAGTTCAAATGGTAGTTTGTTTATCAAAGTATTTAATAAACCTTTTCCTTTCACAATGTTTTGCTGACTGATAGATTTTTTCGAATAATCAATCATTTTAAATGATTATCTAAGCGCTAGAATGGTTTAACGTCATATGACACTTTTCAGATATAAACTAAGCATTTATATGAAATCAGTTTAGTTTTAATAACTATGCATTTCGTTAAACAACAATACCAGTTACCGGTAAAAAATATGGAACTGACTAATAATATTGAAAGAAAAAAGCACGGTAAACTTTTCCCTCATAGTATAAGGGGGTTAATTACTGGACCCTCAAATTGTGGAAAAACAAATGTCATGATGAGTTTGCTACTACATCCTAATGGATTAAAATTTGAAAATATCTATATATATTCTAAATCCCTGCATCAACCTAAGTATGAGTTTTTGCGAAAAGCCATAAAACCAATAAAAAATATGGGTTTTTTAACTTTTGCCAATAACAGCGATGTTATTCCACCCGAAGAGGCTAAACCAAATTCTATATTTATTTTTGATGACATTGCCTGCGAAAAACAAGACACTGTTCGAGTATACTTTAGTATGGGACGACATCATCATATTGATAGTTTTTACCTGTGTCAAACTTATACACGAATACCAAAACATTTAATTCGAGACAATGCGAATTTTCTCATCGTCTTCAAACAGGACGATATGAATCTAAAACACATATATAATGATCATGTCAATTCAGATATGAAATTTAATACATTTCAAAAAATATGCTCAGAATGTTGGAATACAAAGTACGGATTTATGGTAATTGATAAAGATAGTCTTTTGAACGAGGGTCGTTATAGAAAAGGTTTTGACTCTTTTCTTAAATTATAAAATAGATAACACTTTTTGATTTCATATCATTTATATAGTTATGTTCTACGAGAACAGTACAGAACAGTTCAATGAGCAGATAATAACGGTAAAAAACGGTTCAACACAGTTTAAGACTCAGTATTCTACAGTTAAGACCAGTAATCTCAATATAAAATTCAGTTTAAGACCTCTTGAACGGTTCTTTCAACAACTTCGAAACTTATTAACCATTTGCCTTTGCAAGAAAACATAAGCTTTACATTATGATGGATATAGATGTAAAACTAACAAAGGAACTAATAAAAACCACCAATGCTCTACGAAAGAAATACAAAGCTCTTAAAACTGGTAAGGAAGCTTACGAAACTCAAATTGAAGAAACTTTTAAGCCAATTACAAAACCACTAAACGAACTAGTAAAGAAATCAAATATCAAACAAAATCAGCAAGATAATCTTATTAATTTACCATTAAAGAAAATAAAACTCAGTTTGGAACAACATCAAACACAAGAAAATGATTTTGATAAGAAAAAACATTTTCATGAAGAATTCACCACCCCAAAGACTTCTATTGATGATTCACCTATTTTTTCTGTTGACAGTAATACTCCAAAAAGAAAAAGAAACAAGTCGAACAATAGTAGCTTTGCAAAACGAATGTCACAAGAAAAATTTCACGACACACCTAAAAAATATATAGATTTATTTATACATAATTCCACTGCCCTTGATAAAACGTATGGTGTACATTCAAAAGATGGAAAGTGGTACATAGGGAATAGTGAGTTCAAAATTGTCGGAAAAGATATAGAAATTAAAAATAAAACCTTCGAAGGAACAAATGGATTGTATGAGCTTATATTTAAGAAAAACCCTGATAAACAAATTTACACAAGTACAGATTTAAAAAACTACAAGGACATATTATACGATACTAATGCGCATAGAATTGGTCATAGTTCACAGAGACAAATACATGGTAATCGAGGTAATAAGTATACAAAAATTATAAGTAAATTATTAGGATTATCAACAAGCACCTATAATACTCCGTCACCATCGTCTTCATTAATACAAATACCTCCCTCAGGGAGCGGAATAATGCAGTTATCAAAATTGAAAAAAGACTATATATTTTGGGATAATCCCAATGAACTCGTAGATCGATTGCGACTTCTTATTGGATCACAACAAGCAGGACATACCAACCATTCTAACGAAATCGTTTCCATCATTGAAGAACTCAAAGAAGCAAATATTATCGAATAAAAAAAAGAGATGAGTGTTGATAAATTTGGTCGTTTCTCAAATAGAACCCCTTCCAGAGGCCCCAGAGGCCCCAGAGGAAAACAGGGTGAAAAGGGACCACCAGGTGTACAAGGAGAACGGGGCTTGCCTGGACCACCTGGTGAGGGATTTCTGAAAACCGAAAGCGGCAATTACAACATTATCTTTAAACGACTACAAAATGTTCAAGAACCAGTAGAACTGGAAGACGCTGCTACCAAAAAATACGTTGATTATACATATGACAATCTTAGAGAATACATTAAACATGAAATTGTTGAGAAACTACTCTTTGACAACGATAATAAAAAAAAAACAAATGAAAAAGTCTGAAAATTTAGCTAGAGAAAAATCTAGTATTTAACTTAAAACAAACATTACATGGCTTCAGACTTACCAGCACAGTGTGACAACTAAATCAATATGTCTAACATTGATACTTTATTAATTTTTGAAGAAATTCTACTTTTTTTAAAAATAAATCATAATAATTTACTGGAAGAACATCATAAGGAGATATTGAATTGTGTAATCTTCTTGAAAAGATTTATTAATGTATCTACCATAACATCAAAGCATGGATGTCATTTCGAAAACTGTACTTGGTCATCAAACTTATGTAAAAATGGTCCGGATACATGCGCATGTTACATGCTTGAAAATAGATTGTTTAGAATAAAAAAATTAATGACTTTGTATAAACGATTGAAATAATAATAATATGAATAAGACTTGTTATTAATATAGAAATATTTTTAATTAATAAATAGACATAAAAAGAATAAACACTTTGTTTTTATCATTCACTTAAACGATGAGTCAGAGAAACGTTGTCGAAGAACTACATAGGCCTGCTCGGAGGAATTTTCCAAAAAGACGAGTAATTATTAAGGGTCTAGATGATCTATGGCAGGCTGACCTAGTCGAAATGGGCTTGTATTCACCTGAAAACGAAAACTATCGATATCTTCTCACAGTTATTGATACATTTTCTAAATTTGCCTGGACAGCTCCTATTAAAAATAAAACAGGAACAAGTGTCACTCAGGCTATGGAAGATATATTTAATGAAGGTCGTCACCCAAAAAATTTACAAACAGATGATGGAAAAGAATTTTTCAATGCATCTTTTCAAAAACTTATGAACATTCACAGGCAAATAGATGACATTTTTTGGGACTTCTATGATTTTATACCCTGACCCTGTTTCTGGTGAAAATTCATGTATTGTATGCACAGGAATATTATTAAAATAAGAGCCAGTAATGATATTACACTCGACTCGTATTACATTTACCTTATTTATGTCAACAGGTAAATCTGACAAGTAAGACTTATTCTCTTCAAGAACACGTTTACTGAAGCCCAATAAACTCCCAATGGTTCTGTCCTTATTAAAAAATATTTTCTCACTGCTTTCGATTTTACACTACAATGTGTTATTATTTGCTTCTATTTTAATAATAATAGTGGAATTTCTCTTTAATAATTCTTCGGATATGTATGATGCAATAGCGTCAATTTCGTACGATCCTGTAGGTATTTCAATTTTATATTTTCCAACATGAAACAAATTATTACTCTCATCAACATTAGGTATAGAGTTGTACGTTTGAAAATCAATCAATCCACAAACATAGTCTTTGTCTAAGCTCAGGGGTGGAAAATATTCGGCTGATAGAAGGGAAGTTCTTCCACTGAGTGTAAGTGTCATTGCCATGATGATGTTGTAAAACACAATGAAATCAGTTGTATTTAAAACTAGATATTTATTGAAAATAACAATCATATAAAAATTTTAAACATAAATGACCACAATTATAAGAGTCATAATCTTGATATCTTGTATAATTAAAATTAATTTTTTTACCCAAATAGTTAATTATTTCAATAGGAGGTTGGAGATTTCCAAAACTATCAAAGTACTCAATTGTGTTGTCTTTTTTATTGTAAGCTACCCAGTGCGTTCCAGGACCGATTGATGAGTCAAGGTTGACAATTCCACACTCATTTTTCAAAGGCTTAGTTTTTGGTAAATTATCTCTCATAAAAACTCCTCGAAAATTCGGAATTATTTTCTTTGCACAATTTTTTAAATCTATTTCATTTAATGCACGATTGGGTAGTGAGCTTAGAAGTTTTTTGTCTGTGGATTTAAATAAAGACCAAACCCTTTTCTATAAGGTTTAAGGTATAAACCATGACCTATTGCAATGGATTCCATACGTTGATTATGACGCTTCTTCTCCTCTAAATCTTTTTTAGCAATGCTTATATCATTGACAGCCTTTGCTACTCCTGTAGCGCCTCCTGTTAAAGCTCCTAGAGCTGAAAGTCCAGCAAACAATGGTACAAGAAATGGAATTACACCACCAACTTTCGGTATAGAAATAACTCTGGGTGTCTTAATGTTATTATTATTGTTTTTTCTAACCGAATTTTTAGCACATGATATGGCTATTTTGATTGCGTTTTCCAGATTGAAGGGTTTTTTACGTTTGATATTATTTCCAATTATTTGCATTACTTTTCTAAAAGAGAGTTTTTTGTCATTCTTATTTCTAACGGGCTTATTGTCATCTTTTTCTGTTTTATTTTTTTTTGCTTTTTTCTTATACTTTTTATCTTTATTCATAGAGCAACCCATACCAAATTTTGTTTTTGTCTTCATAAGATTGGTAACCAATAGTGCGTTTGCCTTCTCAGCTATACTAGCGTCTTTGGATTTTACTCGTTGCCAGGCTTTTTCAGTTAAAATCCTATCAGCAATGTGTCGGTCAGCTGTATTTTTAAATTTAGAATAAGATAAATCGTGTTGTTTGCAGGCTTGATCAAGCAAATTAATTCCCGAATCCCCTCGAGCTATGCGTTCTTGGAGTTTTGTTCCAGGTCCACAGTATTGATAACCAGGTAAATGTAGTTCAAATGGTAGTTTGTTTATCAAAGTATTTAATAAACCTTTTCCTTTCACAATGTTTTGCTGACTGATAGATTTTTTCGAATAATCAATCATTTTAAATGATTATCTAAGCGCTAGAATGGTTTAACGTCATATGACACTTTTCAGATATAAACTAAGCATTTATATGAAATCAGTTTAGTTTTAATAACTATGCATTTCGTTAAACAACAATACCAGTTACCGGTAAAAAATATGGAACTGACTAATAATATTGAAAGAAAAAAGCACGGTAAACTTTTCCCTCATAGTATAAGGGGGTTAATTACTGGACCCTCAAATTGTGGAAAAACAAATGTCATGATGAGTTTGCTACTACATCCTAATGGATTAAAATTTGAAAATATCTATATATATTCTAAATCCCTGCATCAACCTAAGTATGAGTTTTTGCGAAAAGCCATAAAACCAATAAAAAATATGGGTTTTTTAACTTTTGCCAATAACAGCGATGTTATTCCACCCGAAGAGGCTAAACCAAATTCTATATTTATTTTTGATGACATTGCCTGCGAAAAACAAGACACTGTTCGAGTATACTTTAGTATGGGACGACATCATCATATTGATAGTTTTTACCTGTGTCAAACTTATACACGAATACCAAAACATTTAATTCGAGACAATGCGAATTTTCTCATCGTCTTCAAACAGGACGATATGAATCTAAAACACATATATAATGATCATGTCAATTCAGATATGAAATTTAATACATTTCAAAAAATATGCTCAGAATGTTGGAATACAAAGTACGGATTTATGGTAATTGATAAAGATAGTCTTTTGAACGAGGGTCGTTATAGAAAAGGTTTTGACTCTTTTCTTAAATTATAAAATAGATAACACTTTTTGATTTCATATCATTTATATAGTTATGTTCTACGAGAACAGTACAGAACAGTTCAATGAGCAGATAATAACGGTAAAAAACGGTTCAACACAGTTTAAGACTCAGTATTCTACAGTTAAGACCAGTAATCTCAATATAAAATTCAGTTTAAGACCTCTTGAACGGTTCTTTCAACAACTTCGAAACTTATTAACCATTTGCCTTTGCAAGAAAACATAAGCTTTACATTATGATGGATATAGATGTAAAACTAACAAAGGAACTAATAAAAACCACCAATGCTCTACGAAAGAAATACAAAGCTCTTAAAACTGGTAAGGAAGCTTACGAAACTCAAATTGAAGAAACTTTTAAGCCAATTACAAAACCACTAAACGAACTAGTAAAGAAATCAAATATCAAACAAAATCAGCAAGATAATCTTATTAATTTACCATTAAAGAAAATAAAACTCAGTTTGGAACAACATCAAACACAAGAAAATGATTTTGATAAGAAAAAACATTTTCATGAAGAATTCACCACCCCAAAGACTTCTATTGATGATTCACCTATTTTTTCTGTTGACAGTAATACTCCAAAAAGAAAAAGAAACAAGTCGAACAATAGTAGCTTTGCAAAACGAATGTCACAAGAAAAATTTCACGACACACCTAAAAAATATATAGATTTATTTATACATAATTCCACTGCCCTTGATAAAACGTATGGTGTACATTCAAAAGATGGAAAGTGGTACATAGGGAATAGTGAGTTCAAAATTGTCGGAAAAGATATAGAAATTAAAAATAAAACCTTCGAAGGAACAAATGGATTGTATGAGCTTATATTTAAGAAAAACCCTGATAAACAAATTTACACAAGTACAGATTTAAAAAACTACAAGGACATATTATACGATACTAATGCGCATAGAATTGGTCATAGTTCACAGAGACAAATACATGGTAATCGAGGTAATAAGTATACAAAAATTATAAGTAAATTATTAGGATTATCAACAAGCACCTATAATACTCCGTCACCATCGTCTTCATTAATACAAATACCTCCCTCAGGGAGCGGAATAATGCAGTTATCAAAATTGAAAAAAGACTATATATTTTGGGATAATCCCAATGAACTCGTAGATCGATTGCGACTTCTTATTGGATCACAACAAGCAGGACATACCAACCATTCTAACGAAATCGTTTCCATCATTGAAGAACTCAAAGAAGCAAATATTATCGAATAAAAAAAAGAGATGAGTGTTGATAAATTTGGTCGTTTCTCAAATAGAACCCCTTCCAGAGGCCCCAGAGGCCCCAGAGGAAAACAGGGTGAAAAGGGACCACCAGGTGTACAAGGAGAACGGGGCTTGCCTGGACCACCTGGTGAGGGATTTCTGAAAACCGAAAGCGGCAATTACAACATTATCTTTAAACGACTACAAAATGTTCAAGAACCAGTAGAACTGGAAGACGCTGCTACCAAAAAATACGTTGATTATACATATGACAATCTTAGAGAATACATTAAACATGAAATTGTTGAGAAACTACTCTTTGACAACGATAATAAAAAAAAAACAAATGAAAAAGTCTGAAAATTTAGCTAGAGAAAAATCTAGTATTTAACTTAAAACAAACATTACATGGCTTCAGACTTACCAGCACAGTGTGACAACTAAATCAATATGTCTAACATTGATACTTTATTAATTTTTGAAGAAATTCTACTTTTTTTAAAAATAAATCATAATAATTTACTGGAAGAACATCATAAGGAGATATTGAATTGTGTAATCTTCTTGAAAAGATTTATTAATGTATCTACCATAACATCAAAGCATGGATGTCATTTCGAAAACTGTACTTGGTCATCAAACTTATGTAAAAATGGTCCGGATACATGCGCATGTTACATGCTTGAAAATAGATTGTTTAGAATAAAAAAATTAATGACTTTGTATAAACGATTGAAATAATAATAATATGAATAAGACTTGTTATTAATATAGAAATATTTTTAATTAATAAATAGACATAAAAAGAATAAACACTTTGTTTTTATCATTCACTTAAACGATGAGTCAGAGAAACGTTGTCGAAGAACTACATAGGCCTGCTCGGAGGAATTTTCCAAAAAGACGAGTAATTATTAAGGGTCTAGATGATCTATGGCAGGCTGACCTAGTCGAAATGGGCTTGTATTCACCTGAAAACGAAAACTATCGATATCTTCTCACAGTTATTGATACATTTTCTAAATTTGCCTGGACAGCTCCTATTAAAAATAAAACAGGAACAAGTGTCACTCAGGCTATGGAAGATATATTTAATGAAGGTCGTCACCCAAAAAATTTACAAACAGATGATGGAAAAGAATTTTTCAATGCATCTTTTCAAAAACTTATGAACAAATTTCAAATCAATCATTACTCTACATTTAGTGTTCTCAAAGCTTCGATTGTTGAACGATTTAATCGTACTTTGAAAGCTTGTATGTGGAAAGAATTCAGTTTAAATGGTTCGTATCGCTGGATTGATGTAATAGAACAGTTGACAAAAAAGTACAATAATTCTAATCATCGTACGATAAAGATGAAACCAGCTGAAGTCAATGCTACGAACGAAAAAAATTTACTCTCCAAAATTTATAATCGCATCAAAATACATATTGCTCCAAAGTTTAAAGTTGGCGATTTTGTCAGAATTAGTAAATACAAACACGTTTTCGAAAAAGGTTACACACCAAACTGGACCACTGAAATCTTTAAAATAATCAAAGTGCAGCACACTAATCCAATAACATATCTACTGGAAGACTACCAAGGACACCCCATAAAAGGTGGATTCTATGAGTTAGAACTTCAGAAAACTAGGTTCCCCGATACATATCTAGTTGAGAATGTACTTCAAAGGAAAAAAGATCGAATATTTGTGAAATGGCTCGGCTTTACATCCGATCACAACTCTTGGATACCTATTACAAGAATAAATAAATAGTACACATATTTTGTATTATTTTTTTTTAAATAAAAAAAGCTTTATTGACATAAACACTTACATATGTAATTATATTTGTTTTTTTTTTTTTTTTTTTTTTTTTTTTTTTAAGAAATATTCATATGGTATGTATGTTTTAATGATTTAAAATTCAATAATTCGATATCAGATTTATATTCGAGATCCTCCTTCACAAAGACCTCAACTTCTCCATTACTTAAGACTCTCTCAGTTTCATATTGATGATACTCATAACATTTGATACTTAGTGTACGCAAATTATAATTGCTATCATACGAACATCGAATTGTTAATGCTTTGTCATCGTCAAACTCGAGCTTGAAATGTCTATAAAAAATGTCTTTACTTTGTATGATACCCGATATTTCAGTTTCTTTTTTAATTAAGTCTTGCCTAAAACTCTCGATTGCTTCCTCTACTGTAACTGTTTTGTCATCAAAATTTTTATTAATCGGTCTTGCTGTTGTTGTTGATGTTGACGTCACTGTTGTTGCATCATCATTTTGATATGATGTTGTTTCCGTGTTAGTGGTATTATTAAGTATATTTTTAACATTTGTAAAGGTTAGCAAACGAAACGATAATCCTATCTGCACAGTATCATTATTAGGTAAATTCAATGAAAATGAAAGACTGTCAGTTATGTTTGGTTGTTCCAAATTTATATTCACGGGTATTGGCAAAGCAGTAATTATTGAAGGAAAAATTAAAAACACACATATCGTTGCTGAGTAGAACAACATTTTTTAAAAAGATGCTTACTATCCAGGGGTTTATCGTAAACTAATAAACTTTGCACTCAAATTTTAAATTTTATTGAATTTGTATTCTATCTATTCTTTTCGTTTACATCATTCATATATATATATATATATTATATATACATATTCATTTATATATATATATATATTAATTTACATTCAAATTATAAGTGTCGTGAACTAGTTCAACTGTCTGTAATTCTCTCTGATTGACATTTTTCCTTTTAAATTTTTGAGGTGTATTAAGTAATTCAACCTCACCAAAAGGACAAAGCGATGGGTATTCCCTCTCTTTTTTCCTTGCAGCACTCGAATAAGGTGTGATCATTCCACTTAGAGTTAACTCGCCTCCTATTTTATAAACTTTTTATATTTTATTCGTATAATAATTAATATTCTCACCTAATATTTTAAATCGTACATGTTGTAAGGACTGAAACTGTAACTTAAAACCAAGAATAGGGGATATGGTCTCACCATTTCTAATTTGAAACAAAACACATTCTTCTCCATCTTCTGGCTGTATCAGTAGTTTTAATGTTTCACTATAGAATACTACATCCGAAAATTTTATCTCTAGCCATCCAGATTCACAGACACAAAAGGTTTCTCCTTGCCTTAACCTTTCACACCAAAACATGGTGTTTTTTTTAACCACAATGAGTGTTATTTATAAGAGCTGTTCTAAAAATAAACAGAATGACATAAATCAATGAATAATATACATTAAATAATGAAATTGATACAATATTTCAATGTTATCGCAATTATGACCATGACATTCATCATTCCTATATAATTCATTTTTCAGAGGTCATCACACACATTAAACGCTGACTTTTCGCAAATATGACCATGAAACACCTTGCTAGATAATTCACTATTCAAGGCCATGACACACATTTCTAATTTAATTCGCTATTCAAATAATCACCCAACAACAAAAACATGATGATAAGCCAGCCATAGATAATTCACTATTCAAGGCCATGACACACATTTCTAATTTAATTCGCTATTCAAATAATCACCCAACAACAAATACATGATGATAAGCCAGCCATAGTACATTCGCCTCACCATCAGAAATCACAAACACTGCTGACCTCTTTGACACGCTACCACCCTTATCACACAAGAAAAAACATTCAACTCACCACCAAAAATCATAAACGATACCTTATCGCTAATATGGTCATGAAACACTTTCCTATAGAATTCACTATTCTAATTTCATCCAACAACAACAAATACAAAAAAAACATCATACTGATAAGACATACAACAACCGCCTCACCACCAAAAATCACAAACACCGCTGACCTCTTTGACACGCCGCCGCCCTTATCGCAAAAAACAGTTCCCAGTTCCAAGCGCCCCAATTCCTACTGGCGTGATGAATCTCAACGATTCAATGGTTGGTTGCCAATTAAAAACATGGACAAACCAAAGGAAAGTGAACACAAACTCACATAACATCACTACATTCAAGGACGAAGACGATTATTAGATAGTTTCCAGACTATCTGTGTTGTGTTATGAATTCACAAATTTCAGCAATGTATTCAAAAATTTAGTAAAAGTTGTAATTTTAAAGCGTAGCAAAGCTTTATACGACAATTCGTTAATTATGCTTTATGTTCAAACCGAATTTTAAAATGATATTATAACTATTCTCGTTATATGTTGTCGTTATTGTAACCAACAATTAAAAGAAAAGATTTCACTATTATATTCTTTTGTATGTTTCAAACTGATTCTAATTTTGCGTTGCTTCGTGGAATACTAATACACATTATATATATCTATTCACTTAATATAACTACCTGCCAACGGCCTTTGCTCCGATAAAGCATCGCTTCCCAATAGATCAGCGAAATCAAGCATCGTTGCGCGTGGTTAGTAGTAAGATGGCGGACCGTCAAACTAATAACTGCGAGCTGTTGGCATTCGTTTGTGTGTTCTTTTATCTTCTGTTCTGTCTGTCTCTTTCTGTCGTATTACTGTGTGTTGTCTTGAGCCGAAGGCCTAAGTTGCCAGTGCTTGTAAGTGTGTCTACTCCGTTCGATTCATCGACGGAGTTGTTGTAATAATAATAATAATATAACTACCTAAACCATAATATATGATGAAAAATGAAAAGTGATACTTAAGTGATTTTTGGTTGTTTACAGATAAATTCAGAAAAACTCCTTATATCCTTGATGTTCTTTTAGAAACTTCATGTGGATCAACTCGAACTACTGTAATCTTGATGTCTTGATGAACGAAACTCCAGATGTAGGGATTTATACGTATCGCAGAATCGGAAACAATAATGTGTCCTGATCCGCAACAGAGCTGGGGTGTGCTTGGTGTTTACACCGTGCGTGGTGCCTCAAATAGTGTGGGTCCAAGAAGATATACAACCTGAGGAACCAGTGTCCAACCAGGTGATAGATTATTGGAAGGATCTAACAGATCTTCAACCTGCAGTATCGATTGAAAAGTGAAATGTATGTGCCCGCAGGTGGGCTTCTCCTGGCACCGCAGGTGGTGCTTCGGAATTGCATACGAAGTCTGATGAAAGTCAAGAATGTTAACTGCAACCGTGGTGTCAGGACGGTGCAATTACAAAACTAAACTTGGTTCCAGCGTTGAAATGAATCCAAAATTCCGGAAGGGTGAGGTGAGCCACAAAGCCTCAACACGCCACTTCCTCGCTTGATGTTGGATATCGGATGAGAACAAAGGCCGTTTTGTGGGGGACGTCGTCTGCCGCACGTAGCTTTCGATATCGCATTTTGCACGTTGCAAGGGAATTCTCCACTCCGGAACACATTGACGTTTATGGAACAATTGTCTTATTGGACATAAATTCCGTAGGGAAATTTTCGAAAAGGGTCAAACGCAGGATATTTTCCTATCAGAATATGAAAACTAAATTGCAACTGATCCGTGAACGAAATTGTTCTGACAGGCAAATTTGCGAGAAAGGGAACATATATGACAAAGGGAAATTCTCCATGAGAGGGAATTATTCCAATCCGGAAATTGTCGAAGTGAAATTTGAGGATCGCAAATGTTGGGTAAACGCCATCTAGTGAGTGGTGTGATCAAGATAAGTAAATAGAGAAATCGCTTAAGGCGATGATCGCAGCAAAACAAAATGTTTGGGGTGTTGTTACACTGTCATAAAGGTCTGTCCAAATATTTTCCCTACACGATTTCGATTTTAAAAAATCAGTGTTGCTTTTTAGGTACGACCAATCATTTATCTGAAAAAAAAATTCGAAAAATTTCTAAGAACGGTACTTTCCATAGGAGCGTTTTGTTTTTGCTTTCGACTATCTCGAAAACGAATCAACCGATTCTTTCGGAATTTCACACATATTTAGTTGTAGGTAGCCCAATTTGTACTGTATACCAATATTTTACAAATATATTTTATTGTTTTTTTAAAAGCATTTAAAAAAAATTAAAAAATTTATATTTTGAAAACTGCTTATTAAATTTTTTTCTAAAAATTATAAATAAATGTATTTGCTGAATACCTATGAACTGGCGTTTTTGGTTTTTTTCTCATAACCCGCTCCACAGACTTTTAAAAATGTATTGTAATGTTTATCGTTGTATCTATTCCCTACTTGCGAGTATTATTCAAAGTTCTCCAACCGATTTTAGCCCGAGCATCAAAATGCACGATCGTTTTGTTCTAAGGTCGTCACCCGAAATATAAAGAGTAAAAATAAGTTTTAAGACTGATTTTTATTCACAAATTACTAGGCTATTTATACTTAAATCTATCTTACAAATAGTTGGGTTCATCCCCACTCTTATACCTATTTCAATATTCTCAATATGCTATTTTATTATTAACCCAAAAATGAGAGCCCGAATGACGACAAAGATCCGAATTCCATTTGAACAGAATGAACGTTCAGTTCAATCCACCCAAATGCAATTCGATGCCCTTAGCCACCGCGACACATTCAGGTGCAGTCATTAATTGTTCTACTTATGAATCATTTTTGTTTTATTCAAAACAAAAACGATTGTGTGATAACTGACCATTCACAAGTTTGTTCAAATGTAGGTCAGTGTATCCACGTTATGTATATACACAACACCCTCACCCTTAAAGAAAAAAATTTTTTCTTTTTTCTTTTAGAATGAGAAAATTATTTTTGATACTATATTTTACATATTTCTTGCTCTTATTACATTGTTATTGTGCACTTCTCAATTAACATTTTCAATACTTATTATACTATTTGGACCATTTTGAGCAATAATCTTGTATGGCCCTTTAAAAGGCTTATCTAACTTTTTTTTACTAGCGATTATAGGTACTATAAGGCAAGTTATGCATTCGTAATGTTTGGACAATCAAACATAACATAACGATGATAGAGAAGTCTGTCTGTCTGTCTGTCTGTCCGTCTGTCTGTATCGGCACCTACAGCCTAAACGGCTGGACCAATTTGCTTCAAACTTGGTAGATAGTATTATTATGACTCTCTGTAGGACAGAGGGGTTTTTGGAATTAACATTCTAGCTTTAAAACTAACGGTACCTGCCATACGATTTTTAGTGAAAAATTAATTTTTCTCGAAAACGGCTCCTACGATTTTGATAAAACTTTCTGAATAATGTTTTCTGTGCAAAATGTATGTTTTGGTTGGAATATATTTTTCAGGAAAAGTCTTATAACGGTACCTCCCAGAGGACCGGTTTTTTGAAATCCGATTTTCTCGTAAGCCACTCGACGAATTTTGATAAAATTTTTAATGTGGAAGCTCTTTTATAAACGAAATAATCGAAAATTTTAAATTTTTCAAAAATAGTTTTTTTGAATTTTTTAAAAAAGTTTAAAATTTTTTTTATTTTTTGTTTTTTCCAAAAACGGTCTAATCAATTTTTTTTCAATTTCATTTTTCTGATAAAAACTACAAAGTTCTAGAAGTTGGCATACTCAAAAAAAAATTAGGAATATGTTTTGGAAAAGTTTTTCAATAAAAACCGTTTTGTGAAAAAACTGGTCGAACGATTTTGAAAAAAAATTTCCTTAAAATTTAAAAGAACAAAAGAAGTCTGATGGTTTCCTTCATTTTCTCCAAAAAACGTTTTAACTATTGATTTTTAAGTGATTAGTAAAACTTCATATAATTTTTGCAATGCCTTTTTCCGAAAATCTCAATCCCCAAGACCATTTTAGCACATTAGAGCAAGTTCGTACGACCCAGTCGTGCACTTTATTATTTCCTACTTTCAAATAAACATAATCTCCTATTTTAAAATTTGATGTATTTACGTTAGATTGTTTTCTGTGTATTTTATCCTTATTTTGTTCTAAAATTTCTTTAGCTCTATTATGTGCATATTGCAATTTCATTTTGAATTCATTCACATAATTATCAATGTTATAAATACTTTCTTTGTTTTTAATGATTTCACATAAGGTAGAGCACATAGTTTTCCATATACTAATTCAAATGGTGAATAATTTGTAGTACTGTGTGGTGTCGTATTGTATGTGTATGTGTAGTATAAGGTAGTAGTTCTTCCCAGTTATCTTTTCCGTCTGTAGTCATTAAATAATCATTTAGAATTTTATGATTTCTTTCTACTGAGCCTAAAGTTTCATGGTGAAAAGGAGTAGACGTGGTTTTTTCTATTTTTAGTAATTTACAGATATTTACTAATAGTTTGTTAGTGAACTCTGTGCCCTTGTCTGATTTTAATTTTGTAAAACAACCATATTTCAAAATAAATTTTTCTACAATAGTTTTTGCTACTGAAATCGCATCTTTTGTGACTAATGGAAAGGCTTCTATGAATTTTGTTAGTTCACATTGAATGGTGAGAATATACCTGTATCCATTTGATGGTCTAAGTGGGCCTACTATTATTACTTCAAATTATGTATTTGGTGTTTCTGTCATCGTGAATCGTTCTTTAGTATATTTAACTTCATTACAGATTTTACAATTGTTTATATAGTTTCTAACCACCTTATTCATATTTTTCTATACATATTTTTGTTTAAGCTTTGCTATACATCTTCGTATTCCATTGTGCCCTCCTAATTTATCATCATGATACTTATGTATTAAATTCTTCATTTCTTCTGCATGCTCTATTCTTTATGGTGGATCGTATAATATTATGTCTAGACAATTTTCTTTCTTATTCTTTTGCAGTTCATTAAATACTTCTTTAAATTTATGCACTGATATTGTTTTAAAAATATCATTATTATTTGCTAGCGCTAGCTTTTCTATCTTTTCATGCTTTGTATAAGATAACAATTTCTTCAAAATCAATTTTAACTCTGATATAGAATTATCATTGTATCCAACATATATTCTATCTTTAACTGCATATATTGTTTCTTTATGGGTCCCCATTAAATTCTTTATATTTTCAAGTTGCAACTTCTTAATATTTCTAGTGTCTGATATAGATATGCATTCCCATAAGTGGAGGTGTACAGTCTCCTCTGGGGGCATAATTTCCGGATATTTTTCTTTCTCACTAGTGTTTACTTTTTTCTTTATCAACTCCATTAACTCTTTGTAGTGGTATCATTTCTATTAACTCTTCTGAATTCAACTTCATTCTAGACAATGCATCAGCATTTGTATTCATTTTTCCTTGTTTAAAAACCATATCAAAATCATAATCCATTAACTCTTCTCTAATTCTAGTTAATCTAGATGAAGGGTTCTTATGTGTAAATAAACTAACTAAAGGTCTGTGATCGATATATACTATAAATCTTCTGCCATACAGATATGGCCTAAAATGATTAATTCCCCAATGAATACCAAGTAACTCTTTCTCTATAACTGATTTATTTATATCGTGTTTGTTTAATGCTTTACTTGCATATGCAATGGGCTTATCATATCCTACCTCCCCTTGTGAAAGAATAGCTCCTAATGCATAATTTGGAGCATCTGTTGTCAATATGAATGGTATTTCAAAGTTTGGGTAACGCAGGATTGGCAAGCAATTTGTCCAACTAAAAATTTTATTTTTCTTTAATAATTCATTTAATGGTTTTGCTATGTCGGCAAAATTTTGTATAAAACGTCTATAATAGTTACAGAAAGCTACGAATCTTCGAACCTCATCTACATTATCCGGTTTTGGGTATTCATTTATAACTTTGTATTTACTTGGGTCTGTGGTAACCCCTTTTGTAGTTATTAAATGTCCAAGATATACTACTTCCGGACGGAGAAAATTACATTTACTCGGGTTTAGTTTTAAATTATATTTACGCAATCTTTTAAAAACTTCTATTAGGTTATTATTGTGTTCCTTGAGATTTGAGCCAATCACAATTATATCATCAACATATAAAAATGCAGATGCTTGTAACCCACTAAGTGCAATTGTTAACATTCTCTGAAAGCTATTTGTTGAAATCTTCTATCCAAAAGGTAATCTTTTGAATTGAAAATGTCCATCATCTGTTGAAAAAGCTGTTAGAGGTCTGGATTTCGGATGCAATGGAATTTGGTGAAATGAACTTGTCATATCCAATGTTGAAAAATATTTCTCTTTTCCTAGCTTGTCTAGTACATCTTCTAAACAAGTTAATGGAAATTTATCTTCAACCACTTTTTTGTTCAAAGACCTAAAATCTACTACTAATCTCCATTTTTTTCTCCATTTGCGCTTTTCTTTGGTACTATTAACAACGGTGAGTTATACGGACTAGTAGATGGCTCAATTATATCTTCATCTATTAACTTTTCAACTTGATCTTTTATCTCTTTCAAATTTGCATGAGGCAGTCTGTAATTTTTTACGTACACTGGTGTTTTATCTATAGTTGTATTTTTAGTTAGTGTTTCTCCCTCTAAGTGAAATATATTCTGAAATTCTTTGCATATTTTTAATATTTCTGGTTTTGCGTCATTATCTAAACTGTCTACCTTTATTTCATTTTGGACGTTATTAAATCGGTCTTCATCTACTAAATTATTTTTAAACTGTAATACTGCGTAGTTGGAAACTGGTTCTATTCCTAAAGAAATATGATCTAGTTTTACTTCTTTTTCAGTTGTATTAAGAATTTTTATATGTTTAACTCCTATAGCTGGTATTAATGAATTTGCTACAAATGTTCCCTTCTTAATTTTTTTTTCCATAAATTAAACTATCTTCATCTAAATCTAAATTAATTTTTTGAATTATCTCTGTTCTAGGTGGTATAGTGATATTACTATAAATTTCCCTTGTATCCATATTCATTGGCAGTATTATTTCTTCTCCATTTAATGAGATTGCCAGAACACATGTCTCATAATCAATTTTGCAATTGTATTTTAATAAAACATCTCTACCCAAAATTCCATCTGTGGATATATTTAAACTATCATCAGTTACATTAAATGTATGTTCCAATTTCATGTCTTCTATATATAATTCTATTCTTGTTACACCTTTAGTTAATATTGACTCTTCAGATATACCATTTATTTTACAATTACTACCATACTCTATTCTATTAGTACCTAATGCATTATTTTTTATTATAGAAATATCTGCTCCCGTGTCTATTAGCATACTTATTGGTTGATTTCTACCCCTTATTTTAAGTTTTATAAAATTTGTTTGTCCTTCTAAAGTTTTAATATGAATTATCTTCTTCTGGACATTACCCCCGGGTTCTGTTGGCCGGGGATGTACCCGTTTCCCTGAAAATTTCTTCTATCAAAATTTCCTTGTACTCTGCTGTTGTTGTTCTGACCCCTGTTTTATATAAAATATCTGCTATTATTTTGGTGTAGGGCGTTAGGATTTGAAAAACTATTGAAATTTCTGTTTAAGTTACCTCTAGGGTAGCTTCTGCTTCTCTGTACCCTATTAAAATGCATTATTTTGTTTGGTTGGTCGGGTTCTGTTTCTAAGGCTACTTGTACAGCATCTGCAAGCTTGTTTGGTCTTGCAGCTGTCACTAGTGATTTGTATGGTTCTGATAGACCATTCTTAAAAGCTGTCATTCCAATCTGATCATTTAGTTTTACTATTACTTCCCTATGCTCATCCCCTTCTTCAGAAATTTGGAGTTCATTTAAGGAAGCTAGAAGTGCCTTTATTCGTGAAGCATAAGTCAGAACTGATTGACTTCCTTGAAAACATTTCGAAATTTCATTGTGTAACCTAGATGCAGTTTTATTTGATTTATAAGCAGTTTGTAGTATCTTCTTCAAATCTTTAAATTTTTCTGTGTTGTTATCCTTCAGAATTTTATTTTTTACTGTTTCTGCAAGCTTGGTGGCTAAAATGAACTTTATTAATATTTCTTTTTGACTGTCATCCTTAAGAATGTCATTGTAGAATTCAATCAAACCTAAGAAATTATTTAGATCCTTTTCATCTCCTCGAAATTCTGGTATTACCTTTGAGGCAGTAATTAAATCGAAATTTGCCATGTTTATTTTTGGAATAGGCTGCGAGCTAGTATTTTTAATTTTTAAAAAGCTACTTATCTGTTCAACTAATTTTTCATATTTATCTTTTAATCCTTCAATATCTTTCAGGTCCGCTTTTTCTGTAATTTCTGTCCAGGCTTCTTTAATTAGTTTGTTTGTATTTTCTATGTATTCTTCACTATATGCTCTAACTGGTGATTTTTTAAGATTTTTTAATAACTTTTTTAATGTTTCGAACTCCATGAGTTAATTTATTTTAATACTTTTTTTTTATATACAGGGTGATTCACGAGCGTTGTGCCAAAAAGCTAGAGCGTGTAGGTTAAGTTTAGACAAGAAAAAAATCGTATAGGAAGGAATCTATTCCCCCCCGTTTAGCCGGGAGGGGCAATTTTCTGAAAAATTGACTTATTTTGTAAAAAAAAATATTAAAAATCAACGGCTTCGTTTACAACACCGTGTTATACCTTTTTGGAAAGCCAAAAACTTCTTTTTTCATTTTTTTTAAATTAAATTGTTTTAACGAATAGTTTAAAAAATATAAATTTTCAAACTCAAAATTAAAAAAAAAAAATTTGAAAAACTAATTTTTTTCAAAATTTTACGTATTTAAGTATAATTTTTGTTTTCCTAATTCAAATGCTCCCATCAATCTTTAATCCAACACTGAAAATCGTATGGCTCTACGACTTTTTGCTGCCAAGGTATTCAAAAATAACCGAACCTACTTCTTTCTTGTCTCAACTCAACCTACACGCTCTAGCTTTTTGGCACAACGCTCGTGAATCACCCTGTATAATTACAAAAAAAACATTATTATTTTTAAACATTACTTATATTTTTAAAAGCGTGTTTCCTTAGATATTTCTTATAATATGCATTTAGTTAACATAATGTTAATATTATTAATAATATACAATTTAAATAAACTATTTTGCTATCTAAGTCGTTAAATGTTGTTGTTGATGCTGCTGCATTGTTGTTTATTATTTTCTCTTTTGATTTCTTGCCACCCATCCTTTTTTAGGTTTTTTATCTCCTCAACGAGTCTTCTTTTTTGTGCTCCAGAGCTTATATTGATTATTTTTTGTAGTTCTGCACACCTTCTCTGGAACGCTCTTTTTCTTCCTCCTCTCTTCTTTTTTTTAGTTAGAGTAGCCGCTGCTGTTCTTATTTGCTGGATGTTATCTTTTTGTTTTTCCTGTCTTCTCCTGTATTCCTCCAGTGACAATGGTTTTGGGCCAGCTGATATCGGCGTTGGAGTGTATGTTGGTGTTTGGTTTGCTGTCTCATTTGCTATCGGTTCTGGTACATATTAGAACTTCTCCCATTTTTCAAAGATTTTATTAATCTCTTTGAGTGAAGTCATTAATGTTTTTGTGCGCAGTCCGCAGGATCGCCGTGTAATGTTTATCGTTGTATATATGCCCTACTTGCGAGTATTATTCAAAGTTCTCCAACTGATTTTATCCCGAGCATCAAAATGCACGATCGTTTTCTTCTAAGGTCGTCACCCGAAATATAAAGAGTCAAAATAAATTTTAAGACTGATTTTTATTTATTTTATTTTTGAACAACAACAACAACTTAAAGGCGCTCCACCAATTGTTCTTATTGGCTGGAGATATAGCTATTTCGTGCTTTGCCACTTTTGCACTCATCAATCTCCTTTATATTGTGGTGCTGAGCTTTAATCCAATTTTATTTGAAAAACTTTTTATGCACACCATAGGATTCGAACCCACGCATATCAGATTTGCTCAGTCTTTGCAGTCGTATGCACTACGCATTCCACTGCTTTAGACCACTGATGTCATAGGTCGAGATGTGTTATTTGTTTATCAAATGCATTTGGAGCATCAGCATTTTTATAAGCGCCTGTAAGTATGCAAAGCACGAAATAGCTATATCTCCAGCCAAAAAGAACAATTGGTGGTAGCGCTTTTAAGTTGTTGTTGTTGTTCAAAAATTCAATTGACAGAATAAAGAATGGTCAAGTCTAATAAGCTGACATTCTAGTACAAAGAGTACAATAATAACAATAATATTTTATTATTAACCCACAAATGATGGCCCGAATGACGACAAAGATTCGAATTCCATTTGAACAGAATGAACATTCAGTTCATTTTTGTCTATAAGGAGAAATAAGCTGAATTTTTGGAACTTTTTTTAGCAAATTCTGAAAAATTACCTGTTTTTCGAAGAGCTATATCTCGGTAAAGAATAAACATACAAACATTTTGGTACCAACAAGATTGTAGGAAATTTGACGTTCTAGCATAAAATGGAAATTTTTTGCTATAGAACGTAAGGAAAAAAAGTTACTGAGGAAAAACCGTTGCAAGGTTGAACATTTTGCAGTAACCCCTTCCCCCTCCCCCACCTCTTTTTCCATAGCGCCCTCGAGGCCCAAAACTTCGCAAAAGATTTATTAACTATCCTTGAGCAATATCTGGTAGTTTCATTAGCTTCCGACCTTTTTCCACCTTCCACCCACTTTTCCAACCTGTCGACTGGACTAAATTTATGCATGTGGCATATATGAGCATATCATGAAGAACGTGACTCCTTCAAGTTTTAAAATCACGATATCTCCGAAATTGATATTCTTACAAAAAATGATATTAACAAGTTTTGTAGATAATTTAATGGTCTACAACTTTGTCTCATGTATTTTTATGATAAAACCTACCGTTTACCAGAAAAATTGTAAAAATTATTTATTTGACCTTTTGACCTTGTAGTACCCCGTGGAGTAGTGGTTAGTGTGTCGGACTGCTACGCCGAAGGTTCAGGGTTCGATCCCTGACGTTGCCACCTTAAGTTTTTTTCCGGGGTACTGCCTCTTGCGAGGAAGTGACAAATCCTCCAAGAGTAATTAATGTCATGGAAAGTGCTTCCCTGTTAGCCGTTCGGATTCGGCGGTAAATTGTAGGTTCCTTCCATTCCTGCAGAATATCAACGCACACACAGGAGTGGTTGAGAGTGTAAGTCACAGGCCCTGGCCCCGCTTGGAGCTGTTGTGCCAACAATTTATTTTTTTATTTATTTTTGACCTTGAATAACTTCTAACGCACCAGTCGGATCGATGGGGATGTTGCTTAATTTATTTGAAATGGTGTTACTAACGTCTGTACCAATTTTCAGCTTTATGCGAATTTTTGCAAACCGACATGTCTATTTTGACCGGACTACTAGGCGAAACAAATAATTATAAAACGCGTACCAAACCAACACATACAAGTCAAGATTCATATACCAGATTGCATAGATATCTTATATCTACCGCCTGCTGCCAAATTGAATTCATCCCATTCTTTTTTTTTTTATTTTCCTCACTCCGTCTATGAGGCGAATTAAATAAAACTCGCACTCACAGCAGAGCTGTAAAAGAATGCAATCTTTTAGTATTGCATCGTTAAAAGTCCCATTCATTTTACTGAATTTTGAGAATGCTTTAAAATTCCTTATTGAAATACTTTAACTTCGAAAAAAAAAATTCCAAGTTAATTTTGAAGTCTTTACTCTTTAGTAATGATATCGTTAAGAGCAGTTAAAAGACTTGAAGTCAAAAGAATACAATCCTTTTTAACTGCTTGCATTCTTGGAAGTCTTGTAAATGTCTTTTACATTCTTTGCAATCATTAAGTCTTTTGAGTCTTTTAACTGCTTGAATTCTTTTGATTTCTTAAAATCTTTTAACTGCTTGAAGTCTTAAAACTACACTCAAAACAAATTTGTTGTGCAGAAGCTTCTTTTTGAATTAAGTTAATTGGAATATTGTTTCTTATGCGAAAAATATATATTGGGAAAATGTGATGTTAACGTTCATTTGAAAGGTTTTTATTTCCCTTATCAGGTTTCTTACGGCTAACAGCATTTACGTTGCCTTTTTGCTATGATTCCCTATTATAAGTTGCCTTACAAAAAATAAAATTTAAAAATAATCCATGTTTATATTTTGATATTTTATTTTTGTTAAATAATAACAAAAAAAAAAAAAATTTGAGAGGTGTCAAGGGACACCCGGATGGAACGAAGTTCCTTTCGATTAATTAGTGAAGGAATTGTAATAAAATTTTATTTTTTTAAGTTATAGTAATATTTATTACTAGCCTTTACCCGCGGCTTCGCTAGCGTTTCAGATGATCAAGAAGTAGACTGTAGCTTGAGGAGTCGTCTATCGTAATCTAGCTTCTTCTTCTTTTATAGCTTTATAATTCCATACCTACATTAAACCATGTTAAAAAGAAACCTATGTGCTATTCCAGACTATAATCTATCTCTGTGCTAAATTTCATTCAGATCCGTTCAGCCATTCTGGTGTATTTTCAAAACTTAAAACAAATCTATCCCACGGGAACCATACATTTTACCGGGATAAAAAGTAGCCAATATGCTATTCCAGACTATAATCTATCTCTGTGCTAAGTTTTATTCAGATGAGTTCAGCCATTCTGGTGTAATTTCAAAAATTAAAACAAATCTATCCCACGGGAACCATACATTTTACCGGGATAAAAAGTAGTCAATACCCTATTCCAGAATATAATCTATCTCTGTGCTAAATTTCATTCAGATCCGTTCAGCCATTCTGGTGTGATTTCAAAAATTAAAACAAATCTATTCCACGGGAACCATACATTTTACCGGAATAAAAAGTAGCCAATATGCTATTCCAGACTAAAATCTATTTCTGTACTAAATTTCATTCAGATCCGTTAAGCCATTCTGGTGTGATTTCAAAAATTAAAACAAATCTATCCCACTTGAACCATACATTTTACCGGGATAAAAAGTAGCCAATATGCTATTCCAGACTATAATCTATCTCTGTGCTAAATTTCATTCAGATAAGTTCAGCCATTCGGGTGTAATTTCAAAAATTAAAACAAATCTATCCCACGTGAACCATACATTTAACCGGGATAAAAAGTAGCCAATACCCTATTCCAGACTATAATCTATCTCTGTGCTAAATTTCATTCAGATCCGTTCAGCCATTCTGGTGTGATTTCAAAAATTAAAACAAATCTATCCCACGTGAACCATACATTTTACCGGGATAAAAAGGAGCCAATATACTATTCCAGATTATAATCTATTTCTGTACTAAATTTCATTCAGATCCGTTTAGCCATTCTGGTGTGATTTCAAAAATTAAAACAAATCTATCCCACGGGAACTATACGTTTTACCGGGATAAAAAGTAGCCAAAATTCTATTCCAGACTATAATCTATCTCTGTGCTAAATTTCATTCAGATCCGTTCAGCCATTCTGGTGTGATTTCAAAAATTAAAACAAATGTATCCCACGGGAACCATACATTTTACAGGGTCAGTATGCTATTCCAGACTATAAGCTATCTCTGTATAAAATTTTATCCAGATCCGTTCAGCCATTCTGGCGTTAAAACATCCAAACATCCAAACATCGTAACTTTCACATTTATAATATTAGTAGGATATAGTAGGATTTATTATGTACAAAAAACCTGTATACACTCAACAAAAATAATCGTCGCGACACCACACTGTTCAATGCGAAATAGAAATGAAAATATCTGGCTTGGTTTCTATAAGAGAAAGAGAGAGAGAGAGAGACAGACAGAGAAACATGCGCACGCCGCACATACAATAGCTTACTATAGCAAAAAGTGTCGTGACAACTTTTGGTAAGAATTTTTTCCGTCTAGCCCCCTTTCACAACGCGCGATAAGGAACTTCGTTCAAAAAAAAAAAAAAAATAGGTACAATTATTTTATAAAAAACAAAAAATAATAGCAATTCATTTAACAGTTTCTCAAAAAATAAGTTAAAAAAATATTTTAATAAAACCCTCCTTAAGTTTCTGTCACTGTCACTGTCGCTGTTATGCATATAATCGAAATCACTGGAAGAGAATTTATTACGTTAATGGTTTTTTATATTTTAGTATAACTTTTTGTACTTACTGTCTCACATCTAAAATATCACTTTCATTGTCCGAATCATAAAAATATTCTGTATATTCTTGTAATATAAGTATGATTTTTTGGCAATATACCTAGTTGTAAGATTATCGCAAAGTTTCAATTTTTTGGCTATCATTTGGCTAGTATCAAATGACAGGAATTGGAACTGTTGAAATGAAATTAGGGATTTTTCAATCTCATTTGTCTGTTCCAAAAACATTTCTTATTTGGACAGCTGATCCTTGACGCAGCATCTTTTAATTTATTCCGGCAAATTTATATCAATCAGAAAATGATTGCGGTCTAAATTTTCTAATAGTGATACCAACATTGTTGAACTTAATTTCTTTTGATATTCCTTTGAATGTACCAAATGATTACAAAAAGAGTTGTACTCAAAGATCAATACTCGCGCAAATAGAAACCCCCAGCTTCAACTGGACTCCACCCGTGGGATTTTCATGAGATTAATATCACCTATTTCTCAATCCATTGTACCAACAAAAAATCTTTCCTATCTTTCTATTCCTTCTAACTATTGCGGTGCAGTTTGCATTCAAAAGGCCTTGGGTCTTACAGGCATATAGTTAAAATTATTATTATTATTATTATTATTAAAATGACAAACAACTTTAAATGTACAGTTTTAAGGAAAACTTTGAACTATGCCCAATGTTCAGCTAGTGACTACTGATGACTGACCTCAAGATTGTCGAAACAAAGTGAGGTTTTAAGTTATTTAAAAACACGCAAGGATTACCGATTTGTTCACACACACAACCTTAAAAGTTTAAAATGTGGTTTAAGTGTTTTATATTTATTTGTTTTATAGGTAGGTATTTCTTTTTTCTTTATTAAAATAAATGTTTTTAAATTTACTCCTTACCTGAACTTGACACAGCTAAATACTTTAATCCAATTTATGTCCACTTCAGGGTGTCCCCAGATCTTAAAATAAGTAAATAAAAAAAATATTTTTGGGGAAGTGATTTCAGGACTCAACAAAAATGAAATGCACCACTGGGTCGCACGAGCTTATGCTATTTAAGTATATTTTGTGAAAATTTAAATTTTGAAATGCAATGTTAATTGACTTATAAACAACTTCCTGTTAGCAAAATTTTATTGAAACTGGAATAACAGTTTAAGATAAAACCTCATTTGAAAAAAAAACTTTTCTTTAGCAGGCCAATCAGTTAAAAAAGTGGTATAACGAATTTAGAGCATGTACACGATTTTTAATGACATAATATTTAAGATAAAAAAAAAAAATTATAAATAAAATATGTTTGCTATAAAACATAAAATAATACATTATTTACTAAGGCATCTATCAACAGCAATATCAAGCTTTAAATTGAAAACAAAAATGATTGCGCACATCAAATAAAAAAAATTTATTGATATCACGAGCCGAGAATCCATGAATCACAATCGATGGGCAAATCGTTTAATAATATTATTGTATTTGTATTTTGTATTTATTTTTATTAGTAACATAAGTATTTTAAAATTTACATTTTTTTAAAATACTTTGTAATTTTTTAGCTGGTTTGGTTTTGGCAGCACTGGTTTTGACAGCTGACGTGTGTTTAGTACCTTGTGTCACTGTCAAACAGCTTCAGTTTGGTTTGCAATTTAACCATGGATCGTCTTACAAATGAACAACGCTTGCAAATTATTGAATTTTACTATCAAAATTCGTGCTCGGTTCGAAATGTTCATCGCGCGCTGCTTTGTGTTCAGCGATGAGGCTCATTTTTGGTTGAATGGGTACGTAAATAAGCAAAATTGCCGCATTTGGAGTGAAGATCAGCCAGAAGCATTGCAACAGCTACCAATGTATCCCGAAAAAGCCACTGTTTGGTGCGGTTTATGGGCCGGCGGCATTATTGGGCCATATTTCTTCAAAGATGATGCGAATCGCAGCGTTACTGTCAATGGTGAACGCTACCGAGCGATGATAACAAACTTTTTTTTGCCCGAAATGGAAGTTCTTGACTTGCATGATATGTGGTTTCAACAAGACGGTGCCACATGCCACACAGCACGCGAAACAATGGCGCAATTGCGAGGCGAGTTTGGTGAACAGTTAATTTCACGTTTCGGGCCGGTCAATTGGCCGCCTAGATTGTGCGATTTGACACCATTAGACTATTTTTTGTGGGGGTATGTCAAAGCTTATGTCTATAGGGACAAGCCCGCTTCGATTGACGCACTGGAAGCCAACATCCATGCATTCATTCGTGAGATACCGGCCGATATGTGTGAAAGAGTATGCCAAAATTGGACTCAGCGGATGGGCTACCTGAGACGCAGCCGCGGTCAACATTTGCATGAAATTATCTTTAAACATTAAATTGCAAGGTTCAAACTATCGATTCAAATAAATATTTCATATTTTTTCGAATTTCTTGTGTTTTTTTTTTTTTTTTTAAGTTCTAAACCTCTTAAAAAATCACCCGTTAAATAAGGTTAACATAAACGGAAATTGTGGCTATGCACATTATTTAAAATAATAATTTCTAAACTTAAATATTTTTAAAAGATTCTTTAATCAAAATAATGGAAATAAGGAAAAAAGAATAGTAATAATAGAGAAGAGGAAGAGATATTAAATAAGAAGTAAAGAAAAATGTTGTTAGCACCTAAAATAATGATCCAGAGCAGTTTTAAAAGCGTTGCAGTTGTTGATTCTCCTCACATTGGCAGGTAATGAGTTCCACAGACCAACAGCGCACACGAAAAATTGGCGCTTGGATGTATTATACTTATGAGTTGGTACAATAAGTACTCTGCTTCTTTGAGACTGAGGAAAAATGAGTTTTTCGTATAGGTGTTCAGGGGTCTCCGTTTGTACCAGATTGAATAGAAAAATTAACACCTTTCTGTCAAGATATCTCTGAAATGACATGCCATAGAAGCGATTCACTCAGTTGGAAATGTGATCAAACCGACGAAGAGAATAAACGAAAGGTAAAACGTTGTTAAATGCTACTCGTATTTTTCTTTGGCTCGTACTGTCTAAATCACAGAAAATAAACTACCATAGGTTAAGATTGGAAGAACAAGTGTTTTTACCATCGTAGATTTGTAGATTTTACTTTAACAGGAAGGCTGCCACCACTGATGTAGAGAGCGTTGAGTGCACCGTAAGTTTTGCCAATAGTGCATGATATGTGATCCCCCCAAGTTAAGGTTTGATTAAGAATAATGCCCAAGTTTCTAACCTTTTCAACGTAGGGAAGCATTGAGCTGCCAAGTTCGATTCTGGGAAAGCAAGAAGTGTCGATCAAATTTTTATTTATAACGATTGCTTGGCTTTTTTTGGGTTAAATCGGAGTTTATTTTGTTCGGCCAATTGAAAAACCCTCGCCAAATCAGAATTAATTCTAAACGTAGCATCCTCAACCATACCTATTCGATAACTTATATACAAATACAATTGGACATCATCAGCATACATTAATACTTTACAAATCTTAAGAATCTCAGGAAGGTCATTAATAAATAATAATAAATAAAGAGAGTAGTAGAGGGCTAAGGATTGAACCCTGAGGAACACCAGCATAGGTTGGAAGAAAATCTGAGAGTTGGGAGTTAAAAGACACGGCCTGAGTTCTTCCTGTAAGGTATCTTTGAATGAGAGTCACCGCAGTCCCTTCAAAAGAATAATTATACTCATGTTCTTCAGCAGTATACCATGCGGAACTGAGTCAAAGGCTTTTGAGAAATCGAGCAATACCAGAGTGGTAGCATGTCCATTGTCGATTTCTAGGCGAATGTCATCCGCAAGTTTTAAAAGAGCTGTAGAGCAACTATGTTGTGGTCTGAAACCAGCTTGTACAAGGGAGAACAATTTGTTAACAGCTAGGTAGGCGGAAATTTGTTGGCTCAAAACTTTTTCAAATGCTTTCGAAAAAAAGGCAGAATGGATAAAGGGCGATATTCTTTGACTGAAGAGTTGGAGCTTTTCGGGATTGGGATAATTTTTGAAGCTTTCCATATTCTTGGGTAAGAAGATGTGGTTAGAATTGAATTAAAAAATATGGATAAGATATGGTAGAATAAGCGGTAAAATTATTTTAAAAAACTTAGGATGCATGCCATCCAGCCCAATAGCTTCAAATTGAATCCTTTCAACTGCTTCTTGCACCTCAATCTCATTCACTCTGCGAAAGCTGAATTTGGGAAAGAAACCTGTTGTGCAATCATTTTGATCTTCGATAGGAGTGATAGGAAAAGATCCAGCAAATAATTTGTTGAGCTCATTTGCATCACACTCTTCACCTACATTATCTAGCTTTTTGTTGTTAATGCCAATTGATTTAAGGTTTTTCCAAAGTTTTTGGGAAGAAACTTTGTGAAATTTGGATTCATAAAAGTTACATTTTGCCTTTTTTATCTTCTTATTGACAAGGTTCCAAAGGATTTTGAACTCATCAAAAAAAAGACTGTAGTTTAAAACGTTTCCATCTTTTATAGGCTGTATTTCTTTTATCAATAAGAAGCTCAATCCTGCGATTATACCAACCGCATCTTGAATTACGGATAGTTAAAGTTTTAATTGGAACAAACATATTGAACAGATTGTTAATTTGATCTGTAAGAAATTCAATTTGTGCGTCAACCACAGGGTGGAAGTAAATGCTTCCCCAGTTGATATTCATAACTTCAGTGAAAAGGTTCTCAAAGCTAATTGCCTTTAAATCTCTATATTCAAAAGTTCGAAATTCTGTGCTTTGGGTAACATTGATATCATAAAAAACTACAATCAAATCGTGCTTAGAGAAACCAGGAGCATCTATCTGACTATAGAATCCAACATTACTTGGTTGATTAACAATAAAGTAGTCAATTGGAGCTAGTTTCAGTAAAATGAGTAGGCAAAGAGATGTTGACTGGAAAAGATCCAAGGCAATTAAGTTACTCCGAAAACTGGCAACATTACTATTACGCGCATCTAAGAGATTCGTATTGAGGTCCCCAGCTAAGAGGATGTGGTTATAGTACGGTGTTATATCTTCGAAAACATTAGTTATATTACCAGAATCATAAATATTAGGAGGCTTATACACAATACCCAACAAACATTTGTCACCATCACACAAAATTTCTACAAACACAAATTCAATGCCAGAAACATTAGATTCTTTAACAATCTTTGAGGTAATTTTTTTCTTAATGAAAATTGCTACACTCCCTCCCCTTGCTGCACGATCGCTTCTAAAGATTTTGTAGTCTGAAAACTCCAAAGCGCTATTGTCAACTTGAGTTGCAAGCCAAGTTTCCGATACGCAAATCACATCCATGGCCCCATCTTCAAAAGTATGCTTGAATTCATCCAAATGTTTTCGTAGACTTTGTGCATTAATATGACAAACAGAAAGACCATCATACCTATTGCGAAAAATATTTAACATTGTACGCGTCGTATTGACTCCTGTATTGCTCCTGGTGTATGGATCCTCAACGCTTCCCATAAGAATATTGTTCATGTTTTTTTAAATAAAATTTATAACGAAGCCGCTGGAGAGAGAATAAAAAACTGCAGATGAGCTCTGTTTTTAGAAAATTGAGTCGAAGTGCTAAATACAGTTTATAAGAGATTTTATGTGGTTTGATAGACAAAAAATAAAGTTGAAAAATGAAGGAAGTTAATTGATAAAAATAATTGAAATATAAATTAATTTGAGAATATAAAGATTTTTCGAAAATAAAAACTTAATTGATAAAATTAAATAATATTGAAATTTATGATGCTGGTAACACTGAATTCTGATTGTTGTTAGTTTTCTAAATGTCATCTTCGTTTTTATTGTGCTGCTCTTCGTGGTGAATTTCTTGGTGGGTGAAGCGCTCATTTGATAGAATTTCAAGTTGATCTAGAGAGTCAACGTTGACAGGTCTGGAGGTGTTGTTTACTTTCACGTATACCATGCCACGTGCAGTAAAAGCAGAAAAAAGCAAACGCTGACGTTTAAGATTAATTGCATGCCGAAAAATAACTCTATTATTTTTGGTTAAACTCTCTTGAAGATACACAGGTGCATCGGATACACCTTCATAAATATCTTTAAGCATGAATTGTCGAGAGTCTGATCTGCGAAAATCGGCAATTGCTTTGATTGTGGTATATTTCTCGTGCGGGGAGGAAAACTTTATTATTATGGTGCAATCTTGTCGTGGTTTGGCTCGGAAAATTTTGTTTTTTTGCGGCGGTTGAATTTGAAGTGTGTGACAGAGTAAGTTAAAAGTGTTTTTTAAGTTTTCATCAGGAAGAAATGGGAGTCCAATAAGAATTGCATCAGACGCCAAATTTTTAGGATTCATGTTTTCTATTTGGCTTCTTAGAGACAAAAGTTCCTCATTTGTATTGTGTTCGTGTAAACAAATATTTTAAGCATTTGCACTTGGTTTTGGTTCTTTTAATTGAATTAAGATGTTGTTTAATTCGCTTTTTAATGAATCAAAACTTGTGCAGGAGTTTTCTAATGCCGTGACGCGATCGTGAAGTTGTTTTACGTCGTTGCTTATTTGTTCAAATCTGAGCGATATTTTGTTTTCAAGAGAGATAATTTTACGGGTCAAATTATCTTCGACGGCGGATAATCTTATTAGAATTGACTTACTTTATGTTTCAAGTTTATCGAGAATTCGATTGTAGCTTTTGTTTGGTGTTGTTGTTGTTGCTATTGTTGGGGTGGATGGTTTTGTTGTAGTTGGTTGTTTCAAAATTGTTGCTGAGGTTTTTGTGGCTGGTGCGACTTGCGATGTTTTGAGTGTTGGATATGGAGAGGCGTTGGGAGAAATTTGTACTGTATTGGCGAGTATTATGTGTTTTAGAGTTCATGCTTGTATTTGTGAACGGAATAAATTTATATATGTTTGCAAAAATTATAAAAGTTTTAGCGTTAAAAAAGTTAATTTTTGTTTAAAATTGATTCTAGGTTTAAAATTTGTTGCACACTTTTAATGACTTTTGTTTTATAACTATATAAATAAACAACAAAAAGGTAAAAAAGAGAGCAAAAAAGAAAATTAAACTGCAGCAATACTTAACGCGTCCGTTCACAAATACATTCGATTTTGAATAAAAAACATTGCCTATAAGATCCTGTCCAGCGTTTTACTTGAACGTCTCAAGCCGTTTGCTGATGACCTGATAGGTCCTTACCAATGCGTCTTCAGACCTGGAAAATATACCACCGACCAAATATTCACATTACGCCAAATTCTGGAAAACCCAAGAATATAATATCGACACCCGCCACTTGTTCGTCGATTTTAGGGCCGCCTACGATAGTGTTGAACTGTATCGTGCTATGTCTAACTTTATAATCCCTGCTAAACTGATACGCCTTATCAGGATGACGTTAGAGAATGCTCGCTTTTCCGTCAAAATTGGTAGAGACTCTACTGAAACTTTCGAAACCACCATAGGGCTAAGACAAGGCGATGCACTGTCATGCAGCTGTTTTAACATTGTGCTTGAAAATGTAATACGGTGCACCCATTCTAGTACATCAGGCACCATTTTCAATAAATCGACACAACTACTTGGGTTTCATGACGCAGAAGCAGCTATCAAAACAATACCAGACCAAGACTCACAAAATGAACTACGAGTAGTCATCAATAAAAAAACTAAAAAACACAATAAAAAATAACAACAACAAAAACAACACCAAACCAAACAACACCCACAAAAAACATAAAGCGAACTAAAAATCCTAAAAACCATTGAAGAAAAAAATAGTCGAGAACAACGCCATCATCACAAAAGCCTACAAAGGAAACACTGTAGTAATATTTTATAACCAACAATACATAGATAAAACAAAACACTTCATTCAAGACAACAACTTTAAACCATTAAAAAACGACCCAACAAAAAAATACATAATAGAAATAAAACAAATGATTAATAGATGCAACAGCCTATTCAGAAAAAACTAAAATTTTAACTAAAACAACCCAACGCCAAAGCTCCACAATTCACAGGACGTCCAAAAATTCACAAAACAGGAACACCCATTAGACCACTCATCAACTTCGAAACAGCACTGCAGCACTACATAAACTGATAAAAAATAACATCAAAATACACAACAACAACAGCATTAACAATTCAATAAACCTCATAGAAAAGATAAAAGACATAAACATAACTAATCAACATAAATTACTAGCATTCGACGTAACGAACATGTACATCAACATCCCTATAAAAGACATCATACAAATAATAGAAGAAAACCTCACAAACACTGCTAAACTTAATAAACAACAAATTAAAGAACTAATATCAAAATAAAAATAATACTTGAACAAAATTATTTCACATTCAATAACAAATTTTATATCCAAAACGAAGGCCTAGCGATGGGATCACCTTTAAGTGGCTTACTTGCAGACATCTTACCTTAATGATTTTGAAAACAAATATATTTTATTAAGTCAAAACCCCCTGCACCACAAAATAATAACCTACTCACGTACAAATAGACAAATTGAAATACTCAAAAATCATATAAACAACATCAATGGAAACATCAAATTCACAGCAGAAACGGAAAATAGCAATGAAATCAATTTCTTGGATCTGAACATAATAAAGATAAACAGTAAATTAAAATTCAAAATATACAGGAAACCTACCACAATACATAATGATTCATACCATCCACACAGTCAAAAAATGGCCGCATACAATTCATTCATACATAGACTCCTAACAATACCAATGGACGACGAGGATTACCAAAACGAATTAAACAAAATTAAACAAATCGCAAAATCTAACGGATACAAACCAAATAAAATAGATAGAATTCTTAGAAAACAAAAGAACAATATTAATAAAATAAAACCCACCTCAACCAATACAAAACACACATCAAAACAATATAACAATATAATGCCAACAATCATAAAAAACGAATTTAAAAAACTTAACACCAACGTCTCCTTCAAAACCAATAACAACATTCAAAATATCCTACAATCAAAACCTAAAATAGAAACCAAAATTAAATCTGGTGTTTACAAACTTAAATGCAACTACTGTGATAAATACTTATATCGGACAGACCGGGCGGACATTCTATGAAAGATTTAAAGAACACAAACCAAAACATAGTACTAAGTCGAATTATGCTTAACACATAATCGAAAATAACCATAGCTATCCCAATTTTGATAAGAACCTTTCTCCAATGCATATAATCAAAAAGGGAAATCCATTAAATGCATTGGAAGAATTCGAAATACATAAAGCGTATAAGGCAGAAGAAGACAAACTGCTAAATGACAAACTAATATTCAAAACGAACACACTATACGACACTGCACTTTCACAAACACATACTAACATACCACGACAAAACAAGCCAGAAATATAATAGAAAAATGAAACAATACATAATCAACAATAATAAGCTAAATACAAATAATTAAAAGAGAGAAAGAGACAAAATCTATAAAAAAGAACCCACAAACAAATTTTCACATTCAACATCACAATAGAAAAAATCTTTAACATAATAGCACGAAAGTTTAATATATTCTTGATAATTTTAGTTTAATCAGTTCCAGACAGTGATGTTACATGTAGGGAAAAATCCCTACACGTAGGGATTTTGGTCTTGAAAAACACCCAGTAGGGAAAAAAGTACAGATTTTTGAAGTATGAGAATTTTGTATGAAAACGTAGGGATTTTTCGAAACTTAATTTAAAAAAATTTTTGTTTTATTTTTAACGTCATCAGTCATCACATTAAAATATTTTTCTGCACTTTTAAGGGTAGTACGCAGCTCGAACTAAATTTTGTTTTTAATGCAGGCGTAAAAATGTTCTTTTTTTTTTAACTTTTTTCATCACCTTTTTTTTTGATTTTTCATTACTGGCACTTCCGAAGTCACGAATATGCATTTTTGAAGTCAAGTTTAAAGGTGTCGACTTTGATGCCTCTAGCACGTCTAGTTTAGACGCAACGTGTTTAAAGATAAAGTCGATATTTCATGTACCTAATGCGATATTTTTTTGATGTACATTTAAATTGTGTAATATTCAAAAGACAAAGACATTGGAAAAATGTCTACTCAAAATTTATATGATCACCATGCACAAATCCATCAATTAACAAAAATTAAATCAAAATTTTATTTGTATTGTATTTATTTTGTGGATTTTATAGGTGTAGGGATAAAATTCATGAAGTAGGGACTTTTCGAGTTTATTGTAGGGAATTATTTTGTTTGCATGTAACATCACTGGTTCCAGATCATGGAAATTTAATTTTTCGAAACGCGTAGCACAAAATAAAACAAAGTTGTGATATAAGTGTTTAATTTTTATTAATAAAGTTTTTATAAGTTTTTACTTAATAAATTTCTTTTATTTCATACAAAACTTGGGTTTGCTGACAACATTGATGAGATAGGAAGAACAAAGCGAGCAGTAACCGGTGCTTTCACTACTATGGAGTCAGCAGGAAGCAGAATGGGCCTGAAAATAAACGAGGACAAAACAAAGTCCAATCCCACCACCGACCGACTTGGTCAGAACGTAACCTTTGATAGGTATGACTTCGAGGTAGTCAGTGAACTGCTGTAAGCACAGGCAACAACATCAGCGCTGAAATGAAACACAGACTAACTCTTGCTAATCGCTGTTTCTTTTTGCTGAGTAAGCAATTGACTAATAAAACCCTATCGAGAAAAACCAAGGTGACACTGTATAGAACACTCATAATCCCGGTCCAGCTACTTGGAGTCTTCGAGAGAAAAGTTCTGCGTACGATTTATGGTCCTGTCTGCGTAATACATAGCGACATTAGCCTAGCCAGAAAAATTCGAATTCAACGACTTAGATGGCTGGGCCATGGACATCGACACTCCAGCTCGTAAAGTCTTCAAGGCCAAACCAGAGGGAGTCAAGGCTAGGCAAGCCCTCATCTCCGATGGAGCGACTAGCTAGAAGGAGACCTCCGACAACTTGGAGCGCAAGATTGGAAACGGCAGGCTAGAGATCGAGCCGGCTGGAGGGGCATACTAAGTAAGGCCCAGGAGCACCACGCTCTAGTGGCGCCATCATAAGTAAGTAAGTACACAGAAATTGTGATTGATGCTATGATTTTCACTAAATTTAAATAAAATGTTAGTCGATCCTATTGATTTCATAGGATTCTCACTTGATTCGATGCCTTTAAGTGTGATTATATCACCTTTATTTAGATATTTTTATCAACTAAAAACTCCTTTTTTATTAGAGAAATATTCGCGGCAATGTCAACTAAAAATTTGAAAAAGGAAGATCTAGATAAATTAGAAGCTACATATATTTATAAAAATTTTATTTTCATTTAAAAATATTAATTGATTTCGTTCGCAACAATTTCGTTTAAATTCACCCGGTCTGTTGTTGCGTTCATCTCGAGTGAGTTTTCGTTTCCCTGAATCCTGCGTGAATTCATGGTTGGATTCTGATTTGAGAGATTTCTATTATTATCCTTCCATATTTTCTTCCTGCACTCTTGGATTACGTGCCCAAGTTTTTTACAGTAATTGCATACTTTCCCAGATTGAAAAGTATAAATTCGTTTGGGCTTATTACCCGAAGTTTGATTAACAATTCGTCGCTATGTGCCCTGATTTCTTGCATATAATGCAGGTTTTAGGGTTCGGATTTCTTATATTAATAAGAAGTTGCACTCTTTCTTCTTCTAATGCTATTTTGAAAGCTTCGTTCCGTTGAAGGTCTCTATATCTCTAGCCGTCAACATTCTACTAATTTCTGGTTTATTATTAAAATGAAAGTATGAAAAGCCAAGTCATTTATTGCCGCTAATCGACCAACTTGTTCATCTTCTTTTACATAATTTTATCGTGTAGACAGTAAAAGTTTCTTCAAAGCCGTTTCAGTCTTGCATATGTATTGCGAGACTGTTTCAAGGTTATATTTACAATTTAATAACTCGATGAGCAAATTACCATGATGTTTTGAATTAGAGTAAATATTTTTGAGGTACTGTGTTCTTCCCAAGTAGGAAAATCATGATTTGCTACCGAACTGTCTTCTTTTCCAGTAATTTGGCTTTTAATATAGGCCAAGAGAACATCCGACTGTCCATTCGTCGATAAGTTGAAAGCGGAATCAATTGCATTAAGGAATGGGATAAGTTTTTGTCTATCACCATCAGAGGGTTTAACGAATTTAAAAAGTGTATTAAGTGAGATACTATTCTCAACATCAACATACACTTAACAGCAAATAAACTGGGCCGCCCGCTGTTTAGCAACTCTGCATTGCATTGATTTTCTCAAAAAGTATACAACTTACAACAATCAAAGTTATACTTGCAGAACGTTGTTTTTCACGTTGATTAAAAGTATAACTTTGATTGTTGTAAGTTTTATACTTTTTGAGAAAATCAATGCAATGCAGAGTTGCTAAACAGCAGGCGGCCCAGTTTATTTGCTGTCAAGTGTAGTTTATATCCATATTATCCATTTTTGAACAGATTTAATGTAGTTTCAAAATTGCCTTGTTACAAAATTTTTATTTTCTGATTCGATTTAAATTAATATAAATTTCTGATTTATTTTTTAAATCATAAAATTTTTTTTTTAATCCACAAATTGAGTCACAACTTAAATTTTAAAAATCAATTCGAATTAATAATAAAAATGTATGATAAATTTTCTGCTCTAATTGATATAAAATTTCTGATAACAAAGTTGTAAATTCCTCCTTCTTAATTTGAGTCAAAACTATAATTAAAATTTCAAAATTATAGATTTTCCGCTTCACAATAGAAATTTCTGATGTCAAAATTATAGATTTTCTGCTTCACAATTTAAAATTTCTAATTTCAAAATTATAGCTTTTCTGCTTCAAAATAAAAATTGCTGATTTCAAAATTATAGATTTTCTGCTTCACAATTCAAAATTTCTAGTTTTAAATTATATATTATACACTTACAAAAAGATTCGCAGCATTTTTTTTTTAAATAATGATACTGCTTGTCACTACTGCTATATATTTTACTTCTTCAAGGTACTGTTTGCTGCTGTTGTTAATTTTATTTTACTCTTCAATGTTGTTAATTTAATTTTACTTCTGACACCATTTTTTAAGTTCTCCAAAATCAAAAACAAAATCAGTGAGATTATTCATTTCCAAAATCAAACAAAATCTTTTATTATAACTTAAAATTTAATTTACATTCAAATTTTTTTTTAAAACATTGTTTGATTGACTCGGTTTACTTTTATTATAGCTTAAAAATTATTTTACATTTAAATTTTTCGTAGAACATTGTTTGATTGACTCGGTTTCGTTATCACTCTGTTGGAAGTTTCGTTATGACTCTCTTGAAGGTTTGGTTATGACTGACAATATCTTTTTAAGACAAATTCGTAGATGGCTCGATAATAAAATGTTTCTTGGAAAAAAATTGTTTGGTTATTCAATATGATTTGATAGCAATAACTGAGACATGGTTGTCTGATGAACATCATAATACTGAAATTTTCAACACAGATTGCTGGTTGCGACTCGAGCAACTTTTTCTTGTATCCAGCTGTTTTCACATTTGTCCAGTTCTGTTTGTTCTTGTGATATTGATCAAATATCAGTTACAAAGTTAATTTTATTATTCATCATGAAATTGATTGTTAGCTACATTCCTATAAAAAGTTCGTTAGAATTATATAAAGTTCATGTACAAAATTGTTTATTTTATATTCCTAAAATTAGAGATAATGAAAACGTATTGATTCTCGGTGATTTTAATTTGACATAAGTTGATTGGGTATATGATTCGGATGATCTAATTCTTGTTTTTTTTTAATGTTAAAATAGATTATGAAACGCAGGTCGTTGACTCTTTACTGAGTAGTGATCTTATTCAGGTAAATTTTTGTAATAACGATTTGAATCGCTTGTTAGGCATTAGATTTGGTTTTTGCCGATAAAGAGTTAAAGATTTCCGTCACTAATTAAATTTCTCCTATTGCTCCGAATTAAATTCATCATAAAGCTTTATCAATTTGCTTAGAATTATTGAATATTTTAAAAGTGTTAATTGTAATAAATTCAAATGTATGTATCACAAGGCTATTTTTCAGGGCATAGTGAGTTATTCATCACGTTTCAGTTGGAATTCTCATCTCAAACATCCTATATTATATATTTCATTCAAGTTTTTTATGGACTCATTGAAGAGTGCTATTAATACGTTCGTGCCTAAACTTAATATCAAATGTAACTCAAAACCTTCATGGTTTAGTAAAAGGCTTTGTAATCTAAGCAAAAAAAAGAATAAAGCATATAAGCTGTGACGAAGTGCCCCCGTCACAAACTCACAAAAACTCTCGCCAACCACTGACCGACGCCACAGCGCATTACCACCAAACCTACAGCTACAATCTACGCAACACCCAACATCGCCCTGCCGACCAACCATCCGATGCTTAGCCAATATGAGAAATTTCTCATATGCCATCGACCGACGCCACTGTGCTTACCAGCCAGACACACAATCACACACCATATACCACTGCTGTGATGTCGATTGCTATCCAGCCACCCAACCGCACACCACACACCACCGCTATAATGATGTTTCGCCACCCAACCCAGTTACCTATAGCAGAAGTAATATTCATCATCACGTGGCCATGCAAAACCAGTCCCATAGACACACACAGCCTCTAGGCTGATGACAACGCTGATGACAACGTCGAATGAAGAATACTCCACAGTGCTGGAGCCGAATGATTATTTTAGAAAATTATGATTATTATGATACATATTAAAAGTGTGTATTATTTTACCACTGCATGATAAAATTCACATTTTCTTGACATTGTAATATATCATAAGTAGGAGTAAGAAATTATAGCAATTCGTTGAACACACTACCAAGGAACAAAGCTCAAATATCCCTTTGAATATCGGCTGTGTGGGAAAACCAAATAATAATTTTCCCTTATTCGCATTCTGTGCTAAGGCAGGCGTCTACGCCACTCGTACACTTTTTGGCTGATTTGAAAGCAGGCGTCTACGCCAACAGTAAACCTTTCAAATTTGTTCAAAAGGCAGGCGTCTACGCCACTCGTACACTTTTTGGCTGATTTGAAAGCAGGCGTCTACGCTAACCGTAAGCCTTTCAAATTTGTTCAAAAGGCAGGCGTCTACGCCACTCGTACACTTTTTGGCTTATTTGAAAGCAGGCGTCTACGCCAACCGTAAACCTTTCAAATTTGCTCAAAAGGCAGGCGTCTACGCCACTCGTGTACTTTTTGGCTTATTTGAAAGCAGGCGTCTACGCCAACCGTACACCTTTCAAAATTCGTTCAAAAGGCAGGCGTCTACGTCACCCATCGACCTTCCCATTAGGAAGCAGGCGTCTACGCCATATTTATAGGAACATTAAAGATATTAAATTGTAATTTGGAATTATATAAGGTTTAAGAATATAAATTTTGACATTGAAATTATAATTATTCAATAAAATTCACTTGTGTATAAGGGAGAACCCCCTATATCGGAGTTTTCTTTTGCTTTCTCCGGTAGAACCTTGGACCCAGCTGACGCTACCTCAGCTGGAAAGTAAAAAGCATCACATTTTGGCGCCCGAGCAGGGACCTTTAGGAGGTTCAACCGCATTCCGACCGTTACCGACCAGGAATCTAGAAAAAGGTACAACCGATCACCAAATACCGACCGTCCACCGCCCGACCAGCTGCATGATGTCCGATTCCAAAGAACCAAACCAGCCTGACGATGACGAGTTGAATCCATATAAAAATCTCGGTTTCATCCATTTTCTAAGGAAAGCCGAATTAATCCAGATTTTGACCGAACGCAATTTAGACACTTCTGAAAGAGCGAAAGACCTTAGGCAACGCCTGAGTCAACACTTGAAGCAATTGCGAACACACGCTTCCACGCAGAACCTATGTGAGGACTGGGAGGAAGCTATTGAGAAGAGAAACGACTCCGACCATCCAGAGGACGATAAACTCGCCCCTGGTGCTCCGTCCACTTCATCGAGTACCGCCGCCGATGAAACGAGACCGACGGAGAAGGTAGTAAAGAGTCCGTTTTTACAAACAACATGGCCAGTTCCACAACTGACTAAACCGATAACCGCACCTTTGTCATCACTAGCAAAAGATCCTTGCACCGGCCAGAATTATTTCCCCCAGAGCCTTCCCAACCCGCACTACGTTCATGCTCGACCTGCTTCGTCAAACCGGCTAACATTAAGCTATGAGGCCGTAGTAACGAACACGGTGAGGAAGTGGGACTTACGATTTGACCCAGGTGGGAACCCATTGGAATTTATGGAGCGGGTCGAAGAACTTACGCGGTGCTATGACATCGTGCCCAATCATATGTTGCGCACCCTGCCCGAAAAGAAAACAGTTTTTCAACGTGGAAAGAGTTTAGAACTGCGTTCCTCCGGCAATTCTTGCCCACTCGATATAGCCACCGGTTAGAGGATGAAATTTACCGGAAACGCCAAGGCCCAAGAGAGCGGGCTAAAAATTTAATTCTGGCCATGCAATATCTAATCCACCAGCACCCCCGCATGACCATAACCAGCAACATTGATCGAATTTTTGATGGCCTACTGCCAGAATACCGCTACTACATCCGCCGTCGAGATTTTACTACGCTCGACGAACTAGCACAGCTTGCCGAAGAATTCGAGGCTATTCGGAATGATGAGCGTAATAACCGCCCACCAAACGTACCCAACCCTCACCCGAATCCAAATCCGCGTCCCCCGGCAGCGAATGTTCCTTACGACAGGGAGACACATTGCTGGAACTGCAAACAAAGGGGACACCGCAAGGAGAACTGCCGAAGACCGTTCCGTCTCTTTTGTTCGTTCTGCGGAGAGGATGGCCGTTTGACAAGAAACTGTGGATGCCGCCGAACCCCAGTCGCGGTTATCAATGCTCCGCCGAACCAAGATCCACGCTACTTTGTGCCCATCAATGTAGAGGGTGTAATCTACCAAGCTCTGCTGGACACAGGGTCCACTAAGACGTTTATTAACCGATCATTAAGGGACCAATTCCGTCGCATGGGAATGCCTATGCGGATACAGGACCGGCCGATCTATCTTGCCAATGGCAATCCGGTGATCACGTCCGATCTAAGAGAAGTCTCTTTGACCGGAGAGGTAACTTACCTGCAGTCGATGGAAGAAGATGCCATAATAGGCATGGATCTGCTCAATCAGGCCGATTTACAGATCATCATGGGCGGATTATTAATAACTGGCAGAAAGGACCTTCATCCAACCGCCTCAAATCACGTTTGTACGGTGACGTCCCAAGACGCAGACCAGCAGGCACGCTTGTCACAATTTTTAGACATCGAGTTACCCAAGTTCGATCTCATTTTGGGAATTGCGAACGTTCCGCCGCACCGCATCCGTCTCAAGACAGACGAGCATGAGTTGTCGTTCGCCCTGAACACAAGTCGTCCCGACTCTACCGGATACACCCCCGCAATGTTGAATTTTGGTCGAGAGCTCCGCGTTCCAAACGAAGACCGTGATGCGTTCCCCGCAGACGCCCTTCCCGAAGAGATTAATTCTCGACAAGAGCGCATGAGTACGCTGTATGAATTGGTACGAATTAACTTGCAACGAGCGAGCCAAGTGCAAGCCAAAGCCTACAACCTCCGTAGACCCCAGTGGCGCCCTAGTATTGGCGAGCAGTATACAAAAAAACTCGAGTTCTTTCTTCAGCTGCCAATTACTTTGCTGGAAAATTGGCCCCCCGGTACGATGGACCCTATGAGGTTGTAAAATTCATTTCAACGGTAATCGTCGTTCTGAAAAGCAAAGGCGAGCCGAGAATAAAGAGAAGAGAAAATTACATCAGAGCTCACGTCCGAGATTTGAAAGGATTTAATTGTGAACAAAATAATATAAATATCGGGGAAGCAAACGCATTTCTCATCAGTCAGTCTACAGACGTCAATAAGGTAAGACCTCCGGAGTTAGGATCTAGCATACACCGCATCGGAAGTAAGTGCACCATCCCAAGTAGCCATTCGGATGGCCTAACAATCGATTATCATTCCAGAATGTCCCAAGCCAGAAGGAAGTCTGCAGAGTTGTCCAGGGACAAGGCCGGTTCTCAACGACCACAACTTCGACGCCCCCCAAGTCCTAGGTTCAGTCGTCTATCACCGCCAGAAAGGATTAGCCCACCTTCTAGACTGGTTATTAGGGGCTCAACCGGCCAATCCGTGTGTCCGACAACGGACGCAACCGAGTAAGGTTTGCGCTCCACCCCGAGATCCGACGATGATTTGCGTACGATAACCCACCAAACCTTCTAAAGGCGACACTAGGCCCCAAGGCGTCGCTGTGGAAGAGATTGTGGCCATTCCTCCTAGGCCAACTCAGGCGGCCATGATGGAGAGAACCAAGGCCATAAGGCTAAGGGCAGTGCAGACATGGCTAAACCGCCACCAATCGACCACCCTGTCCACCAACCTGTTTCCCACACTAGACGACCATCCGCCGGTTGTGATTTCCGTACCTAATACCAAGCCCAAAGGGACGCAACTGCAGCATGCGCAGATCGACAGCAAAACCGAACCAGAGTCCAATTTAAGCCGACCGTCCACCACCAACTCATCCAACTTAAATTTAAGCAAGGCCATTGCCTCCGAACCGAGCTTAAGTCAAGCCCCTGTCAACAACAGCCCCGCAGCAGTCGCCTTAACTGGGCTCAATCAGAACGAGAAGTCCGTTCCACTGCCAGTGACGCAGTAAAGAAAGCCCCTTTTGACCCATTCCGAGGAATTTGTCTAAAAGGACGACAACACCGCCGCACGTTCTTCAAAGAACGTCCCTGGGGAAAGGTTTCTGTCCGGGTCAACAAACAGAACACCCAAGCTTCGTTGAAATACCGAAAATACCTCAAGACGATCGATATTGGGGAATAGACTATCAACCGTGCCGAAAAATGATAATTTTTTTTTATTATTATTTTTAAAAGCCTGTGAATTAGTTTTACGTTGCTTCATTTTTGTTATGAATTAAAATAATTAAGTTGTTATTACCTTATTGAAATAAAGAAAACAAAAAGAAAAAAGGAGAACCGTTGAACTTTACAAAAAAAAAAAAAAAAACCTTAATAGTGAAATCCACCTTTTTAAGTAATTTTTATTTTCATTACAGACCAGAAACAATCAGTAGTTTCTCGTCTCCCGAAGAAGGAGGGGAATGTGACGAAGTGCCCCCGTCACAAACTCACAACAACTCACGCCGACCACTGACCGACGCCACAGCACATTACCACCAAACCTACAGCTACAATCTACGCAACACCCAACATCGCCCTGCCGACCGACCATCCGATGCTTAGCCAATATGAGAAATTTCTCATATGCCATCGACCGACGCCACTGTGCTTACCAGCCAGACACACAATCGCACACCATATACCACTGCTGTGATGTCGATTGCTATCCAGCCACCCAACCGCACACCACACACCACCACTATAATGATGTTTCGCCACCCAAACCAGTTACCTATAGCAGAAGTAATATTCATCATCACGTGACCATGCAAAACCAGTCCCATAGACACACACAGCCTCTAGGCTGATGACAACGCTGATGACAACGTCGAATGAAGAATACTCCACAGCGCTGCAGCCGAATGATTATTTTAGAAAATTATGATTATTATGATACGTATTAAAAGTGTGTATTATTTTACCACTGCATGATAAAATTCACATTTTCTTGACATTGTAATATATCATAAGTAGGAGTAGGAAATTATAGCAAGTCGTTGAACACACTACCAAGGAACAGAGTTCAAATATCCCTTTGGATATCGGCTGTGTGGGAAAACCAAATAATAATTTTCCCTTATTCGCATTCTGTGCTAAGGCAGGCGTCTACGCCACTCGTACACTTTTTGGCTGATTTGAAAGCAGGCGTCTACGCCAACAGTAAACCTTTCAAATTTGTTCAAAAGGCAGGCGTCTACACCACTCGTACACTTTTTGGCTTATTTGAAAGCAGGCGTCTACGCCAACCGTAAACCTTTCAAATTTGCTCAAAAGGCAGGCGTCTACGCCACTCGTATACTTTTTGGCTTATTTGAAAGCAGGCGTCTACGCCAACCGTACACCTTTCAAAATTCGTTCAAAAGGCAGGCGTCTACGCCACCCATCGACCTTCCCATTAGGAAGCAGGCGTCTACGCCATATTTATAGGAACATTAAAAATATTAAATTGTAATTTGGAATTATATAAGGTTTAAGAATATAAATTTTGACATTGTAATTATAATTATTCAATAAAATTCACTTGTGTATAAGGGAGAACCCCCTATATCGGAGTTTTCTTTTGCTTTCTCCGGAAGAATCTTGGACCCAGCTGACGCTACCTCAGCTGGAAAGTAAAAAGCATCACAAAGCTTTATCGAATTTCCAGAAATTGTTCTATACTTTAAGTTAATTATTTACAAACGAATAGTTAATTTTATGTTCTAAACAAGTTTCTATACAATAATTATAAATTTACAATAAAAAGGCACTTGAAAACAAATAGCAGACGTTTTTGGTCTTTTATCAATAATAAAAAAAAAACTAATGGATTCCCTAAAACCATGCAATATTTGGTCGATACTTACTTTGATATTCCATCTATTTGTAATGCCTTTTCTGACTTTTTTAAATCCAATTGTACATCTTCTAAACGCCTTCCTATACAAACAGCTAATTTTCAAACTTCGTTTAGTGTTGGTAGTTTGCATATAAGTGTAACTGAAGTTGAAAATGCCTTTCGAGGTTTAAGTAGCGATAAAAGTGCTGGTCCTGATAATAAAATACCTTCAATAATTTTAAAAGAATGTGCCTCGGCTCTGGCTGAGCCTTTATCAATTATTTTCAATAGTTCTCTTTAATAAGGTGGATTTCTCTCAGAGTGGAAGAACTCCTTTATTACACCAATTCATAAATCAGGTACGAAACAGAAGTATCGAACTATCGCCCGATCTGCAAACCCTCAGCAACCCCTACATTTTCTGAAAAATTTGTTTATGAGAAGATATCATTTTTGTTTAAAGATATTTAATCGCCTTACCAACATGGATGCCCTGCTCTTTTTTCTAATTATGTGCTCAAAAAGCTAGAAGATGGTTATCAGATCGATGTTATTTATACTGATATCGCCGAGGCATTTGATAGAGTTAATGATTCGTTACTATTGTTTAAACTGCAGAGCGTAGGCTTTCATTGCAATTTGTTGGGGTGGCTTTCCTCCTATTTAACGAAACGAACTCAAACTGTCTTTATTGATAATATTCATTCCCCTCCTATTTTAGTAACTTCTGGTGTACCGCAGGGTACACCCTTCGTATATTTAATCTTCATCAATGACATGCCTAAAGTTTTCAAAAACTCATATCGTCTTCTATTTGCGGACGATCTTAAATTTTTAGATGTATCAAATCTTCACTCGAATGTGAAGTGATCTTCTTCAAGACGGTCTTGATCATTTGACTGAATGGTGCATGTTAAATTACTTGTTTTTGAATGTGTCCAAATGTCAATGTTTCACGTTTTCTCGAAATCTTAATTCGATCTATTTTGATTACAATATAGATGAAAACATCTTAGAAAGAGTTTTTGTAAAAAAGGACTTAGGAGTAATATTCGATCACAAATTAAATTTCACTAAGCATATTGAATACATCGCCGCAAAATCTTACTCTATGCTTGGCTTTATAAAACGTAATTCTTCCGATTTTACCGATCCATATACTCTAAAAAGACTGCATAACGCATATGTAAGGTCTATTTTAGAATATGGCTGCGTTATATGGAATCCATATTACAACATTCATTCTATAAGAATTGAAAATATTAAAAAAAGTTTACTAGATTTGTTGTATGGAAGCTTGGCTGGAACATATAGATATGCAGTCTTATTCAACTAGATGTCAACTAACTGGTATTCAGTCTCTTGAAAACCATCGTAAGATGTTCTCTGTTATGTTTATAAGTGATATTTTGTCTTATCGTATTAATTGTTTTTTTCTTCTGTCTTTAATAAATTTGTATGCTCCAAGTCACCTGAGAAATTCTAGTAGATTATTATTTTTCGAAGATAATCATAGAACAAATTATGCACTTAATGAGCCATTAACTCGCTGTGTCTTTGAAGTTTACCGTATATCTCATGTGTTATAACGCTTTATGTTATTTTTTTTATTAGTAGTACCTATATACTCCATAAGATATTTTTGAATTTTGATGAGTAAGTAATAAATAAATGAAATGACTTATGACTCTGAAGTCGCCAACTTGAAGCTTGTCAAGATTGTGTCTTCAATTGCAACCATACGATATTAAAATAGAGTAACCGAGAAAGCTAACATTCTAGCTTATATGTTTTCCCGCTCCCTAGTTAATGAAGATGTATCCTCTTTAGAAAGTTTCGTCATATCTGTCGATTTCCCTCATAGAAGTCTGAAAGAAACACGAAACAAACAATGGGAAGACCCTGACCTAAAGAAAATTATTGATGATCTGGAATCTTTTGCACCGGAACGATTTACTTGCTGGATTTCACGAGGTTACATGCTTCATAATGGAGTACTATTCCGCTATAACCAAGATGATGACAATGAGGAAGCTCAGCTTGTTTTACCAAAAGATGAAAAACATCAGATAATGGTTTGTTATCACGATGAAACTACCGCAGGACATTACGGATCCGAACGCACTCTTCAAAAAATATCAGCTCGTTACTTTGGGCCATTTATGCGAAGAGATGTTGCAAAGTATGTTAAAAATTGCAATTTATGTCAAAAATACAAAATCACAGACTTAACACCTGCCGGACTTTTAAAAACTCCAGTACAGAACCAACATTTTGAAGTTCTTGCTATCGATCTCTTCCGTCCACTTCCTCCTTCTTATGATGATATTTTTATAGCTGAAAACGTCGCAACACGATGGGTTGAATAAATTCGCCCTAGAATAATTAGCAACAGCTTCTTAATCTGGGAAGACGGTCATCACCGAAGTCCTTTTGCGATTCGGTCTGCCAAGAAGACTGATTAGCAACAACGCAACGGTACGCAGTTTATCAGTGCTGTTATGCAATATATAACCCACTACCTGGGAATCACACAACGTTTAATTTCCGTTTATCACCCAAAAGCGAACCCTGTAGAACGAAATAACCGCGATCTCAAAATTCAGCTTGCCATCTTATTTGGTAATGAACACTTCAACTGGCTTTAGAAACTTCCATTTATAAGACTCGCAATGAACACTTACTATTAGATGTCAAAACACAGGATACACTGCAGCTTTCCTAATTTTGGTAGAGAGCTACGCGCTCCAGATGATGTTGATGTTGAACGTGATTTTTGTAGCATTGTCGAACCCGAAAATATTGTCCCTGGCATTACCCCATACCTGAAGAAAATGGCAGAAAACCTAAAAAAAATGACCGAGAAAAGAACAATAAAAAGGGGCAAGCCGACAGACTTGGATTTCACATTTAATTTACGTGCATTACGAGCACCACACTTGGTCTTGTTTCTGATTTTTTAAAAGTAATTTTGTAAATGTATTATAAACTCAAGCTTAAAAATAAAAGTTTATTATAACGATACTTAAAAAAAAAGAAAAACAAAAAGCCATTTATAAGATTTATTTTCAAATTTAAATTTGTATTTTGTATAGAGTATCTAATACATATGTTTTATAAAATGCATTATGGCTGAATCACAACGACGCGTTCGCCTCAGCCTCGCGTAGGTTACGTCGAACGAGCTTTACGGACGCGTCGAGATGAAAGATGACATTTGAGTAAATGAACTAATCGAAAATAATAGTTCTAAGGAAACAAATATTTTTTTAGAGTATCTTGTTGAGAAGGTTTTTGTATAAATGAATTATTGTACACCAAAGAAGCGTCCTGACTCCTAAGTCCCTTACTCGCGGAAAACTCCGCTAAGTTCTGTGATCGAATATATGTAGTTCAAAACCTTACTTGGGTCTGGCACATACACAGTTCACAATGTTGCACAATGTACAAAACGTATGAGAGTAAAATCTTTTCGAATCAAAGAAACATATTGACAATCCTTATATGTAATATTGCGTGCATTCCACTTCCACAAAAACAAGATGTTTTCACTCATAAAGATCCTTGTTTGGATTTTAATCTTTCACTGATTGTACTCAAAAGAGGCGCGGACAAGCATACACAGCCAATTCTATAAATTCACACCCTTTTCAAACTTTTTTTTTATTTGTTCGAAATCCTTAAAAAGGTTAAAACTTTGCTATACATAAATGCACACATTTAGGAACGAAACTACAACAAGGCAATGATCCATTGGCCGAGGGATATTAAACCATTTTTGAAATTTATTGAAAAAACTCAAATTGAAACACACAGAAATAGTAATAATAATTATTTGAAACGTCAAACGCGCGCAAATGTTCAAATATTTCAACTTTTGCTTCAGCTTCGCTTCATGCTACGTGGTTTGTGTACTTACTTTTTTATATCAAAACGTAACGTTAAAGCTCAACGCCTCATTGTGAGCATTATACACGAATTACTATGTCTGAACTTTAGCGTTCTGTCAAAGCGAAGCTCAAAGCGTCGTTGTGAAGCAGGCATTAGACAGATAAGTTCAATGTCCCTCATTTAAGATGCTATATTTGATTTATTGATTTTAATATTTTGAAATTAATTTAAGAGAAGAAGAAGAAGAGCTCACCGCAATTTTGGGAATTAAACAATTGGTTATATACGCTTTCCCGGCATTTTGACATTTCTTATTAATCAAAAACAAAAAATACATATTTGTAAGTTATTTACATCAAAATTCATAGATAATAATTTCAAACAATAAGAACAACACTGAAATTTGAAAACAAACAAAAAAGAGAAGAACTTCAAACGAAGTTCAGTCTATATAATATTTAAACGACATTTATGATGAAAAGAGAAAGCAATAGACCCAATGTTTTGTGTGCCTTGAGTCTTGTTTCCAATTCATGTAGTTGTTGTTGATTCTTTTAAAAGTATTAGGCGTGTTGTACCAATAAAACACAAGATTATTAAATTTTAACTTAACTTATATTTATTTCTATGAAGTTTACTCGAGGCAGTCTAGACTTTGAATGACAATATAAAAAATCATAAATCGACAGCCGCTGTGTAAAAATCATTGATCACATCATTTGAATTTTATGTCTTTAATTTGATAATTTGATAAATGTCAAATTAAAGTTTTCGTTGACCATCTGCTTTTGTTTTGTTTTGCAAAAATTTCTTTAAAATTGGGCCGGTACGCTGTTGAGGAATGTAAATTGAGATTAGATGGAACTTGACTTGGTGTTTGGTATCCAGTGCTTGGTGATGATGGTGTTTCGTGTCCAGTGCTTCGTGATGATGGTGTTTGGTGCTGCCCGTCAGTGCAGTCCTCGGAAAAAATGTATGCTGGTTTTAAACGTTCTGTTGAAACATTTACAATCCTTCCGTTTGCGTTAATCGTAAAAAGCCGATCATTGATTTGTTTTATTACAGGATGAGGATCGGTGTATGGTTGTTGGAGTGGCTTTTTCACAGAATCGCATCGAAGAAAAACTTGTGAACATTTGTATAGGTCAGGTGGTACGTACAGCTTCAAGTTTGTGGCATGATTTGATGTCGTAGATGCACGAAACTTGTGCATGGCCTCTCGATGTTTTTGGACGAATATCTGTGGGCCAGAGACAATGTCTTGATTAACAAAAAACTCATTAGGTATTGCGAGATTTGTTCCGTATAGCATTTCGGCTGCGGACGCTTCGATGTCTTCTTTGTACGTTGTTCGAAGACCAATTAATACGGTTGGAAGCGCCTCTACCCAGTTTGTTTCCTCATGGCATATGAAAGCGGTCTTTAAAGAACGATGCCAACGTTCCACTAGTCCGTTTGATACAGGGTGGTGGGGTGAAGTTCTCACCCTTGTGGTGCCAATCATCTTCATTAGTGCTGCGAAGAGGGCAGACTCAAATTGAGTGCCTTGGTTGGTTGTGATTGTAGTCGGTGAACCGAATCGAGCAACCCAATGACTATAGAATGCTGTTGCGACTGTTTCTGCAGTCATCCCTTGTAGGGGTATGGCTTCCGGCCATCTGCTTAACCGGTCGATCATTGTAAGGCAGTATCTGTTCCCTTTGCACAGTGGGAGAACAATCAGGTCGATGTGTACATGTTGGAAACGTTGGTCTGGAACGCCGATTGATTCATGTAGTCTCGTATGTCGACTCACTTTTGAACGTTGACATTGGATGCACGTCCGAGACCATTCCAGTGCGTCTCTCTTGATGTTTGGCCAAATGTACTTCTCCCTGAGTAAGCAACTGGTTGATTTTCCGCTGTGATGAGATGGATTGTGAATTGATTCGAATGCTTGTCGACGCAGAGTTGATGGCATGTAAGGGCGAATGAAGTTGTCCGGAGTGTCGCAGTATAAAGGTGCCTTTACATGGAGCTGCGAGCCCTGATTTGCAAAAAAAGAGGATGCAAAATCAATAAATCATACTTGTGTGATAGAGAGGGAAGGCAAAAATGCAGACGGTCTTCATGGATGCAGATTATAGGAAAATTATAGATGCAGCTTGAAAATTATAGTGAAGATGAACATGTTCGTTTTCATCGTCTGCACTATGATTGTTGTTGTTGCGTTTTCGTCTGCATTTGCAACTCCATGTAAAGCCACCTTAATTTTATTCTAGCTTCTAAGGTTAATTTGGTCAATTTAAGGAAGTGTTCCCTAGCCATAAAAGTTGATGTAATTCCGGGTCTAGCAGTTGTGAAAGATGCAATTCACGTTGATCGAACTGCGAGGGCATTGAAATTTCATTGACTCGTGACAAAGCATCTGCTACAGAGTTGTCTTTTCCGGGAAGGTAAATTATATCTGTCGTGAACTGAGATATAAAATCCAGTTGTCTCAACTGACGTTGCGGAGCTTTGTCGGGGCGCTGTTGAAATGCGTAGATTAGTGGCTTGTGATCGGTTTGGACCACGAAGCGACGACCATCCAGTATATGTTTGAAGAATTGTATGGCGAGGTAGACAGCAAGTAGCTCCCGATCATAAGTTCTGTATCGAGTCTGTGCACTTGAAAGCTTGCAAGAATAAAAACCGATGGGTTTGTTCTGGTCAGAATCCTTCTGTTCTAGCTTGGCGGCTCCGATTGCAGTATCTGAAGCATCATTTGTTAAAATCAGAGATGAATTTTGGTTGATGTGTGTCAGCAGTGTTGTTTGTTTGATGCTATTTTTGCACTCTTGGAAAGCTTTTTCCGAAAGAGGGTTCCAAGGGACAGGTCGTTTGTCGTTTTTCTTTGAGTTCTTGATGAGTCCATTCAGTGGTGCTTGCATGTGGGCGCTGTTTGGGATGTAGCGACGATAATAATTAACAATTCCTAGGAATCGACATAGCTCTTGTATGGTGGTTGGCCTTGGATAGTTGAAAATGGCGCTATTTCGGTCTTCTGGTGGTTTGCAACCAAATTTGTTGATTGTGTGTCCAAGATATGTTACGTCAGATTTTGTTTTGAGATGTTTATTACTAAATCATACTCTTATAGACGTTGCAGTACTTGCAAAACATGCTGTTTGTGTTCTTCTTCTGAGTTTGAGGCAATCAGAATGTTGTCAATGTAACAGAAAACGAAGTCTAAGTTGCGAAGAACCATATCCATAAGCCTTTGGAATGTTTGAGTTGCATTTTTTAGCCCGAATGGCATGACCACAAACTCAAACAATCCAAGGGGAGTTGTGATTGCTATCTTTTCGATACCACCAGGTGCCATTGGGATTTGGTAATACGCCTTGTCCATGTCCAAGATGGAGAAATAGGATTTGTTGTGAAGGTTTTCGGTGAAATCTATAATGTTTGGTATCGGATATCTATCGGGTTGTGTTTGAGCATTTAAGCGACGATTGTCACCACAACATCTCCATCCGCCTGTTTTTTTTTTCTCTACGAGATGAATTGGACTAGCCCATGGACTGCTGGATACGCGACAATATTCTTTCTTGACGAAGTCCTCGATGTCGGTTTTGGCTTGCTTCAGCTTTTCTACAGTCAGTCGTCTTGGACGTTCTGCGTTTGGCTGACCTGTAGTTATTATGTGGTGGTGCATCACGGTGGGCTTTGGTTTGGAACAGCTACTGTTGGCAAGGACGAATTGTTTCACCAGACTAATAAAGGTATCAGGTCCATTGATGGAAAGTAGTCTAGTGACGTCGGTTGACTCAATTTTTCCAGACGCCGTTAGTGATATTGTTTTGTCAATGATGCGTTTTGCCTTTAAATCGATTAACACTCCTTAGTGTGCCAATAGGTCTGCTCCAATGATTGCTGTTTTGACGTCTGCAATAATGAAAGGCCAAGTGATAGCTCTCCGAAGACCGATGTTGAGCGCGAGGGTTTTGCTGCCGTAGGTATGTATTGAGTAGCTATTGGCCGCGAGAAGTGTGGTTTCTCCTCTCAGATTTGGGCAATGACTGGAGCGAGGTAATAGCCTATTCACACCAAACCATAAACGAGCACTTACTCGTTTTCCTCAAAACGACTACCCAAAACGACTCGTTTTCCCATACATTTTCCATCGTTTTGCAAAACGACTCGTTTTTCCCAAAACGACTTGAAAACGAGTTGCAATTTCAAGATGAACTACACGAACGGATCTATTTGTGATGTTATTGTGAATATACACTAAATAAAATGCACGACTGGGTCGCACGTACTTGCTCTGTGGGTGCAATAGTACGATGAAAACAAACTTTTCGACCAATGAGAAGAACTCATTTTTGAAAAAATTGGTAAAACCTAAAAAAATTTGACTGATACTGGAAAAACCGATACACGGGAGCTAACGTTAAGAAACCTTTAATATTTAAAATTAAGACGTTATCTTTTGGGTGTTATAAATGATACAAATGTCCACTTATGGCCAAATTAATAATACTGTTAAAAGCAATTTCCGCTATTATCATGTGTAGCCAAGAACTAAAAATGCAGTTTTCTTTGAAGTATTCTATTTATATTACATACAAAGTTTCATAAAAATCGGGGAAGCCGTTTGTGAGTAAATTTGAAAAAAACGAAAAAATTGGCCAAAGTCTAGTGGCTCGTTGTATAGGAGCCACCATTTAAAAAAGAGAAACCGAAAAAAAATCAATTCCATCTGGTAGGAAGCTGTAAGGAACTATACCAAACAATGTTTGAGTGAATTCGATGCAACCGGTGACAACTTATGGCCATTTGAAAAAAGCCGTTAAGAGCAGATCTCCGTTATTTGCATTTTTAGCCAAAAACTAAAAACGCAGTTCTCTTAAGAACACTAAAAGAATATAACGCACAAGGTTTAATCAAAATCGTTAGAGCCATTTTTGAGCAAATTAGATAAAACCAAAAAAAGTTGGCTAAAACTGAACGGCTCGTTGTATGAGAGCTACCATTTAGAAAGGCTTCACTGAAAAATGTATAAAGCCATCATATAGAAAACTTTAAAGAACTATGCCAAACGAAGTTTGAGTCAAATCAATCGAGCCGTTGCGAACTTATGGCCATTTGAAAAAAAGCCGTTTAAACCTGATTTTCGTTACGACCATTTGAGCCAAAAACAAAAAACGCAGTTTTGTTTGAAATGCTTAAAGTTAGCTAAATTTTAAGTTGAATCAAAATTGTTAGAGCCGTTTTCGAGAAAATTCAAAAAAAAAAACCGTTACTTGAAAGGTACAAGTTTGAGCCGGGCTAAGACGAAATAAAAAAAATCCCGACAACCGTTTTTCTTGAAACTGCTATATATCAAGTTTGAAGAAAATCCGTCAAGCCGTTTAGACTGTAGCATGACTTGAAAAAGCGCACAGACGCACATACGCACATCCGCACAGACAGACCGACGGACGGTTTGGCGAAAACCACTTTTTTGGGCTTCTCTATCATCGTAATGTCATGTTTGATTAAAACCTCGATTTTTTTTTCTGCACGAAACCAATACTTGCCCTATAGAGCAAGTAAAAAAATAACAGCTGACTGCTTGCTGTCAAAACAAATTCAATATTTCTTCGATTTGAAGAAATTCCTGCCTGGCAGCGATAAGTAGGTAATATTTTTTAGAAATATTCTTATATCACCTTTTTTTTGATTATAATTAGATACCAACAAAAACGGAAGGACCATTTGATTTTGAAGTATTCCTTATAAAGGGTGTTGTTGTTTCCAAAGATGTCCCATTGAACGTCTCCAATGAAATGCCCCACGAGAAAAAAGTTGTACTAATTGGCAGATTGTACCTATTAACCGCATGAATATGACACCTTGCAACTCAAGGGGTACAAATACCACCAATTTGTGGCCAAGGAAGGATAGGAATCGCCTTAAGGCGTGGGGAGAAGCGCGAAGAAGACAAAGCAACGTTTTGAAATCATTTTATGTACATATATGTAGAAATAAATAAACAATTTTATATTAACACTCTTTTTACTTGCGATTATAGGTACTATAAGGCAAGTTATGGATTCGTGCAGAAAAACAAATTTGAGATAACAATCACACCTGAAATTACGATAATGGAGAAGTCGAAAAAAGTGGGTCTGGGAATTCCGTCCGTCTGTCTGTCTGTCTGTCTGTCTGTCTGTCTGTCTGTCTGTCTGTCTGTCTGTTCGCGCCTCTGGAGGCTGAACGGGTGGGCTGATTTGCTTCAAATTTGGTATTTAGGATTTATTTGGCCGTCCCTCGGAACAAATTTTTTATTTTTGCTCTAGGTCCAAAAATAACGGCACCTGCCATACAATCTTGAAGACAAAAATTGATTTTCTCAAAAACGGCTCTAACGATTTTGATAAAACTTTTAGAATGCTATTTTTGCAAGACAATCTATCTTTTGGTTAGACATTTTTTTTTTCAAAATATGTCTAATAGCGCGTACCTCTCATAGAACCAGTATTTTCAAATCAAATTTTCTCGTAAACTGTAGGTACGGGTATATTGATTTTTTTTAAAATTATTTTTCAAATGTAGACTACAGATTGCCATATATTTGCATACTCAAATAAATTTTAAAATATTTTTTGAAAAAGTTTTTCAAAAATAACCTTTAAAAAAAAAACTGGTCGAACGACTTTCAATTTTTTTTTCCTAGATTGACGTATAGCTTTGAAATTTTATTGCATACTTAGTTTTTCCAAGAAAACTCTTAAGCTAATTGAAAAAATAAAAGAATTTTCGAAATTATTTAATTTTTTTTAATATCCATATATGCAGCCACTACGCAATTGCTTATCATAAGAGCAAGTTCGTGCGACCCAGTCGTGCATTTTATTTTTATCGGAGTCCTTATCGGTGTCATCATCCTCTTCAATTTTAGGCTCGTCGGGCTCCATTTCTTTCTTTCTTCGTCACTTGACTTGCTATTCTTTTTCGACGAGCAACTTCATTGGGTAGCCAATGAACTGATAGTGCTTGTTAACGATTTAATTGTTCTTGCCTCCTCCAAATATTAGGCCTGGTCCTCCTTGAAATACAAACCATCTTTTTACCACGTACCAAAGGCTCATATTTCAATTTAATTTAACTTAAATTTCTTTTCATTTTCAATTTCAAACAATTGATATGTCAAACAAAAACGAGTAAATGTCCGCTGTGAATGCTCTACTCGTTTTGGAAAACGAATAGCCAAAACAATTGCGGTGTGAATAGGCTATAAGACTCATATCGTTGCTGCAATCAAGTAAGAATTTCTGATGGGTCTCCTTGTCGTAGATAAAAAGGCGGCTTTCTTTGCTGAGTTGAGGGCTGTTGTCAACTGCCTTGGGTGATAACAGGCTTGCTAGTTTTTTGTAGGAAAGCTTCAAGGCTTGTTGCACCTTCTCGCTTTTTCGCCGTACTTCTTGTGATAAAAACAGACTGATGAACGTCCTTCTTTTGACGAGACCTTCCTAGCTCTAGAAAAAGATCTGTTTCTCGACTGCGCTCGAGATCTATTTTGGTCGGCTTTAAGATTTTTAACCAGTGTAGTTGGGTTAGTAAATGCAGATTCTACCTTGGTCAGGCGTTGTTCGAGAGTAATGTTATTTCTGCACTCATCGACCTCTGCAGCGAAAATTAGATTTTGTGCTGTTCACATGTTGTCCCTAATTTTGTCCGCTATTTCCGACAGCGCAGTGAGGTCAATGTTTCGACTGTCAGATAATATTCCACGAACATGGTTGGGCATATTTGACATCAAATTGTGGAAAGCATTTCGTCAGGCACATTTTCTCCTGCCAGCCTTCTCATCTCTCTCAACAGACTTGAGGGACGCTTGTCGCTGAGTTCGAGTGACGTCATCAATTTGTTTAATTGGCGCTCCTTGGATTCAGTAAAATGCCCAATCAACTGCTTTTTAAAGGCCAGATATTTGTCTGCGGCCGGTGGTGTCTGCACCAGATCTGAAACCTCATTCAAGATTTCAGGATCCAAGGCAGCGTAATGGCATTGAATTTGCTATTGTCTGACGACATCCTGTTGTTCTGAAATTGCGCCTCAATTTGTACGAAGCATAAGGCTGGATTTATTTTCCAAAACAGTGGAATTTTAAGGTTGTTTAATGCTGCAATTTCAGCGAGCGATTGTGCTTGGGTAGCTGCGTTTGCTGCTTGTGCGGTGAAATTAGAATTTAGTCGACATTTCGAGACAAAGCTGACAGAACCGCCACAAGTGATTCGTTTCGATACATTTTTGTAAAAATTAGAAGCTTTCAATGTTGGGAGCACGGACCAATAAGATACAGATGACCAACTTCTCACTGTATGTATGTGGTGCGTTCTTTTTTTGATGATAGTCGACATTTGTTGTAATGTCAAAAAAATTTGTTGGACTGTCATTGTTAGGATTTTTTGGGTTTTTTACAAACCATTCAGGAACGATACATTTGTTAGGATTTGTTAAACTGTCAAACGAATACTTTCGATTTATTATTCTAAAATCTCAAATTGAATAAAGAAGGAATAAGTTTAGGTGCGCTTTTTTCACTGGAGAAATACAAAAAAGAGTTTTATAAAGTAAGTTTTTGAATACATTATCAATAAAATAATATACTTAATTAAAATATATTTAACTTGCAGAGAGAAAAACAAGCAGCGCAAATGAAAGACAATAATTTGGTGATTGGAAATGGAAATTCATCGTCAAAATCTGCGAAAGAGTTTCTTTTGGATTTCTTGGCATCTTCCAAACCTAAATAACGTTAAATCAAAATTTTGTTGATGCAGTTAGTTATGTGAACTCATAAGTGAGAGGCATATGGCCAAAGAAACAGCCCTTATAGGACATTTTTCTTAAATATTTTTTTATGGGGAAATGGAGGATGCAGAAAGTAGCGGGGGATGCAGCAGAACTGAGAAATACCAAAATCTTATACATCGCATGGATAGATGCTGAGAACTTTGAATATTTGTGTGTCTGGCCACATAACTGGTCATTTTGGGGAAGTATTTTAATATAAATATCTAAATATGAATTAAATCAAAATTATGAAGATGCAGTTAAGTAGGCGAGCTCATAAGTGACTCGGCATGATAAAAAAACAAGATGATCTGATAAGACTTCCATGATCTGGAAGACTTCACACGTGATGCAACAAAGTCGGTAGTGCTTTACATCTTGTCCTATAGTTTTTTCTTTTTAAACCTCATAAACCTAAAGTTTAAAACATAATTTGCTGTCCTTACTCCCCAAAAGTGAAAATCTTTCCATTTGTGTCATTGTGATACGAATTTTAAGTGTTTTAACAATAAAATAGACTGATTTTATTTTTCGTGTTTAATTTGCGCCAAAATGGGAAGAAATTTAAGGAGTGAAAATCCCACTCAAGAGAACGATGATTCTCCGAGTGACTCATCGGCAGATATTCTGTGGAGCCGCATTGAAGTCAAACTGAACAAATGGGGGAAAGACATGAAGAAAGAGCTTACTCGAATGTTTGAGGCTAAATTATCTGCACTTGAAACTAAGTTCAACACACAAGTTGGCGAGGTTCGAATGGAACTTGAACAGCAAAAAATTTCCATCAATGAACAATTAAATCACAACTGATGATCTGGAGAGAGAGATGCTCAGCTGTGATGCTGTCATTTCAGGTATCCCGGAACAAAGTGAGGAGGATCTTGTACATATTTTTGACAACATTTGCAAATCTGTAAAAACTTCAACTCCACCAGTACGCAATATTTTCCGGGTCAAGACTAAACAACTCAGTTTGAACCAAACAATAAATAATAACGACTCAAACATCATTGTTAAATTCTCTGATAAAGGCGACAAACAAAGTCTTTTCAGAGCAATATCTCTACACCGAAAACAACAAAATTCACCACTCAATCTCGCAGAAATAGGTCTTAGCTCTTCCAAATTCTTCTTTGTCAATGAGAGCATGACTAAGAGAAACTACCAACTATTACGTCAAGCTCTGAAATTAAAAAAGCAGAAACTCATCTCTTCAACTTTTACAAGAAATGGTCAACTGTACATTCGCACACCTTCTGTTCTTACTCCCATTATCATTAAATGCACTGAAGATCTAAGAAAAGCTGCTGGATCCACAATAAATGACAACTATTTCAACACGGAGAGTATACAAGCATCAGTACCAGCATCATCATCATCATCTTTATTAGCTTCAAAAATTAAAACATAAAAATTTAAATTTATCTCTTTAAATCAATTTTAATTTCTTTCTTTTTTCTTTGCTTTCTCTTCCTTTTTTATCTTTCCTTTTTCAGTAGTATTTTAGTTCTGCTTGCTCATAAGTGTATTTCCTTAATTCTTATCTCCTTATTGTTTTTTTTTTCTGGTTTCTTTTGTGCTCGATTTCTGGTCTTACTAATAAATTAAATATGCTACTCCATAATATCAATCGTGGCAGAGTAAACGAAAATTCAAACATTCTAATTAATATCTTGTGCAGACAAAACAACGGATTACACATATGTCACTTGAATGCGCAAAGTTTAGTGAATAAAATAGACGAGTTACGGATTATTTTTGAAAACAGTGATATAGATATTATTTGTGTATCTGAGACTTGGTTGAAACCAGTTATGAATAGTGAATATTTCTCAATAAAAGGCTTTACACTTTTTCGTGCGGATAGAGAAAGAACCAAGGGTGGGGGTGCGGCTATGTATGTAAAAAATGCAATCAAAACAAAATTTGTGATGTGTTCGAACATATCACATAGCACAGAATTCATTTTCTTAGACATTTTAAATGGGGAAAATAAATGCACCATTGGAACAATTTATATGCCACCCCATGTTGCGAATAACAGAGTCCTTAGGGAAATAATCGAACAGGTATGTCATCTCTCACCCAGCTTGATTATTTGCGGTGACATTAATATAAACCTACTTAACCACTCAACAAGCTCATTGCTTAAAGACACCTTAACGGCGTTACGTTTGTCATCCATCAACTCAACAATACCAGCCCACTTTATGCCTAATAAAACACCCTCGCTCATAGATCTATTCCTTATCAGTAACCCGAAATTGCTGCGCCATTACGATCAGCTATCTTTTCCTGGTTTTTCTTACCACGATCTTATATTTGCAACTTTTAATTTAAATAAAAATGATAGCCACAGCCCGCAAATATTTCAATATCGTGATTTTCGCCACATAGATCTAGAAAGCTTGTTTTTTGAATGTAATAGTCTGAGATGGGATGAAATGTATTTTTCTCCTGATGTAGATTAACAAGTTAACCTATTTGATAGTAACATAAATTATCTATTTGATAAATACGTGCCTCTTAAATCTCGTGTTACTAGCGTAAGCTCGTCCCCCTGGATGAATGCTTCCATTTTGAACGCCATCAATCTAAGAAACGCTCTGTATCGCCGTTGGAGGAGATTTGGGTGCTCGTTTATGCATACCGAATTTAAGAGAGCTAGGAACAATGTTATTAGTATGACAAGAAATGCAAAAAAAAACTACTATTTTCAAAAATTTGCTTCGGATAGATCATCTAAGTTTTTCTGGAAACAAATAAAAGATATAGGATTGGTGTATGCAAGGAAACCCAGTGTGCCAATGAAGACATAAACGTTGACGAGTTGAACTCTAATTTTATTGTTTCAAGTCACTCATCAAGAACAATGATTTACCTGCTTCCAAACTCTAATAATTCTGAAAATAATTTCGCTCTTGACAATGTAGATATGTTCTCAGTCGGAAATGCAGTGTTTTCCATTAAATCAAAATGTGTCGGTTTAGATAACATACATCCAGACTTTATAAAAATCCTTCTTCCACTAATTATACACTACATTGTCCATATTTTTAACACCATTATAACAACATCTACTTTCCCAAGTCAATGGAAAAAGTCAAAAATAATACCTATTCCAAAGAAGGGAACATCCCAGTTTAGACCCATTGCGATACTGCCGTTTCTATCAAAGGTGTTTGAGGTGATTGTTAGCAAAGACATTAAAAAATACATCGAAACTCAGAAACTATTATCGCCGTTTCAATCCGGCTTTCGTCCCGGTCATAGCTGTGTATCATCGCTTCTCAAAGTATCAGATGATATACGCCATGCTTTTGATGAGAATCGAATGACAGTACTAACACTTCTTGATTTTTCAAAGGCCTTTGACTCGGTTAAACACAGTCTTCTTTGTCAAAAGCTATTAAATTTGTTCAACTTCTCAAATACAGCTACAAAGTTCATGTCTTCGTATGTGTCTAATCGTTTTCAGGCTGTTTTTGCCAATGGCAAACTCTCATCTTTTCTTCCCTCTAACCAAGGCGTCCCTCAAGGATCCATTTTAGGCCCACTTCTGTTCTCACTGTTCATCAATGATTTACCCACTGTTCTACGCCACTGCTCTTATCATATCTATGCTGACGATGTTCAGGTATATATTAGCTTTACACAAAATGATATTCATGATGCGGTTGCAAAAATGAATGCTGATCTTGAATTCATTTTTCAATGGTCCTCTCATAACAATTTGCTGCTAAACCCTTCGAAAACCAAAGCTATTCCTTTTTGTAAGCGGCCAATAGAGTTGGATATTTTTCCTCCAATATCCTTAAATAATACACATATTGAAATCGTAACAAAAGTGAAAAACCTGGGAATAATTATGAACAGCAAATTGTCTTGGGATGATCATATAAACTCTGTTGTGTCAAAGATCTATGGCTCATTGCGGGGACTGTCGGTGAGTAAAAACGCCCTGCCCTTGGAAGTAAAACTTAAACTGGTCAAATCTTTAATCGTTCCTATTATCAGCTATGGCTGTGAGCTGTTTGGTGATCTTGATGCAAACTCCAAAAGAAAACTCAAGGTGGGCATAAACTCGTGTGCTAGATATGTTTTTAACCTTCGCCGTTATGACCATGTTTCTGCCTACTCATATCAAATCCTTGGTTGTAATCTTGAAAACTTTCTCAAGAATAAATCCTTAACCATGCTTTACAATATTATTCACCAAAAGAATCCAGAATATCTTATAAACAAGATTCACTTTTCGCACTCAAGTAGATTCTTAACTCTAAATCCTATAGTGCTTACATGTTTACCATCTCAACGACAATTTTTCATTTACGCTGCAAATATTTGGAATCAACTCCCTACTTCAATAAGAGCAAAGATCGAAAACAGGAACCAATTCTTAAAGCTCGCTTCTCACCATTTTTCAAACTCAAACTGAACTTTTCCCCTTTCTTTCCTTTTCTTTCCTTTTCTTTAAAAAAACTCAAATATCTCTTAAATTTTCTTTTCCTTTTTTATACCCTATTCCATAGAATGGGTATATTGTATTTGGTGTGGAGTTTGTAACATAGAGAAATAATACCGTTAGGTATAGAAAAGTATATATATTCTGACTCAGAATCAAAAGCCTAGTCGATTTAGCCATGTCCGTCCGTCCGTCCGTCCGTCCGTCCGTCCGTCCGTCCGTCCGTCCGTCCGTATGTATACTCTCTAGAGGTCGCAATTTTTGAGCTAGAAAGCTGAAATTTGGTATATATAATCTTTGGTTCAAGAGTAAGGCTAAGTTCTTGAACTGGCAAAATCCGCCCACAAACACGCCCACAATCGCCATTTTTGTTGAACAACCTCAATTTGGTAAAATTAAATTATGTTTTTTGTACAGTTACGATAAAAGCATTACGCTTAAATTTTGCACACGTAAGCGTAAGGTAAACTTTCTTCCAATTAAATAAAAATATTTTAGTTTAGGCGTGGCTGACGCCCATTTTTCATACAAAACCATCAATATTGTTTTTATAAAATAACAATTGTTATATTAATGCGAAAAACATTAAATTTTGTGGGTATTACTTGCCCATAAACATCTTGTGTATGAAATCAAAAAAATTGATTTTGGGCGTGGCTGACCGCCCACTTTTCACTAGAAACTATTAAAAAATTGTTTTTGTAAATAAACGGTATTTATAATGATTCCGCAAGCCAAATTTTGCGTCTCTTAATAGAAACTAAAAAGTTTGTGTATGAAAAGAAATTTTTGAATTTTGGGTGTGGCTTACGCCTACTTTTCATGAAAGAACGAAAAACGTAGTCTCAAATATTTAAGGTACTTCCAATATTCAATTTAAACCTTTTTCCTTCCGTTCGTTATTTGAGAAATATGTCTACATTTTCTTGTGTAAATTTTTTCAATACGCCCACTTTTGAAGGCGGGATTTTGATAAAATATACCTTTGTTCAGGTAAGATTCTTTAAAAGCTTTTCGATTAAGCTGTAGTTTTACACATATGCCTAAATACTGATCAAAGCTCAGTGAGTGCTTCAAATTTTTCAGACACGCCCACTTTTAAGGGGCGTTTCCGTCAAAAATCGTATAATGCATTAATTTTTTAACGTTTTTTAACTATCGGTCGCAGTTTTGAAGTAAAAAGATGAACACTTAGATTTGTATTTCTTTGTTACGTAGTAGAGTGTGGTTCAAGAATTGTTAAAAACACCCATAAACGCTATTTCCATTCAAAATCTAATTTTTAAAAATTTAAGTTTTCCCTTGTTTTGTTCAAATCGATTTGCAAGAATAAAATTGAATGTCACTGAGCTCATACTAATTGCCTTGGCAATAAAAAGTTTTAACTTTGGGCGTGGCGCACGCCTTTTTTACTGTGCCAGCACTAATTGAACATCACACCACACAAAATTAATGTTATTGAATTTTTTTCTGTCTGCTAAAAAAGAATTTTGTTTCTGAAACTGAAATATCGGCTGGCTGCGGCCTGCGGGAGGCAGACGCATACACATACAAAAATATAGGGAATAGGGTATCCAACAGTTCGCTGCAAACGTACTGTAGCTCTCGCTTATGTTTAAATATTAAATATGAATAATTATTATTATTGTATATTATCATTTCTTATTTTAAAACTCTTTGTATTTCATATTTACCTGTATTATATACAAGAGAAATCTTTTTATACAGCGATATCTATATTTTCAAATAAATAAAATAAAAGTAACTTGCTTTGTTTTTGTACGACTGAGAGGCATATGGCCAAAGAAACAGTCCTTGTATGACAATTTTCTTAAATACCTTTCTAGGGGGAAACGGAGATGTATAAAGTAGCGGGGGATGCAGCAAAACTAGGAAACACCAAAATCTTCAACATCGCATGGATAGATGCTGAGAAAAGGGATATGCAGAAAGAAGCTTTTCAAACAAATCGCTTTGCAAGGGGAACATTTTAACGTTATAATTGTTGACAATTCATTGCTCCAGTTCAATTGATTTTTATTTGTTTTAGTCGAGAATAAACTAATCAACTTTCAAGATAAATTCAAAGTTAATAACTTAACAGCTTTTTTTGCCTACAAAAATCACAAATTTTAGAAAAGTATTTCATTTGACTTCTCGGAGCGAGAGGAAAAGAAGTATATTGCCTTAAATGGTCTATTGACAGATCAACAATCTCAACACATATCATGGAGGTGAGTTGGAAATATTAACAAATCGTAACTATTTGACACTTCAACTTGAGTTTAGGAACGGTGTTATTACGTCATATAGTTGCAAATCGTAACTTATTTGGATTAAAAGAACGCCTTTTTGTTGACATTTGTTAACAAATGTCGACTATCGTCAAAAAAAGAACGCACCAAATGTGTTCAATTATTCAATTGAGTTCTAAACGACATTCTAAACTGGTGTAACCGGTCAGGCGCATTAATATCCTCTGACGAAAAAAAACATCTGCATATACATATGCAGAAAATTGAACTGCTCTGGTCCGGTTATAGGACTAAGCAATTTAAATATACCAAATCTAAACAAGGCCGTGGTCCACAATGGACTGTCTGCCCTACATTAAGTAAGTAAGTAAATTTAAACAACTAAAGTATACTAGGAGTAATTTTTTATTTTAAATTTAGTTTCAAAAACCATTGTTTAGAATTAAAAAAGAATCTAGTTTCCAGCCTAAACATTATAAGATATTTATCATCAAAAAACAGTTATGTTCACATTCATACACTTATCTCAATAACTAAAACTATTCTTTTGACAAAGATTGATTAGGAGTAGGAATTGGTGCAGTTGTGGATGGGAATTCGGAGCGAGACAGAGACAGCAATAGTCGAGAATGAGATAAAGTGTCGGTTGAACGTGTGAACTGATTTGAAAATTTTAACATGTAACGGAATTTTTGATTGTAGGTGATTTAGTGGTTATTTTTTTTATACCCTATTGCCTATTCCATAGAATGGGTATATTGTATTTGGTATGGAGCTTGTAACATAGAGAAATAATACCGTTAGGTATGGAAGAGTATATGTATATTCTGACTCAGAATCAAAAGCCTAGTCGATTTAGCCATGTCCGTCCGTCCGTCCATCCGTCCGTCCGTCCGTCCGTCCGTATGTATACTCTCTAGACGGTGCCGAACCTGACTATTTTGCCGCCCTAGGCAAATTGTTATTTTGCCGCCCCAAAAATAAATTTAAAAAAAAAACAACAAAAAGAATAACATTTACATAGAGCTTTATTTAGTAATAATTAAAGGCTTTCGACGAAATAAATTTTTTTTTTACAATTTCGAACCTAATATGCTGCTCGTTGCGTTTTCATTTTAGCAAATCTCGTAGTGATTTCTTCTTTTTCAATACAGATAGCTGCAATACCGTTTTATCTTTCTTGGGTCATTGTTGAGCACAGATAGGTTTTTATGAGCTTGAGTTTCGAGAAGCTAGCTTCTCTTAAATGCCGTTTGTAAATTTGGATATAGTTAAGTAAGAAGTGAGAAGCTAAATTTAGTTTAAAATTGACAAAGGTTTGAAAACAATAGTAGAAGTTTGGTTAAATATATTAATTTCATGCAAGAGATCTTTCGCTATAATATCCTTTTGAACTTCGTTGCCAAGTTTTGCAGTTAATATTGTTTGTATTAGTTTGTAGTTTGTAGTCTTTCAACTCCACCTAGTTTGAAATATCGCAAGGAAATCCGAAATTTCGGCTGAGAAATTTATATTCTGCAAAGCGTTCATCGAGAGAAGATAAAGTAACATCGATAACGTAAAAAAAGGAATCAGCTCATAGAATCAGACACAATATAATCCACTTTAATGTTCATTTTTGTAGCAAAGTTAAAAGCATTCTTGTATAATGTTTCAAACAAAAATTCCTGGGAACGGTTTATATGAAAGTACTGCTGGAGTTTATCTAAATACTCCAAAAGGTTAATAAGTCCATTGATTTTGATTGAAGTAGTTTTGGAAGAATATTTATTTTGCATAAAAACTCGTTCCAGATTACCGTTGACAATACAAACTGGAATTTGTGTATTGCTTTTCCACTTCTTTCCTTTTAAATGGTTTTACTGATTTTTCCGCTTAAGTCAAAGTGCCGCCCTCCTAGGAGTGCCGCCCTAGGCAATTGCCTGTTTTGCCTACAGGCAGGTTCGGCACCGTCTCTAGAGGTCGCAATTTTTGAGCTAGAAAGCTGAAATTTGGTACATATAATCTTTGGTTCAAGAGTAAGGCTAAGTTCTTGAACCAGTATAATCCGCCCACAAACACGCCCACAATCGCCACTTTTGTTGAACAACCTCAATTTGGTAAAATTAAATTATGTTTTTTGTACAGTTACGATAAAAGCATAACGCTAAAATTTTGCACACGCAAGCTTTAGGTAAACCTTCTTCCAATTAAATAAAAATATTTCAGTTAGGGCGTGGCTGACGCCCATTTTTCACACAAAACCATCAATACTGTTTTTATAAAATATCAATTGTTATATTAATGCGAAAACATTAAATTTTGTGGATATTACTTGCACATAAACATCTTGCGTATGAATGAAAAAAATTTGATTTTAGGCGTGGCTGACGCCCACTTTTCATTAGAAACTATAAAAAATGTTTTTGTAAATAAACGGTATTTATAATGAATCCGCAAGCCAAAATTTTGCGTCTCTTAATAGAAACTAAAAGGTTTGTGTATAAAAAGAAATTTTTGAATTTTGGGCGTCTCAAAAACTTAAGGCACTTCCAATATTTTTTTTTCCTTCCGTTCGTTATTTGAGAAATATATCTCTACATTTTCTTGTGTAATTTTTTTTCAATACGCCCACTTTTAAAGGCGTGATTTTGATAAAACAAATTTGTTCAGGTAAGATCGCTTAAAAACTGCTCGATTCAGCTATAGTATTACACATAAGCCTAAATACTGACTAATGATCAAAGCTTAGTTATTGCTTAAAATTTTTAAGACACGCCCACATTTAAGGGGCGTTTTCGTCAAAAGTCATATAATGCATTAATTTTTTAACGTTTTTTAACTTTCGGTCGCAGTTTTGAAGTAAAAAGATGAATACTTAGATTTAAGTTCCTTGGTAACGTAGCAGAGTGTGGTTCAAGAATTGTTAAAATCACGCATAATCGCTATTTGCATTCAAAATCTTATTTTTAAAAATTTAAGTTTTGTCTTGTTTTGTTCAAATCGATCTGCAAGAATTAAATTGAATGTCACTGAGCTCATACTAATTGCCTTGGCAAAAAAAGACTTAACTTTGGGCGTGGCGCACGCCATTTTTTTATTGTGCCAGCACTAATTGAACATCACACCACACAAAATTAATGTTATTGAATCTTTTTCTGTCCTGTAAAGAAGAATTTTGTTTATGAAACTGGATCATCGGCTGGCTGCGGGAGGCGAACGCATACACATACACAAAAATAGGGAACAGGGTATCCAACAGTTCGTTGCAAATGTACTGTAGCTCTCGTTTTTTTTTTGTATAGGGTTTATGTCTGATGAAAATCGTTATGTGTATTACGTGCGTTGAACTGGAAAGAATAAAAGAACGATACAAATGAGTAAATTCAAATCTGATAAGGTACGGTTGGATTTTTTTTTAACAATCAAACGGTCATTTCTTAGATGTGTATTTTGAAAAAGAAGGTGAAGTGAATGTGGTGGTGGTTTGTTTGATTGTTTGTTGTTGTTGATTGTTGGGATTGTGACTTGTGAGTATCGCTATGTGTATTATTTCCTTTGCATGGGGGAAGTACAATACAAAACACAACAACAAGACAAATGTATTGAAGGAAAATTGATGACCAGGTTATGAAGTGTTTCGTAATGATTTTTTTTTATATCGTGGACGTGATTTTTGATCGGATGGTATGTGAAGTAAATAGCACACCCTTAGGATGAATTTTTATGAATATCATGATAATGTTTAGCAGAAAGCATGTTGAGTAAAGCAGAAATTGAAGATTTTATGTAGGAGGACTTTCATTTCAAATCTGAGAAAGGAGCTGTTGAATTTTATTACAGTGTAAAGGACATTTCTTAAATTTTTGAAAAGTGAAGTGATCCAAGCGGTGATAGAAATTGGGGGTGGTTTTAATTTTGTAATTCTTTTTATAGTATTTGTGCCTTGTGTGTGTATCAGGAGTATATCGGGAAGTAGAAAAGACAAAACGTTACAAGTGCGAACAAAGACCTTGTTTGAAAATTTAAAATAATTTATTTTGAACCCAAAACGTAAATTACATTTTTAATAAAAACGTACATAACGTTAACAACCTTATTTATGTTTAAAACCCAAATCGTAAATTACGTTTAAAACAACATCCAACAGTTCGTTGCAAATGTACTGTAGCTCTCGTTTTTTTTTTTTTTTTTGTATAGGGTTTGTGTCTGATGAAAATCGTTATGTGCATTACGTGCGTTGACCTGGAAAGAATAAAAGAACGATATAAATGAGTAAATTCAAATCTGATAAGGTACGGTTGGATTTTTTTTAACAATCAAACGGTCATTTCTTAGATGTGTATTTTGAAAAAGAAGGTGAAGTGAGTATGGTGGTGGTTTGTTTGATTGTTTGTTGTTGTTGATTGTTGGGATTGTGACTTGTGAGTATCGCTATGTGTATTATTTCCTTTGCATGGGGGAAGTACAATACAAAACACAACAACAAGACAAATGTATTGAAGGAAAATTGATGACCAGGTTATGAAGTGTTTCGTAATGATTTTTTTTTTATATCGTGGACGTGATTTTTGATCGGATGGTATGTGAAGTAAATAGCACACCCTTAGGATGAATTTTTATGAATATCATGATAATGTTTAGCAGAAAGCATGTTGAGTAAAGCAGAAATTGAAGATTTTATGTAGGAGGACTTTCATTTCAAATCTGAGAAAGGAGCTGTTGAATTTTATTACAGTGTAAAGGACATTTCTTAAATTTTTGAAAAGTGAAGTGATCCAAGCGGTGATAGAAATTGGGGGTGGTTTTAATTTTGTAATTCTTTTTATAGTATTTGTGCCTTGTGTGTGTATCAGGAGTATATCGGGAAGTAGAAAAGACAAAACGTTACAAGTGCGAACAAAGACCTTGTTTGAAAATTTAAAATAATTTATTTTGAACCCAAAACGTAAATTACATTTTTAATAAAAACGTACATAACGTTAACAACCTTATTTATGTTTAAAACCCAAATCGTAAATTACGTTTAAAACAACATCCAACAGTTCGTTGCAAATGTACTGTAGCTCTCGTTTTTTTTTTTTTTTTGTATAGGGTTTGTGTCTGATGAAAATCGTTATGTGCATTACGTGCGTTGACCTGGAAAGAATAAAAGAACGATATAAATGAGTAAATTCAAATCTGATAAGGTACGGTTGGATTTTTTTTAACAATCAAACGGTCATTTCTTAGATGTGTATTTTGAAAAAGAAGGTGAAGTGAGTATGGTGGTGGTTTGTTTGATTGTTTGTTGTTGTTGATTGTTGGGATTGTGACTTGTGAGTATCGCTATGTGTATTATTTCCTTTGCATGGGGGAAGTACAATACAAAACACAACAACAAGACAAATGTATTGAAGGAAAATTGATGACCAGGTTATGAAGTGTTTCGTAATGATTTTTTTTTTATATCGTGGACGTGATTTTTGATCGGATGGTATGTGAAGTAAATAGCACACCCTTAGGATGAATTTTTATGAATATCATGATAATGTTTAGCAGAAAGCATGTTGAGTAAAGCAGAAATTGAAGATTTTATGTAGGAGGACTTTCATTGTTGCTGTTGAATTTTATTACAGTGTAAAGGACATTTCTTAAATTTTTGAAAAGTGAAGTGAGCCAAGCGGTGATAGAAATTGGGGGTGGTTTTAATTTTGTAATTCTTTTTATAGTATTTGTACCTTGTGTGTGTATCAGGAGTATATCGGGAAGTAGAATAGAAAAACGTTACAAGTGCGAACAAAGACCTTGTTTGAAAATTTAAAATAATTTATTTTGAACCCAAAACGTAAATTACATTTTTAATAAAAACGTACATAACGTTAACAACCTTATTTACGTTTAAAACCCAAATCGTAAATTACGTTTAAAACATGATTTACCTTTAAAACCCAAAACGTAAATAACGTTTACAACATGATTTATGTTTAAACCCCAAAATGTAAATAACGGTTAAAACATGATTTACGTTTAAAACCCAAAACGTAAATTACTTTTATAACATTATTTTCGTTTAAAACCCAAACGTTATTAGTAGTAGGAATAGGTGCACTTCAGACTGGGAATTTTTCAGTGGTGCGTGAAATGATTGTTTATGTTGAATCCGCAGTCATGATTTTTTTTTTTTTTTTTTTTTATCTCAAATTCTTAAGACAAAAGAAAGATGATGGGTGTGATGTGATGTGATTGTTTACACTTCTTGTGTAATTGAATTGAAAAGATTAAGCTGACACAGCATAACTGTGCAGAAGGATCGACTGGATTCGATCGTTGTTTTTTTTTTTCATTTAAGTCGAGAACTCCAGAAAAAAAAAATGATGATAATTGATTCTTATATTTATTTTTCAAACGCTACAACGGACGTTGGATTTTGATTAAGATGAAACAATCTCAGTATTTAAAATATGGGGGAGGCAAAGAGTGAATAAAGGAAATTGATATGAAGTTAATTGAGTATGGAATTGGGATGAATATGGGAATTATTATGAAAAGTAGGTATGAAAAGTATGTCTTGGAATTTTTCAATGGTTCGAGAAATGAGTGTGATTGTTTATGTTGAGTCCGCAGTCATGCATTTTTTCTTTTTGTATCTCAAATTCTTAAGACAAAAGAAAGATGATGGGTGTGATGGGGATGTTTACACTTCTTGTGTAATTGAATTAAAAAGATTAAGCTGACACAGCATAGCTGTGCAGAAGGATTGATTGGATTCGATCTTTGTTTTTTTTTCATTGAAGTCGGGAACTCTTGTGAGTTTTCCTTTCCTTGAAATAGCATAACTTTGTTCTTCATTAAGAAAAGTAATATGCGTAAGAAAAAAGTGATGGTCAACGATAATTGTTCTTTAATGCTACAACGGATGATTTTGATGACACAATCTCAATATTTAAGATATGGGGACAAAGGGGTGAATTAAGGAGTTGATATGAAGTAAGTATGGAATTGGGATGAATATGGCAATCATTATGAAAAGTAGGTACGAGTGTATAAAAAAAAAAAAAAAAAAAAAGTAAGAATTGTGCACAAGTGAATCTCGAAAACCGAGTTGACGAGTACGATGCAAGGACAAGATCTGGACAATTCAAGAAGAGCATCCGATAGGAACACTACTCTTTAAAGTAAAAAAAATGTCGTTTATTAACAAACTTAAGGCCAGAGTTAATATGCACAAACTGCACAAACCAATATTGAGTTTGGCATTCAGAAAAAACGCTACCCTATAATCGAATGCAAGAGGGTTAACGGAAAATATGGCGAGCAAATCATGCTAGAACTAGAGAATTGTTCTGTTTTCTTACCGAAACGGTGCAACTCTCAGTTGGACAACGAGGACATTGCTAATATGAGGCAATGTTCCTTCAAAGTAGTAGAGCCTAATGGAGAATTATCATTCCATGTTGATTTTCATCTAAAGGATGAAAACAATCAGCAACTGCAGCAGCCACATCAGGAACAGCAGTCACATCAGCAACAGCAGGAACTGCAGCAACAACAGCAACAACAGCAACAACAGCAACAACAGCAGCAACAGCAACAACAGCAACAACTGCAGCAACAACAGCAACAACAGCAACAACAGCAGCAACTGCAGCAGCAACTGCAGCAACCGCAGGAACTGCAGCAACAACAGCAGGAACTGCAGCAGCAACAGCAGGAACTGCAGCAACAACAGCAGCAGCAACTGCAGCAACAACAACAGCAGAAGCAGCAGAAACAACAGCCTCAACAACCACAGAAAAGTAGGAGACAAAAGCATCATGAGGTAAACATATTACCAACACTGTATTTTGATGACGAGCATAATTTGCTCAATTCCCAAAAATATGCTTTTAAATAAATAAATGGCATTGAAAAAAATTTAACGTCTCTTTTTTTTTTTTTTTTCTTGGACTTTCAGCGTTTTGAAATAATGAGCGATATTGTAACTAATATCAAAAGATTTAATATGAAAGGGCGCAAAATAGAATTCGCATTAAATCCTGTTCCAGACCAAGAAGAACCTACTTCATGGATTAAGAACGCAGTTGAAGATATTTTATGTTTAGCCATCAAAGATCTTAGTCCCAACGATAAGGTGCAGGGGCGGATTAGCCACGAAGCAAGAGTAGCAAATGCTACGGGCCCCGCTCATTTCGGGGCCCCGCACACCAAAGATTTCTGACCATAAAAAAGTATTTAGGTTAGATTGAAGTGTGAAAAAATTTTCCAATCAATGTAGCCACGATTTTTCTAAGAAAATAGTTGCAACAAAATGTTCAACTATACATACATGTAATTTAAATTTTTATTCGCTGGTCATACCAAAAACTATGTTTTGCACCGCACTACACGCAAGTTGGCAATACTGCAAAACTATAACAGGGGAATTCACTAAATTTTTGTCGAGCTAATCGCAGTAACCCGACCAATTTGAAAAGGGTTATATCAAAGAATATAATTACCAAGAAATACAGAAGCATTACCTAATCTTCTTTGATTTCATTGAAAATTTATATACATTTTTCCACTTCGACCTATCGACCTTACGAACGCACTTTAAGAAAATACGTCCAAAATTCCTGTTTTGAAAATGTTACCGGATACTTGGTTATCAGCCTGGGCGGATGCTACGAAGGCGCTTTTATGTGGTTTTACTACTATCAAGGATACTTTAGAAGACTTTTTCAATAACGTGGATCAAAAGCCAGAGAGCCGTAATCAAGCTTACGGGATAATTTCAAAAATGAGTAAGTTAGAAACGGGAATAAGGACGATATTGTGGAATAGAATCCTAGAACGTTTGCAAGCGACTAGTGCTGCGCTGCAACCGGATGATCAAAACCTCAACACTACGCCCTTTATGAATTATTATGTGCATACGTTCAATCAATGCGATCTACATTTTCAGATATTGAGGCGAAAGCCAAAGATCTAACTGGCTGCGAGGCATATCAGCAAGAAACTTCTAGACATAAAAAGCGAAACACAAAATACGACAATTATAGCGGCTCAAATACACCCGACTCCCGACGACTTTGCTGAAAACCAAACACCTAGACAACTATATTAAATTGAACTGTTTTTTGTCATCATTGATAACGTACTCACTGCTTTAGGTAATCGTAAGAACAGTTATCATACAATTACTGGCGTTTTTGGAATATTTCGAGAACTGAAATCTCTTCCACCAGAAATTTTGGAAAAATCTGCAATCATCGTAGGTGCATACGCAGATGATTTGGAGGGCAGCCTGGGCGACGAATAAGTCCAGTTCGTTGCTAGTATTATTTAAAGCAAGAATCATGAGGCTCTGACGCTGCAAGTTTACAAGCTTTTACAATTTTATTTTCCGAACGTTGAAATTGCCTTACCCATTTATTCTCATGATCACCAACTGCAGCGGTGAACGATCTTTTTCAACATTAAAACGTGTTACAAATGAGATGAGGAACACGATGAGCCAACAACGTCTGAATCACCTCACTTTAATGAACATTGAATATGATTTATTCCGAGAAGTTGATATTAACAGTATTATTTATAATTTTGCTCAAATAAAATCAAGAAAAGTTTGTTTGTAACAGTTTTGATTTATTTAATACCTAAATACCTTAAACTTGATAACCTAAATACATAAATCCAAGGGCCCCTTGATAGAATTTGCTACAGGCCCCGCGCTGGCTTAATCTGGCACTGATAAGGTGGGTGTGACTTTTACTGGTAAAAGCTTCGTAAGCAACCGCGGTAGTGGGTGGATTAATTATAAGAATTGCTCAGAATTGAGTTTTTCTGATATATGGGACATGATATCGAAAATTTTCCAGAGCAACTCCGAAGGAATAAGCACAGATAACTTTTGCTTATCGGTTACTTCGGTGCAGGTGCCAGTTGGGGAGGGAAGAAATCCTTCAAAGATGTACAATACTTTCAACGAAGAATGCATCAAACGAAAAGGAATTGTGTACATAAAAAATACAGATAATTTATGCCTTCCACGTGCTTTGGTTGTAGCAAAGGCATATGCAGATAAGGAAGTAGATACTGATAAAATAAGAAGAGATATTTTAAAAGTTCAAACAAAGAGAACAATAAAACTTTTATATGATTCCGAAATAAATGTACCAGCACATGGTTCTGGAATAGAAGAATTGAAAGCTTTTCAAAATCATTTAAAAGACTACAAAATAACTGTGTATGAATACGGGACTAAAGGAAGGAAAATAATGTACGAAGGGTTTTCCAATTCCAATGAGAAAAAAATAAATTTACTATACTTCAACAACCATTTTAATGTGATTACTTCCCTAACCGCGGCATTTTGCTGCTCATTCTATTGTGAAATTTGCCATTTAGCATACAACACAAAAAATAATCATCATGGATGCATCAAACAGTGTTCTCAATGTCAGCGGTCACCAATATGTTCAGAGACAAAACTGCAAATTGTATGTTCAGATTGTAATCGTAGTTTTAAGGGGACTAACTGCTATGACAACCACAAAATGTCTAGTTCATCAGGAAAACTGTCTATTTGTGATCAAATAAAAAGATGTCTTCTTTGCCTGAAATCCTATGGAGGAGGACGAGATCACATTTGTGGAGAATTCTTTTGCAAATATTGCAAAGTACATGTGCCAAAAGACCATTTTTGTTACATTCGCCCTGACACGAAGACACCTAATCTTAAAGATTTATTATATATATTTTATGATCTTGAGTGTCGGCAAGAAAAGATTATTGGAAAAAAAGATGAAGAGGAAACAAACATTGTTACAAAACAACATGAACCAAATTTGTGTGTATTTCAACACAAGTGTGATCATTGTATAGATCATGAAGATTTATATTTTTGTCAACGTTGTAAGTTATCAATCAATGTTTTAAAAGGAGACATGGTAACATCAACATTTCTTCAGCATGTGCTTGAAATGAGAAAACAATTTAATAAAGTAATTGTGATAGCTCATAATGGTCAGGCGTATGACCATCAGTTTATCCTAAATTACGTTTTAAAAAAAACACAATTAAGCCCTGAACTAATTATGCGAGTAACAAAAATATTAAACATGCAGCTTGGAAACGTCAAATTCATCGACTCAATAAATTACTTTCCTATGGCTTTATCAAAACTCCCGAAAGCCTTTGATTTGGCTCCGGTTCTCAAAAAAGGTTACTTTCCGTATTTATTTAATACAAAGGAAAACGAACACTACAATGGTAAACTACCAGCAGTAGAGTTTTATAATCCTGATGCGATGAAAACTGAAAATCGTGATAACTTTTTAAAATGGTATTCGGAGCATAGAAATGATAGTTTTGACATGCATCATGAAATTGTAGAATACTGCAAGAGTGACGTCAAAATATTAACAGGAGCTTGTTTAAAATTTAGAAAATTATTTCTTAAACAAAGCAATGTTGAACCATTTTTGGAAGCTATAACTATTGCATCAGCGTGTAATCTTCTTTTCAGACGAAACTTTCTGAAACCTGACACTATAGGATTAATACCTAAGAATGGATACAGATGTATTGATAACCAATCTGTTCAAGCAATACAGTGGATGATTTGGGAAGAAAAAAAAAGAAACATTAACATAAAGCACGCATATAATAAGAGAGAAGAACTTGTAAACGGGGTAAAGGTTGATGGTTTTTGTAAAGAAACAAAGCAAATTTTTGAATTCCACGGCTCCTACATTCATGGTCATCCTCTATGTTTGAAACATAAACGCGATGAACCTTTGCATGAAAATGAAACAGATACACTAAATCAACGGTATGAAAGAACAATAGCTAAAACTGAGCGATTAATAAAGTTTAATTACGAAGTCATTGAAATGTGGTCTTGTGAGTTTCACCATCTTATTAAGAAGTTTAATAAAGAAGAATTAAATTTCATTGAAAGCCATGAATTAATTCAAAATTCTCCGCTGAATCCTCGTGATGCATTTTATTGTGGACGAACTGGGAATTCATTTAATTATTTTAAATGTAAGTCAGGTGAAAAGATTCATTATATAGATATTTGTTCTCTTTACCCATGGGTCTGTAAGACCGGAAAATTTCCTATTGGTCATCCTAAAATCCATGTATACGGAAGTGCTAATTATTGTTCACCAACAAAACTAGATCACGTAAATGGTATTGTCAAATGCAAAATTCTACCCCCAGAACACCTACTTCACCCGGTATTACCAATTAAGCAAAATAAAAAACTCATGTTTTCATTGTGCAAAAGCTGTAGTGATGAAAAAAATCAAGACCAGATGTGTACTCATTCCAACGAGCAAAGAGCATTAATTGGAACCTGGGTAATTGACGAAGTCTTGAAAGCAGTTCAAAAAGGATATATTATAATTACTATTTTCGAAATATGGGAATATGATGTTGCGGAATATAACTTAGAAACGAATTCTGTCGGTATTTTTACTTCCATTATGAACAAATTTCTAAAGATTAAACAAGAAGCATCAGGATGGCCAAGTGAATGTTCATCTCACGAAGAAAAGGTTAAATACATAGATGATTTTCTTGCAAAGGAAAATATTAAGCTGGAATATTCAGAAATTTGCAAAAATTCGGGCAAGAGATCGCTGGCTAAGCTTATATTGAATTCATTTTGGGGAAAATTTGGACAGCATGAAAATCAAATTCAAACAATTGTTTTGAACACCCCTTCAACATTATTTCATCTACTTACTCATCCATCAGTGGCGGTGTCGCATATTCTCCCCGTAAATGAAGAAAACATTGTTGTTAACTTTGAAATGAAAGAAGAAGCAGCCGACTCCCTATCGACAGTTAATGTTTGTATTGCTGCTTATACAACTACCTTAGCTCGTCTTAAACTCTACAGCTATCTAGAGAGTTTAGAGGAAAGAGTTCTCTACTATGACACAGATTCAGTTATATATGTTAGTCAACCAGGGGATTTCCTTCCACCTACTGGGAAATTTATCGGTGATATGACAGATGAACTAGAAAGTTACGGCGTTGGAAGTTATATAACGGAGTTTGTAAGTGGAGGCCCTAAAAATTATTCTTTTAAAGTATTTAGTACAAGAGATAATACTGAACACGTTGTCTGCAAGGTAAAAGGCATTTTCCTGAATTATGAATCATCACAAAAAATTAACTTTGATTCAATTAAGAATGCTGTACTGAATTCTTTTTCATCAGATAATGAAAACAGTATAATAATAACATCAAATAATATTCGGAGAACTCAAGAGCATGAAGTTATCACCATACCAGAAATAGAAACGTATAGGGCAAAAGCAGAAAAACGTCGTTTTTTGGAAGACCATAGTTCCTTACCTTACGGTTATAAAAGGCAATCCTTATATGAAAATAATGTTTCTAAAAACTTGTGAAATAAAAGAAAATTTAAATTTACAAAAATAAAAAATTTATTTTATTTACCTCGCATTACACTCATTCAAGAACATACTTAAAAGAAAAACATTTTGAAGTGCACAACATTTTACATGGCTTTCACATTTTATTTGATTAGGATAAATACTTCTGAGTTTTTTTAAATTTGGACAGCTAAAAAAATCTTCTACGTTTTTGACTTCTACATTTTCATTAGCAAGTAAGTTTCTAAGCCATTTTGCTTTGTCGATGCCTTTAACGTAGACAGTACCATTTTGAATTTTTCTTCGTAGGAATATTTTTACTTTTGCAAAACTGATATACCCTCCATTCCAACATAATCCATGATAATTATTATATAACCAGTGGGCTTGTCTTTTGAGTGATGTAGATAATAGACTCAAATTGCACGGGGGTGTAACAATAAAATGATGATGATGATGATGTCCTTCATACAGTATAGCAAGTTCTTTCAAAATGAACTCTTTATTCAATCCTCCAATACCTTGGAAATCTACAATATAGGTATTCATAATTAAGATAATGTGTGTGTTCGCGCTAAATTCACACTACGTTCTGACAAAGTTTTAAATTATGACATTCAATTTAAGTCAGTTTGTGAACTTCTCCAGTAATAGGGTTATATTCAATTAAACGATCATGAAGTATCAGACAAAATAGAGATGTGAAAGCTGGAATTGTAACCGATGTTTTTAGTTCAATTTTTACATCTATAGGGCCTGTTTTAATAACTTCATTTTGGCGTGAGCAATCAATAACTATAATAGGAGCAATATCTTTAAAATCTTTTCGTGATAAGAGCGGTTGTGATTGTTTATTATAGTATGATTCTTGAAATTTACAATACATTTCATAGAGAACAGCATACCGATCTTCTGTATATTTAAGATTTAAATCTTCACGAGGATACGATTCGGAGTTTAAATGCACCTTTACATTGGATACGTCACAATGATCAAATTTACTTGCATCTTTAGAACGTTGATTTTTTCTATTAGTTTGTAGAGCGAGAATTACATATCTTGGTTTTTCAAGTTGAGTTGAAGTTTTTACTGTCCATACAAGATCAGTAGTGGCTGGCAGTGTCGGGTATTCATAGAGCTCCCAATTTCTAAAGTGTATTTGAATTGGTTTTGATTGAATTTGTTTCAAAAGGGTAAGTTTATTTGAATCGGACAACGTTATATGTGGAACTCTCCAGTGTACTTTAGAAATCGATAACTTTAAATTTTCATTTTCATCTGAATTAGATAGATAAATATTCTCATTGGTTCGAGATCGAACTAGAATTAATTCAGGCTTTGCGTTTGTTATAATTTTTTTATAGTCTTCTGCAAACCCCATCAGAGATTTTAGAGGCATACAAAAATTGAAAACATCTTTTGCTGGAATTGTAGCATTTCCAGTCCATGATCCATTTTCTAACCGCTTACTTTCATTACTAGTCGAAGATATATAATTTTTCAATGACGTTGTAACGCCAACGTTTTTATTGTTTTCAATTTCTATTTCATTGAGCTCATAATGTATTTCTTCAAATAAATATGCCATGGCATTATTTGTTATTCCTGTTGTAGTGGAAAATGTGTTATCAGGTTTTGTAAGACTTCCTTCAATATAGATATAGCTTTCACTAGGTAAAATACACAAGTCTTGATTCTGTATTGCAATACGTATTTCATCGCTTGTATTAAATGACTGAACAAAGGGTGAATAACTGTGATACTCGAACTTTGTTATACTATTATCATGGACAGGTCCATCAGATATCTATACATATAATAAAATTGTAACGGGTCGATGTCTGTACATTGAAGATATAGATGCAAAACTAATATGGGGAGTCTCTATTAGACCCACAGAAGCCAAAACAACCGTTTTTAGAATTTTTGTCTGTCTGTCTGTCTGTCTGTCTGTCTGTCTGTCTGTATGTTTGTACGCGCATCACGCAAGAACTACTGCGTGGAATTGAATGCGGTTTTCGCAGATTTATTGGTAGTACGCCAACTTAAAATATAGGCTACATTTTATCGCAGGAAAATATATAATTCTGGTTGTTGTTTTAATATTGCTGAAATCGAACGTTATTCAATGAACTTAACGCAAAATTGAAAGATTTTAAGGACGTTAGCGTCTCACTTACATAATAAAATAGCGCCGCACTTACCTACGTATACATGAATAGAAATAAGTTAGTCGTTCTGAATAGAAGGTACATCAAAAACATCATAGATGGCGCTATTTACCACCATATAGACAATGCCTCATTCAGCGAAAGCAGAAATCGAAAAATAATGTAACCATAAAGAACGGTGAACGAGCAATACTTACGCCCAAAACTGATGAAGCGGAGCTGCCATAAATAGCAGTATCGGCGCGCAGCATCGTTTTGAAAGTGGGCATTCCAATTAGGTATATTCGTATATTGCTTCAGAACTTAACCCTCCAACTTTGCAATTTAAACCGTTATGATACTTCGAAATAATATTATACAGAAGCCAAAAATCTTATGGCTATAGAGCTGACTTTATAGCTTTCATACCACGCATACCCCCCATTTTGACCGGTTGTGCATAAACAAAATAAATACTGAGATACCTACTTTATTCTAAAATCCACGCGTACGAAGTAGCGGGCAAAAGCTAGTATTTAATATATCGTTCATATTGTTTTTATTATTGTACTATCTTAACTCAAAGCCTAAGCTTTGAAGAAAAGCTTTATTTTCAGTTGTTAATGTTGGCCTTAAGGGTTTTACTGTCGGAGGAGAACTAATCAAGTGAAAGCTTCTGGTATTTGTTTTATAATTTTTATTATTATAGATTAACATTATTCAGATTTTGGAATTAAATGCAAGCGCACTGTTATACGTTCTCCTCTACAATTTATTAAGTCTCCGTCTTGGTCTACGAGTTTGAGCGTCAGAGAACTGATTCGTTTGACATTCACAGGTAAATAGATAACATTTTTTGGAACTTCTATTATCTTATACCCTGATCCTGTCTCCGGTGAAAATTCATGTATAGTATGTACAGGAGTATTATTCAAATAAGACCCAGTTATTATATTACACTCAATCCTGATGACATTTACCTTATTTATGTCTACAGGTAAATCCGACGTGTGCAATTCACTGGCAGAAAGAACAGTGTTGCTGAACCCGAGTAGTTTTCCAATGGTTCTCTCCTTATTGAAAAATATTTGTTCTGAAGATTTGATTGTAGTCAGCAATGTATTGAAATTTGCTTCTATAGTACAACTAATAGTTGAGTTTAATGATAATAATTTGTCGGTAATATAGTCAGCAATATTTTCAATTTCGTACGATCCTTCAGGAATTGCAATTGCATGCTCCCCTATATGGAATACATTGTTACGTTCGTCAACATTTGGTATGGAGTTATAAGTTTGAAAATCAATCAATCCACAAACATAGACCTTGGCAAGGTCCAAAGGTGGAAAATATTCTGCTGATAGTTGGGAAGTTCTCCCGCTTAAAGTAAGTGTCATTGCCATGACGATAAGAAATAGACTAAATGATTAACTTATTTATTTATTTATTTATTTTGAAAATAACAATCGTATAGGAATATTAAACATAAATGACCACAGTTAAACGAATCATAATTTTGATGTTTGGTATAATTATAGCCAATTTTGTCCCCCAAATAATTAATTATTTCGATAGGAGGTTGCAAATTACCAAAACTATCAAAATATTCAATATGTTTGTCTTTTTTATAATACGCTACATAATGTGTTCCGAGGCCAATTGATGAATCTAGATTAACAATTCCACACTCATTTTTAAAAGGCTTAGTCTTCGGTAGACTATCTCGCATAAAGACTCCTCGAAAATGAGGGATGCATTTGCTTGCAAAATTTTGTATATCTATTTCATTTAATGCACGATTGGGTAGCGACTTTATAAGTTTTTTGGCTGAGGATTTAAATATAAGCCAAATCCTTTTCTGTAAGGTTTAAGGTGTAAACCATGACCAACTGCAATAGATTCCATTTTTAAATTATGCCGTTTTTTCTCTAAAAGATCCTTTTTAGCATTGTTTACATCGTTGACAGCTTTGATTACACCGGCAGCACCTCCCGTCAGAGCTCCAAGAGCCGAAAGGCCAGCAAATAGAGGTACAAGGAATGGAATTGCCTCTCCAATTTTTGGTACTGAAATAACTCTAGGGGTTTTAATCTTCCCTCTTTTCTTTTCTACGGTTTTCATTGCAGAAGATAAGGCTATTTTGCTAGCATTTTCTAAATTGAAAGGTTTCTTTCGTTTGAGTTGTGTTCCAATAAGTTGTCTCAAGTTATTGAAGGTAAACTGTTTAATTTTGTTTTTTTTAGTTGTACCAGTGCCAGCGTCAGTTTTCCCCTTCCGCTTTTGTCTGGTTAAGTTAGAACAACCCATTCCAAGTTTTACTTTTGTTTTCATAAGATTAGTTACCAGAAGTGCATTTGTTCGTTCAGATAAGCTATATGTTGTCCGGCTGCAAGTACAACAGCGCTTTAACTCCTCCTGGAGCATAGGGCAGCAACAAGATCCTTCCACCTATCCCGATTCGCCGCAACTGACCTCAGCTGTGGCCACGATTGAATACCTTGAGACCGAGCTTCTTTCAAAACTGATGACCTCCAAGTTGTTTTTGGTCTCCCAACGCGTCTATTACCCTGGGGATTCCATTGGACGGATTGTTTTGCTATATTGTCGTCAGGTTTCTTCAGTGTATGGCCTATCCAACGCCACTTCCGTTGCATGATGTCTACGTCCAATTTTTTCTGTCCGGTCCTATTCCACAGCTCAACGTTAGATATGGTTTGCGGCCACCGGATCTTCAAAATAGAGCGCAGACAACGGTTAACGAAAGCTTGTAGTCTGCTCGAGATGTTGGCAGAGCATTTCCATGTTTCAGAAGCATATAACAGCACTGATTTGACGTTGGATTCGAAGAGTTTCAACTTGGTGCGTAGCGATATTTTGCTAGAGTTCCACACAGGAGAAAGGATTCCAAATGCACTACGGGCTTTGTTTATTCTACTGTTAACATCCAGGTCCGTTCCGCCATCGAGTGCTATAAAACTTCCCAGATAATTAAACTGCTCGACCTCCTCTATGGTCCCCTGCCTTAGAATAACTTGTGTGCTTTGGCCCGTGGTCATTACTTTGGTCTTATTTGTGTTAATCCTTAAGCCAGCCACTTCTCCATTCAATTGCAGCGTATGACACATCTGATTTAAGCCTGCCGTGTTGTTTGCCAAGAGACATATATCGTCAGCATAATCTATGTGGCTAAGCTTGTCAAACAGACTCCATTGGATACCATGTCTTTCATTTGCACCCACCGTGGCAGTCATCACATCGTCAATCGCCAGCAAAAACAGAATTGGTGACAAGACATCTCCTTGTCTCACTCCTTGACGCACATCGAAGGAGTCGGAAAGCTGTCCATTGTGCAAAACAAAACACCTTGCGTTGTTGTACGATTCTTTAATAACAGCGACAATTTTCTCAGGGATGCCTCTCGCAATAAGCGATCTCCAGATGCACTCACGATTGACCCGATCAAACGCCTTCTCAAAATCTACAAACATTAGGTACAGCGGTGATTGGTACTCAGATGATTGCTCGAGTATGATTCGCAAGGTGTTGATGTGGTCGACGCACGATCGGCCACTGCGAAACCCCGCTTGGTGCCTATTGAGGGTAGACTCGATCCTGGACTTAATCCTCTCGAGAATAATAGTTGCCATTAACTTCGGAAAAACGGACAGAACTGTGATACCGCGCCAGTTATTACAGTTTTTGAGGTTTCCTTTCTTTGGTAACTTCACAATAACTCCATCCTTCCAGTCCCTTGGGTAAGTTTCACTCTCCCAGACAGCCTGCACGAGTTTAAGCAAAATACGGGAAGCTGCCTCAGGGTCTGCTTTTAGGAATTCTGCGGGAATACCATCAAGTCCAGCTGCTTTGTTATTCTTTAGAAGATGTATCGCATTACATATCTCTGCACTTGTTGGGGGACTGGTGTCAATACCCCTAGAAGATCTACGCATGTTGTTCAATTGTGGATTCAATTCTGCATTGTGGTCATCATTTAGCAGCGCACAAAAGTGCTCCTTCCATCTTTGTAGCTGATCTTCTATCGTCACTAAAAGGTTGCCGTTCAAATCTAACACGGGATGGTTAGTGTTAGTGCTACTACGCTGTCCGACAATGTCCTTAGTGATTTTATACAGCTCCCTTGCGTCCCCTCTTCCTGCAGCATGTTCCGCATTTTCCGCAAGTTTGTCCACCCTTGCCCTCTTGTCACGTCTCACACACCGCTGCACTGTCTTATGAGATGCTCTATACTCGTTTCGTAGAACCAATTTCCGCTGAGCATCACTTTCTGAATTGATTCTAATTTTAAGTGTTCTTCGATATGTGATTTTGTCCCAGGTGTCTTGGGATATCCAGGAATCTCTAGCTCTTGTCTGTCTTGGTATAGTTTCAGTTCCAGCTTCCATGTAAGCGCTCTTTATTTGGCCCCACAAAGCATCTACCGATAAGCCAGCATTTTGTATGTTCGATGCTTTGTCGCCGAGTGTGGTGGCGAAATTACGACGTACATTAGGGTCATTTAGAACGCTTGTGTTGAATCTTGGTCTCCTTGCTATACCCTCTGAGCGACGCTGTACAGCAGCTGTTCGTAAGCGAAGCAAACCCAGTAGCAAGTGATGGTCACTACCTGCATCAGCCTTTCTTTCGTTACGAACATCGCACAGTGACTTCCTCCATTTCTGCTGTATAATGAAGTGATCGATTTGATTTTTGGTTCGACCATCAGGAGATTCCCAGGTGATTTTGTGGCAGGTCTTGTGCGGAAATAAAGAACCCCCAATCACAAGTTGACGAGCGTTGCAGAAGTCGACAAGCATATCACCATTTTCGTTACGTTGACCTAAGCCATGCTTACCCATAACTCGTTCGAGGCCTACGTTATCAGAACCAATTTTGGCATTAAAGTCCCCCATGATGATAATAATATCGCCCCCTGGAACACCGTTGAACACCGAATTCAGATGAGTATAAAAAGAGGTCTTTTCGTCCGCTGAAGCCTCATTCGTTGGAGCGTAGCATTGAATAATGGTGACTTTTCTGATTTTTGAGCTAAACCTCGCCATCATAAGCCTCGCCGAAATCGGTTTCCAGGATATAAGACTTTTGGTAGCTTCTTTAGTCAGCATGATGCCCACACCGTTGAGTCTTGGACCTCTGTCTGCCTCCTCTTCGCCAGAGTACAACATTCTCGTTTGGCCCGATTCTGCAGTATATTCAGCTCTTCCTCTCCATTTCGTTTCACTCAATCCCAGAATGCTGATGTTATGCCGAAGCATTTCACGCTCTACCTGTTCGTACCTACCTGGTGCGTACAGGGAACAAACGTTCCATGCTCCAATCTTCGTTCGTGTTTTGTAGCCAAAAGTCCGTTTTGTTGAATCTGAAGGATTTCTTAATCTTGTTTCTGATTCATTATTGATAGCATCACGATTGCCATTGTTGTATGAAAGATGCCGCACCCCCAAATCCGATGTGCGGTTTACTACAGTCGGAGGGACTGTAGAAGGATTTACCAAAGCTGGGTTACCTCTTGGGGAATTATTACCGTTCGTTGTCATATTTCATAAAAAATACATTCTCGCTCCACTACCGTGTTTTCCCGGTTGCGGTTAATAACACGTACCTGTATAACATATTAACTACATTATACACACAAGCCTTCGATTCGACAGGCACACTACGCCTTTTTGGATGGTCGAATACATACAGATATAGGCCGCCCACTATGGGAAACAGACGCCTTTTGCAGCCGCCCACTATGGATACAGACGCTGCTTGCTGTTGCCGTTGGCCTTGCAGGATAGGCTCGTCCGCCACCAGACTTTCATACCGTTGACCGCCATATGCAGTTCCTCCGCTTTTAGGGAGCTTTTAGTACTACCCAAGGACAAGATCGTGCCCTGACCAGCAATGCTGGATTGTTTGCTTATACCGGCAGCCATTCGGTCCCCTTGTGCGTTAGCGTTACCCGCTCTCTACCGCGAGGAGGTGCACATAGGGATTTTCCTTTCATTGAGCCTAGGACCACCGAGGTGGCGTTTCCTAGCGCTCTCCAGTACTTTTAGAGAGCAGATAAGCTAGCGTCTTTAGATTTTACACGTTGCCAAGCTTTTTCAGTTAAAATTCTATCGGCTTTGTGACGATCAGGTGTAGTTTTGTTTTTGGAATATGATATATCATGCTCTTTGCACGCTTGATCTAATATATTTATTCCTGAATCTCCTCGAGCTAACCGTTCTTGGAGTTTTGTTCCAGGTCCACAAAACTGATAACCAGGCAAATGTAATTCAAAGGGTAGTTTGTGTATAACTGTGTTCAATAAACTTTCACCTTTCGCTAACTTTTGTTTACTGATGAAATTTTTCGAATAGTCAATCATTTTTATTTGATCATCCTTGCTATAGAAAGATTAGAAACTAAATAATATTTTTTTAAATAAATACTCTACATAGCTATATAGGATTCTATTTTAGTATTTGCCACTATGCGCTTCATTACACGACAATATAAATTACCTGTGCGAAACTTAGAAGTTACATCAAATCTTAAAATAAATAAAAAACATGGAAAGCTTTTCCCCAATAGTATAAGATGCCTTATTACTGGTCCATCGAACTGTGGAAAAACAAATACTATGTTGAGTTTGCTATTAATTCCAAACGGATTAAGATTTAAAAATATATATATGTATATACTCAAAATCTCTACATCAACCAAAATATGAGTTCCTAAGACAAGTAATAAAACCTATAAACAACTGCGATGTTATTTTACCAGAAAAGGCTAAGCGAGATTCTGTGTTTATTTTTGATGACATTGCTTGTGAAAAGCAGGACACAATACGAATCTACTTTAGTATGGGACGACATCATCAATTAGATAGCTTTTACTTGTGTCAGACCTATACCCGAATACCAAAACATTTAATTCGAGACAATGCAAATTTTCTAATCATCTTTAAACAAGACGATATGAATTTAAGACACATTTACAATGATCACGTTAATTCGGATATGAAATTTATTACATTCCAAAATGCATGTGCACAATGTTGGAACACAAAGTACGGTTTTTTGGTAGTTGACAAAGAGAGCCCTTTGAATGACGGTCGATATAGAAAGGGTTTTGACTGTTTTCTCAAGTTATAAAAACCGCCAACATTTCAGTATTTAGACCATTAACATTGTAATGATTGATGAAAACAGTACAGAGCAGTTTAGTGAAAAAGCCTTATCAGTAAATAGCAGTTCAATCCAGTTGGAGTCCCAGTTTTCAAAGGTCAAGACCAGTTACCTGCAGTTCAGTGAAGAGGTTTTACCAGTAAAAAGCAGTTCAGTCCAGCTAGACTCCCACTTTTCAACGGTTAAGACCAGTAACCTTAACATTAAAATTAGATTGAAACTTATTGAACAAATATTCGAGCTGATTCATAACTTTTTCTGCATTTGTCTATAAAAAAGAAACTAATATTCTAACAATATGACGATTGTAGATGTTAAATTAACAAAAGAGCTTATTAAAACGACCGATGACCTTCGAAGAAAATTCAAAGCTCTAAAGAACAATAAGACATTTTACGAATCTCAATTCGAGGAAACTTTCAAACCTATTACTAAGCCTCTAAATGCATTGATCAAAAAATCAACAATCAATACCAATCAAGACAAAGAAGAAGAAAGTAACTATTACCAAACGCCTATAAAGAAAACAAAAATACAAAACGATTCTAAAGATGAATTCACCACTCCCAAAACTTTTAACGACACTAATGTATTGTATAGTACCCAAGAAAGACCAATAGGTGGAAGAGAAACCGATAGAATTAAACGACGTCTTTTTGCAGAACAATTACCAAATGAACAAAAAATCCCAAATCCCAAAAAAATATTTTGATTTGTTCATAAATAATTCGAAAAGTATTGATAAGACATACGGTATACATTCCAAAGATGGGAAATTGTTTATTGGCAATGGGGAGTTCAGTATTATTGGAGAAAATATAAGAATAAAAAATAAAACCTTTCCAGGGACAAAAGGTCTTTATGAGTTAATAATTAAGAAAATTCCAGATAAAACTATTTACACTAAGGAAGACTTGAAAAATTACGATACCATATTAAACGATACAAATGCGTATAGGAAAGCATTTGATTCACAGAAACAAGTAAAAGGCAATGGGGGTTATAAATATAAAAAAATTATACGCTCATTTTTAGGAAAGACTTCATCAAGTTTTGATGATTCATTACAATCACCTATTTCAACTACAACACCAACAGGTAGAGGATTAATGCAATTTTCAAAAAATAAAAAAGAATATATATTTTGGGATGACCCGAATGAGCTTGTAGAGCGATTGAGACTTCTAGTTGGTTCACATCAAGCTGGACATAACAACCACTCAAATGAAATTATTTCTATTATTGAAGAACTTAAAGAGGCTAATATTATCAATTAAACAAAAATTAGAAATGCCAGTTGATAAATTCGGTCGTTTTTAACATAGAGCCCCACCCAGGGGACCCCGTGGAGAGCGTGGGGTATCTGGACCACCTGGTGAGGGTTTTCTTAAGACTGAAAACAGTGACTACAATATTAATTGGAAACAATTAAAAAACATTAAAGAACCTCAGGACCTAAACGATGCCACTACCAAAAATTATGTCGATGAAAAAATTAAGCAAATAAAAGAATATTTGAAAGATGAAATCGATAAAATTAAATTGTTAACTAAAGAAAAAAATGTTTAAGAAAAAACTTAAATAAATACATATATTTATATATCTTCATGTCAAGTTTTAAATTCGATTCAGTCAAATGTGTACCTTACACGTGACAGTGTTCAATATGTCTAACGTAAATTATAAATTAATTGTGCAAGATATCTCAAAACTTCTTAAAGAAAATAAAGAAATTATCCTTGATGAACACTATGAGGAGTTTTTAAATCTTATAAGTTTTCTCAAAAATTTTGAAAATGTCAACTGGGAGGACTCTAAGAATGGTTGTCATTTTACAAACTGTTGCTGGTCGTCAAATGAATGCCGAATTGGACCTGATACCTGTGCATGTTACATGCTTGATAATAGAATAATGAGAGTAAAGAAATTAATGTTATTATATGAAAGACTTAAATAATTTACGCATATATATATTTATATATGTATGTATATATATATTTATTATCATTTAATTAAACAATAAAAACATACTTTATTTGTATAAAAACTCATAACACTCTGTTGTTTCTATTATTTAATTTAAAAATGAGTAAAAGAGAAGTAGTGGAAGAGCTACATAAGCCCTCACGTAGGAATTATCCTAAAAGGCGAGTAGTTATCAAGGGTCTTGATGATTTATGGCAAGCTGACCTTGTAGAAATGCTTCCGTATTCAGACGAGAACAAAAACTATCGATATTTACTCACTGTGATTGATACATTTTCAAAATTTGCATGGACTGTTCCTATAAAAAACAAAACCGCTATAGAAGTCACAACAGCTATGGAGAACATATTCAATAAAGGTCGCAGGAAAAGAATTTTTCAATAAATCTTTTCAAAACTTAATGCAAAAATATCAAACTAATCATTATTCGACGTTTACTCAACTCAAAGCTTCCATTGTGGAACGATTTAATCGAACATTAAAAAACCTTATGTGGAAAGAATTCAGTACTAATGGCTCGTACAAATGGATTGATATATTACCAACACTAACTGAAACTTATAATAATTCAAAACATCGTACTATCAAAATCAAACCATCTGAAGTCAATGCTGCAAACGAAAAGCATTTGCTCTCTACAATTTATAGTTACGTGAAAATTCATATTACTCCTAGATTCAAGGTAGGAGACTCAGTTAGAATAAGTAAATACAAACATGTATTTGAAAAAGGATACACACCAAATTGGACAACAGAAATATTTAAAATAACAAAGATTCAGCGAACTAATCCAATTACTTACTTGTTAGAAGACTGTGAAGGCAACCCTATCAAAAGTGGGTTCTATGAATTAGAACTACAAAAAACCAAATTCCCCGATACATATCTAATTGAAAAAGTACTTCTTAAGAAAAAAAATAAAATGTTTGTAAAATGGTTGCGATTTTCTTCCGATCACAACTCCTGGATACCTATTCAAAAAATAAGAAAATAAAAAAAATAAAAAAAAAATATATTTGATTTAACATTTACTCCAGTTTGAAAGCCTATAAAATATCTCTTTGCTTCACAATTTCAAAAAACAAAAATTATTTAACAGACTTTGCATCGTCCACTCAAATGTATTCTAAATATATACAGCGACAGTGATGGTCGTTAAAAAAGTGTGTCAGTAGGTACTCCATGCCTAACCATATGTCAAAGACTTTCGCCGACAAGACACATTTCAAGCACTAGAATCCAATCAATCGTTCTGCACAGTTATGCTGTGTCAGCTTATTCTCTCAATTCAATTACACAAGAAGTGTAAGCATCCCCATCACACCCATCATCTTTCTTTTGTCTTAAGAATTTGAGATACAAAAAAAAAAAAAAAAAAAAAAAAATGCATGACTGCGGATTCAACATAAAAAATCACACTCATTTCTCGAACCATTGAAAAATTCCAAGACATACTTTTCATACCTACTTTTCATAATAATTCCCATATTCATCCCAATTCCATACTCAATTAACTTCATATCAATTTCCTTTATTCACTCTTTGCCTCCCCCATATCTTAAATACTGAAATTGTTTCATCTTAATCAAAATCCAACGTCCGTTGTAGCGTTTGAAGAATAAATATAAGAATCAATTATCATCATTTTTTTTTCTGGAGTTCTCGACTTAAATGAAAAAAAAAAACAACGATCGAATCCAATCGATCGCTCTGCACCACAGTTATGCTGTGTCAGCTTAATCTCTCAATTCAATTACACAAGAAGTGTGAACAATCGAATCACACCCATCATATTTCTTTTCTCTTAAGAATTTGAGATACAAAAAAAAAAAAAAAAATTCATGACTGCGGATTCAACATAAACAATCATTTCACGCACCACTGAAAAATTCCCAGTCTGAAGTGCACCTATTCCTACTGTTATTTTCTTGTATTAGGTACCCATTAGCTGAAATGATAATAAGGGTAAAATTGTTTTCATGTTCATTATTCATTTATAATCATAATTTTTTTATAATTATCTCTATTTCATTATTTTTTCAGGTGTTTTTACCGAACAGATATTCGGATCTTTCAACAAGTAGTATGGCAGTAATTGGTGGAGGAGGATATGTCTTTGAAATAACTACACAAGTTGGAGCACCGTATGAACTTAAATTTATGAGAATGAAATAACGTGTAATGTTTTTATATATAATAACAAACTTAGAAAAATATGAACATGTCATACAAATAAAATTACAAATTCCAATGTTTTAAAAAATCAAATTTATTTTTTATTTTACAGAATTTCGTTTTTATTGATCCAAGGGTTATGTTCTGGAGAGAATCCCAACCATTTCACTAAAATCTTATTTCCGCTCGCTTGTAAAACTATTTCAACTAGGAATACATCTGCGCATCTAGTTTTCATCAGCTCAGGTTCGTAAAAACCATCTTGAACTGGCTTCCCCTGGTAGTCTTCAAGAAGATATGTGATTGGTTTTGTTAATTGGACTTTTCTTATTTTAAAAACCTCAGTAGTCCAATTGGGTGTATAACCTTTTTCAAATGCATGTTTGTACTTGCTGATTCTTACTTTGTCACCAACTTTAAATTTTCGTTTGCTTAGTTTTTCTTTCTTGGTTTTGAAAATTCGTAATAGGGACTTTGAGTTTTGCTTGTTAACGTCTGCAGGTTTACATTTAATAGTTCGATGAAAAGAGTGATTGTATTCATGCAGTATTTCTTTGTAAATATTTATCCACTTATAATTGCCATTGAAACTAAATTCTTTCCGCATTTTATCTTTGAGTTCTCATTCTACGCCCGATGATGGACATATAGTCCGAATAGCGTCTCGTATATTTTTTCTATTAAACTAAAACAAATATTGTGAAAATAAAAGAAAACTGAATAAATAAAAATTACAAAATTAAAATACTATTTTGATTCGTTTTCTTATTCAATAATTATTTGAAAGTTCTATTAAATCTTTCAACAATCGAAGCCTTTAATGAGCTAATTGTGGAGTAATGGTTAATTTTATATTTTTGCAAGCTTTTGAAGTTTGTATTGAAAAATTCTTTTCCATCATCCGTTTGTTAATTTTTAGGAATCCTATAAGAATTAATAAATATTTCCTAGGTCGTTACAAAAACTGTTTCAATAAAATTGCAATACTATAAATATACATTTATGATAATAATCAATACATTCTGGCAACAACACTGCTTGGGGAGGCTTGTTCCTCGTAATTATCGTAACAAAAAAATAATTTTCCTTTTTCCACTGCTATCTTAAATTTTTCAATAACAAAAGAAAAATGGATGAAGGCGTGTTAAATGAACTAGTTAAAACCAAAAATGTTTTGCGAAAAAAGTATTTACAACTAAAAACTGGAAACATGATGAGGGGGGCTGAGTTGGAAAATACTTTCAAGCCCATTGTCGAACCCTTGAAAAAATTGGTTGAAAATGTTGACAAAGGAAAACCTCAACAGAAGGATGATTTGCCTAAGATTGTATACAAAGAGACCCCAAGACAGAGGTATGATATTAAAACGTCTAAGCGTTGTAAGCTGCAATTCAAATCTTTTGATGAAAACGACGCAGAAGAAGAAGATAACGAAGAAACAGGATCTCCAACACTTGGAATGAATAGTGTAGATAATTCGTTTTTGTTCAGTATACCAAAAAATTTAGTAAGTCCAAATAAAACATCTTTCGATCAAAAAATATTATCAGAGTCAAATTGTGATACAGTATAATATAGTCCATATTTTGATGCAAATACACAATCTATAAAAATTGGGAAATGCAGTTTTGCGATGAATGATCATAATATTAATATTGGCGATGAAACTTTCACTCCAACTCCTGGTCTCATTGAATTGGTGCTTAAGAAAAATCCACGTTAACAGAAATATACTTCTGATGACTTAGAACAATATGGAAGAATTTCACATAAAACTAATGCACATAGAATTCATCACGACAGTTCTTCTCGAATCAAGGCCAATAGAGAGATAATTATAGATACTCAAATAATTAAGGAACTTATTGACAGGCTTACAAATGAAAACGGAAAAATAGGCAAATCAAGTAGTAAGTAAGTAAGTAAGTAAGTATTCATTTTATTGGTATCTTAATATATCATTTACAAATATTTTTAATGAATTTAAAGCCGTGGCTTTGCCGTCAGCTCGGTTGGCAGATTAAAAAAAAAAATGTATATTTACAATAACAAAAATAATAAAAAAAGGTAATCTATTCAAATTCTGTTATAAGTAACTTTCTGTATTTTAATATGGCTTTCAAATAAAGAAAGAGTTTTTTCCAAGCACAATAGTTCAACAATGTAATTGTTTCTTGTAAAGTGAGCGATTTATTTTCCAAAGTATGAAATTCGATGTTGTGCAAATATGGGACATACACTAATAAGATGGAAGCAGTCTTCTTTAGCTTTCAGATTGCACAATGAACAAAACTGATGAAAGCTGTTATTATACGGTGTTCCATTAAGTCCAAGGACTTCACATCTTGTTTTAAAAATCAGAGATATCTCCTTATAAGTGTGCGCATCGTTAAAATAACTTGCTTCCATTAAATTCAGCTTCAATTGAGAATAAAGGATTCTGCTTTGTGACTTTTGGGCTTCTTTAATGAATTCAATCCTTACGGCGTCCTCGTGTGATTGGATTATTTTGTAGAGTCGTTCTTTAAAGTACAACAAATTACTATGATCCAATACCAACGTTTCTGCACAAGAATTTCCTAAGTCTTTCCACTTTGCCACCCACCAGTCCGCGTTTCTCAGTTCGTACAATGCCATTTGTTTGGTTAGCCGATTGTCTTGATGAGCCAGCACCCTTAAGATGTAGTCTGCATGTAACTTGAGAGTGTATGTGTAGATTTTAGCTAGACCCGTTTCAAGGTGCAGAGCATAGGTTGGAGTTTTTATTGGAAGATTGAACAGTTTCTTTAAAAAGCACCTTTGAAATTTTTCTATCGCCTCGAACTCATCTATTCCCCATACTTGGGCAGCATAACATAAAGAAGACTTAACAACAGCGTTAAATATCTTATATTTTGCTGACAGTACAATACGTTGATTCGAAAAGATATTTTTCCATGACATGTTAAGCAGGCTTTGCGATGAAGTAGATTTCATTGTTACATGTTCATTATAGTCCATGGTTTTGTTAACATTCACTCCTAAGTACTTATACTTTCTTACTACCTCCAAAACATTTCCATTAAAAGTCCAAGCAAAAGCATCATGATTTCGGGTAGATCTTGAGAACATCATTATTTTGGACTTGGTAGTATTAATTGTAAGTCCCCATTCAATGCAATAGGCACATAGTCGATTTATCATCAGTTGTAAGTTCTCGGGGGATTCGGAGAGAATAACCAAATCATCGGCATACAAAAGTACATTGATGGTCAGACAAGTGATTCGAACACCTCCAGGCAGACATGTTTTAACATCATTACTGAATAGTGCGAAAAGGAGAGCACTCAGAAGGCATCCTTGCTTAACTCCGGTGTCCGTTTCAAACCAGTTTGAGTGTGTTGCCCCGTCCCACACAGTTGCTCTTGAATGGGCATACATTTCTTTTATCACATGAATGAACTTCGTTGACATACCTAACAGAGAAAGCTTGTAAAAAAGTGCATTTCGGTTGACAAGATCAAAAGCAGATTTAAAGTCCACAAAGAACGCATATGTCTTCTTGTTTCTGGCTTGTGCTGCTTTAACTATTGACGTTAAGGTAAAGATGTGGTCTACAGTTGAGAAGTTTTTTCTGAAACCCGCTTGAAAGTTTGAAATTATGTTATTACCTTCAGCCCAATTTTCAAGCCTGCTGGCAAGCACACCACAAAATAGTTTAGCAATTACATTCATAAATGAGATGCCTCTATAATTTTCAACATTATTTGTGTCACCCTTTTTTTGGATCGGGAAAATGAATGCCTTCTTGAAAGATGTTGGAACATCTTGTTTATTTAGGATGTCATTAAATAAAGTTTTAAGTCGGAAAGTAAGTCCTTTTGTTCCGTTCTTGAAAAATTCATATGTTACGCCATCTTCTCCAGGAGCCTTTTCATTTTTCGTTTTAAGAATAACAGCATTTATCTCGGCAAATGTGATTTCGGAATCAAGTATTTCGTCAGATAGCAGAGGTTCAGCGTACGAAAACTTAACATCTGTTCCAGCACATAATACGTTTTGGAAGTGCACTGATAGATGCTCAGCTGTTACCCCGAGTCCTATAGCAAAATTAGAAACGTTGATCTTTTTCGTCACTTTCCAGAATTCTTTTGCGTCCTTCATTTGACCAAGTGAATATGCTTGTTGATTTTCATATTCTGTTTTTTTCTGAAGATATATTTTTTTATATCGCGAATTTTCTTCGATGTACAAATTTTTTAAATTTTGACAGTTGGAATTTCGGACTGCATTCAGAAGGGAAAAAGACTTCTTTCGAGCTTTCATGCATTCCTTGTCAAACCATTCATGTTTATACTTATTTTGTCCGCTCAAGATAGGGCTGATTGACGAGTTTTGTATGCATGCAATAAGTTGGTTTGAAAGTGTTTCAGTTGAAACAAAAGAATCGTTTAGCAGAGAGAGGTTGTTGTCTAATTTGCGTTGATACAAGTTAAGTTCATTTTGTTTCCATTTTATCCTTGGGATGAGTTGAAGGTTCCTTTCAGTTGGGATTGTATTATCAGACCATTCAACGACAATAGGCATGTGGTCTGAGTAGTTTTTAACTTGTACTTCGAAATTTCGTATGAAGTTGTGCCAGTCATTGTTTATTGCACAGTAGTCGATGACCGATTTGCCTTGTCCTCCTACGAAAGTATAATGACCTTCTGTATCTCCACTAGTACAACCATTGAGAACTATACAATCATACATCTGTAACATACCAAGGAGATTTGTACCATTTTGATTATAAATAGTGTCTTTTGAATTTCGGTTATTGAGGTTGATGGCATTTGTTGCCACACCTGGCAATGCCTCAACATAATTTCGAACTCCTGCTTAAAACGAGACAACTATTCTATTTCTATGTATGAAAGAAACAGTAGTATTATAAAACTTAAAAAAAAAAAAAAAAAAAAAACTAACCTAAAAATCTGTCCTTTTGAAGTTAAGAAGTTGCGTCAGCTCAACGTGTTTTTTGTAAAACCTAATGAAGAAAACTAAAACGTATGAACAATTATATATGAATTATTGTAAAGTTAGATTTAAGATTAATCCTTTACAGAAATTTAAAGCCATCGTAAAACTACGTTAACATTGTAAACCTTTATTTATTGAATAAAATAAAACTACGAAGCTAGACAATTTGGAATTTTTGCTGAAGCAACATTCTTTAAATTTGTTTTATCAATCCTGTACGATCATCCCCGCAACAACACCGCATCGATTCAAGCCTCAAGGTAAGGTTTTTTCACGATTTTTCCCTTAAAACTATTCGCCAAATGCCTCATTCACGTTCATCGAAAACTGATGAAGATAAAAACCAAAAGAAAGAGAAAAGTCGCCCTCCAACCGAAAATGGTGAACTCCAACTTCGCGTTCCTTCGTCTGTAGGCACAAAAGGTTCTCTGCATAACGACGACAAGGCATCCCTTTCACGAAAAAATCACCACGACGAAGCAAATGTAGGTCAATTTAACTGCAAGTCATGCGACAAAATAGATAATTCCTATATGGTTATGTGCGACAAATGTGACGACTGGCACCACTTTACATGTGTCAATGTCACCTCCTCTATTTCATCAAAAGATTGGCTATGCCCAAAATGTGCAAAGAATGTAGGTAATCCTTCTGAACAAGAGCGTAATAGCCATCCTCCAGATAACCCCACTCTCTCTAAAACGCACTCGAATGAAAACAAACAATTGTCAAGTACTCAAGTCACTGGCAAGAAACTGGCACACAAAGATACTAAATCGGTTAGTTCATCGTCTTCGCTCAAGTTAAAATTAAAAAGACTGGAAGAGGAAAGTCTTCTTAAACAAAAGCGTGACCAGGAGTACCTCGACGCCAAGTACGCACTTCTAAAACAAACGTTGTCGGAGGACGAAAGCGCACAAGAACAAGACGAAAGCGAACAAGACAGTTGCCATGACAATGAACGCCTGGAGAATTGGGTCGGTGAGCAACAGGCAAATTTAACCGAAAAGTTTATCGCACCTCCCCCACAATGCGCTCCTACAAATAGCCATGCCATTCGTCCAACAACGTCACAAGACCAGCCTTGGCCAGGCGGAATACAGAACGGGCAGATTCCACCAGCCAATACATTCCCTATCGAACACATAAGACACTCAACCGGCGATACTTTAAACCTTGGTCATTGCAACGATCGCAGCCCAGAACTCAAGAGCTCTCAAATTGCGTCAAGGCACATAATGCACAAGGAATTGCCAAGTTTCTCCGGTCGACACGAAGAGTGGCCTTTATTCATCGGCTGTTTTGAAAATTCTACTCGTGTCTGCGGTCTATCCAACGACGAAAATCTGATTCGCTTGCAGAGGTGTTTGAAGGGAAAAGCCTTGGAAGCGGTAAGAGCTCAATTGCTGTATCCTAATCAGCTTCCCAACATCATATCAACATTGCGTATGCTTTACGGTCGACCTGAAGCCATTATTAACTCACTGATAGCAAAAATAAGATCTGAACCGTCACCAAAGCACGACCAACTAGAATCTTTGATAAGTTTTGCGTTATCCGTGCGAAATATCGTGGCCACAATGGAAACCAGTGGACTTGAATCACATCTTAACAGCCCGTACTTGCTCCAAGAATTAGTTCAGAAACTGCCTAGCCAAACGAAGTTGAACTGGGGCATGTTTAAAGTAAACACTAACACAACTGATCCAGCAAACCTTTCTGCTTTCAGTCAATGGCTTTTCAAAGTTGCAGAAGGTGCTTGTCAAGTGACAGAGATCAATTTCTCGAAAGCAAATGAGCCAAAGACTGAGAAAAAGAGATCGCCTTGTATTCCGATACTTAATGTACATCAACATCCAGCGACCTCTGCCGGACTCGAAGAAAGTGGAAAATGCATTGTGTGTTCTGAAAGTTGTAAGAATATTGAACGTTGTTGCAAGTTTAAGTCGCTCCCTTTGAAACAAAAATGGGACATTGTCAATAGAAACAGCCTCTGTCGAACTTGTCTGGTGAACCACCGCCGACACAAATGCACCTCGGAGAAAAAGTGCGGTGTAAATGGTTGTCTCTACAAACACCACCAGATGCTTCATAAATACTTAGAGTCAGCTGCGCCAACGCCACGTATTGAAGAGCAAAATTGCAATGCGCATGTAACAAAAGAAAAGCAAATGTTATTTAAAATTTTACCAGTGACGTTGTATAGTGCCGGGAAAAAACTGCATACTTACGCGTTTTTGGATGACGGCTCATCAGTTTCGCTAATTGAATCAAAACTAGCGGATGAACTGAAACTCGAAGGTGAGAAAAACCCTTTGTGTCTGAAATGGACTTCAGGAATACAACAATCAGATGAAAATTCCCAAGTCGTTAATCTTCAGATTTCTGGATACAAGTCTTCAAAAATGTACCCGCTTAGTCAAGTTCGTACAATTGACTCATTGGAGTTGCCAATCCAGACAATGAACTTTGATGACATCAAAGAGCGCTTTACGTATCTGCAGGGGATTCCTGCTACGTCGTATCATGAGATTCAACCTCGAATTCTAATTGGTCTTGACCATTGCAACTTGGTAAATCATCAGAAAATACGTGAATCGAAAGTTGATGAGCCCGTAGCCGCTAAAACACGATTAGGTTGGGTAGTTTTTGGACCGCACGGTGAAAACCGAGATGGTAAACTTTTTCAAACTAATCACATAAGCTGTTCTATTTGTGACTGTCAAGTGAGAATTGATGACAGACTTGACGAGTTAGTCAAAGAATATTTTCAAATCGAAAACATCGGTTCGAAGCAAAGTAAATTGCCGATGAATGCAAACGATGCGAGAGCTCAAGCAATTTTGGACAGTTCAACGATCAACATTGAGGGAAGATACGCCGTTGGCTTGTTATGGAAAGATGAAAAGATTTCACTTCCAAACAACAGACTGCTAGCTGAACGCAGATTGTTTGGCCTTGAGAAGCAACTAAAGAAGAATCCTTTTCTTGAAGATAAACTTAATAAGCAAATCGAGTATTATTTAGAAAAAGGTTATGCTAGAAGGCTCACAAAGGATGAACAAATAGATAAAAGCCAACCGAGAATATGGTACCTCCCAATTTTTCCGGTAGTCAATCCTAACAAGCCAGCTAAGGTTCGTCTAGTGTAGGATGCAGCAGCAAATTATTCTGGAATATCCTTGAACTCAAAGCTTCTCACTGGCCCCGACACGCTACCCGCTCTTTCTGACGTACTCTTTCGATTTCGCCAACGCAAGTTTGCAATTTGTGGTGACATAAAAGAAATGTTTCACCAAATTCAGATTTTGAAAGCCGATCAAAACGCTCAACGCTTCCTATGGAGAAACAAGGCTACCGGCGAGGTTGAAGACTATTTAATGCAAGTCATGACTTTTGGCTCCACTTGTTCACCATACTGTGCTCAGTATGTAAAAAACAAAAATGCCGAGCGATATATTTCACAATATCCAAGAGCTGTGGAAGCGATAACAAGGAATCATTATGTAGATGACTACCTGGACAGCTTGGATACAGAAGAAGAGGCAGTGTTTTTTCTTGAACCAAGTTATCCAGATACATGAAAGCGGTGGTTTTGAAATCCGGAATTTCATGAGTAACTCCAGAAACGTCATCGATGAACTTGGAGAGAGATCGGTAGAATCCGATAAGATTTTCGAAAACCGTAAAGGTATAAACGAATCAGCGAAAATTCTTGGAATGTGGTGGTCGCCGGACGACGATTTGTTTTCATTCAATTGCAACCTTCGAAAACTAAGTCCAGAGGTTTGGAATGAACAACGAGCACCAACAAAAAGGGAAGTTTTGAGAACTCTCATGAGTATATTTGACCCACTGGGGCTCATTTCGAATTTCCTGGTGCTCTTAAAAATATTACTCCAAGAAATATGGCGCAGTAACACTGAATGGGATGAAGAGATTAAATGTGAACATTTTCAAAGCTGGTGCGAATGGCTTCATTTTCTACCTAGTGTGGAACAACTAAGAATCGAAAGGTCTTATTTGAGAAAAATACGATCCTACGAAGACTGTCAAGTCGAACTCCATACCTTTGTAGACGCAAGCTTATCCGCATACGCCTCAGTTGCCTACCTACGCGTCGTTACAGGAAACCAAATCGAATGTAGCTTAGTGGCTTCGAAATCAAAAGTAGCTCCTCTTAAGCTAATGTCAGTGCCGCGGCTTGAGCTTGAAGCAGCAGTGCTTGGTGTGAGGTTGGCGAAAGCAATTGTAAGAGGTCATTCAGTGCAAATACACAAACGGTATTTCTGGTCAGACTCCCAAACTGTACTCTGCTGGATCAATAGCGACAGTAGACGTTTCAAACAGTTCGTAGCATTCAGAGTTGGTGAAATTCTGGAAGAGTCGAACTCGAAGCAGTGGCGATGGTTACCTAGCGATGAAAACGTAGCCGATGGAGCGACAAAGTGGAACACGAGTAGAGAATTTTATTCGAACAGCCGATGGAACGTAGGACCTCCATTCTTATACCAGTGTGAGGACATGTGGCCTGGAACATCACAAAAATTTTCTACAAACGAAGAAGCTAGAGTGTTTGTTCATCAAATTTCTGAACTATCACCGATTATTGACTGCAACCGATTCAGCAAATGGAGGAACATAAAGAGAGTGATGGCCTACGTACTTCGTTTTGTAAATCGTGTGCGATGGGGCAAAGATGTTGTTAAAGAAGTCTGCTTGACTCCATCAGAAATTGCTGCCGCTGAAAATTACTTGTATGGACTTTGCCAATCTCAATCATATCCGATAGAATGGGCCTTGCTGAAAAAATGCAAGCATGGCAACGCAAAAAACGTCTCTCTGGCAAAAACTAGTCCATTGTTTACAACGAGTCCGTATATTAATGAGAATAACGTTATTCGCATTAAAGGTCGAATCGATGCAGCAGAATATGTAGACTTTACCTGCAAAAGGCCAATCATTCTGCCAAATAATCATCGCATAACTCAATTGATAATTAAAGATTTTCATGAAAGATTCCGGCATAGGTTTTCTGAAACCGTTGTTAACAAAATCCGACAGATGTTTTATATCCCAGCGTTGAGAACGGCTGTGAAAAAAGTTGAACTCGCATGTACGGTATGTCAAATTCGCAAAGCTAAACCTATACCACCAATGATGGGCGATTTACCACCGGCACGACTCAAAGCATTTGCAAATCCATTTTCCTACACTGGCGTAGACTACTTCGGACCTATATTTGCTTCTGTGGGAAGACGCCTAGAAAAGCGTTATGGTGTCTTGTTCACCTGCCTGACGGCAAGAGCCGTCCACATCGAGGTCGCACATAGTTTATCAAGCGACTCATGCATACTCGCCATTAAACGTTTCTGTTTTCGTAGAGGTAGACCCATTGAGCTCTGGAGTGACAATGGCACCAATTTCAAAGGCGCAAATCAAGAAATGAAGAATGCTGTTGCGAGTCTGTCGAACAACAATGAATTCGTTAGCGAAGTAATGAATGAGGGCATACATTGGAAATTTATCCCACCATCTTCTCCACACATGGGAGGGAGTTGGGAGCGCCTGGTGCGGTCGATTAAAGACGCTTTAGGGCAGATCACAACTGCTCGTAATCCCAAAGATGAACTCCTACTCAGTATGATGGCTGAAGTTGAGCTAATCATCAATTCAAGACCGCTGACGTACGTCCCTATCGATATCGAGAACGAAGAGGCACTCACGCCTAATCATTTTCTTCTTGGCTCGTCTAATGGAATTAAATATTTTTGCGAACTAGATGATAGTGCTGGAGCCTTGAGAATGAACTGGGTAGCATGTGAAAATTTCGGAAATCGATTTTGGAAACGGTGGATTAAGGAGTATCTGCCTAAGTTGACCAAGCGGTCAAAGTGGTTCGGCGAAGTAAAACCTTTAGCAGTGGGTGATGTGGTGGTGATCGTGGATGTGGATAGTCCCAGAAATACCTGGCCAAAAGGAAGAATAATAAAAATCGTTCCTAGCAAGGATGGTCAAATTCGGTCAGCCGTGGTCAAAACAAAATGTGGCGAATACCTGCCTCCAGCCACCAAGATAGCAGTCCTCGAAGTTGGTCAGCAAGGAATTGGTAACCCGAACGAGACGTTCTGCTTACAAGGGGGGATTGTTGCCACACCTGGCAATGCCTCAACATAATTTCGAACTCCTGCTTAAAACGAGACAACTATTCTATTTCTATGTAAGAAAGAAAGAAAGAAAAAGAAGTAGTATTATAAAACTTAAAAAAAAAAAAAAATAAACTAACCTAAAAATCTGTCCTTCTGAAGTTAAGAAGTTGCGTCAGCTCAACGTGTTTTTTGTAAAACCTAAAGAAGAAAACTAAAACGTATGTACAATTATATATGAATTATTGTAAACTTAGATTTAAGATTAATCCTTTAAAGAAATTTAAAGCCATCGTAAAACTACGTTAACATTGTAAACCTTTATTTATTGAATAAAATAAAACTACGAAGCTAGACAATTTGGAATTTTTGCTGAAGCAACAGCATTATTTAACGTTCTGTGAAGTGTGGTTACTTGTAAATTACTAATTCTTGCATTAAGATCACCGATTAAAAGAACGCTTTTGTTTGCTTAACGCAGCAGAATTCGATTCAGGTTTTCATAGTCTTCAGTCCACTTGTTGCAGTTTATATAGGACGGTACAATGAACATATCGTTTTTTTGAAGCAGTTTTACGACAGTTGTACCTTCGATTTCTTCATAATTAAAAGTTTTCAGTAGAGATGTTTTTATTCCGTACAAGGTTCCACCACTTGCACGTCCTTTAGTGGATGTTTTGACTGCTAAATTTGATGATAATTTATAACCTTGGAAATACTTAGTGAATGTACAAAGATTTTCAGATATAACATGTGTTTCATATAAAAAGAACATATCAAAATTATTTACATAGTTAAAAAAATCTACAAATAAAAGTTTGTTATTAAGCCCTGAAACATTATAAGACAACAATTTAAAAGTACAAGAAAATATTGAACTCACGGCATCACATTTTCAATTTTGTACAAAAGTACTGGCGCTTGGTAAATTTTGATGAAGTGGCATCACTGGTGTAGCAGCATCAACTGGATTAGACCATAGAGATTTTAAGCAAACGGCAATATACTTCTTTCCCTCTCGCTCCTATAGTCAAAATCAAATGTGAAATCCTACTTTGAGGGAAAACAACAACTGGAAACAACAACAACAACAGGTAGAATTTAATTGTTTTCCCTCAAATTAGTGATTTGACATTTCTGTTTGACGTATTCGCAAACTTCTCTATTCATGATGACGTCTATTTGACAAAGTATTTGTTTTGACAGCTTCGAAATTAAGTTGACCAAACATACTCAACAGGTGTTGTTCTCCATCATCATTTTTATATTTAAACGTATTGTTTTCGTTTAAATAAAATATTTTATCAGAAATTAATAAGGTGTTGTTTTTAATGAGAACTTGTTCTTTTGGATGTTTTGTTTTGATGATTTTTCTGTAACCAAGCAGGATTCGGCATTTAAGTTGTGCGTTTTTCGATAAGTCACGTTGTATGAATACACCTGAACCTTTAAGCTTTATCGAATTTTGCACCATTTTGTTTGCTTTCTCGTTGGACCCAACATTTATCTTGAATTTGACAGTTTTCCCGTTCTCAAACAGCTTAGATGTTTCTGTAATCTGATGTGGTTCACCGAGCAGGAGATTCGCGATTGTGTCAATCTTACTTTTGGGATCAACATTATCAGATTAGTGATTTGACCAATTTGTGATATAATTTATGTTATTTTGGATAAAACTATGTTTCGTCCTTCGGCTTTTTTGGTCACTTGTAGTGGCAATTAAAACAAAGTTTACATTGATTTTCCCAACGTTTCGACAGGGATTGCTGTCATCTTCAGGGGATCTTTATTAAACGTTATAAACATAAAACATTAGAGAAACATATAGGTACATACTCGAACAAAATTGTGTTAAACAATGAGAACTTACTTTGAAAAATGATTTAAGTTACAAAGAAAGAAATGTTTTTGTGAGATTACAAACTATTTGGACAACATTTAAATAAAGTTTTGAAAATAAACAAAATTATTAATTTTCAAAGAAAGCACTTCGGGTGGCGAAGTTTTGTCGATTTAATTATTTTGTTTTGTTGGAGGAAACGAGAGAACAGTATACAGATGAAATGTTGTGGGTATCCTGTTTCCTATTCATATTGTTGTCATTGTTTAGAATGTGCAGGGTTTCCAATGTGTAACGTTTGGAAATGTTACGCTCTGTTTGAAGTATTTGGACTCCTTCGAAATTTGGTTTGTGACCTCTCTCTAAGCTGTGTGTCGCGAGTGCAGTTTTTTCCGCGCTTGAGGATTTTATATCCGATTTGTGGTTGGAAATTCGCTGCTTTAAAAACTGCTTCGTAGTACCTACATAACAAAGATTGCACTCCTCCACATCATTTCCTAGGCAGTCGATTTTATAAACAACGTCTGTGCATTTTTCTTTTTCTGTTTTTACCTTCAATTTGCTGAAGAGTGGCGCAAGAGTTTTGTTCGATTTGTATGCCATATTTATGTTTTTATTTTTTGCTGACATCGTCTTGTTAAAATTTTCAGCAAGCTTAGGAACATAAACCATACTCTTGTAGATCGTAGTTTCAGCAACGGCTTCTTTATCAGTATGGGGTTTGTGTTTTTGTTGAAGTATTAATCCCCTAATGAGTTCACCTGGGTAACGATTGTCCAAGAGAATTTTGGTGACAATCTTCTCATTAGCGGAGTGAAATTGCCTATCACTCAACGCAAAGACCTTGTTTACAAGGTTAGAAGCTGTGTTGACGATGATATGTCTTGCTTGGTTGGAACGGAAATTTACAAGTCTTCCAGATGCGGTTGTTTTTTAATGCCAGTTGAACAAAAGGCGGTTGTTGTCGCGATGAATCTTCACATCTAAAAATGCTATCGACTTATTATTTTCCATCTCTAAGGTAAACTGGATCTTGTTGTGGAATCCGTTAAGGATTTGTAACGTTTCATCAATTTTACGGTAATCTATTACTGCAAAAATATCATCAACGTACTTTGATAAGAAACGAGGTTTTTCCTTATCAGAAAAAATTTCATCTAGCAGATAGTCGAGGACCAAATCTGCAATCGTTGGAGACAACGGATTTCCCATAGGCATGCCATGAATTTGCTTGTATATGGTGTCCTTATACTGCAAGTAGTTATTTTCTTTGAGGCAGAAGTCGAGAATTTCCAAAAATTTTCTTTGTGTTGGTTTTGTGTTTTGTTGTATTGTTTCCCATCTCTTTTTAACAATGGTTGTTGCCAATTGGACAGGAATGTTGGTAAAAAGTGAGACAACATCAAATGAAACTAGTACATCGTTTTCTGACAATTCCACATTTTTTGCTTTTTCTTTGAACTCAAAAGAATTTTTAACTGAGTAGATAGAATTTTTCGTCGCTGACTGTAATATTCTACCTACATACTTAGCAAGCTCATAGCAAGGTAATTTCATGGAAGATGATATCGGTCGCAGTGGCATATTTTGTTTGTGTATTTTCGGCAAACCATAAATAGAGGGGACTTGTGCCGTGTATGTCGTCATTCTGCTCCTCTCCCTGTCGTCAATGATATTATTTTTACTAAGCCACTTGACCATCTCATTGTTTTTGGTTTGCAACGTTGTTGTTGGGTTGTTGCGTATTGTCCTATACGTTGAGCTATCCATTAACAAATCTCTCATTCCCTCTTCATACGCTGATCTGTTCATAGCAACCGTCACATTACCTTTATCGGCCGGTACGATGATAACATTATTGTTTCTTTTTAGAAAAGTAATTGTGTCTCTGTGTACCTTCGATATGTATTTTGCGAAGCGATCTTGTTGGAAATGATGTGGAGGAGTGCAATCTTTGTTATGTAGGTACTACGAAGCAGTTTTTAAAGCAGCGAATTTCCAACCACAAATCGGATATAAAATCCTCAAGCGCGGAAAAAACTGCACTCGCGACACACAGCTTAGAGAGAGGTCACAAACCAAATTTCGAAGGAGTCCAAATACTTCAAACAGAGCGTAACATTTCCAAACGTTACACATTGGAAACCCTGCACATTCTAAACAATGACAACAATATGAATAGGAAACAGGATACCCACAACATTTCATCTGTATACTGTTCTCTCGTTTCCTCCAACAAAACAAAATAATTAAATCGACAAAACTTCGCCACCCAAAGTGCTTTCTTTGAAAATTAATAATTTTGTTTATTTTCAAAACTTTATTTAAATGTTGTCCAAATAGTTTGTAATCTTACAAAAACATTTCTTTCTTTGTAACTTAAATCATTTTTCAAAGTAAGTTCTCATTGTTTAACACAATTTTGTTCGAGTATGTACCTATATGTTTCTCTAATGTTTTATGTTTATAACGTTTAATAAAGATCCCCTGAAGATGACAGCAATCCCTGTCGAAACGTTGGGAAAATCAATGTAAACTTTGTTTTCATTGCCACTACAAGTGACCAAAAAAGCCGAAGGACGAAACATAGTTTTATCCAAAATAACATAAATTAGATCAACATTATCGTTTGGCATAGTGAGAATGATGTTTTTTCCCTTGATTTCTCTGCATTGAGCCTCCAATTCTTCCTCTAGCACATAACACCTAGCTTCAAACTGTTGGACTTTGACAGATAAGTCTTCATTTTGTTTTCGCAGGATGTTTATCTCAGCATTCAGCTTACTGAAATCTTCTTTTGAAGCGAGTTTTGCCGTTGCTTTGGCAAGTTCAGTTTTTAGGGATTCATCTATGATCGACTTTATCTTCTTAAGATCAGCAGTTGTGATCGACATATTTGCTTCGATATTAAAGGCAATTGGTTTTCCTTTCAGATTTGGTGTTTTCGGATAAGGGTTTTCTTCTGGTGATGTTAGGTTTATTTTTCTTTTGTTCACACTCATGTGATAGGAGCAGTTGTTTGAAAGCTTGTTTTACCCTTAAATTACTCAGTTTACCTGTTATATTTGGACTTTATCGGAATAATATTCAAAAAAAACTTGTTATTTTTGTATTAAGTATGAATTTTATTGAATTAAACTATTTATAAATTGAAAAAAACTCGGGAGCGTTATAAAATTGAACCAACTACTTTCACGACAGAGTTGCCAACCACAAATCATATTCTGATATAACTGAGATGCAATATAAAAACAAACATAAGCGAGAGCTACAGTACGTTTGCAACGAACTGTTGGATACCCTTTTCCCTATATTTTTGTATGTGTATGCGTTCGACTCCCACAGCCAGCCGATGTTCCAGTTTCAGAAACAAAATTCTACTTTAGCAGAAAGAACAAAATTCAATAACATTAATTTTGTGTGGTGTGATGTTCAATCAGTGCTGTGCTGGCGCAATAGAAAAAGGCGTGCGCCACGCCTAAAGTTAAAACTTTTTACTGCCAAGGCAATTGGTATGAGCTCAGTGACATTCAATTTTATTCTTGCAGATCGATTTGAACAAAACAAGACAAAACTTAAATTTTTAAAAATTTGATTTTGAATGGAAATAGCGATTATGGGTGTTTTTAACAATTCTTGGACCCCACTCTGCAACGTAACCAAGGAATATAAATCAAAGTGTTTATCTTTTTACTTCAACTGCGACCGATAGTTAAAAAACGTTAAAAAATTAACCCATTATACGATTTTTTACGGAAACGCCCCTTAAAAGTGGGCGTGGCTTAAAAATGTTTAAGAAAAATTTAAAGCACTAACTAAGCTTTGATTATTAGTCAGTATGTAGGCATATGTGTAAAACTACAGCTGAATCGAGTAGTTTTATAACGATCTTACCTGAACAAAGGTGTTTTATCAAAATCACGCCGTCACGGGCGTATTGAAAAAATTTGCACAAGAAAATGTAGAAATATTTTTCATTTAAAGAAACGGAAGGGAAAAATGTTTTAATTGAATATTGGTAGTACCTTAAATTTTTAAAACAACATTTTTCGTCCTTTCATGAGAAGTGGGCGTAAGCCACGCCCGTAAATTTTACCCCAACAAGTTTTGCCAACCTATTTCCTCTAATAACTTTTGTTTCCTAATCCCTTCCTGTTGCGGCTCCAAAATACTCTAAAGAGTGCAGTGGAAACCTGGTCCATCAGCCAGAGGACTGCTCTTTAAGTATTTTGGAAAAGTAACCAATCTAGGTTCCATCAGAGGTGTTGGACAGGAGGTCCACCTTATTTTACGAAAGGCGGAAGAGCCACTAAATCTTCGAGTTGTCGACAGAAGGTCGAAAGAGCAGAAAGGCATGAAGATGACTCATATCCAACGATGTGTGAACTATAATCACACCAACATAAATGTGGTATGGCCGAGTGTCCACCATAAAGTGTCGGACATCAAAGAAAAATCACAATGATGTGTTTTTCCCTTTCTAATATTTTCTGCGCGAAGGTCTACAAAATAAAGATTTGTCTTGTTTATAAATTCCACCATTTTAGTTGGAAAATGGTTAATTTTCTTTCCAACAAGAATATTCTTCTTAAAATAATTAATTTGGGCCGGTTTGGGCTGGGGACTTTGCGCGTTGTGTCGTAGTTTTTCACTTGCCTTTTTTAAAATAAATTATAATTGACATTATACGGCTGAACACGTCCACTGAGCCTACGAGGATCGCATCCTCAACGCATAGGATCGCGTGCAATGGTTGTATCACCGCTCTCAGTCGCACGTCTCTGCATAGATGGGCGAGATGCTGCTGCATGACTGAGACAAGAACACCACCACGCAAAAGATCCGAAGAGGATGGCTATATGGTCGGGGCGAAGTGGACAAGCCAAGCCTCCATTTTGAAGGGGAATTCAATTTTGGATTTGGAAAAGAAAGCAAGATTTTTAAATAAGAGAAGTGAAAAATTACAGATTTTTTTTTTTGAGTTGAACGAATTTGAAAAATTACAAATAGCGTTTTTATTGAAAGCGAAAATAAGTCAAGAGGATACATTTGTGCCAAAAAGAAGAATTGCGAGTGATTGAGGACACCTGGAGTTAGAAGGATATTCTTGTTGGGACTTTAGAATTTTACCAAGCTAAGTATTTTTGTGTCTGGTTGGGACCAGGAATTTTAGCTTGTTTATTGTTTGTTTAATTTGTTTTTAATTCGTTTTGTTTGTGACCCTATGTGGGGCAAACAAATTTAGTTGTGTAGGCCTTCGCTGAATCTTCGTTTTCCTCCCAAGATTGTGGGACTCGTGACCTTTTTTCTTTTGTACATTCCATTACCATTGTGATTTTCCTTTGTGTCACCGGGACACAAAACATTGTTTTCAGTTTTTATTTTTGTCAAAACTTATTCTTAGTTTCGAGAATTAGCCTTCTGCTAACCTCCAAACATCTTTGTTCTATTTTTCTTTTTGTTGAAAAGACTCTGGGTTTTCGTCCAGGCCTTCTGCCAAGGTTTCCCAGCCCATTCCCTTTAAAATCAATAAAAGATTCGAATTTCCCATTGGGAATAATAATTCCATTGTTTATTTCTTAAAATTGAAGACACTTTTCAGCTTCCATTTGTTAAGGCAAACTACCATAAAAGTTTCCTGGCGCCCACTTGTAACTGAGTACACCCTGTACTCTATTTACACATAATTCAAATTCGTCGTTTCTTTTTATTAATCGAGCGCGATTACTAAAACATTGTTCTTATCGAACCCACTCCCAGCTGAGCTAACGGGAGACAGCACTGCGTTTGCTGTCTGGCTAGGGATTATTTTTTTTTTGTTTATCTCTTTTTTTTTTTATCAAACACACCGGCGTTTGACGTTTCGCGTTTAATTAAAATTCTCATTCTTAAATCTCAAGTCGTGTTGCACATCGTCGTGGTGCATTCGTTTGTTATTTTTTTTTAATAAATATAATCGCGTTTTGCTTGTGGATTCGGATAATCCAAGTAGTTTCAAATAATATATATTATATTCGATCGCGGTCGTGTGTTTGATCGGTTTCGTTTGTTTTTGTTCTTAGTAAAAAAATATTTCTAGCAATTGGCGCTCCAATCTGTGGGGCTTGTTTAGGAAATTTTTTGGAATTCTGTGTTGTCCTGTGCTTAGAGGAAGCGTTAGGGAAGTGTGTGAAATTTTTGTTTTTAAAAATAATTTACTTGGTGTTTTTTTTTTATTTTATTTAGGTGCAGTGTGAGTGGTGTTCCTGTTCCTGGGAAGTGATAATTCACCAAACAACATTATCTACCTATCGTGTTTTTTTGCCTTGATAAAGCCTTGAGTAAGGCAAACAAATTGTGAGTTTTTTTTTCTTTATCTTTTCGGATTTGTTTTTTTTTGTAGTTTATTGGTTGTTTCGATATTTCTTTTTTGTATAAACATTTTTCTTGAACAAAAAAGAATATCGAAAGTAGTTTGTTTATCCATCCATTTTGAGTTGAGAGTAGCGTCGTCGCACTCTAACTGATAGCTTTAATTTTTTGTTGTGTTTTTTTTTGACGTTTGGTCAAAATAATTTTATTCATTTTCAGGGTTGCCCCTTTAATTTTTTATAGTATTTAGGTAAAACATTTTGAAAATTTTTTTTTTCTCAGTGAAATATTTTTTTTGCTTTTATCTTTTTTGCGTAAATTTTAAATTTTTATTTAATTAGCGATTTTATTTATTATTTTTGGAAAAGGTGTTTTTTTTTAAAGTGAGAACTTAGAGTATTTTTTTGGGAATAATTTTGTTTTTATTATTTTTTTTTTTTTTTTTTGGTTTTCGGTTTTGAGCTTAGTTTTTTGTTTTGTTTTTTTTTTTTTTTGAAAAATGGACGTTAGTCAAATAAATAGATTGACACAGGAGGAAATTTCTTACGAAATTGAGAGTAGGGGTTTAGCGTTAGGGACTGTTGAGGAGATGCGTAAGACGCTTAGGGCCGCTTTGAAATTACAGCGTAGGGCTTCTTTTGTAGCTCCGGCTTACCCATTCACTTTTGATGTGGATCAGGTGGCCGTAGAGAATAAATAAGAAGAAATCACGAAACTTTTGGAGAATCCTCCGAATTCAGAGACTTCGAAGGAGTATCTAAAAATCTTAACGAAGATTGAGTGGGGGTTAAGGAGAATGGATAGGTTGGTCCCTGAAAATGAGTTGCAGGAGAAATGTAGGCTAGGATTAAAAAATAAATTAATAATGGCTTTGGCAGATTTAGATGGGGATGATGAGGATGAAGAAGAGGAAGATGAGGAAGAAGAAGAGGAAGTAGAGATAGTTACACAGAAAAAGAAGATTTTAGTGGAAAAAGAACTTGAAGTTGAACATAGGAGGAGTAAGTCGGTGATCACTTCTGCCAGTGCACCGATTGGTATAGGAGAGGCAGACAGTAGGAGTAGGGATATTAGTGGGCAAGTTAACACCACAGTAGAACAGGTGGTAGTAAATACAGAAAAGTTTCAGAATTTGGCTAAGTGGGATGTGAAGTTCACTGGGGAGCGCTGTGGTGCCTCAGTGAACTCATTCTTAGAAAGAGTTGAGGAGTTGAGACAGGCTAGGGGGGTTTCAGAAAACCAACTTTTTAAGGCAGCGGTCGAGCTTTTCGTAGGAAAAGCTTTAATTTGGCTTAGGGCGATTAGGATTTCGGTTGGTTCGTGGCAAGAACTTGTCAAGGAGTTGAAACTTGAATTCTTGCCACCGAACTATGATGATCAGCTTCTCGATGAGATTAGGCGTCGTACACAAGGCAAAGATGAATCCATCGGAGTCTATGTGACGACAATGCAGAATTTGTTTGGTAGGTTAACCGATCAAATCTCAGAAGGTAGGAAGCTGTCAATGATTCAAAGGAATTTGACACCTTTCTACCAAACTCAGCTTGGTTTGGCTAAACCAAGTTGCGTTTCGGATTTGGTTGCTTTAGGTAGGAATTTAGAAGTGGTTAGGGCGAATGTGGAAACGTATGTTCCACCACCTAGTGTTAGGAATAATAGGACTTTGCTAGAGCCGGATCTAGCATATGTAGGTTTTGATTCTTCTGAAGTTTTGGTTGTTTCAGACAACAACCCAACTTCTCATCAGGCCCAAATTTCATCCCAACCCCGACCTTCGTCTAGTATTAGGTGTTTTAATTGCAATGGATCAGGCCATTATGCAAATAGGTGTTCTGCTCCTAGGCGTTGTTTTGGTTGTGGCGCTGCAGGCGTCTCGAGACAAAATTGTAGAAAGTGTTCGGGAAATGGGCAACGGACTCCTGCGCCAGCAGGGCGGGAAGTCCGAAGACGTTGACAGGGTTGCCTGCTGGTAGCCAGTCGGCGGATGTTATTCATTTAGGGTTTACTCTCGAGGCAAACGGTAATGATAGGAGACCATTTTTGAGTGTTAGTGTTTATGGTTCTAAATTTTTAGGTCTATTAGATTCAGGAGCTTCTAGAACCATAATAGGTAGGGATGCCTGGTTAATGATAGGAAATGTAGGGCTTTCTTTGAAAAAAGACTCTGTTCACTGCGTGTGTTTGGCAGATGGAACAAGAGTTGAAGTTTTAGGAGTGATCTCTCTTCCAATCATAGTTGATGATAGGGCAGTTTTAGTTGACTGTTTGGTCATCCCTTCTCTGCCACATACGGTGATTCTCGGCGCAGATTTTTGGGCGCTGTCGGGTATTGCCCCGGATTTAAGATCACGGATGTGGACTTTTTCAGAGCAGGACAATCCTGTTTCAATATGTTCGATTACAGAACGATCTGAGTTGAGTGCTAGGGAAATTGAAACATTAGAAGAGCTTATAGGAGATTCTTTTAGGAAAATGCCTGAAGGCTTAGGGTGTACAAGGTTAGTTAAAAACAAAATAAGGACGTCGGCGGAACCGATAAAACAACGATATTATCCGGTTTCCCCGGCAATGCAGGAACATATTGATAGGGAATTAAATGAGATGTAAGAGGCAGGAGTTATTGAGAGATCGACAAGTGCTTGATCGTCTCCAATACTTTTAGTTAAAAAGAAAGACGGCTCCTATAGATTCTGTGTGGATTATAGGAAGCTCAATAAGAATACTAATAGGGATGCTTATCCACTTCCGTATATTAATTCAATTTTAGATAGGCTTCGGGGTGCTAAGTTCTTGTCTTCTTTAGATATCAAGTCAGCGTATTGGCAGATACCTATGGAGGAAGAATCTAAGCCCTTTACTGCTTTTACGGTACCTGGGAGGGGTCTGTTTCAGTTTAGGAGAATGCCGTTCGGTCTGCATAACTCACCGGCGACTTGGCAGAGGTATATCGACACAGTTTTGGGTGCCGACCTGGAGCCATTCGTCTTCGTCTATTTAGACCACATCATCATCATTTCAGAAACTTTCGAGAAACATCTCGAAATTCTGAATGAGGTGATGAAAAGGTTGAGTGAGGCAGGATTAAAAGTGAGTAGGGAAAAATGCAAATTCTGCATGCCCTCTCTTAAATTTTTAGGTTATATAGTGGATCGAAATGGGTTACATGTAGATCCAGAAAAAGTGGAAAGCATGATTAGGATTCCAGCACCAAAAAATATTAAAGAAGTTAGGAGTTTTATAGGGACAGTTTCGTGGTACCGTCGTTTTGTACCAAATTTTGCAGAATTGCTTAGGCCTTTGTCAGATCTGTTGAAGAAAAATAAAAAGTTCATTTGGAGTCAGGAATGTGAGGATAGTTTTAGGAAGGCAAAGGAGTGTTTGGTGAGAGCACCTATACTCACTTGCCCAGATGTTAAACGACCATTTGTCGTTTAAACAGACGCGTCAGATTACGGTATCGGTGCGGTTCTTTCACAGAACTTTGATGAGGGAGAAAAGGTTGTCTGTTACCTTAGTAGGTCTTTGAATAGGAACGAAAGAAACTATAGTACCACCGAAAAAGAATGCTTGGCTGTACTTTGGGCTATTGAGAAGTTGCGCCCGTATATCGAAGGTGTTCGGTTTACGGTTGTGACAGATCATTACTCTTTGGTATGGTTAAGCAATCTTAAAGATCCACAGGGTAGGTTGGCTCGTTGGGCCATTAGGTTACAGCAGTTTGACTTTGAGATCATTCATCGCAAGGGCAAAGAGCATGTGGTTCCGGATATGCTTTCTCGAGGAGTGCCACAGTTTGGTGGTATCTCAGATGAGGATTTAGACCCTTGGGTGGCTAAAATGATTTCAACAGTCAATGCCAATCCGCTAAGATTTCCAGCTTGGAGAGTTGAACAAATGAAGTTGTTCAAACTGGTGAAGCCAAATCATGTCGTAGTACATGAAACTAATCAGGAGTGGAAGAGAGTGATAGGTAAAAATGAAAGATTAGGTATTTTGCAGGAGAACCATGATAGTCCGTTAGCAGGACACATGGGTGTTAGGAAAACTTTCGCCAGAGTAATGGCAAAATTTTACTGGCCAAAAATGAGGGCCGATATAACCAGGTATGTTAGGAATTGTAAAGTTTGCCAACAGGTAAAGCCGGTGAATGATAAGCCAGCTGGTTTGATGACGGAGAGGGTAGGAATCAAATCACCATGGGAGATGATTTGTATAGATCTGGTAGGTCCACTTCCTAAGTCGAGTAGGGGTTTTACATACATTTTGACGGTAGTGGATTACTTTTCAAAGTTTCTACTACTCTTTTCGCTGAGGTCGGCTACGGCCAAATCAATTTGTAGGAAATTAGAAGATAATGTCTTCCTTCTTTTTGGCATTCCCAAGGCGATCGTTTGTGACAATGGTCCTCAGTTCCGTTCCAAGGAACTGAAAACGCTTTGCCAGGCGTACGCTTCTGAATTAAAGTTCACAGCCCATTATTATCCGCAGGCGAATCCTGCGGAAAGGATAAATCAAATCATTAAGACGACGTTGAGGGCTTACGTCGCTGAAAACCACAGAGTCTGGGATTCACAGCTGCAGAAGGTGGCGTGCGCGATTCGCACGTCACAGCATGAGGTTTTAGGAGTTTCTCCTTACTATGCAAATTTTGGAAGGGAAATGGTGACTTCTGGTCGTGAAGTACCATTGGTGGATGATAGCTCCGAAACGGTTCAAGATCAGATCGAGATCGAGAATCGTTTCAAAGAGCTTAGAGTAGATATTTAAAAAAATTTGCAAGCAGCATCTAAGAGATCTGCACAAGCCTACAATCTTCGTCGGCGTGATGTTCAATATCACCCCGGCGAACTTGTGTGGCGAAGAAACTTTTCGTTGTCGGATGCCGCGAATTATTACGCCGCGAAATTAGCACCGAAGTTTGTCGGTCCGTTGAGAATTAAAAAGCGTTTGTCACTTTGGACTTACTTGCTGGAAGACAATAATAATAAAGACCGCGGAACTTGGAATGTCAAGGATTTGAAACCGTATACGGACGCATCCGATCTGTAAAGTAACGTAGCTTGATTTTTTTTTTGTAAAAAGTAGTAAAGTAACGTAGCTTGATTTTCTTTTTTTTTCCGCTTGAATTTTAATTTCATTTTACTTTGATTATTAGATTTTTGATTTTGTTATTTATTTTCTTTCCCGGGCATCTCTTTGAAAATGTATTACAATTTTTATGAATTGTAAGTACATTTCCTAGGAGGTGAGGGTGGGATTTGTTGCCAATGCCAATCCGCTAAGATTTCCAGCTTGGAGAGTTGAACAAATGAAGTTGTTCAAACTGGTGAAGCCAAATCATGTCGTAGTACATGAAACTAATCAGGAGTGGAAGAGAGTGATAGGTAAAAATGAAAGATTAGGTATTTTGCAGGAGAACCATGATAGTCCGTTAGCAGGACACATGGGTGTTAGGAAAACTTTCGCCAGAGTAATGGCAAAATTTTACTGGCCAAAAATGAGGGCCGATATAACCAGGTATGTTAGGAATTGTAAAGTTTGCCAACAGGTAAAGCCGGTGAATGATAAGCCAGCTGGTTTGATGACGGAGAGGGTAGGAATCAAATCACCATGGGAGATGATTTGTATAGATCTGGTAGGTCCACTTCCTAAGTCGAGAAGGGGTTTTACATACATTTTGACGGTAGTGGATTACTTTTCAAAGTTTCTACTACTCTTTTCGCTGAGGTCGGCTACGGCCAAATCAATTTGTAGGAAATTAGAAGATAATGTCTTCCTTCTTTTTGGCATTCCCAAGGCGATCGTTTGTGACAATGGTCCTCAGTTCCGTTCCAAGGAACTGAAAACGCTTTGCCAGGCGTACGCTTCTGAATTAAAGTTCACAGCCCATTATTATCCGCAGGCGAATCCTGCGGAAAGGATAAATCAAATCATTAAGACGACGTTGAGGGCTTACGTCGCTGAAAACCACAGAGTCTGGGATTCACAGCTGCAGAAGGTGGCGTGCGCGATTCGCACGTCACAGCATGAGGTTTTAGGAGTTTCTCCTTACTATGCGAATTTTGGAAGGGAAATGGTGACTTCTGGTCGTGAAGTACCATTGGTGGATGATAGCTCCGAAACGGTTCAAGATCAGATCGAGATCGAGAATCGTTTCAAAGAGCTTAGAGTAGATATTTAAAAAAATTTGCAAGCAGCATCTAAGAGATCTGCACAAGCCTACAATCTTCGTCGGCGTGATGCTCAATATCACCCCGGCGAACTTGTGTGGCGAAGAAACTTTTCGTTGTCGGATGCCGCGAATTATTACGCCGCGAAATTAGCACCGAAGTTTGTCGGTCCGTTGAGAATTAAAAAGCGTTTGTCACTTTGGACTTACTTGCTGGAAGACAATAATAATAAAGACCGCGGAACTTGGAATGTCAAGGATTTGAAACCGTATACGGACGCATCCGATCTGTAAAGTAACGTAGCTTGATTTTTTTTTTGTAAAAAGTAGTAAAGTAACGTAGCTTGATTTTTTTTTTCTTTCCGCTTGAATTTTAATTTCATTTTACTTTGATTATTAGATTTTTGATTTTGTTATTTATTTTCTTTCCCGGGCATCTCTTTGAAAATGTATTACAATTTTTATGAATTGTAAGTACATTTCCTAGGAGGTGAGGGTGGGATTTGTTGCGGTAAATTTTACCACAACAAGTTTTGCCAACCCATTTCCTCTAATAACGTTTGTTTCCTAATCCCTTCCTGTTGCGGCTCCAAAATACTCTAAGGAGTGCAGTAGGAACCTGGTCCATCAGCCAGAGGACTGCTCTTTAAGTATTTTTTAAAAGTAACCAATCTAGGTTCCATCAGAGGTGTTGGACAGGAGGTCCACCTTATTTTACGAAAGGCGGAAGAGCCACTAAATCTTCGAGTTGTCGACAGAAGGTCGAAAGAGCAGAAAGGCATGAAGATGACTCATATCCAACGATGTGTGAACTATAATCACACCAACATAAATGTGGTATGGCCGAGTGCCCACCATAAAGTGTCGGACATCAAAGAAAAATCACAATGATGTGTTTTTCCCTTTCTAATATTTTCTGCGCGAAGGTCTACAAAATAAAGATTTGTCTTGTTTATAAATTCCACCATTTTAGTTGGAAAATGGTTAATTTTCTTTCCAACAAGAATATTCTTCTTAAAATAATTAATTTGGGCCGGTTTGGGCTGGGGACTTTGCGCGTTGTGTCGTAGTTTTTCACTTGCCTTTTTTAAAATAAATTATAATTGACATTATACGGCTGAACACGTCCACTGAGCCTACGAGGATCGCATCCTCAACGCATAGGATCGCGTGTAATGGTTGTATCACCGCTCTCAGTCGCACGTCTCTGCATAGATGGGCGAGATGCTGCTGCATGACTGAGACAAGAACACCACCACGCAAAAGATCCGAAGAGGATGGCTATATGGTCGGGGCGAAGTGGACAAGCCAAGCCTCCATTTTGAAGGGGAATTCAATTTTGGATTTGGAAAAGAAAGCATGATTTTTAAATAAGAGAAGTGAAAAATTACAGATTTTTTTTTTTGAGTTGAACGAATTTGAAAAATTACAAATAGCGTTTTTATTGAAAGCGAAAATAAGTCAAGAGGATACATTTGTGCCAAAAAGAAGAATTGCGAGTGATTGAGGACACCTGGAGTTAGAAGGATATTCTTGTTGGGACTTTAGAATTTTACCAAGCTAAGTATTTTTGTGTCTGGTTGGGACCAGGAATTTTAGCTTGTTTATTGTTTGTTTAATTTGTTTTTAATTCGTTTTGTTTGTGACCCTATGTGGGGCAAACAAATTTAGTTGTGTAGGCCTTCGCTGAATCTTCGTTTTCCTCCCAAGATTGTGGGACTCGTGACCTTTTTTCTTTTGTACATTCCATTACCATTGTGATTTTCCTTTGTGTCACCGGGACACAAAACATTGTTTTCAGTTTTTATTTTTGTCAAAACTTATTCTTAGTTTCGAGAATTAGCCTTCTGCTAACCTCCAAACATCTTTGTTCTATTTTTCTTTTTGTTGAAAAGACTCTGGGTTTTCGTCCAGGCCTTCTGCCAAGGTTTCCCAGACCATTCCCTTTACAATCAATAAAAGATTCGAATTTCCCATTGGGAATAATAATTCTATTGTTTATTTCTTAAAATTGAAGACACTTTTCAGCTTCCATTTGGTAAGGCAAACTACCATAAAAGTTTCCTGGCGCCCACTTGTAACTGAGTACACCCTGTACTCTATTTACACATAATTCAAATTCGTCGTTTCTTTTTATTAATCGAGCGCGATTAATAAAACATTGTTCTTATCGAACCCACTCCCAGCTGAGCTAACGGGAGACAGCACTGCGTTTGCTGTCTGGCTAGGGATTATTTTGTTTTTTGTTTATCTCTTTTTTTTTTTTATCAAACACACCGGCGTTTGACGTTTCGCGTTTAATTAAAATTCTCATTCTTAAATCTCAAGTCGTGTTGCACATCGTCGTGGTGCATTCGTTTGTTATTTTTTTTGTTTAATAAATATAATCGCGTTTTGCTTGTGGATTCGGATAATCCAAGTAGTTTCAAATAATATACAGGGTGATTCACCAGCGTTGTGCCAAAAAGCTATAGCGTGTAGGTTAAGTTGAGACAAGAAAAAAATCGTATGGGAGGGGGGGTCTATTCCCCTCCGTTTAGCCGGGAGGGGCAATTTTCTGAAAAATTGACCTATTTTGTAAAAAAAAATATTTAAAATCAACGGGTTCGTTTACAACACCGTGTTATACCTTTTTGGAAAGCCAAAAACTTCTCCTTTTATTTTGTTTTTAAATTAAATTGTTTTAACGAATAGTTTAAAAAATATAAATTTTCAAACTCAAAATTTTTAAAAAAAAATTTGAAAAAATAATTTTAGAACTAATTTATTTTAAAATTTTACGTATTTAAGTATAATTTTTGTTCTCAGAATTCAACGCTTCCATTAATCTTTAATCCAACACTGAAAACCGTATGGCTCTACGACTTTTTGTTGCCAAGGTATTCAAAAATAACCGAACCTACTTCTTCACAGGTTTTCTTGTTTTTGTGAAGAAGTAGGTTCGGTTATTTTTGAATACCTTGGCAACAAAAAGTCGTAGAGCCGTACGGTTTTCAGTGTTGGATTAAAGATTAATGGAAGCGTTGAATTCTGAGAACAAAAATTATACTTAAATACGTAAAATTTTGAAAAAATTTAGTTTTAAAATTATTTTTTCAAATTTTTTTTCAAAATTTTGAGTTTGAAAATTTATATTTTTTAAACTATTCGTTAAAACAATTTAATTTAAAAACAAAATAAAAGGAGAAGTCTTTCCAAAAAGGTATAACACGGTGTTGTAAACGAACCCGTTGATTTTAAATATTTTTTTTTACAAAATAAGTCAATTTTTCAGAAAATTGCCCCTCCCGGCTAAACGGAGGGGAATAGACCCCCTCTCCCTTAAGATTTTTTTCTTGTCTCAACTTAACCTACACGCTCTAGCTTTTTTGCACAACACTGGTGAATCACCCTGTATATTATATTCGATCGCGGTCGTGTGTTTGATCGGTTTCGTTTGTTTTTGTTCTTAGTAAACAAATATTCCTAGCAAAGGAGAGCACTCAGAAGGCATCCTTGCTTAACTCCGGTGTCCGTTTCAAACCAGTTTGAGTGTGTTGCCCCGTCCCACACAGTTGCTCTTTAATGGGCATACATTTCTATTATCACATGAATGAACTTCGTTGACATACCTAACAGAGAAAGCTTGTAAAAAAGTGCATTTCGGTTGACAAGATCAAAAGCAGATTTAAAGTCGACAAAGAACGCATATGTCTTCTTGTTTCTGGCTTGTGCTGCCTTAACTATTGACGTTAAGGTAAAGATGTGGTCTACAGTTGAGAAGTTTTTTCTGAAACCCGCTTGAAAGTTTGAAATTATGTTATTACCTTCAGCCCAATTTTCAAGCCTGCTGGCAAGCACACCACGAAATAGTTTAGCAATTACATTAATAAATGAGATGCCTCTATAATTTTCAACATTATTTGTGTCACCCTTTTTATGGATCGGGAAAATGACTGCCTTCTTGAAAGATGTTGGAACATCTTGTTTATTTAGGATGTCATTAAATAAAGTTTTAAGTCGGAAAGTAAGTCCTTCTGTTCCGTTCTTGAAAAATTCATATGTTACGCCATCTTCTCCAGGAGCCTTTTTATTTTTCGCTTTAAGAATAACAGCATTTATTTCGGCAAATGTGATTTCGGAATCAAGTATTTCGTCAGATAGCAGAGGTTCAGCGTACGAAAACTTAACATCTGTTCCAGCACATAATACGTTTTGGAAGTGCACTGATAGATCCTCAGCTGTTACCCCTAGTCCTATTGCAAAGTTAGAACCGTTGATCTTTTTCGTCACTTTCCAGAATTCTTTTGCCTCCTTCGTTTGACCAAGTGAATATGCTTGTTGATTTTCATATTCTGTTTTTTTCTGAAGACATATTTTTTTATATCGCGAATTTTCTTCGATGTAAAAATTTTTTAAATTTTGACAGTTGGAATTTCGGACTGCATTCAGAAGGGAAAAAGACTTCTTTCGAGCTTTCATGCCTTCCTTGTCAAACCATTCATGTTTATACTTATTTTGTCCGCTCAAGATAGGGCTGATTGACGACTTTTGTATGCATGCAATAAGTTGGTTTGAAAGCGTTTCAGTTGAAACAAAAGAATCATTTAGCAGAGAGAGGTTGTTGTCTAATTTGCGTTGATACAAGTTAAGTTCATTTTGTTTCCATTTTATCCTTGGGATGAGTTGAAGGTTCCTTTCAGTTGGGATTGTATTATCAGACCATTCAACGACAATAGGCATGTGGTCTGAGTAGTTTTTAACTTGTACTTCGAAATTTCGTATGAAGTTGTGCCAGTCATTGTTTATTGCACAGTAGTCGATGACCGATTTGCCTTGTCCTCCTACGAAAGTATAATGACCTTCTGTATCTCCACTAGTACAACCATTGAGAACTATACAATCATACATCTGTAACATATCAAGGAGATTTGTACCATTTTGATTATAAATAGTGTCTTTTGAATTTCGGTTATTGAGGTTGATGGCATTATTTAACGTTCTGTGAAGTGTGGTTACTTGTAAATTACTAATTCTTGCATTAAGATCACCGATTCAAAGAACGCTTTTGTTTGCTAAACGCAGCAGAATTCGATTCAGGTTTTCATAGTCTTCAGTCCACTTGTTGCAGTTTATATTTGGACGGTACAATGAACATATCGTTTTTTTGAAGCAGTTTAACGACAGTTGTACCTTCGATTTCTTCATAATTAAAAGTTTTCAGTAGAGATGTTTTTATTCCGTACAAGGTTCCACCACTTGCACGTCCTTTAGTGGATGTTTTGACTGCTGAATTTGATGATAATTTATAACCTTGGAAATACTTAGTGAATGTACAAAGATTTTCAGATATAACATGTGTTTCATATAAAAAGAACATATCAAAATTATTTACATAGTTAAAAAAATCTACAAATAAAAGTTTGTTATTAAGCCCTGAAACATTATAAGACAACAATTTAAAAGTACAAGAAAATATTGAACTCACGGCATCACATTTTCAATTTTGTACAAAAGTACTGGCGCTTGGTAAATTTTGATGAAGTGGCATCACTGGTGTAGCAGCATCAACTGGATTAGACCATAGAGATTTTAAGCAAACGGCAATATACTTCTTTCCCTCTCGCTCCTATAGTCAAAATCAAATGTGAAATCCTACTTTGAGGGAAAACAACAACTGGAAACAAGAACAACAACAGGTAGAATTTAATTGTTTTCCCTCAAAGTAGTGATTTGACATTTCTGTTTGACGTATTCGCAAACTTCTCTATTCATGATGACGTCTATTTGACAAAGTATTTGTTTTGACAGCTTCGAAATTAAGTTGCCCAAACATACTCAACAGGTGTTGTTCTCCATCATCATTTTTATATTTAAACGTATTGTTTTCGTTTAAATAAAATATTTTATCAGAAATTAATAAGGTGTTGTTTTTAATGAGAACTTGTTCTTTTGGATGTTTTGTTTTGATGATTTTTCTGTAACTAAGCAGGATTCGGCGTTTAAGTTGTGCGTGTTTCGATAAGTCACGTTGTATGAATACACCTGAACCTTTAAGTTTTATCGAATTTTGCACCATTTTGTTTGCTTTCTCGTTGGACCCAACATTTATCTTGAATTTGACAGTTTTCCCGTTCTCAAACAGCTTAGATGTTTCTGTAATCTGATGTGGTTCACCGAGCAGGAGATTCGCGATTGTGTCAATCTTACTTTTGGGATCAACATTATCGTTTGGCATAGTGAGAATGATGTTTTTTCCCTTGATTTCTCTGCATTGAGCCTCCAATTCTTCCTCTAGCACATAACACATAGCTTCAAACTGTTGGACTTTGACAGATAAGTCTTCATTTTGTTTTCGCAGGATGTTTATCTCAGCATTCAGCTCACTGAAATCTTCTTTTGAAGCGAGTTTTGCCGTTGCTTTGGCAAGTTCAGTTTTTAGGGATTCAACTATGATCGACTTTATCTTCTTAAGATCAGCAGTGGTGATCGACATATTTGCTTCGATATTAAAGGCAATTGGTTTTCCTTTCAGATTTGGTGTTTTCGGATAAGGGTTTTCTTCTGGTGATGTTAGGTTTATTTTTCTTTTGTTCACACTCATGTGATAGGAGCAGTTGTTTGAAAGCTTGTTTTACCCTTAAATTACTCAGTTTACCTGTTATATTTGGACTTTATCGGAATAATATTCAAAAAAAACTTGTTATTTTTGTATTAAGTATAAATTTTATTGAATTAAACTATTTATAAATTGAAAAAAACTCGGGAGCGTTATAAAATTGAACCAACTACTTTCACGACAGAGTTGCCAACCACAAATCATATTCTGATATAACTGAGATGCAATATAAAAACAAACATAAGCGAGAGCTACAGTACGTTTGCAACGAACTGTTGGATACCCTTTTCCCTATATTTTTGTATGTGTATGCGTTCGACTCCCACAGCCAGCCGATGTTCCAGTTTCAGAAACAAAATTCTACTTTAGCAGAAAGAACAAAATTCAATAACATTAATTTTGTGTGGTGTGATGTTCAATCAGTGCTGTGCTGGCGCAATAGAAAAAGGCGTGCGCCACGCCTAAAGTTAAAACTTTTTACTGCCAAGGCAATTGGTATGAGCTCAGTGACATTCAATTTTATTCTTGCAGATCGATTTGTACAAAACAAGACAAAACTTAAATTTTTAAAAATTTGATTTTGAATGGAAATAGCGATTATGGGTGTTTTTAACAATTCTTGGACCCCACTCTGCAACGTAACCAAGGAATATAAATCAAAGTGTTTATCTCTTTACTTCAAAACTGCGACCGATAGTTAAAAAACGTTAAAAAATTAACCCATTATACGATTTTTGACGGAAAGGCCCCTTAAAAGTGGGCGTGGCTTAAAAATGTTTAAGAAAAATTTAAAGCACTAACTAAGCTTTGATTATTAGTCAGTATTTAGGCATATGTGTAAAACTACAGCTGAATCGAGTAGTTTTATAACGATCTTACCTGAACAAAGGTGTTTTATCAAAATCACGCCGTCACGGGAGTATTGAAAAAATTTGCACAAGAAAATATAGAAATTTTTTTCATTTAAAGAAACGGAAGGGAAAAATTTTTTAATTGAATATTGGTAGTACCTTAAATTTTTAAAACAATATTTTTCGTCCTTTCATGAAAAGTGGGCGTAAGCCACGCCCGAAATTCAATAATTTCTTTTCATACACAGTTTGTAGTTTCTACTAAGAGACGCAAGATGCTTGCGGATTCATTATAATTACCGTTTATTTGCAAAAACAATTTTTTTATCTTTTTAGTGAAAAGTGGGCGTCAGCCACGCCCAAAATCAATTTTTTTGATTTCTTACACAAGATGTTTATGTGCAAGTAATATCCACAAAATTTTATGTTTTTCGCTTTAATAAAACAATTACTATTTTATAAAAACAATATTGATGGTTTTGTATGAAAAATGGGCGTCAGCCACGCCCAAACTGAAATTTTTTTATTTAGTTGGAAGAAAGTTTACCTGAACCTTGCTCGTGCAAAATTTAAGCTTTATGCTTTTATCATAACTGTACAAAAAACATAATTTAATTTTACCAAATTGAGGTTGTTCAACAAAAACGGCGATTGTGGGCGTGTTTGTGAGCGGATTTTACCGGTTCAAGAACTTAGCCTTACTCCTGAACCAAAAATTATATATACCAAATTTCAGCTTTCTAGCTCAAAAATTGCGACCTCTAGAGAGTATAAATACGGACGGACGGACGGACGGACATGGCTAAATCGACTAGGCTCTTGATTCTGAGTCAGAATATATATACTTTACTTTTCTATACCTAACGGTATTATTTCTCTATGTTACAAACTCCACACCAAATACAATATACCCATTCTATGGAATAGGGTATAAAAACGGATCATCTCGTTCGGCCACACTTTTTCTGTTGCACCTCCAAAATCCTTTGAAAATATCCTATTTTCCAATTTTAATTTATTATTAGCTATCTCAATATTAGTCGTTTTTCTGTTTAAGTTCACAGCAGAGCCTGAGTTGTAAAAAAAATGTGTGTTTCTTTTCTTCAGAGACTACAGACAGAGCATAGCATTCGTATTTCGTTTCTCCTACGGAGTGTGTTCAGATTGCGCTCTACGAGCTCCAAATAAATAGATGGGACAGACTGAGCTAAAAGCGGAACAAAAATATAAACGTCAAAAGTGATACGCTTGTTCCCAACCAATTCAATTGCTTGGAAAAAAAAACATAATTAAAATGTGCCGCCGAAGGTATTTTAAATGTTAAACAAATCTTTTTTTCGGGTTTTTCAAATGGCATGAGAAAAGGAAATTAATGGGATATCAAATTCGTTTAATTAATAGTTCAGAGCGTTTTGAAATTTGAACACAACTGGTTCATAGGTTCAGAGCGAGCTCGATATTCGAACTCTGTTCAGAGCTCTTTTCTGAACGAAACAAGAAAAACGCCGAGTAATGGAAATAAACTATTACAATCAGGGAACAAGACTTCCTTGTTACATTCAAGCAGTCGTTTTAAATCGAAAAGTATATTAAGATGTGAGATTCCATTAAAGGACTTATTACTTTTATTTTGTGAATAATTTCGGTTATGATTAAATAGTATGAAAAAAAATTATTACTGCATGCCGACCTAAATCGATAAAGTTAAATTTTGTCGCTTGTGATATTTACACGTTTCCATCAATCTGTCATAAATTTTGCTCAAAGGTTAAAATTTATAAATTCTTAAGTCGTAAAACGCTACTTTGTACCGAAACAAACACAATAAAATTAATTTAACAATTTAAATCAACCATAATTATTGTTTGATTGAAACTTTTGAAGATTTTAATCTTTTGACAGCACCTTTTTATCAACAAATGTTTTCAAGAAGTGCAATTCAATTTGTTAAAAGGTGGATTAACTTGATAATATAATTGACACGATGGCAGCTGAAAATATCATTTTTAATGAGTTAAGCTCAAAAATGCAAGTACTGATAAATCAAATAAAAGAAACAGAATAAAGCTTTCGCATTTGGTTTCCACCCGAAATTGCAATTTTTAAAAGTTTAGAACTTTAATTTTTGTAGGAGAGAAGTATTAACCAGAAACCGTTTAAGGGTTCGCAACGATTCGCATAACTTGTATGAAAATTGTATCTTTTACAAAACTCATTATTTACATTTATTAACAAATCTGTCTTTACCCTTTTGGGGGCCCTGGGCACTTTTCGAAAATGGGGCCCCTGTATGATTATATAAAAATGTTATATTGTGCAATAAAAATATGCAGAAAAAATCACATAATCACATAACTTTGAATTAATATTTATTCTTTTAATTTTTTAAATAAATAATATTTATTATTAAATTGCTTATACCATTTCGTTTGTTGTTGTTTTGCAGCGCAGCGCGTTCATGAAGTTGGAGTGGAGTTGACTTGTTGCTGACTGCAACTTCAAATTGTAAGTGCAACGTACTACTGCTGCAGCTACACTATTTTCTAAATTTTCTAAAAACATGACTTAAATTTGAAAAAAAATTATTCAAAAATAACGGTAACTCCTACAATACCACGCTTAACCTTTTTGTAAAGCCAAAAACTTATTATTTTAATTGTAATTTTAAATGAAGTTATTCTGTTGAACCGTTTTCAAAATATTAATTTTCAAACTCTAAATTTTGAAAAAAAAAAAATTAAAAAAATAATTTTAAAACTATTTTTTTCAAAATTTTACGTAATTAAGTATTATTTTTGTTCTCAGAATTCAATGCTCCCATTAATTTAAAATCCAACACTGAACACCGTATGGCTCTATGACTTTTTGTTGCCAAGGTATTCAAAAATAACCGAACCTACTTCTTCACAAAAACAAGAAAATCTAGCCTTACGGGATATGGCACAAGTGATCATTTAGCCAATTTTTTCGTGTTTTTGTGAAGAAGTAGGTTCGGTTATTTTTGAATACCTTGGCAACAAAAAGTTGTAGGGCCATACCATTTTCAGTGTTGGATTAAAAATTAATATGAGCATTGAATTCTGGAAACAAAAATTATACTTAATTACGTAAAACTTTGAAAAAAATTAGTTTTTCAAATTTTTGTTTTCAAAATTTTGAGTTTGAAAATTAATATTTTTTAAACTATTCGTTAAAACAATTTAATTTAAAAACAAAATGAAAGAAAAAATGTTTGGCTTTCCAAAAAAGTATAACAGTAAACGAAGCCGTTGATTTTTAATATTTTTTTTTACAAAATAAGTCAATTTTTCAGAAAATTGCCCCTCCTGGCTAAACGGGGGGGGGGGGGGGGGAATAGACCCCCTCCCATATGATTTTTTTCTTGTCTCAACTCAACCTACACGCTCTAGCTTTTTGGCACAACGCTCGTGAATCACCCTGTATATAACTTTGTAACCAATTTTAAAAATTCATCCATAATTTTGAAACACATGAGCTGTGAAATAGCATTCTAAAGAATAATAAATATCGATCACTTTTCCATTGAGATTAATCGCCCCCTAGTGCAGCCCTTCCTTAAGAAATGTTAAGTGTGTCTTCTCCATGTTCAGCAAAGAAAGTACGAATTCTGATCATTCTTTATGCATCTAAAATTGTATCGAAATATTTTTTTTCTTGATAATAGACCAATAGAGGTTAATTGATATTTCAGCAATTTGGGGGCCCCTGGTGATTGCGGGGCCCTGGGCCCGGGCCCAGTGGGCCCAGTGGTAAAGAGGGGTCTGCCTTCAAGGAACTATATGATGTATTAGAATTGGCTTTGATAAATCCAGATATGAATCATGTTGTTTTTATACCCTATTCCATAGAATGGGTATATTGTATTTGGTGTGGAGTTTGTAACATAGAGAAATAATACCGTTAGATATAGAAAGTATATATATTCTGACTCAGAATCAAAAGTATAGTCGATTTAGCCATGTCCGTCCGTCCGTCCGTCTGTATGTATACTCTCTATAGGTCGCAATTTTTGAGCTAGAAAGCTGAAATTTGGTAAAAATAATCTTTGATTCAAGAGTAAGGCTAAGTTCTTGTTCCGGTAAAATCCGCCCACAAACACGCCCACAACCGCCATTTTTGTTGAACAACCTCAATTTAATAAAATTAAATTATGTTTTTTGTACAGTTACGATAAAAGCATAACGCTAAAATTTTGCACACGTAAGCTTTAGGTAAACTTTCTTCCAATCAAACAAAAATATTTGAGTTTGGGCGTGGCTTACGCCTATTTTTCATACAAAACCATCAATATGGTTTTTATAAAATAACAATTGTTATATTAAAGCGAAAAACATTAAATTTTGTGGGTCTTACTGGCACATAAACATCTTGTGTATGAAATCAAAAGAATTGATTTTGGGCGTGGCTGACGCCCACTTTTCATAAGAAACTATACAAAAATTGTTTTTGTAAATAAACGGTATTTATAATGAATCCGCAAGCCAAAATTTTGCGTCTCTTAATAGAAACTAAAAGGTTTCTGTATGAAAAGAAATTTTTGAATTTTGGGCGTGGCTTACGCCTACTTTTCATGAAGGAACGAAAAACGCAGCCTTAAGAATTTAGGGCATTTCCAATGTTTAATTTAAATATTTTTCCTTCCGTTCGTTATTTGAGAAATATATCTATACATTTTGTTTTGTACATTTTTTCAATACGCCCACTTTTAAAGGCGTGATTTTGGTAAAATACCTTTGTTCAGGTAAGATTGTTTAAAAACTACTCGATTCAGCTGAAGTCTTACACATATGCCTAAATACTGATCAAAGCGCAGTTAGTGCTTCAAATTTTTAAGACACCCACTTTTAAGGGGCGTTTCCGTCAAAAGTCGTATAATGCATTAATTTTTTTATCGTTTTTTAACTTTCGGTCGCAGTTTTGAAGTAAACAGATGAACACTTGGATTTATATTCCATGGTTACGTAGCAGAGTGTGGTCAAAGAATTGTTAAAAAAAACACACATATCGCTATTTCCGTTCCAAATCTAATTTTTAAAAATTTAAGTTTTGTCTTGTTTTGTTCAAATCGATCTGCAAGAATAAAATTGAATGTCACTGAGCTCATAACAACTGCCTTGGCAATAAAACGTTTTAACTTTGGGCATGGCGCACTCCTTTTTTATTACGCCAGCACTAATTGAACATCACACCGCATAAAATTAATGTTATTGAATTTTTTTCTGTCTGTTAAAGAAGAATTTTGTTTCTGAAACATCGGCTGTTTGCGGGAGGCAGACGCATGCACATACAAAAATATGGGGAATAGGGTATCCAACAGTTCGTTGCAAACGTACTGTAGCTCTTGCTTATTTTTTTTTTATAGAAATATGCACCAAATAGATCAGAACCACTTTGATCACGATATCTTTTGGAAATATTTGTTCATGCACGAACATTTTGATACACGCATTGTTCTTTTGTTTTGTCATTCGAAAATATTTCCAAAGAAACAATTTATCGTACATTGGCTTTTTTTTGTTGTTGTTGTTGTTGGGGTGCAAATCAACAAATCATTGTAGCCCCAGTGTAGGTTGTGTTAAATGGGCACGAAATTTAAATATTAACGTGGTATAATTGCATGCCAAAACCATGTAATTAAAAATTGTACTTAAAGTATTGTCGGTTATTGAAATTTTTGCGACATATAGTAACATTAAATGAATTGGCATATGCCTTTTTTACATTTGAAATGCACTTTTGGTTGCATTATTTATGGCCCCTTACTGCAAGTCAGTGGTGCAAGACCGATTCGCAGAGAGGAACTGCATAATATTTGATGGTGTTAATGGGACACTGTGGCGTATGAGTGTTATTAAAATACATTTGTATATCAAAATCGTATATGTAATATAGGAATTACTAACCTAAGCATATGCTTGGGTTCCAATATTGGAACTTGTTTCATATTTGAATTAATCTAACATAATATTTAAATAATTTACGTGCACAAGAGGGGTTTATTAATACCCTTAACAAAAATCAACACTGTGCGAGCGTTCAGAAGGGTTGGATAGGAGAATAAAGGAATCACCGATTCACATTGATTTTGAACTTCTGTAAGTCACAATGAGAGGAAAAAACTAAACCAGGTAATAAGCGTATCAAATTCATGTAGTTCGGCTAAAAATTAGTCTCCATACTTGACAGTAAGTCTGAAATTAATCTTAATGAGGTTATCATACGCTCAAATCTACCGGAGTGAAAGTTAAAAGTTTGGCTACTTTACCCGTTATGTCCGTCGCTCGCGTTGCTTATGAGCCCCTTTCCATAAGAACTTTTATTTAATCGAGCAGTCAGTTAAATCCGTCAACGCAACGTATACGACGGATATTATGAGTCGGAGCCTTAAGACGCAAGTTCCTTGTCAATACCTTTGAAGGCTTAATTGAGTAAACATTTTGTTTTAATATAGTTGTATAGTATATTGTTTAATTAATGAAAATATTAAATGTGAATTTTTATGACGAGTGTGGAAACAGACTGGACCCTGGATTGTGTTGGCAGCATAGAAAGAGAACACTTAACAACCACCGGCGTAAGTGGTTCTCTGTTTTTGTCTACAAATTGAAAATCTACTCATGTCTATGTTAATTAAAAATGTTTAAATATGGTAAAGTAAAATAAAATACACATTTATAACTAAATTGATGGCAACAGCCAAAACGAATCCAGTATTGTTTTTCGACCAAATTGTGGCAGATCAAAAATGAGTATAGGGTTACACACAATACCATAATTGCCATAATTAAAAAAAAAATAACTTATTTATCTTATTTAACTTATTCAAAACCAAAAAATTAAATTATAATAATACAAGCAATAGGTATAAAGAATAATATCCGTTCAGACCGACCAGTTCTGTGTTCACACACAAGCTTTGTTCTTTGAACTTTGCCAGGCTGGACATTCCCAAGAGTTGTGAAAGAACCTGGGGTTTTTATGCTCCCATTACAAATTACAGCTTATTCGTTATTCGTCATCTCAACGCACCCTGGAAAAATACCTAGATCTAAAGGCATTATATATATGTACATACTATAGTATAACCATTTGAGGTGCGCCATCTATCGACGGAAAACTAACCTCTTGGTCTTAGAGGTTTTTCCCTAGATTACCATGGGAAGCAACAACAACAATTGTTGTACGTTCCACCATATATTAATTGTTATCGTTGCTTCCCATGGTAAACTAGACAAACACCTCTGAAATCAAGAGCTTAGTTTTCCGTCGATAGATGGCGCACCTCAAGTAGTAGTACTATAGTTTATATATACAATGTTAAAGGGTGTTTCCATAGTTGTATTTTTTATTATTCTGTGTTAACATAAATACAAGATATAATCTTTTAAAAATATAAAGAATAAATGTTACCAAAGTATAGTACTAGAAAATAAAAATAAACTAAATTTTGAACTAGAAATTAAAACTAATCAATTAGAAGTTGAGAAATACAGAAATATCTTCTTCTTGAAAATGGTTGTTGAAAAGGTTCTCTGTATTTCGATTGGCGTTCCACAATCGAAGAACAGATTGTGTAAAAAGATTGTGATATGATGTGATGTTCTGATAATGTTCGATGAATTTTTGAAAAACGTGGATGTATCTCACCAATGACGCTCGGGCCATAATTGGCAGCTGTCAATTTTCAGAACTACCTATAAAAATGACACAATATTTAAAAAATTCTGTCTTATTTAGACACCGTTTACAATATCGTGACAAGTTGAGGTTTTTCAAAAAACTCTTTGTGGCACTAAATGTCATACAGTTGAATGAAATTTTTTGTCTGCATGCATTTAAATGCCATTTGTCTCATAGTACTTTAAAAATTACCGTTCTAATGTTTTATTTGAACACGTTTATACTGAAGTATTAGCAGTGCAGACAAAAGAATAATATTTATGTTTAGCTGATGAGCTTCAATAACATGGTTATTTTTTTTTTTACTTTTTCCAGAGCTCCAACACTAATTGCTGTACTTTTTCCACACCTTAATATCAATCTGAATTCTTCATTTGATACATTCATCTGTCATCTTACTTACTTCCGACCAATAATCAGGTAAGACATAGTTTTAGACCTTTTTCGTAATTAATTTAATATTGGAAAATGAAATCATTTGTTACTCGAAAGTTGATAACATTAATATGGTTCGACTTAAGTTTCTTATCGCCGATCTTGCTTTGTATTATCACACTAAGAAATACAAAAATAAATATCTCGACAATCATGTGAGCAGTCAGTGATTGGGCGAATAAAATATTAAAAATGCCATTTAATCAATAAAATTTAAAAAAAAATTTAATTGTTAATGTGTGGGTTATTATTTATACGACTAATCAGCTGTCTTTATTTTGTATCTAAGTCATACGATTTTTGAGGCTTCTTTTGTTATGGACTGTCAAATTTTTAAAATTCAAACATAAGCGAGAGCTACAGTACGTTAGCAACGAACTGTTGGATACCCTATTCCCTATTTTTGTGTATGTGTATGCGTTCGCCTCCCGCAGCCAGCCGATGATCCAGTTTCATAAACAAAATTCTTTTTTACCAGACAGAAAAAGATTCAATAACATTAATTTTGTGTGGTGTGATGTTCAATTAGTGCTGGCACAATAAAAATAAAATGCACGACTGGGTCGCACAAACTTGCTCTAATGTGTGACAGTGGTCTAAGGGTTTGAGATTTTGATAAAAATAAATTTTTCAAAATTCTTAAATAAATACTTAAACTAATTTGAGCTGAAAAAAAAGTATGCCATTTTATTTCTTGGATAAATTTGAATTTATGAGAATAAATTTATAAAAATCTGTTGAGCGGTTTTTGAGAAAAAAAGTTTTTTTTGAAAAACTTTTTGAAAAAAATTTAAAAAAAAAATTCAAAAACGCCAGTTTATAGGTATTCAGCAAATACATTTATTTAAAATTTTTAGAAAAAAATTTAATAAGCAGTTTTCAAAATATTAATTTTTTAAATTTTTTTTAAAAAAATGCTTCTAAAAATACAAAAAAATATTTTTCAAAAATATTGGTATGCAATACAAATTGAGTCACCTACAGCTATATGTGTGTTAAATTTCGAAAGAATCGGTTGAGTCGTTTTCGAGTTAGTCGAAAGCAAAAAAAACGGCCCTATGGAAAGTACCGTTCTTAGCCATTTTAAAAAAAATTTTTTTCAGCCATATGATTGGTCGTACCTAAAAACCAACACTTATTTTTTTTAAATCGAAATCGTTAGAGCCGTTTTTGAGAAAAATAAGCTTTAACGTAACGGTTGTATGGCAGGTACCGTTATTTTTTGAGCTAAAAAAAAAATTTCAATTTCCCCTCTGTACAATACCTAAGAAAGTCTATATACCAAGTTTGAAGCAATTCGGCCCACCCGTTTGGGCTGTAGGTCTCTATACATACAGACAGACAGACAGACAGACAGATAGACAGACAGACAGACAGACAGACAGACATACAGACGGACAGAATTTTTAGACCATCTTTTTTCGTCTTCGCTATCATCGTAATGTCATGTTTGATTGTTATCTCAAAACTTTTTTTTTCGACGAATGCATAACTTGCCTTATAGTACCTATAATCGCAAGTAAAAAGCGTGTGCCACGCCCAAAGTTAAGACTTTTTATTGCCAAGGCAATTAGTATGAGCTCAGCGACATTCAATTTTATTCTTGCAGATCGATTTGAACAAAACAAGGCAAAACCTAAATTTTTAAAAATTAGATTTTGAATGGAAATAGCGATTATGGATGATTTTAACAATTCTTGAACCACACTCTGCTACGTTACCAAGGAAATTAAATCTAAGTGTTAATCTTTTTACTTCAAAACTGAGACCGAAAGTTAAAAAACGTTAAAAAATTAATGCATTATACGACTTTTGATGAAAACGCCCCTTAAAAGTGGGCGTGTCTTAAAAATTTGAAGCAATAACTAAGCTTTGATCATTAGTCAGTATTTAGGCATATGTGTAAAACTACAGCTGAATCGAGCAGTTTCTAAGCGATCTTACCTGAACAATGGTATTTTATCAAAATCACGCCTTTAAAAGTGGGCGTATTGAAAAAATTTACTCAAGAAAATGTAGATATTTTTTTTCAAAAAAGGAACGGAAGGGAAAAAAATCTTAAATTGAATATTGGTAAATTTTTTAAATTTTTAAAACAACGTTTTTCATTCTTTCATGAAAAGTGGGCGAAAGCCACGCCCAAAATTCAAAAATTTCTTTTCATACACAAACGTTTAAGTTTCTACTAAGAGACGCAAAATTTGAGCTTGCGGATTCATTATAAATACCGTTTATTTGCAAAAACAATTTTTTATAGTTTCTAGTGAAAAGTGGGCGTGATGGTTTCGTATGAAAAATGGGCGTCAGCCACGCCCAAACTGAAATATTTTTATTTAATTGGAAGAAGTTTTATCTAAAGCTTACGTGTGCAAAATTTTAGAGTTATGCTTCTATCGTAACTGTACAAAAAACATAATTTAACTTTACTAAATTGAGGTTAATCATCAAAAATGGCGACTGTGGGCGTGTTTGTGGGCGGATTTTACCGGTTCAAAAACTTAGCCTTACTCTTGAACCAAAGATTATATATACCAAATTTCAAGTTTCTAGCTCAAAAATTGCGACCTCTAGAGAGTATACATACGGACGGACGGACGGACGGACGGACGGACATGGCTTAATCGATTAGGCTTTTGATTCTGAGTCAGAATATATATACTTTACTATACCTAACGGTATTATTTCTCTATGTTACAAGCTCCATACCAAATACAATATACCCATTCTATGGAATAGGGTATAAAAACATTGGATATGTGTACTGGAATGATCCTAATGAACTTGTCAATCGACTAAGACTTTTAATGGCATCTAAAAATGCTGGAAACAAAAACCACCAAAATGAAATCAATTCTATTATTGAAGAACTAAAGGAGTCAAATATTATATATATTTAAACATAAGCGAGAGCTACAGTTCATTTGCAACGAACTGTTGAATACCCTATTCCAACATAAGTAGCGATTGTGACAAACTTTTTATTTAATATATAAAATTTTCACAGTTCGAGTGTGTGTGACAGGGAGAGGGAATGTCACGCAGTTTAAAATCTGACAGGAAATAAGATCGGAGAAGCATTTGGAACGTTTATTCAAATTACATTTAAATGTTTTTAAATTGCCTAGGATGTCTTACATTTGTTTTCACCATACTAAAACTTTTGAGCTAAGTTTTCTTCCATAGCACTGCATATTTATGTATTTCTATAGTAATATTGAGATGATTAACGAACTATGGAGAAGTTGCAGAGGCTTTTTATTCCCGCTTATTGGAGATACTGGATTACTAGTGCAACAAACGAGGAGTTGCACATATACAAAAATCTGTTAGATGGGAATACAATATAAGCATAGGTATATACAATGGACAATGCAGATGGCCAGCTTTATGAGGCATGTTCATAAATCGGTAAAATTTTGGCACTTCTTATTTATACCGAAGACAGAAAAGAAAAGAAGTTGTGTTACTAAAAGTAATTTGTAAGAATTTGTTTTATTTCAAAATGGAATCCTGTTGCAAGTGAAATATTATCACTAAAGAAAGGATGCACTTATTACAATATGGAAACTGCGCTTAGTCTCGTTATTAAAAACTTTCATGAAGTTTTCTAACTTTTGCAAGTTAAATTTAATCACAATCGAATACATGCCATCAATATTGTATTTTGATCAAATGTATTAACTTTATTAATTAATTTCATAAAAGTTGTTTTATTTAAAAAAATCTTAATCTAAGTGCCTGGAGAAGCGAGTGAGCCTTTCGCTAGTAAGATGAATAGAGAAGAGACTAAAGAGCAAGGAAAAAAAAAATATACAGGGTTACAAGTATTATAAACAATATAAAATTAAGAAAGAATTACCTTTGTTTTTTGATTTTCGATTTTTTTTAAATTAGTTAGCTGGCAATGACCTTTTAGTATCAACTTGCGAAGAATCAAAGCGCAAGCTTGCTAGTTGCCTTGAAATGGTATGTCTGTTCACTTACAGCTACATTAAGTGAACATAGTTAACATTTATAACACAATTCAAATTTATGTTTAATGACTAAATGCAAAACAGAATTGCGTAAAAAAGGTCCTGTTAAAAGCACCCTTTAGTATCAACTGGCGAACAATCAAACCAAAACTTGATAGTTCCTTTAAAATGTTATGTCTGTTCACTTACAGCTGTATCGAGTGAACATAGTTAACGTTTATATCACAATTCAAATTTATGTTTAATGACTAAATTCAAATTAGAATTGTGTGGAAAAAGGTCCTGTTGAAAGTTTATTAATACTTTTCGAAGCGACCGGGCTTTCGCTTGTGTATATGAATAACAGTTTTTGCGCTAAAAAGGAAAGAATAATATAGATGTAAAAACATTATAAAGACCATCAAATATTTCCCATTAAATTACCTTTTTTAGATTTTGATTTTCTTAATATTAGTTAGCTGGCAATGACCCTTTAGTATCAACTTGCGAAGAATCAAAGCGCAAGCTTGCTAGTTGCCTTGAAATGGTATGTCTGTTCACTTACAGCTACATCAAGTGAACATAGTTAACATTTATAACACAATTCAAATTTATGTTTAATGACTAAATGCAAAACAGAATTGTGTAAAAAAGGTCCTGTTAAAAGCACCCTTTAGTATCAACTGGCGAACAATCAAACCAAAACTTGAAAGTTCCTTTAAAATGTTATGTCTGTTCACTTACAGCTGTATCGAGTGAACATAGTTAACGTTTATATCACAATTCAAATTTATGTTTAATGACTAAATTCAAATTAGAATTGTGTGGAAAAAGGTCCTGTTGAAAGTTTATTAATACTTTTCGAAGCGACCGGGCTTTCGCTTGTGTATATGAATAACAGTTTTTGCGCTAAAAAGGAAAGAATAATATAGATGTAAAAACATTATAAAGACCGTCAAATATTTCCCAATAAATTACCTTTTTTAGATTTTGATTTTCTTAATATTAGTTAGCTGGCAATGACCCGTTAGTATCAACCTGCCAAGAATCAAAACGCAAGCTTGCTAGTTGCTTTGAAATGGTATGTCTGTTCACTTACAGGTACATTAAGTGAACATAGTTAACATTTATAACACAATTCAAATTTATGTTTAATGACTAAATGCAAAATAGAATTGTGTAAAAAAGGTCCTGTTAAAAGGACCCTTTAGTATCAACTGGCGAACAATCAAAACCAAAACTTGATAGTTCCTTTAAAATATTATGTCTGTTCACTTACAGCTGTATCGAGTGAACATAGTTAACATTTATATCACAGTTCAAATTTATGTTTAATGACTAAATTCAAAATAGAATTGTGTGGAAAAAGGTCCTGTTGAAAGTTTATTAATACTTTTCGAAGCGACCGGGCTTTCGCTTGTGTATATGTATAACAGTTTTTGCGCTAAAAAGGAAAGAATAATATAGATGTAAAAACATTATAAAGACCGTCAAATATTTCCCATTAAATTACCTTTTTTAGATTTTGATTTTCTTAATATTAGTTAGCTGGCAATGAACCGTTAGTATCAACCTGCCAAGAATCAAAACGCAAGCTTGCTAGTTGCTTTGAAATGGTATGTCTGTACACTTACAGCTACATTAAGTGAACACAGTTAACATTTATAACACAATTCAAATTTATGTTTAATGACTAAATGCAAAATAGAATTGTGTAAAAAAGGTCCTGTTAAAAGGACCCTTTAGTATCAACTGGTGAACAATCAGAACCAAAACTTGATAGTTCCTTTAAAATGTTATGTCTGTTCACTTACAGCTGTATCGAGTGAACATAGTTAACATTTATATCACAATTCAAATGTATGTTTAATGACTAAATTCAAAATAGAATTGTTTGGGAAAAGGTCCTGTTGAAAGTTTAATAATACTTTTCGAGGCGACTGGGGCTAGTGTGTATGTATAACAGTTTTTGCGCTAAAAAGGAAAGAATAATATAGATGTAAAAACTTTGTAAAGATCGTCAAATATTTCCTATTGAATTACCTTTTTTAGATTTTGATTTTCTTAATATTAGTTAGCTGGCAATGACCCTTTAGTATCAACTTGCGAAGAATCAAAACGCAAGCTTGCTAATTGCCTTGAAATGGTATGTCTGTTCACTTACAGCTACATTAAGTGAACATAGTTAACATTTATAAGACAATTCAAATTAATGTTTAATGACTAAATGCAAAATAGAATTGTGTGAAAAAGGTCATGTTAAAAGAACCCTTTAGTATCAACTGGCGAACAATCAAAACCAAAACTTGATAGTTCCTTTAAAATGTTATGTCTGTTCACTTACAGCTGTTTCGAGTGAACATAGTTAACATTTATATCACAACTCAAATTTATGTTTAATGACTAAATTCAAAATAGAATTGTGTGGAAAAAGGTCCTGTTGAAAGTTTATTAATTCTTTTCGAAGCGACCGGGCTTTCGCTTGTGTATATGTATAACAGTTTTTGCGCTAAAAAGGAAAGAATAATATAGATGTAAAAACATTTTAAAGACCGTCAAATATTTTCCATTAAATTACCTTTTTTAGATTTTGATTTTCTTAATATTAGTTAGCTGGCAATGACCCGTTAGTATCAACCTGCCAAGAATCAAAACGCAAGCTTGCTAGTTGCTTTGAAATGGTATGTCTGTTCACCTACAGCTACATTAAGTGAACATAGTTAACATTTATAACACAATTCAAATTTATGTGTAATGACAAAATGCAAAATAGAATTGTGTAAAAAATGTCCTGTTAAAAGGACCCTTTAGTATCAACTGGCGAACAATCAAAACCAAAACTTGATAGTTCCTTTAAAATGTTATGTCTGTTCACTTACAGCTGTATCGAGTGAACATAGTTAACATTTATATCACAATTCAAATTTATGTTTAATGACTAAATTCAAAATAGAATTGTGTGGAAAAAGGTCCTGTTGAAAGTTTATTAATACTTTTCGAAGCGACCGGGCTTTCGCTTGTGTATATGTATAACAGTTTTTGCGCTAAAAAGGAAAGAATAATATAGATGTAAAAACATTATAAAGACCGTTATTAGTTAGCTGGCAATGACCCGTTAGTATCAACCTGCCAAGAATCAAAACGCAAGCTTGCTAGTTGCTTTGAAATGGTATGTCTGTTCACTTACAGCTACATTAAGTGAACATAGTTAACATTTATATCAGGATTCCGATGTAGATTGAATGACTTCATTCAAAATAGCATCGTGAGAAAAAGGGTGCTATTGAAAGTTACATTTTATAACAATCGGATACTACTAATTTTTAGAGGTTTCTTACTTTGTTAATTTATTACATACAATTGGTTTAAATGAAACAAAATCTTTTTCTTAGTTTCTGGAGAAGCGATTGAGCATTTCGCTAGTATGGTAAATAGAAAAGAGACTTCAGAGCTCAAGAGAAAGAATTATGCAGAATTACAAATACTAAACAGAAAACAATATATTTTCGACTGAATTACCTTTGCTCGAAACTTGATTTTGAAAAAATTAGTTAGCTAGCGATGACCTTTTTGTATCAACATATTAGCGAACAAATCAAATGAAAACTTTCTAGTTCCTTTGAAATGTTATCTGTTCAATTACAGCTACATCAAAAGAACATAGTTAACATTTTTAATCAGGATTCCAATGAAGGTTTAATGACTTCATTCAAAAAAGCATCGTTAAAAAAAGGGTGCTATTGAAAGTTACATTTTATCGTGATCGAATACATGCCATTATTGTTTCATGGCAAGTGCGACTATTTTCGTAATTAACACAATTTATGGAGCTTTCTTACTCTATTAATTAATTGTTTAAAATTTTTTTTATTCAAATAAAACCTTTTTTTCAGTGTCTGGAGAAGCGATTGAGCCTTTCGCTAGTAGGGTAAATAGAGAAGAGACTCTTGATTTTAAAAAAAGAAAGAATTATACAGAATTACAAATACTAAACAGAAAAGAAAATATTTCCGACAGAATTACCTTTGCTCGAAACTTGATTTTGAAAAAAATAGTTAGCTAGCAATGACCTTTTTGTATCAACATATTAGCGAACAAATCAAATGAAAACTTTCTAGTTCCTTTGAAATGTTATCTGTTCAATTACAGCTACATTAAAAGAACATAGTCAACATTTATATCAGGATTCCGATGTAGGTTGAATGCCTTCATTCAAAATAGCATCGTGAGAAAAAGGATGCTATTGAAAGTTACATTTCATCACGATCGAATACATGCCATTATTGTTTCATGGCAAGTGAGACTATTTTCGTAATTAACACAATTTATAGAGCTTTCTTACTCTATTAATTAATTGTTTAAAATTTGTTTTATTCAAATAAAACCTTTTTTTCAGTGTCTGGAGAAGCGATTGAGCCTTTCACTAGTAGGGTAAATAGAGAAGAGACTCTTGAGCTAAAAAAGAAATAATTATACAGAATTACAAATACTAAACAGAAAACAAAATATTTCCGACAGGATTACCTTTGCTCGAAACTTGATTTTGAAAAAAATAGTTAGCTAGCTTTAGGATCTTAAATAAAACCAACTCGCTTGACTGTCTAGCAACTAATGATCTTTCTTTATTTCCTTCTTCTCTTTTGACTTGCATCCGACAGTTACAGTGCTGGCAGATACTACATCCACTTCCTTTCTTTTAATTATTTTAATTTACTTTAAGTTAAAACATTAGCAATATTTTTCATTTCGGTACTTTAACTTATTTCATACTAATAACTTTTTTTTTTTTTTTTTTTTAACATTAGTGAATTTTCTTTATACTTTTTTTAGATATAATATTTAAAAGGTGGTTTTTTAAAAAAATGAAATTAAACATTTCTATGGTGATAACATTTTCTTATAGAATTTCTTAGTTCAAATAACGACCTGGCATCTTTCTAGCTCTCTTTGTTGGTAGTTCTGGTGGCTGATCTGATGTAGTTGATTCATTTTGTTGGTTCGTTTTTTGTTTAGTTGCTTCCTCTGGCTGGCTGGTGTTGAGTTTTTTTAAATGTGTTACATTTCGACGGTACAATTTTTCTGAGTCTTTTGATTCAATGATGGCTTCTGCTCCTTTTCTTTCCACTACTTTATGTACAGTTGGGCGAAAGTTTATTTGCTTTTGTCATCGTCTTTACTAAAACTTCATCGCCGATTTTCATGTCATTTAATTTAGCATGTCTTCTCTTGTCTGCATATCGTTTCTCACTTTCTTTTTTTTCCTTGTCCCGATCATACAGCTCATCATCAACTTCAAGTGGGTGTAATATTTGTGGTAATTTGTCCCGTATATTTCTTCCAAACATTAATTCCGATGGTGTTTTACTCGTTGTGGAATGTTGAGTTGAACGGTACATAAGCAGATACTCGTTTAAATCTTCCATCCAATTTCTGTTAGTGTTTTGACTGATTGTTAGTCTTTTTAAGATTGATCTATTCTGTCTTTCTACTTCTCCGTTCATTTGTGGCCAATATGGCGTTGTAGTTATTAGTTTAATGTTGTTTGTGTCACAAAAACTTCGAAATTGTTCGCTCACTAACTGTCTACCATTGTCCACGGTTAATGTTAAAGGTAATCCAAACCTAGCAAATATTCCATTAAGCCTTTTTATAGTTTCACAACTGTCGATTTTTTTCATTATTTCGATTTCAATAAATCGGCTGTGGTAATCGACGATGACCAATAAATAATGTTCTGATGGTAACGGGCCTAAAAAATCAAGAGCTAGATGTTGCCACGGTGCATTAGGTAGCTCCTTTCTTTTTATCGGTTCGGGTCGTGGTGGTGCTGATACCAACATATATCCATGACACTTTTAACCATTTCTTCGACGTCTCGATCTATTTTAGGCCACCAAATTTTAGCTCGGATTCTTCGTTTCATAACCGACATGCCAGAATGTCCTTCATGTGCTAGCTCTAGTACTCGGTGACGAAGATATTGTGGCATAACAATTCGATTGCTTCTTAATAAAATTTCACCTGCAAAACAGAATTCAGTTATAAATGCTTTGTACGCATTTAACGAATCCTTTGTTTCATCCCAATCATTATTGTAAATGGCTTGTTTTATCAACTGGGTTGTTTTATCAGATTGTGAAAGTTTTTCAATTTCGACCAGTTTTATAGCTACTGGTGCAGCGACTGATGCTATTGAATTGACATAATGTTCTCCCTCTTCATCAAATGTAGTTTGTGTTTGCGTATCTACTACTAATCTGGACAGTGGATCGGCAATGTTAGTTTTTCCTGGTCTAAAAATGATTTTGTATTTGTATGCTTGGAGGCGCAATACCCATCTTTCAATTCGTAAGCATGGTTTAGATCTTGGACCAAATATTACCTCCAAGGGTTTGTGATTTGTTATTAAATCAAAGCATTGCCCATACAAGTAAAAATGGAAACGTTCCACTGCCCATACCAATGCGAGCGCTTCTTTCTCAGTTCGTGCATAACGTTTTTCCACATTTGATAAGCTCTTGCTTGCATATGAGATAACTCGTGGCTCGTTTTGGTTGTTAACTTGAATTAATATTGCACCTAAGGCAACGGGGCTTGCATCGGCAATGACTTGAGTTTGGTCGTTCACATCGTAATAGCCAAGTAACAGTTCATCAGTCATCATATGCTTCAATTTATCAAATGCATCTTTGAAAAATGTGCTCTTTTCCGTCAACCGCCGCAATGGTTCAGTTATAGTACTTAAATTTGGGAGAAATTTACCTATGTAATTGACTAAACCTAAAAAGCTTCTTGTTTCTTCCACTGTCGCTGGTTCTCGAAAGCATCTTATTGCATCAAGTTTGTCATCAGTTGGTGTGACCCCTTTTACCGATAATTTGTGACCAAGAAAATTTTATTTCCTCAACGAACGTTGTGAATACATTTTTCATGGTTTAATTCGACCCCATATTCCCGTAAATTTTCTCTTACTTTTAGTGCACGACTATCGTGTTCTTCTTTGGTAGCTCCATATACTAGTATATCGTCGATATAATTAACACAGCCATCGCAATTACTCAAAATTTGTTCCATGATCTTCTGAAAAATTTCAGGCGCACATGATATTCCAAACATTAAACGGGTGTATCGAAATAAGCCTTTTCTAGTAAATAATGTTGTTATTTCTCTAGATTCCGGAGAAATTTCAACCTGAAATCAAAATTTGTTTTAATTAAATTAATTGTTCCTAATATCGTCTAATCATATTCGTTGTATTTTGTTTAGTCTAATTTCAGATTAATCCAACTAGAATCTGGATTAATAAATTTTTTTCAAACTTATTTTCCTCCCTATTATTCCTATTCGTACTAATTTCACGTAACCGAACACACCTAATTTGTAATGAGTTTGACGTTTTGAACAGTTGTTTTTAAATTCGTGTATGAAAATCAAGTTTGCTTTGAAATAGAAATCTAAAATTCAGTTTGGATATAAATATATACCTACACATATCTACACAACAAGAAAATAGAAGTCAGTCAAGAATTTGTTAATTGTTAATTTGTTTTTTTTTTTTTAATAATAGTAGAAAACAAACGTATTTCAACTTGAACAAAAGAATTCATTTTCTGAAAACAAATTTATCTCTTTACACATTTGAATAAAATATACATGTATACATGCAGTTTTGGGAAAAAAAAATGTCTCGTTAAACATAAATTTATATTTTGTTTTGTTTTTTTTTTCAGACCTGGTGAAATGCATTTCGGATGTCATACAAGGAAAAGTATCGGCTTCGTCTAATATGTGGTAGAAAGTCTTCCATGGTCGGAAGTGGATGATTTTCCCGTTCAACTGCTTCATTTATCAAATGCATCTTGTTGCTGCTTTTCCCATTTGAAAAATGTGCTCTTTTCCGTCAACCGCCGCAATGGTTCAGTTATAGTACTTAAATTTGGGAGAAATTTACCTATGTAATTGACTAAACCTAAAAAGCTTCTTGTTTCTTCCACTGTCGCTGGTTCTCGAAAGCATCTTATTGCATCAAGTTTGTCATCAGTTGGTGTGACCCCTTTTACCGATAATTTGTGACCAAGAAATTTTATTTCCTCAACGTTGTGAATACATTTTTCATGGTTTAATTCGACCCCATATTCCCGTAAATTTTCTCTTACTTTTAGTGCACGACTATCGTGTTCTTCTTTGGTAGCTCCATATACTAGTATATCGTCGATATAATTAACACAGCCATCGCAATTACTCAAAATTTGTTCCATGATCTTCTGAAAAATTTCAGGCGCACATGATATTCCAAACATTAAACGGGTGTATCGAAATAAGCCTTTTCTAGTAATTAATGTTGTTATTTCTCTAGATTCCGGAGAAATTTCAACCTGAAATCAAAATTTGTTTTAATTAAATTAATTGTTCCTAATATCGTCTAATCATATTCGTTGTATTTTGTTTAGTCTAATGTCAGATTAATCCAACTAGAATCTGGATTAATAAATTTTTTTCAAACTTATTTTCCTCCCTATTATTCCTATTCGTACTAATTTCACGTAACCGAACACACCTAATTTGTAATGAGTTTGACGTTTTGAACAGCTGTTTTTAAATTCGTGTATGAAAATCAAGTTTGCTTTGAAATAGAAATCTAAAATACAGTTTGGATATAAATATATACCTACACATATCTACACAACAAGAAAATAGAAGTCAGTCAAGAATTTGTTAATTTTTTTTTTTTTTTTTTTTTTAATAATAGTAGAAAACAAACATATTTCAACTTGAACAAAAGAATTCATTTTCTGAAAACAAATGTATCTCTTTACACATTTGAATAAAATATACATGTATGCATGCAGTTTTAGGAAAAAAAAAATGTCTCGTTAAACATAAATTTATATTTTGTTTTGTTTTTTTTTCAGACCTGGTGAAATGCATTTCGGATGTCATACAAGGAAAAGTATCGGCTTCGTCTAATATGTGGTAGAAAGTCTTCCATGGTCGGAAGTGGATGATTTTCCCGTTCAACTGCTTCATTTGCTCGTCTCATGTCGATACAAATACGAACATCTTTTTCCTTCGGTATGACAACCATAGGGGATACCCATTTGGATGGCCCATTTACTTTTTCGATGATCCCTTGTTTCAAAAGATCATTTAACTTTTTCTCCACTGCATCTTCAAGTGGAACCGGAACACGTCGATATGATTGCACGACTGGCTTTGCATTTTCTTTAATTGGGATTGTTACAATGACATCCTTAATTGTACCAATTTGCTGATTTATGGGTTGCTGTAATTCCTCTTGAATCTTGTCAACGCTGTAGCCAATTTTCAAAACACCGAGAATGTTTGCCGTATCCCGCCCGATCAAAACTTTTCCAGGGCTGTTTATGACATAGAAATCTGCAGATGTGCATTTAAGGCCGATTTTAATTTTTGCTTCGAATACGCCTTGGATTTGTAAAGTGTGCCCACCATAAGCGTTTTCGTGAGCGGCATTTTCGACTAAAATGGTTCAAACCATTGCATTTATTGCATTTCTTACCCATAGCTGGGCATTTTTCATAATTGGAGTCGTGACCTTCGTATCCACACCGTGTGCAACTTCTCATACGTCTATCAATGGTCGACTGCTTCTTTGGCCAGCTCAAATTAGCTTTGTTCTCGATTTTGTGGACTTCTTCAACTATCCTGTTTGTTTGTTTGTCTTCAGCAAAGGCTTTTTCTTGTTTTAAAACGAATTCATTTACTTTTGCTGTTTTGAAAATGTCTTCGTATGAAGTATTTCCCAGCTTCAGTAGTTCACGCCTCATTTCGGTTGATCGACATCCTTGTATTAATAGGTCTTTTATCATCATGTCGCGTTTTTCACCAAAATCGCAGTGATTTGATTGGATTTGAAGTCTCATTACAAAGCTGTTGATGCTTTCACTTTCCTTCTGCTTAAGCGAATTAAAAAGGAGATGCTCTAACGAGGTATGTTGTTTTGGCAAAAAGTAATCATTAAGCTTTGTTGTTGTTTTTTCATAGCTGGTTTGCATAGGCACATACTCATTTGCCCATGGTCCGCTGCATGCGTCACTACTTACTTCTGGTAGATTTATAAAAATTTCTTGGACTTTCCGACCAGCGAAATGCATTAGCATTTTGCGTTTTGTTTCTGGATCATCGATGTTACTTGCTTCCATGCAATATTCGAAGGAACGAATCCAGTTCTTCCGGAATAAAATATATTTGAATGATATGTTTTCTTTTCTGCAGCTAAACGTGAATATGACAAAAGAACTGTTTTTTTTTTTTTTTTTTTTTTTTTTTTTTTTTTTTTTTTTTAACTTAGCAATCGTTTAGGTTGCTCTTTTACTTCGCTTACATTTAAGTTGCGACATAATCATCTATGTACCTATACTTCTTTCTTTTTTTTTTATTTCCTTAACAATCGTTTAGGTTGCTCTTTACTTCGCTTTCATTGAAGTTGCGACATAATCATCTATGTACCTATACTTCTTTCTTTTTACTTGCGATTATAGGTACGATAAGGCAAGTTATGGATTCGTGCAGAAAAAAAAATTTCGAGATAACAATCACACATGACATTACGATGATGGAGAAGTCGAAAAAAGTGGGTCTGGGAATTCCGTCCGTCTGTCTGTGTGTCTGTCTGTTCGCGCTTCTAGAGCCTGAACGGATGGGCCGATTTGCTTCAAATTTGGTATCTAGGATTTATTTGGCCGTCCCTCGGAACGTATTTTTTATTTTTGCTCTAGGCCCAAAAATAACGGCACCTGCCATACAATCGTGAAGAAAAAAATAGATTTTCTCAAAAACGGCTCTAACGATTTTGATAAAACTTTCAGGATGCTATTTTTGTAAGACAATCTATCTTTTGGTTAAAAAATATTTTTCAAAATTTGTCTTATAACGGTACCTCTCATAGAACCAGTATTTTCATATCAAATTTTCTCGTAAACTATACATTCGATTTCAATAAAATTTTGGCCACAGGAAGTCATTTATAATTTTATTAATATGGCATTTCAAATTTTTCAAAAACTTTTTTTTTTGATTTTTTATAATTTTTTAAAAAAATTTTTTGGTTTTCGAAATATGTTGGAAACGGGTATATTGATTTTTTTTAAAATTATTTTTTCAAATGTAAACTACAGGTTGCCATATATGTGCATACCCAAATAAATTTAAAAGTATTTTTTGGAAAAGTTTTTCAAAAATAACCTTTTTAAAAAAAAAACTGGTCGAACGATTTTCAATATTTTTTTTTTCCTAGATTCACGTATAGCTTTGAAATTTTATTGTATAATTTGTTTTTCCGAGAAAACTCTTAAACTAATTTAAAAAATAAAAGAATTTTCGAAATTATTTAAATTTTTTTTAAATCCATATATGCAGCCACTAAGCAATTGCTTATCATAAGAGCAAGTTCGTGCGACCCAGTCGTGCATTTTATTTTTTTCTATTTCCTTAACAATCGTTTAGGTTGCTCTTTACTTCGCTTACATTGAAGTTGCGACATAATCATCTCTGTACCTATACTTCTTTCTTTTTTTTTTTCATTTCCTTAACAATCGTTTAGGTTGCTCTTTACTTCGCTTACATTGAAGTTGCGACATAAAATCTTTACCAACCTCATCCTGCTCCTTTAGATGACGTGAAATAGATTTCAAAATTTCACAAAATCATTGAACTCTACCCGGATTTGAATAACTTTTATTCCTTTGAATAAAATTGCATGAAACATTCATGTGAATCAAAATTATCACAGCAGGATGGGCTGTATTTTCAAGTTCTTTTCCAAAATCTCAATCAATTTTTTTCAATTGTATTGATTCAAAACTCTAAAACCTGAATGGTAAAGTTTTCGACTGATATAATTTTGTAATAAATCAGTACAGTGAAATGATTTTAACATCATAATAAATTCACTAAATTTGTTTGTGCTATAATGAGAACAAAAAAAAATTCATTTCGTTTCTACAATATTGCACAAGACTTTGACATAGGGATTTTTAACAAGCTGTCATTGTGCCAAAGTGAGAACATTGACGTTTGCTTGTAGTGAATTATTATTGTTTTTTTTTTTAGGGACGGAGATAGCTATATTGCTTCTCTCCTTTTTTTTTTAGCCTCATCTCTATGTAAAAGATTTATTGTTTGAATGTCAACACATAAGAGGTGAGAGCGACATTGGATGTAGCTCGATTACCTTTTTTTTTTCTTAACATGTCCCGTTTTAAATTCAAATTAATGAGAAAGTAGGTATTTTGACTACCTTTCTATGCAGACACCTCGATTTCAACATTAATTTACCATTCAATAGATATTCCTTAAAAAATTAGCCAGTTACAAGATCACATATTATACTAATTACTTCTATGTTTTTCATTGGTTTTCCTCTTTTTACTTAAATTTGTTTCTCTCACCACTTTGACCGGCGAAATTGTTTTCGTTCTCCGTGCAATCATCCATTTCACTTTCTTTCATTTATGTTTAGTTAAAGTTTTCCAATTCTATAGATATTAATACTTTTTTTTTATATTCGATTTGGCTAAATTATTTTCTTCTTTTGTAAATTGTTTTTTTTTTTTTTTGTGTGTTTTATCCTCGTCGCCACTTTAGGATCTTAAATAAAACCAACTCGCTTGACTGTCTAGCAACTAATGATCTTTCTTTATTTCCTTCTTCTCTTTTGACTTGCATCCGACAGTTACAGTGCTGCCAGATACTACACTAGCGATGACCTTTTTGTATCAACATATTAGCGAACAAATCAAATGAAAACTTTCTATTGTATTATGGAATTTGATCATATATTATGTTTTAATTTTGTTGATTTGATATTTGGGCTTAGTGATCAATGAAAACAATGCAATTAATTAATTAAAAAACTAATTCATTTTTTCCCAACGTTTCTCCGGTTTTTTCCGGCATCATCAGGGGTTCAGATTTATTAGTTCTTGGAAAACGAAATACAAAAAAGTTTTGAATAAATCAAACAAGTAAATAAAACATAGTAGGTTTTGATTATGATTTAACTAATTTTAACAAATAAAAAACTATTGCACTTACTATTTTACTATTGTATTACATTTGAACGAACTATTGATTTAAATAAAAATTTAAAAATTGTCAAACATTTAAAAAACAAAAACACTAAAACACGTCTTACTAACAAACAGAATTTTTTAGAACTAATATCACAGTTTAGATTCCGATATGGCAACACTGTAAATGGCGCTTATGTCACCAATGTCCTCCTTGTGGTTCATCGTTTTCTTTATGTTTTGTTGGATGCGAAGGCTTTCCAGAGTGAACCGTGTGTTCATTCTTCTTTCCTTGTCCAATATTTTGACGTTGTCAAAGTCTGCGTTGTGTTGGTGGTCTAGCATGTGTTGTGAGATTGCTGTAGCTGTCTTCTTTTTCCTGATATCGGCTTCATGTTCTGACAACCTCACTCCTAGTGCACGTTTTGTTGTTCCAATATATATTTTTTGACAAGTTTCGTTTAGTTTGCCTTTGCAGGGAATTTCATATACAACATCATGTTGTTCGGTTATTTTGATGGGTGGTTTGGTGTTGGTGAATATTGTACGTAGTGTGGAGTTGGGTTTGTGTGCAAATATTGTTTTCTCTCGATCAATTTCTATTGTTTGGTTGAGGGAGAGGTTATCAGTGAGGAGCGGGATGTATGTGAGGGAGAAGTATCTAGGGTTGCCAGGTTTGTTGTTTGTGATTGTATTAGGATTATTTTTATTTTGTTTTTGATGTATTTTGTTATTTATGATATCGTTTATAATTTTATTTGGAAAATTGTTCATTTGAAGAATTTCTCTTGTTTTAATTATGTTTGCTTTATGGAAATTAGTGTCGCTGATGTCTATAACTTTGTCTATGAGGTTTTTTGCTGTGTTGATTTTATATTTCATCGGTTGTGAAGATATAAAATTTATTATTCTGCCCGATGACATGGGTTTAGTGTACCAATCAAATTCTATTTTGTTATTATTTCGGATTAGTTTTACGTCTAGGAATGGAATCATATTGTTGTTTTCAATTTCAAGAGTGAAATTGAGTTTGGTGTGGTATTCGTTGAGTGTTTTTAGTATGGTATCAGTTTCTGTGTTTTTGACTACTGCAATTATGTCATCAACGTATTTGGCTATGAATTTTATTTTTGTGTTATGTTTTTGTAATTTGTTTATTGATTCGTTTAGTAAATGGTCTAATACTATGTCTGCAATGGTTGGAGAAAGTGGGTTGCCCATTGGCATACCAAATGTCTGATTATAGAATTTACTTTCGTATCTGAAATAATTGTTATCTGTTAGACAAAACTGTAATATTTTTAGGAACTGTTTCTTTGGTATGTTGGTGTGATCTTTCAGAGATTCCCATTTTTGCATTATAATTTGTATGGCTGTGTACGTAGGGATGTTGGTAAACAGCGAAACCACATCAAAAGATACCAGTATTTCATCTTCATCTAGCGATATCTCTTTCATTTTGTTTTTTAGTTGAAAAGAGTTTTTTATGTTTAATTCTTCCGAAGTTAAGTTTTTTAGTACTTTTCCGATGTATTTGGATAATCCATAACAGGGAACATTAGTGGATGCTGCTATTGGACGAAGAGGTAAATTCGGTTTGTGGATCCTTGGAAGGCCATATAACACTGGCGCCGAGGGTGCAGAGCATGTTAACTTTACTTTTTCACTTAAGTTAATGTACTGTTTTTTATATAGATCATTAACTAAATTGTTGTTCATGGTATGAAGTTTGGATGTTGGATCTGTTCTTGTTATCTTATACGTATTTTTATCATCCAGTAATTGGTTCATTTTTTCGTTATAATCTTCTCTATACATGATAACTGTTTTATTACCCTTGTCTGAGTTGGTGACTACTATTTCTTTTTTATGTTTTTTGATAATTTGCTTAGTTTTTTCAAATGTTTTCAAAATAAATTTTTCTTTTGGAGTGTTTCTGATTTTTCTTTTAAAAGTTGTAATTCTGTTTGAAATTTTAGATCTGGCAATCTCTTTTTGTTTTGTGTCTTCTATGGTTTGTATATACTGCTCTAATTCTGCTATTATATGTATTGGTGAGAAGTTAGCTTTGGTAATAGGAAGAGAAAATTTCTTACCAAGAGAGAGAAGCCATTGGCTTTCTCTTGGAAATTCAACCTTTGTTTTATTTTCGAACCAGCTTTCATTGAAGATAATACCGTAGCTTATGATTTGTTCAGTTTTAAGTTTTTCAAATCAACAAAATTAAAACATAATATATGATCAAATTCCATAATACAAAAGAGTTAATCGGTGGGCCTGCCGAAACACAAACATAACCTAACAGCTAACATCCATATTATTATATCTTAAAAACAAATACAATGAAAGGTTTCTTTGAACACATCAAATATAAATATGACAACAACACCTGTCTAACACTAAAACACTATTGTAGACAAAAGAAAGTACTAGCCAAACACAAGGAAAGACTCAAGTTTTTACTTTCGTGCAAAGTGTATCGTATGCTACGCACACAAGTATAACAATGAAAGCTCTCTACGGAAAGGAGCATATTCTTCTCCTATGCTGAATATAGAGGCGTATGAACCAGCTTATGAGATGTATAATGTTTTAGTCTTAAGCAGACTCTGTGAGAGGTCGGCAAGCTATCCGCGAGCTAAAGCTATTGAATAAATGTTGGGTTTTTTAAGTATATCTTTTTCCCAACAATAAAACATAACGCGTTTTATTTCGATCGGAATTTAGTTTTTTTTTTAGTTTTAGGTTTTTGGGGAAGTTATAGGTTCCGTCCTAAACATTATGGTCCACGTCGAACCGGATATGTTTCTGGTTTTCCTATGATCGGTCCGCGAGCTAAGAGCTAATAAAGAAAATGAAAAATGTGATTAATGTGATAGCTAACAACGGTTTTGTGCGTGAGTTTCTAATTGTGAGCTAAAGGTAAAAGATAAGCATTTCAAATTTACATTATTCTAATTGCGAGCTAAATTAGCTAAATTAATTCGATGTGCGAAATTAACTCAACGTGCAAATTCAAACACGTAAAAGAATAGCGAACGGCATGTAAAAAACTATATCTAAAACGGTAAAAATATATGCCTGAACGAGCAAGCCATGTATGTTTCATCTACATAGGCGACAAAAAAGCAGACACAAAAGGCAAAGCGAGAGGATGATTCAGCAAGCAAACATTCACGAAAGTATACATTTATATATTGTTTCCCCTATTTGCATTTATCTAGGTATAGGTAGGCGAGCAGCCACAGCGAGAGCGAAATAAACCATTGCACATCACACACAATATAAAATCTGGTTTTACAAATACATTCACGGCGAGCCAACGCAAGACGAGTTAGCTCATGAGCTGCGCGATGATATGATATACCTACGAGCTACCACAAGCGACAACGTACACAACCAAAGGATACAACGAGAAAGGAGAAAGAAATGAAAAGTGGTTGATGTATGGAGAGTTCATTCAGTCTGAGAGAATTTTTGTGTGAAGAAGTTTTTTTTTTTTTTTTTCTTTTCTGAGTACATAAAACAATTCTATAGATTAAAAACAAAAACAAACAATAACAAAATTATCAAAACAATATAAATTAATATTAAGAAGTGCGTAAAAACATATTCTTAATTTGAGAAAGCTAAAAAGTGTGCAAGCTAAAGTTGGAAAAGATATTCCAAGCGAAAATCATGTCAGCTAATGGCAAGTGAGCGATAGCGTGTTAGTGTGTTTAGTGTTTATCTTAATTTCATGTAGATATAGCTCGTCTGCAGTCTGAATTTCTTTGAGAATTTAATTTTTGCTGCGAAATAGTGCAAAATGCAGAAAAAATGTTTATTCGGTGAAATGTGGTATATATTTATTTTCATAGCATACAGCAAAGGTGGTGGTTTTCGTCTCCACACAGTCGCTCGCACATATAGTCAAGTACAGTGAGTCGCTGTATTCCCAGACGCAAAAGATATTTCTCATTTTATGTACCCAGGTACAGTAGGTCGCAGGATTCCCGGACGGGGAAATATTTTTGCTTTATTTTGTTTGCTGAGGTAGGGTGTTTTGCTGGTAAAAATTCTGGAGGAATATTTAGACTGCGCGACGAGCAAGTGGGTAGGCAGGTAATAATTTCGATAAGCTATAGCTAATAAAAACCGACAGCTACATTAAAAATGTAAAGATAAGAAACCGATAGCTACATTAAAAATTAAAAATTAAATGCGATAGCTAAATTAAAATTCAAATGCGATAGCTAAATTAAAAATTAAATGCGATAGCTAAATTAAAATTCAAATACGATAGCTAAATTAAAAATCAAATGCGATAGCTAAATCCAATTCAGATGCGATAGCTAAATCACAATAAAATACGATAGCTACAATCAAAACTAAAAGGCGATAGCAACATGAGATAATTTTGAAGCTAACGTAAAGAGTGACAGCTATGACTAGCTATACAAGCTAATTGAATGGTTTGTAAAGACAGGTATATATATAACACACACGTTCACTTGTCAGAAGAATAGCTATTCATGAAAGATAGGAGTTAGGCCACCACAAAGCTTTATCTAATTTGACATTTTTTTTGCAGCAATATGTCCGAGCAGAAACAATATACTGCAAGCTTGAACGCGCTTGGAAGGTTGAACGAATTCATTCAATCGGAAGGGTTCACGACAGCTGACAGAGAGGAGATAGCCATCAGGCTCGAGAGGTTGGAGGAGATTTGGGCGCAGCTGTCTGCTACCCACACCAGAGCTCTGGCAACCAAAGCCACAAAGCTAGCTCAGGCAGAGGAGCAACTGGAGAGAGCTGAAGAGTTATACTATAAAGTAAAAGGAGCGCTTCGTCGTCGTTTGCGACATTTAGAGCAGCCAGCAGAGGTTCAGCAAGTCATGCCGCAAGCTAATCCGCGAGCAGAGGTGCAGGTGATGGTGCCAGCCCATCCCCAGGATATAAGAAACACCTGGGGGGAGTTCGATGGGTCTCTCGTAAAATGGCAGGGATTCCATGACAGGTTTGTGGCAGCTATCCACGAAAATGACAGGATATCTCCTGCATTTAAATTCCAGCACCTCAACAATTCGCTAACTGGCAAGGCAGCCAGGACGATGGGCGAATGGCAGCTGACGGCGAGTAATTACCAAGAGGCATGGGCGAGACTAAACCAGCTCTACAATCGACGGTATCAGACATCCCATGAGCTATTGAGGAATTTTGTCAAGCTACCAACGTTGCAAGCTAACCCGACAGCTGACGAGATACAGCTCATGTCCAATGTAACGCATGAGACAGTGAGACAGCTACGCGCGCAAGGGATAGCTGTCGAGCATTGGGACGCAATAATAGTCTTCATATTACATGAGAGACGCGATTCTGAGACAGCTAGGCAGTGGGAGCTGCAGAGGACATCTGAGACCCCAACAACGACAGAGATGTTGGCGTTCTTGGATAGGCATGCTGCCGCCAACGAAAGGCCAACTACAGGCCAGCAGCCAAGGCTGTTTGGCCGAGGAGGAGGGCAAGCTAGAGCAGAGCAAGGGATGCGATTAACGCAAGGGATTGGAGCAAGAGCTAGACCGCAGACAGCAAATAATAATCAATCATCCAGGGCAGTGGCTGTAATAGTGAAGCCAGCGTCGAAGGCCAATACCGGTCGCCGATGTGAAATGTGCGGAGAGGACCACCAGCTATTTCGGTGTCAAAGATTTATGCAGCTGGGAATAAGAGGCAGGTTGAACTTTGTTCGAGTACGGCGGTTATGTGAAAACTGCCTAAAGCAAGGGCATACTAAAGAAGAATGTTTTCAGTCACCGTGCCCAAGATGCCCGGGCCGACTAATGCATAATAGCCTCCTGTGTTCGACATCCAGCAAGGGAGGTGCAGCAGCAGAAGAAAAAGATACAAAGGAGGCCAATCGAAAGCGCAAGGAGGACTGACTAGAGCTTGAGGTGCCAGCTAAACGGAGGAGGGAGATAGAAGAGAAAGCATACTCGGCTAACCTATGTAACCGAGTAAAGAGGGGCAAGGGTAATGGAAAAAGGGTTATGAAAAACAATAAAAATTTAATCAATACGTATTTAAATGTGTTTAATTCCACATCTGATTCAGCGAGTGATATATCTGCTACACTCATGCCAACGGTCTCAGTTAGACTTCAGGTGCAAGGGAGACAATCAGGGCCGATCAGGGCTCTATTGGACTCGGGAGCACAGCCAAATTTAATAACACATAGCGTGGTGCAAGCGCTAAGCCTGATTACAAGTACCCTAGCGCGGAAAGTTATTGGGATTGATGGTAATCCAATTCAGCTACATCGACAATTCAAGGCTATGGTGCTACCATGGTTCGAAGCAGATACAGGCATAGAAGAGACATTTTGGGTTTTGCCAAAGGGGATAGAGTGGAGCTTGCCTACTCCGCAAATTGATGTGCAGCCGGTCAGTAGATATAACCAAGTATCGTTCGCCGATCCAGCTTATTGGAAACGAGGTCCATTTGAGATTTTATTGGGGGTTGGTTTCTTCGCAAAGGTTATGGTGAGTTCGGTGCCGCGCAACATAAGAAGTTTGGTCACATTAGAAACGAACTTCGGTATGGTGGTGTTCGGTGTTAACCCGATTCACAAGGGACAAGAGACAGTTGACAGCGAGATTGTAGCGAGGTGCTCAGAATTGCACAATACGGATGATCTGGTAAAGCAGCTGTGGGAAATGGACCGCATAGGTTCCTCTACAACTAGGACGCCCGAAGAGCAAGCCGTAGAGGATATTTTTAAGGAGACAGCTAGGCGAGATGCGGATGGGCGCTTTGCCGTGACCATTCCCATTAAGCCCGACGTACAGCATATAGGTGATTCAAGAGCTATTGCATTAAGGAGGTTTATGTACCTAGAACGAAAGCTTAAAAGGGATCCAGCATTGAAAGAGAAGTATGTCGCTTTTATGCGAGAATATGAGAGCTTAGGTCATATGACCAGAGCAAGCTATCAAGCACCAGCTGGGAAATTGGTATACTATATACCACACCACTGTGTCACAAAAAAGTTCAGGGTGGTTTTCGACTGTAGTTGTCGAACGGATAAGGGGATTTCACTCAATGAAATACAACAGCTAGGCGAGAAGCTACAAAGAGATTTGTTTGAAACCGTCATGCGGTTCCGACGACATCGGATTGGATTCAGCGCCGACATCAAAATGATGTTTCGGCAGGTAAAGATAGCTCAACAGCAATGGGATCTGCAAAGAATATTCTGGAGAGAATCTCCGAATGCAACCCTGCACGAATACTGGCTGACCGTCGTCACCTATGGGATGACATCATCAGCATATAACGCAGTACGAGCTCTCATACAATGTGGACAGGATGCAGGCGAGCTGTTTCCAGATGTGGAAAGGATAATCAGGAATGATTTCTACATGGACGACTGCGTAACAGGCTGCGATAGTGAGCAAGAAGCTCTCACTTTAGCTAGTCGTTTGGATAAGGTTTTGCATACAGCGGGGTTTGAACTAGGGAAGTGGAAATCTAATAGCCAATGGCTATCGAACAAGCTTCAAGCTAATGACGATGAGGTTGTAACGTTTGACAACAAGGAGCAAGCCTCTGTGCTAGGCCTGCAATGGTTGGTTGCAGAAGATCAATTTACTTTTGTGGTTAAGACACCCGCAGTAACTGGCGAAGTAACAAAGCGCAAGATACTAAGCTGTGTGGCACAGCTGTATGATCCGAATGGATACATTGCACCGGTCATCATTTTGGGCAAGGTTCTGATACAGGATATATGGCGACTGAGTCTGGATTGGGATGTGGAAGTGCCGCTCAAATTAAAGGAACGATGGATGGCGTACTGGAAAGAGGTCATACATTTGGAGCAGTTCCGGATAGATAGATGGCTTGGTATGGCAGAGGGTGCGAGAGGACAACTCCATGGGTTTTCAGATGCTTCAATGACTGCCTATGGGGCAGCTATATACTTACGAGCAGAGACAGCTGACGGCAAGGTAACCAGTAGACTCGTAGTGGCAAAGACAAGGGTGGCTCCGCTTAAAGCAGTCACGATACCGCGTTTAGAATTAGCAGCAGCAGAGCTATTGGGACAGTTGATGGTAGAGCTACGCAAGGCAATGGAATGGGGAGAGCTAGACTATATCATGTGGACCGATTCCATGGTAGTGCTACACTGGTTGCAGAAGGTTCCGCGGGATTTAAAGGTGTATGTGTCAAATCGTGTATCGTCCATACAGACCAACACTGACATTAGACGGTGGAGGCACGTCGGGACAAAGGAGAATCCTGCTGACTTGTTAAGTCGGGGAGTGATGCCAGCTGATTTGGTGAAGAGCAAAGTATGGATGCATGGGCCTGATTGGTTGTGTTATCCGGAGATAGCATGGCCAGCTGATATCAAGACAAAAGAAGTTCCACCCACGGCAGCTAATGAAATGCATGTTTGCATTGCTATGACGACGATGAAAGATCTAGGCATATGGATACCAGGGAAACAAGCACTCATACCAGTTGAGGACTACGCAGGCAGTCTGGAAAAAGCTACCACCATATTGGGATACATATTTCATTATATGAATCAATTACTATCGAGAATAAGACTGCGTAAGGCAGGGGAAAAAGTGACAAGGCCGAAAAGAGGTGTAGTGTCACCTATGATGTTAACAATAGAAGAAAGGGCAGCGGCAATGCGATTTTGAATAAAGCAAGCTCAAGCGAAAGCATACGGCAGAGATATCACATCTCTACGCAAAGAGAATAAGCTGACGGAGCATAGCAAACTCGACACACTCAAACCAGTCTTTGATGATGAAGGTATGCTACGAGTTGGAGGGCGATTGGAGCGAGCTGAGGGTGACTATCAAACGAGACATCCGGTAATTATTCCGCATGATTCGAGACTAGCTTGGTTAATTATTGACAGCATACATCGGCAAACGAAACACGGTGCCGTGCAGATAATGATGCAAGCTATACGACAGCGCTATTGGATACCAAAGCTACGCAGCGAGCTAAGAAGATACATACATAAATGTGTAACTTGTGTACGTTACAACTATAAGCTAGAACAACAGCTAATGTCGGATCTACCAGCCGACAGAGTGCGAGCTGGAAAGGCGTTTCTTCATACCGGCGTTGATTATGCTGGGCCATTTACGATAAAGATCCTGAACAGGCAAGGAGAAAAGATAGCTACCAGAAAAACATGGGTTGCCATATTCGTGGGTTTGAAAACACGGGCAGTTCACATCGATCTTGTTGGTGATCTGACGTCTGTATCATTCCTGGCGTGTTATGATCGGTTTGTCAGTCGGCGAGGACATTGTCAACGAATGTACAGCGACAATGGTACATCATTTGTTGGTGCAGCAAGGGAGATTAAGAGAGCTTGGAAGGAGTGGAGCGAGAATGAGATGTTCAACAAATTGAGCCAGCGGGGCACTGACTGGATTTTTATGATACCAGCAGCACCACATCAAGGTGGGATATATGAAGCAGCTGTGAAATCAATGAAATTTCACTTGAAGATAATAGTAGGCCAACGAGTGCTAGAAGGTGAGCAGTTCCTGACTCTGTTAATAGGAATCGAGGGAATCCTAAATTCTCGTCCTATTCATCCGCTCAGCGACGATCCGATGGATATCCAAGCTTTAACTCCAGGTCATTTTTTAATTGGGGAACCAATTGTATTGCCGCCACCATTTTCGATAGCTGAAGGAGCAAAGACGCAAGGTGTCAAGCTGTGGAATGAAAGGCAGAACATGTTTAATCATTTCTGGAAGAGGTGGCAGGAAGAGTATCTTGTTACGTTGCAACAACGAAAGAAATGGAGAAGAGAGAAGGAAAGCTTAAGGACAGGTCAGCTAGTTATAATCAAGTCAGAAAACTTTCCGCCAGCGCAATGGTCCATGGGACGAATATGTGAGCTTATCAAGAGCAAGGATGGACTAGTTCGATCCGTTGTTCTCCAAACTGAAGTCGGAAAGCTTAGCAGACCAGTACAGAAAATCTGCGTACTGCCAGTGGATTCAGCTGACGAGAAGTAATATAATCAAGGTAACAGAGAGAAGTATATACATAAGAGTTATAAGTCATCAATCTGATAGCTATTCAATTAAACAACATATAATTCTTTATATCACTACTAATTATTATCTTTTTTTTTCAGGATATAATTAATAATTATTATGTTTGTCATTTATTAATGCTCTTTCTCTCCCTAGAAGCGGAGAGGTGATTGTCTGATAATGCAAGCTAATACCGAATATCCAGGAAAAGCTACAAGCAGAAACCAGCTGAGATAGGCACTGAGGAAAGGCAAAAGGACCTGATGGGAAAATAATCATTTTCCGTCGGGACTGTATCGTATGCTACGCACACAAGTATAACAATGAAAGCTCTCTACGGAAAGGAGCATATTCTTCTCCTATGCTGAATATAGAGGCGTATGAACCAGCTAATGAGATGTATAATTTTTTAGTCTTAAGCAGACTCTGTGAGAGGTCGGCAAGCTATCCGCGAGCTAAAGCTATTGAATAAATGTTGGGTTTTTTAAATATATCTTTTTCCCAACAATAAAACATAACGCGTTTTATTTCGATCGGAATTTAGTTTTTTTTTTAGTTTTAGGTTTTTGGGGAAGTTATAGGTTCCGTCCTATACACAAAGATTATGAAATAATACCAACACATCTAACAAGCATAACATCTAAATTAAGCAAACAATTCACCACAGAGACAGTCAAACAACAACTATATAAAATACAACATACTTTCATGCTTAAAATTCTAAAACTAGAAATAAAACAAACACTAATAACTATAAATATAACTGAAAAGACATTATTCCACACAGACATCGGAATGAAATCTGTATTAAATGATATTGAATACAATTCTTTCACATCGAAACAAACACAGTTGCGTTCCACCCCTTAAACATTTCCCCCGTAATACTCGTCTTGCTAGGAACGCTCATCAGTTTACACTTGAGCCCAATTTCGGACGTACCGTGAAATATAGAGATTCTTTCTTTAGCCGTACAACACGAATGTGGAATGGATTGCCTGGCACAATTTTTCCTTGCCATTTTGATCTTCAAACATTCAAGATCAATGTTCATCGACACCTCCTTTCCCTCCCTTCCTAACTTCCTATCGCTCGCGCTGTGACTTATCATTAAAAGGGCTATAACAAACCCCTTGAGCGCGTGTGCATTATAAAAAAAAAAAAAAAAAAAAAAGTGAAAAAGTAAAGTTAACATGCTCTGCACCCTCGGCGCCAGTGTTATATGGCCTTCCAAGGATCCACAAACCGAATTTACCTCTTCGTCCAATAGCAGCATCCACTAATGTTCCCTGTTATGGATTATCCAAATACATCGGAAAAGTACTAAAAAACTTAACTTCGGAAGAATTAAACATAAAAAACTCTTTTCAACTAAAAAACAAAATGAAAGAGATATCGCTAGAAGAAGATGAAATACTGGTATCTTTTGATGTGGTTTCGCTGTTTACCAACATCCCTACGTACACAGCCATAAAAATTATAATGCAAAAATGGGAATCTCTGAAAGATCACACCAACATACCAAAGAAACAGTTCCTAAAAATATTACAGTTTTGTCTAACAGATAACAATTATTTCAGATACGAAAGTAAATTCTATAATCAGACATTTGGTATGCCAATGGGCAACCCACTTTCTCCAACCATTGCAGACATAGTATTAGACCATTTACTAAACGAATCAATAAACAAATTACAAAAACAACACAAAAATAAAATTCATAGCCAAATACGTTGATGACATAATTGCAATAGTCAAAAACACAGAAACTGATAGCATACTAAAAACACTCAACGAATACCACACCAAACTCAATTTCACTCTTGAAATTGAAAACAACAATATGATTCCATTCCTAGACGTAAAACTAATCCGAAATAATAACAAAATAGAATTTTATTGGTACACTAAACCCATGTCATCGGGCAGAATAATAAATTTTATGTCTTCACAACCGATGAAATATAAAATCAACACAGCAAAAAACCTCATAGACAAAGTTATAGACATCAGCGACACTAATTTCCATAAAGCAAACATAATAAAAACAAGAGAAATTCTTCAAATGAACAATTTTCCAAATAAAATTATAAACGATATCATAAATAACAAAATACATCAAAAACAAAATAAAAATAATCCTAATACAATCACAAACAACAAACCTGACAACCCTAGATACTTCTCCCTCACATACATCCCGCTCCTCACTGATAACCTCTCCCTCAACCAAACAATAGAAATTGATCGAGAGAAAACAATATTTGCACACAAACCCAACTCCACACTACGTACAATATTCACCAACACCAAACCACCCATCAAAATAACCGAACAACATGATGTTGTATATGAAATTCCCTGCAAAGGCAAACTAAACGAAACTTGTCAAAAAATATATATTGGAACAACAAAACGTGCACTAGGAGTGAGGTTGTCAGAACATGAAGCCGATATCAGGAAAAAGAAGACAGCTACAGCAATCTCACAACACATGCTAGACCACCAACACAACGCAGACTTTGACAACGTCAAAATATTGGACAAGGAAAGAAGAATGAACACACGGTTCACTCTGGAAAGCCTTCGCATCCAACAAAACATAAAGAAAACGATGAACCACAAAGAGGACATTGGTGACATAAGCGCCATTTACAGTGTTGCCATATCGGAATCTAAACTGTGATATTAGTTCTAAAAAATTCTGTTTGTTAGTAAGACGTGTTTTAGTGTTTTTGTTTTTTAAATGTTTGACAATTTTTAAATTTTTATTTAAATCAATAGTTCGTTCAAATGTAATACAATAGTAAAATAGTAAGTGCAATAGTTTTTTATTTGTTAAAATTAGTTAAATCATAATCAAAACCTACTATGTTTTATTTACTTGTTTGATTTATTCAAAACTTTTTTTGTATTTCGTTTTCCAAGAACTAATAAATCTGAACCCCTGATGATGCCGGAAAAAACCGGAGAAACGTTGGGAAAAAATGAATTAGTTTTTTAATTAATTAATTGCATTGTTTTCATTGATCATTAAGCCCAAATATGAAAACTTTCTAGTTCCTTTGAAATGTTATCTGTTCAATTACAGCTACATTAAAAGAACATAGTCAACATTTATATCAGGATTCCGATGTAGGTGGAATGCCTTCATTCAAAATAGCATCGTGAGAAAAAGGATGCTATTGAAAGTTACATTTCATCACGATCGAATACATGCCATTATTATTTCATGGCAAGTGCGACTATTTTCGTAATTAACACAATTTATAGAGCTTTCTTATCTATTAATTAATTGTATAAAATTTGTTTTATTCAAATAAAACCTTTTTTTCAGTGTCTGGAGAAGCGATTGAGCCTTTCGCTAGTAGGGTAAATAGAGAAGAGACTCTTGAGCTAAAAAAGAAAGAATTATACAGAATTACAAAAACTAAACAGAAAACAAAATATTTCCGACAGAATTACCTTTGCTCGAAACTTGATTTTGAAAAAAATAGTTAGCTAGCGATGACCTTTTTGTATCAACATATTAGCGAACAAATCAAATGAAAACCTTCTAGTTCCTTAGAAATGTTATCTGTTCAGTTACAGCTACATCAAAAGAACATAGTTAACATTTATAATCAGGATTCCGATGTAGGTTTAATGACTTCATTCAAAATAGCATCGTGAGAAAAAGGGTTCAATTGAAAGTTGCATTTTATCCCAATCGAATAGATGCAATTATTGCATCATGGTAGCTATGAATAGTCTCATAAGTAATAGCTCTTACAGAGTTGTCTATATTACTAAAAATCCAGTCAATATGCGTGGCGTGGTTGTACTTATATTTACATATGTCTAACGCACTTTTTAACCCTTTATTTTCTAATGACTTTTGTACAAGCTCATTTTTGTCACAGGTCATCAAGTCTATATTAAAATCTCTAATAATGATTATTCTTTGTATTTGGTGGTTGAAATACATTCTTTCTAGCTCTTGCTTAAATATTCTTTTTGAAAATCTGTTACTCCGGTAGAGGATCAAAAATGAGTAGCTTTATAGACAAATAGAACAAGCTGAAGTGTTCCAGAGTTTGCTGAGCCTATATTTCTGGTCTCTAAAACACTCACTTCCTCAAAAATAGTCGATTTTGCATAGCATATTACTCCGTTCTTTTGTCTTACGTTGTTAATTTCGCCATTTATTCTTGCAAATGCTCTAAAACCTTCAATTTCATAGGTTTCTAAGGAAAGTGTCCACGTTTCTACAAGGCAAACAATACGCGATTTTAAAATTTGTATGTCTGCACATAAGTCTTGATGATGCTCATGTAGACTTTGAATATTGTGAAAAGCAATTAAAATATTATCCATTTCATGTTCTAGGGCATCCAAATCTGTTTGCAAGTATTTTTCATTTTTAAGTTTTTGCAATTGCATTTGGACGGGATCGGATACCGAACATGGATAAGGAGGTTGATATTTCCCGAAAAGATACAAACCGTCAGCACTTTTGTTGCCCTACTGCAAGCTACATACAAAGCTGCTCTACTCATGCCTCATTTTAAATGAACAGCAACTTTCGAGTACGTTTGTCCTTGGCTTTTCTGGATTGTTATGCCTTCAGCTGGAACTACGGGAAATTGAAATCTTTCAACTGTTATTTGTTGATTTTTTTTCAATTGAAAAGTCTTTCAACTTTTTCAATAGGTGTCCAATTTGGTTCACTCGGATGTCTTCTCTTTGATCTTGCTAATAGCCCTACAGAATCATTTAAAAACTGAAACCAAACACGTGCAGGAACAGGATTATTTTGCCTGCTATAAGCAAAATCAATTTGCATCAAGTTTCCAGTAGCTCCATTAACAAGGCCGTCTGCGGTATCAATGTTTACTGTAACCATATATTTGCCACCAACTTTTAAAAGTAATTCTGAGGGTAATCCTTGTGTTTCAGAAGTTTTGAAACCTAGCAGAGATCTAATTATATTATCTCTATTTCTGTCTGTTGTTACTCCTTTTATTTTGTCTGCTGCTTTAGAAAAATGTTCTTCTGTCGGCAAAGTTCCTTAGTTTGGTTTCGTTATAAAGATTTGCTTCTGCATTTGAATAAAACAAATGAATAGCTTCTGGAGGTACTTCCAAGGTTGTCGTTACAGTTCTGTTTTGGATTAGCGTTATGTCTTCATTGGTCATTTCGCCTTTCGCCATATTATTGAGAGCAGTGGTTAGCTCAAAAAACCTAAAAAGATCCCAAAGTGGAGTTCCTGCTATTAATGCATATGGATCGGCCGGGTTTGGAGCAAAAATCAATCGATCACCAACAGCAGATAATTGCTTGAAGTCTCCAAATAATACAACTCATAAGCCACCAAATGGTAGCGTATTTCTAAAAATTTGCTTAAGCCGCGCATCAATGTAGTGAAACATTTTTGAGCCAACCATTGAAATTTCATCAATTATAATAACTTTAACACTTATCAGCTTTGTTAATAAAGTATTGGCCGTATCACTACTTAACGGTCTTATTATTCCTGATGCTTGATTCACTGGTAATAAAAATAGGGAATGAAGTGTGACTCCATTTATTCCAAAAGCTGCTTTTCCTGTTGGAGCACCCAGTAAGACTTTAACTGCATTTGGATCAGTTCCAGGTACATCATTTAGGCGTTTTGTTATAGATTGATATATAACTGAAATCAATCTGCTTTTGCCAACTCCAGCTCCTCCAGTCACGAACTCACAAAACTGTTTGTTTTTTTTTTTAAACAATGTAGGATATGTGAAAGGTAACATTTTTGTTTGAGATTTAAAGATCATACGGTTAACAGAAGCTCACTTTGTGATATTATTGGTGGAAGTTTGATAACTCTTAATTCCTCTGCACCATCATTATCATCTAAAATGTTAATGTGTGGGTTAATTTCATGAACAGCAAATATTCTAAACTCATCATCTAAAGCTTCTGCATCACCTATATTTTCGATTTCAGTATCCCTCCTTCTAATGCGCGATCAAGTTCATTCTCATCGTCTAATGCATTATATTTTCTTTTATTGCATTCAAGAATTTCTCGGTTTCGTAAACATGCTTCTTCAAAACTTTGTTCCATAATGTCGCATTGTTCATTTCTCCACGGAAAATAGAGCATCAATATTTCCCGAAAATATTCATCACGTGCTAAATTCACACTGAACCTTCTAAAACGTATAATATATGGTTTTGTCCTTTTTTTGATGAACCCACTTGCATCTTTTAGCCGCATACTTCTGTTAATATTGAGTACTTCGTTTTCAGGTTCATCATCGATAACAAAATTTCTGATTTTGGAAAATATAAATGAGGCTGCAAAATCAGCTAAGCACAAATCTTCTAAGCAATCAGGTCTTTGCACATAATGATCTAATAGATTCGGCACAAAATATCAGTAGAATTGGCATCTAAATTTTGGAGTTCCTGTTTTGACTTCACCAATCTTACTCTTTTCTCTGGCCGAGAAGTGTTTATAAATATGTCAGCTTTACTGGATTCAGACATACTCATACCCAAAATATTGTATGCCGCCTCTTGAGCTGATATTTCAGACCCGGAAATAAATTTGTTTCCCAAATGCTGTAATTTTTGCTTTACACTTAAATTTCCCCTTCGTATTTCATCCACTGTGTCACGCATTAAACGTGAAACACCTCGATTTAATTTGTTGATATAGTTTATTATGTACGAGCAGCAAACATAGGCATCTAATATAAACTGAATGTCCATATTTGCTCTATGCATTTTTAATATTGCTGGATGCATTTAACATGCGATCAGAAAATGTTCTTTTAAGAAATATTTTGGGCTTTTGTAAGCTATGTCGTATTGTTAAAATATATTCGTTTTCTGTTACTCCGATTTTATTTAAAAATTCAGTAAAGCTTCAATCTTCTGTAGATGGAGGGTTGAGAAATTCTTGAATTTTTTTATATATTGCTTCTAGTCGTGTGGGATCGCTTACTTCATTTCTGTTTGTCGGGGATAATGTAGAAGTTTTTTTCATTGGTGGATATGGCATTCCGTAACGACAAATTTTGTTATTATTAATTTTTTTTATGCATGAATGAGCGTGACTGTGTTTTTGGTAAGCTAAATATTCCTTGAGCTCTTCATAATTTCCATTACTACAGCAAAATTTATCTATAAACTCTTCAGTTTCGTGTATACTATTAGAATTACTCATGTCTTAGTTCGGAACATTTCTTAACCAGTACATTCCATGTACATGTGGGGATCCTCTTTGTTGAAACTCTACTCGAAAATAATATTTCTCAACGTTGTTTTCTTCAAAAACTCCATTGGCACATTTTATTAAACGAAAAAGTGCCCGAAATCGATGTTCAAAATATCGGGCACAAGTAACAGGATCTGCTCTTATTAACCGAGTCTTTTCAATAAATTCCATTGAATTTGCCTGTTCTTCAGTGATAGTTACTCCATCGACGACTTTGGCAAGTATGACAATAAGTTCAGGCCATTTTGTTTCTGCTGCTGACAACGTTATGAAAAATGTTGGCAGTCCAAATTGTCTTATCATTGCTAACACTTTTTTTTTCTCTGATTCCCAGTGTGCAGGAGATGATCTCAGATTTTTCAACATGTGGTAGCCATCATCATGTTGCACTAAATCGTTTACATGGCTTTCTGAGAGCATATTTTCTGCCGTATTTGTGTTGTTCTGACCAGCTTTTTTTCGTAAACAAATCGAAATAGAATTTTTGATATGTTGCTCCAAGAAATTCCAAACGTCTAAGAATCCCAAAATATAAAAATCGAAGAACAAAATAGCGTAGAATCGTATATTTGTTAAATCGTATCGATTTTATTCTGTAGAAAATAATAGATAAATACAAAAATTCAAGATTAACTTACTCTACTTACAAAATTGGTATCTTCTAAAAACTCTTTCTTGAGCAACTTCAATTAAATAGATTATATTAATAAATAACAAGAGATAGGGAAATCAATTTTACAAAAGAAAAAGCGAACTAATTGCAAGTAATATCTTCTTGTAACCTCCAAAAAATTCGTAGACACCACCTGCTTTAGTTTTTGATGTGCACAATATACTCGTCTCTTTCTTTCGAAAGAGATGGAATTGTTGATAACCAAGACTGCAAAACTCAAATAAAAATATAGGGTGACTCGATGACATTCCGGGGGCCGTCTGAGAACTAGGAACTAGGTCGAAGACTTTACATCTAGAACAGCGAGTCTTCCAATCGATCTTTTGACTTTTATAGCTCCGTTCGCAAGTTTAACATCTGCCATTCGTACTACTCCATCTGGACCGGAGTAAATCTTGACTACACGTCCTAAACGCCAGGATGACCGGATTTCGTTCGGTTCAATTACGAGCACGATGTCATCTATCTGGATCGGTTTGGTGTCCTTAAACCATTTTGACCGTCTTGTGATGGTGGGTAGGTATTCGGCGTACCAACGCTTTATGAGCTCAGCCATCAAGTGCTGCGACCGACGACTATAAAGTCTGCTGCAACAATCCCTCTCGGAGAACACTCCTGGAGCAGTTACGTCTCGATCCGCGTCTCCGAATAACATCGAGTTCGGAGTCAAGGGCCTGGGATCTTCTGGATCCACCGGGATGTGGGTCAGCGGGCGGCGATTGATTTGTCCTTGGGCTTCCATGAGGGCGTTTCGTAACACGTCTTCTCTGGGGACGAGACCTTTTAGGACGAAATCGATGCTCTTCTTGATAGATTGAATGAGGCGCTCCCACGCTCCTCCCATCCACGGTGAATAGGCGGGAATGAACCGCCATAAGATCCCCTCGTACCTTGACGCGTACTCACAGAGAGAAGTTTCCATCTCCTTACCGTCCTTTACTAGCAAGCTGCTCGCACCCACAAAATTCAGGCCGTTGTCGCTATAAAAAAACCTCGTAACGACACGGTTTATCACAAAACGCCTTACTGCCATGGTGCACTGGTCCAAGCTGAGATCATTGAGCAATTCGATTTGCACCGCTCTAAAAGTGAGGCAAGTGAAGATCATGCCGTAGCGTTTCACTGTTCCTCTCCCGAATTTGACTAGCAGCGGTCCGAAGCAGTCTACTCCGACGTGAGTGAATGGTCTGGAATCAAAGGCCAAGCGAGCGGTAGGCAACTGGCCCATTATCGGCATAACTGCTTTAGCCTTGAGACGTTTGCACATGAAACACCTCTTTCTCACCCTCTCCACAGCTCCTCTAATACTAATTATCCAGGCGCTCTCCCGAATGTCTGAAATGACCGTTGCTGTTCCCATGTGAGCGTTTCTTTCGTGATGATAACTGATGAGCAGGTCGACCAAAGCATGATTTTTAGGCAAGATCGCTGGGTTTCGAGAAGAATACGAAGAATTCGCCTTCTGCGCTCTCGAACGTAGTCGTAATGTTCCATCCTCATCGAGAAACGGTGACAAACTTGCGATTAAACTTGAGGATCTGACTCTACCACTTGACTTGAGAGAAGCTATGTCGTCTTTGAAGCACTCTTCTTGAATTCTTCTGAATATCCAGTCTTCGGCTTGCCTGAACTCAAAAGGCGTGATGCAGACTTCGTAAACAATGGGTTTCTTCTGAAGTAAATGTTTGAATCTGAGCAAAAAGGCGATTGTTCTGACGGAGGAAGACCACCTGGCCTGAAATCTGGCGGAGAGGAAGTCGAACGCACCAAAATATGATTTTTGTTTGTAGACATGAAGCAACATACTGGAAACCTTTGCTTTATTGTTCATTACTGCAGCTCCAGCTAAGCAGGGCGTCACCGGCCACTCCGACGTCGGACGTTTCAGGAATTCAGGACCCCGAAACCACCTCGTATCTTGATCTCCCATTGAAGAGTCGAAGTGTTTCGTGCCATCATCGGCCACGTTGTCACCTGAGCTGATATGGAACCATTGACGAGGTGAGGATGAGTCCAGAATTTCGCCAACACGGGTGGAAACGAAGGATGGTAATTTATTGGACGAGTTGATCCAGGCGAGTACCGTCTGGGAATCGGAGAAGAACTTGGTCTCATCGATACGTATGGAATGAGATGCCTTTATTGTCCCTGCCAACCGGATCCCGAGAACAGCGGCCTGCAGCTCTAGGCGGGGAATGGACAATTGCTTAACAGGCGCTACTTTAGCCTTTGCCATAACCTGGGTGACTTCAACATCATTATTTCGCGCAAAACGAAAATATGCGACCGCAGCAAATGCCTTCTCTGACGCATCTACGAAAATTAACAGACTGACTTTGCATTCGACGGGGTCCCAAGAAACATAACGACGAGGAATTCTGATGGACTCGATACTCTTCAGGTCATTAATAAAATCCAACCACAAACCTTTTAGAAGAGATGATACTGGTTCGTCCCAATCAAAGCCTTCTCTCCAGACTTCCTGAAGAATAATGCGTCCACGAATGATGAATAACGAAATAATACCGAGTGGATCAAAAATCTTCATTATGGTTTTCAGCATCTGACGCTTTGTCACAACCGCATCCGCAAGTAAGTCCTTCATCACATTATCAATAGCCAGCTTGTAAGAGAAATGGTCTGAAGACGGGTGCCAGAACATGCCTAAGACCTTTGAAACCAGACTGTCGCTTTCATTAGGATTTATGCTTACCAAATTGCTGTTGACGTAACCCTCTGGCATTTCCTGAAGAACTTCACGACTATTCGACTGAACTCCAACTAGCTCAAAGTTCATTGATCGACAAATACGAATAGCATCCTTCGTGACTGAGATCGCCTCTTTGATTGTGTTATGGCTATTGAAGTAGTCGTCGACATATGTGCGTTTGGTCAACCCATCAACTGCTTCAGGGCACTCCTCCTTGAAAAGGTTGGCATGGTGATTTTTCACAAATTGCGCGCAAGTAGGCGAACACCTGGGACCAAACATCATGACCTCCATGATGTAAACTGTCGGCTGTCTAGAGCTGTCTCCGTCTCTCCATAGCATCCGTTGGCACTGCTGGTCCTCAGCCTTGATCCGTATTCTGTGGAACATCTCTCGAACATCGGCGTTCACAGCTACAAGTTTCTCCCTGAATTTGAAAAGACCCGCATGTAAAGGAACCAAGTTGTCTGGACCCTTCATTAAATGGGTATTCAAAGATACTCCATTCACTGTTGCGGCTACGTCTGACACACATCTTGGTTTTGGCGGAAACTTGTTAGGGTTTACAATTATGAAAGTAGGAGAGTACCAAACCCTAGGCCAGTCCTTATCCAACTCCTCCTGTGACGCGACTCTGGCATATCCTTTGGCAAGAAGTTCACGGAAATAATTATTCTGCCACTCCAGGAGATAAGGCTTCTTCCTTAAGCTTTTTTCCAGGCCTAGGAGGCGTTTGAAGGCCATATTATAACTATCAGGTAATTTGACGTCATCTGACTCCCACAACAGACCGATCTCATACTGTTTATCGACCAATTTCAGCGAACGCTCCATTATGTCATACGAGCGACTGACTTCTCGGCTTTGCAACTCGCCCTTAGGAGGCATGACACCGAATTCTTCTGTGGTAAAATGACGCCGAACGAGATCGTGCAGGTCCGGTTCCTCCCTGACGGCATCGTGGAACATGAACTTCATGGAAGGCTTCGAAACTTGATGCACGCAGGAAACTTTCATTGACGATGTTGATTTTCCATACACGATCCAGCCTAGCAAAGTCTTTAAGGCGTGAGGTTCCTCGTCCTTGCCATGCCTATGACCGTGACCAAGTAAGAATTTGGCTTGATCCAACCCCAGAAGTACTTTCGGGCGGGCGTCAACCAGATCCGAGATTGGGAGGCCTCGGAGATGAGGATACAGCTTCTTTAACTGAGCAACATCGATGGACTGACTAGCAAGACTTAAATCTTTGATGGTGTAAACGTTTCTCAAACAATATTGCTTACGACTATTCATGCCAGACACAGAAAAGGACGTGCGCTTGGAATCCTCAACACGAGAAACCCCCTTCGTCCACTGCAGTGTGAGTTGTTCGGAATGTCCATCTAATCCAAGGTCGTTAAACAAGTCTTCGTCGATCATCGATAACGAGGAACCATCATCCAAGAAAGCATACGTGTCAACGAACAAGTCACCAATACCATGTATCCGAATTGGCACCACTTTAAACATGATCTTGGCATCCACTCCGTGGTGAGAGGAATGAACATGTTGTTGCGGTACAAACGGAACTGCTGTAGAATCTAACTGGTGATTGCTGACACTGACTGCTTTATGTAACAACTGGTGGTGACGTCGGTTGCAACCTTCTATACCACACGATCTCTTTTTCGAGCACGATTTCCATTGATGTTTGGAAGGATCCAGACAAGTGAAGCAGATGAAATTTTCCTTGGCAAACGTCTGCCTTTGATCTGGGGTTAAAGCCAAAAACTCTTCGCATTCAAACAATGCGTGTTGTTTTTTGTTGCATTTACAGCATACGCCGGATGCTGTTGATGACGAAACGGGTTGATGTATCAGCACTCGCGAAGCTTTGGAGTTGACTACTGAGCGTGACCTCTTCTTTTCCGGATTCTCAAAAGTTCCCATAATATCAGGAGGTAACTCCATAACTTTTCCTGTCACGAACTCAGCAAACTGTTGAAAATCGACTTTGGGTAAAACAGCCTTCCGTCGCTGCCATTCTTGGTAAAGCCCTGCACCTAACCTAGATGCTAGGTTAGTGAGAACAAATCCATTGGTCAAGTCTTCTTCCCGATTCATTGATTTGATGTCGGCTACAAATCCGTTCAGCTTCACTGACCACAATCGAAGCTGGGGATCGCATCTCGACGTGAGCTTCGGAAGTGTCAACAACTCTGAGGTTAAGTCGTGAACCAGCACGTCATAACGCCCAAAAACAATGCGAAGTGTCTCAATAATTGCGTCAGCATCCGACGAATACTTCAGCCGATCGCTCACCAGCTGATACGCTTCTCCTTTTAAAGCCTTGCGCAGACGAGCGACATTTTCTTTGGCGCTGTACCGCCCTTCGATCGTAGTGGACTTATAAACTTCCACAAAATATGGCCATTCTCTTTTGTTTTCCCCAGAGAAACTCGGCAGCTCTTGCACATTATTGCGATTCAATATCGTGAGCAGATTGGCCATGTCTTGGTCTCGAAAGGAAGAATCATGGGCACCAGGAAGTGGATCTGTTGTCTGGTGCATAGGCGTAGATAAACCTTGGTGCTGATGAGCAGGTGCCCCTCGCAACGGTGTAGACTGACAATTATCCAACGTTGTTTTTACTAATGACTGATGGTTCGCTTGGATTTGTTTTATTATATCCAGCTTGGCAGATTTTAAAACATCTGCACTTGTTTTTGAAGCGCTGCTGGAAGTCGAAGCCAGTGCCTTAGTGCTGGTGATCCTTGAAAGTTTGAGCCTTGCCTCTGCCAGCTCTGCACGCAGTTCTAAAAGCTCTTTATCACGTTTAGCGACTGCAGCTTGCGCTACTACTGCCGCCTCCATAATAAACTCCACATCCTCCGTGGGGTCTGAATGATGTTCCGAACTTCTGAGCCTTGCTTGGGAGTGCGTGGTGTCATCGCCATCACGTTGAACACAATCAACCTCTTCGCAAAACCATGGAGTGACAGTGTCAAACTTGTCAGGGTCAAAGCCATGACAATCGTAATGCCACCAGCGCTTACATTTGTCGCAAGACACCATAGAATCATCATCCGGCCGCTTACAGGAAGATAAAGCGCAACTGTGCACCAAATTGTCCATATGAAAGTAGGAAACTTGCGGATGCGCAAACAAAATTCAACAATTTTAATAAAATAATGTTGCTCCAAGAAATTCCAAACGTCTAAGAATCCCAAAATATAAAAATCGAAGAACAAAATAGCGTAGAATCGTATATTTGTTAAATCGTATCGATTTTATTCTGTAGAAAATAATAGATAAATACAAAAATTCAAGATTAACTTACTCTACTTACAAAATTGGTATCTTCTAAAAACTCTTTCTTGAGCAACTTCAATTAAATAGATTATATTAATAAATAACAAGAGATAGGGAAATCAATTTTACAAAAGAAAAAGCGAACTAATTGCAAGTAATATCTTCTTGTAACCTCCAAAAAATTCGTAGACACCACCTGCTTTAGTTTTTGATGTGCACAATATACTCGTCTCTTTCTTTCGAAAGAGATGGAATTGTTGATAACCAAGACTGCAAAACTCAAATAAAAATATAGGGTGACTCGATGACAGATATTAATAAGCTCATATTTCTTATAAGTATACAACAACTTTTCAACAGTCGCACAACGCCTATCAAATCTTCTTAATTCAGAACGGGCAATTTTGCTATATGAGAGATTTGAATTGTTCCTTGGCATTCCGCAGTTTATTTTTGGAAACGAAAGTTCTTCTGAATGTGTATCAAAGATCATGTCCATGGGACGCCGCCCTTCTCCAGGTGCAATACATATTTGATCTATTGAAATATTTTCCAAAGGAATGTTGTTTAAAAGAGTTTGTTCTCCTCCTGGATTTAAATTTTCTAATAAATTATCAACATCGTTTTCCCTTTCTTGGATAAATATTTGGTTTGCTTCAATAGTTCTTCTTTCCATACTTATTGCCGGAATGTTTTCTGTTTCCATATTATTTTGCTCTTGAAGCTGGTCAACTATTGATCTATCTTCCGGTGTTATTATGAACGGTATATGTTCTTCATTACCAACTAATGTAATCCAGTCTTCTGCAAAAGTAATGTTTTCTTCAATATAAAGTGGTGTGGTTAGTAAATATCTTAAAGCTTTAAGAACTTTTGCAGGACGAATGGTTTCACTTATAAAACTGTGGTTTTATTGCAAACGACGTTTCAAATGAACTTGAATCACATGGGACTGTTCGAAAGGCCTGGGAAGAACAGAAACAGTGTTATACACAGATATTGGAACATTCACTACTGCACCCCTTAACCCGCATTGCCTATCACAGCCAAGTGATCTTATTTGCATAAAAGGAATGCGTGGGGCTACAAGGCGTTGTTCTAAACTAGTTATATCTTTTAAGCAATCAGGGATGGATGGAAAGTTCAGAAAATTTGATAGACAAATGTTAGGTACTTTACCTTTGGAAATCAGATTCTTACAGTTTGTACAGAACTCAAACCTATCAATGTCACCATTTAAAGAAGATTCAAAATTTAAACAAAACACACTGTTTGCAAAGCCTAAAGAAAATTTGTTTTGAATAGCTGATTTGCTCAATGGTGAAAGTTGACGTTGAAACCAGAGACCTCCACAACACACGCGAATTTCTGTTGGGCCTTGTTTAATTATTTCGTAGTAGTTTTGAAGATTACTTTGGAATCGAGTGTTTGTCCTTTCTGCAATCATCCTTGTTCTTTGGTCTGGTGACATGGTTCTCATACTAATTTGATTACGTTGAGTTTGTCGTTGACTTTCGACCATCCTATTTATTGTGTTTGAACGATATAGCCGAACTCTAGCGAGTGAATATATGCTAACATTTTGAATACCTTCTCTTCGTTCACGACGCATTTCTCTTCTCTGTTGAGTATTTCGACTCTGTTCTTGTGAAGAAAAAGCATTATCTTGACGTCTTATAGCGTGTTCTTACGTATTCCTGATTTGCTCTTGCTGTTGTAAATCAATGTTTTGCCGACATAAAGAATGTTCAAAAGTGTTTCTTTCCTGTTCTTTTTGTCAGATTATAGGATTTTTTTGTCTTAAAGCACGACGTAAAGAATTTCTTTTTTGCTCCAAATTCTGAGATACAGGGTCTTGTCGACGAATAAAATGTTCGGTAGTATTCCTTTGCTGCTCTAAACAGCGAATAGTCTGATTTTGTCGCCGAACAGCGTGCTGAAAAGTATCTTGGACTTGCTCTTGATTACGAAGAATCAAATTTTGTCTTCGTTCATTGTGTTCGACTGTGTTGTGTACTTGCTCTAATGCTCGTATGACTGGATCTGAGCGTCGGACAGCGTGCTGTAATGTATTTTGGACTTGCTCTTGATTACGAAGAATCAAATTTTGTCTTCGTTCATTGTGTTCGTCAGTGTTGTGAGCTTGCTCTAATGCTCGCATGATTGGATCTGAGCGTCGGACAGCGTGCTGTAAGGTATTTTGGACTTGCTCTTGATTACGAAGAATCAAATTTTGTCTTCGTTCATTGTGTTCGACTGTGTTGTGTGCTTGCTCTAATGCTCGCATGACTGGATCTGAGCGTCGGACAGCGTGCTGTAAGGTATTTTGGACTTGATCTTGATAACAAAGAATCAAATTTTGTCTTCGTTCATTATGTTCGTCAGTATTGTGAGCTTGCTCTAATGCTCGCATGATTGGATCTGAGCGTCGGACAGCGTGCTGTAAGGTATTTTGGACTTGCTCTTGATTACGAAGAATCAAATTTTGTCTCCGTTCATTGTGTTCAATTGTGTTACGTTCTTGTTCCAGCGCTCGTGAAGTTGGATTCAAGCGGCAAACAGTGTGCTGTGAGGTGTTTTGAATTTGTTCAAGATGTCGAACTTCAGAATTTTGCCTCCGATTAGAGTGTTCCCTTGTGTTGCGTTCTTGTTCGAACATTCGTAAATTTCGAATTGAACGGCGAGAGCAATGCTGTGAAGTATTTCGTAATTGTTCGAGTTCCCTCATTTCAGGGTTTTGTCAGCGTACAGCATGTTCCATTGTATTTCTATTTTGCTCACAACTCCTTGATATAGGATCCAAACGACGGTTAATGTGTTGCATTGTATTGTTTTCTTGCTCTATGCTTCGTGTAATAAAGCTTGAACGTCGTACAGTATGTTCCATTGTGTTTCGAACTTGCTCTCTACTTCTATAAGCCATATTTTCACGTCGATTCACATGTTCTAAAGAATTACGGTTTTGTTCCAAACCCCGAGTCATTGTGTTTTGACGGCGAGTACGTTGACGAATTGTATTAAGTTGTTGTTTTATCTGTAAGACATTTTCATCAGAACGTCTGATAACCGCGGATACTGATGCTCTATCACGTTCTCTTTCCCTATACTGGGAATCTTCACGGTGTCTTCCTACTATGTTAAGACGATTTTGCTGTTTTTGAGCGGCAGATTTTCTCAACAATTTAGGCATTGTGAACACTAATTGAAAAATAAAACGAAAAACGAACGATCTATGATATTAAAAATGTAATTTTTTTAATTAGAGAAACAATGACTACATTTGTTTTCTAGAATAATTGGTTTTCCTCTTATTCTCAACCACTTTTACATATACTTAGGTAAAAAGTAAACAAAAATAAATAGAAATATTCAACCATATTGATACTTTTCAAACTTGGCTTGTTTCAATTTGTATATCGTTAAAAATAACACTCATACGCCATAGTGAGCAGTTTTCAATTTTAGTGGAAAGATAGAAAGTTTGTATTTAGTTTTTGATGTGAAACATCTATTGGCGCACCTAGGCAGTAAAATTTTTTTTTGTGGGGGTTGAATGGTTTTGGAGGAGGGTGTTGGGGAGTGGGTGAGCCAAAATTTGCAAACATGATGGGTAGTTGGTTGGGAGTTGACGGTTGACGTTGAGAGTTGGTAGGGGTGGGGGGAATAAAGACAAAAATGGCGGGTGGTTGGTTGTAGGTGGGGTAGGTGGTTGCAGCTTGGGGGGATTAGATGTGGGGGGGAGGAAAAATTGCCAAAAATAGTGGAAGTTTGGTTGGTGGTTGTAGATGGACTGGGTGTATGATTGCGATGGGGGGACTTGGTTTGGTGGGGGAATCGACAAAAATGGAAGGTGGTTGGTTGGTGGTTGCAAGTTGATTGAATGGTTACTGGTGGTGGGGATTTAGGGGGGAGGGGTGAGAAAAATTTGTCAAAAATGGTGGATGGTTGGTTGGTAGTTGTACGTGGGCTGGGTGTATGGCGGTGGTATAAAATATTTTAATAAAATAATAAGACATGCACAGGTATATTGATTTTATTAACGAAACACTAAATTATTAAAAATTATTTCACTACACATTTTCGTTGATGGTTTTTAAGATTAATGTTTTTTTATGTAAACTTTAATGTTTCACATCTGCCGGGCGTCCCATAACGGCTAATTTTGTATTATATTATTTTTTGAAAATCGTTTTTTGGCATTGAGCATGGGAGACCATTGTATTTTGACCCAATTGAATTTATATGTCAAATGGTAAACTATTTTCGCTACCCCTTCTCACATTTGGGTGTCCCTTTTTTCGTCAATAATATTATAGTGCATAATTTTTGAGTATATTTGAAGCAACAAAAAAAATCATTATAGTGTAAGGGGCTATCTCCAGTTTTGCAATCATTTATCGGAGATTCAAAGACTTTCTTTGGTCTACTTTGACCTACATAATGTTATTAGTAATTGCGCTTATATTAGTACTAACAGAAACTTTGTTGAGGCTCTTTTAATTATTAAAAAAACCGCCCTTTCTGATTGCGTTGAAATAAATTTGATTAATTGTCGCAGTCTTAAGATATTCAGTTTGTTGCCTCTTAATTTTTTTCGGAAAATGTAAATTTTCTTACTCTACTGTGAATTTTCTGCAGAAAATGCGCAATAAACATAACGTTTTACTCATTTATTTTGTTGAATGAACGTAAACGCTTAAATTTTCAAGAAATCTAAGGTATAAATATATTTCGAGAGTTTCTCAGTTAGGTTTGGTGAAAATGAATCATGTTGTTTGGCCATAAGGTAGAAACACACACGCAGGGGTCCCTTAAAAGCTTCTTTATTAATTTGTTTGCTTAGACTAAACTCAGAAACAATGCCTTCAATTTAAAAAAATTATTTTATTTAAAAGGGTTGTGCTTTGCAAGTGGCTTGATGTCTTATTCATTTTAATAAAAAAAACTTTCGTCACATTTTCATATTAATATACATAAAGTTTAAGAATCACCTAAGGTTTTCTCAAGTTAAACAATTTCAATATTAAATACATTAGTTAATTATTTTCGGCAAAAAAAAAATCTTTTCCGAATCAATATTTTCATTAAAAATAAATTAGTGTATGTTATTCCTCACCGATTTGATATATTTTTTGTTTCAAAACGCATTCAAACATATTATTTAATACTGCTAAAGAAAATGTTTACTGATGCGTTTTACTGATTGCTAAAACCGGCCCCTAAGCAGATAAGTAAGTCGTTAAATATATTTGTTATTAAAAAATTGTTGTCTGTTAAGTTGGTTTACAGACGATTTTACGTTCTAATTTTTGTTTAGAAATTGAAAATCAAATTTAGAAGATCAGTAAATTTTTCTGTTATTTCGTTATAATAGATCTTATTGAATTAAGTCGTATTAAGTATATTTAAAGCTTGAAACTAAGCAAAAAGTGATCTTTGAAATATTCCCACAAAGTTTATTAAAATAGATTAAGCCTCTTTTAAAGTCCATGATTCAGCCGCTAGATCAATAATGTATTACTGTGCACAAGTGTGGGGGTACAAAGAGCACATACAATGTGAAAAACTCCAAAGATTTTTCGTCAAGAGATGCTTTAACTTACCTGATAATACACCAAACTACGTAGTACATATCGAAACAGGTCTTCCCAAAGCATTTCTTACTACACTCGAAGTACATTTGACATATTTGCGCAAAGTTTTCAGTCTACCCAGCTCTAGATTACCACGCGTACTTTCAACTGCAGTTCTTCGCAAAAATATTTATTGGGCCCAGGAATGGTCAGGCCTTTTCCGTGAGACTGGCATCGTTGTTAACTATGAAACAAACAATTTTGAATGGAAAGATACTCACAACAAGCTTCTAATTAAGCTAAGGGAACAACAGTGGAAAGCGTCTACCGAACGCGCTTTACAATCGCAATTTCATGACGAATACTGCAATCTATCCTTCACAGAGGTACCCAACTATTTTAATGACTCAAATTCACGAGAAATGATAAGTCTGATTTTAAGGACACGGTGTGGACTACTTAATTTGAATGCTAGGGCATTTCAGCAAAACACTGTTGGCTTATGCACGATGTGCAATCTTGATGCAACTGAGAACACCTACCACTTTGTTAGCATTTGTCCTATTTTCAAATCATACCGGAGAGTATTTCTAGGAGCTGAAACAATTGATCGCACCGAGTTTCTTCAAATAATGAATGGTAAATGTTATTTAAATCTATATAAATTCTTAAAATATGCTCTTAATTATAGAAACTTAATTGAAAATGAATATAACTAAAGTAAATTCAAGCTAAGCCGTAATTTAAATAGTAAAACTATTACCTGACAGACAACTTTAACAAGTTATTGTCCTAACTAATTTTGAAAACCAGCATAATATTGTTTTTATAACTACTTTTTTAAGAAAATAAAATTTATTTATCTATCTATCTATCTATCTAAGCCTCTTTTGAGAAATTTGTTAAAATCTAAAAAAGTTGGTTTTAACCTCTTAGAAACCTAAGAAAAATCGTCAAAACAGATTTTTCGTTTGCCTGTTAAGCCAAAAACTACAAACGCAGTTCTTTTTAAATCGCAATAAATCTTAGTCAAAATAAAAAGAAAAAAACGTTTTTTAACATATTAGAAAAACAAAACATTTTGAGTTAAGCCTAGTGGATTTACTATTAAAATGTTGCCAGCTTATAGCCATTTAAAGAAATTCGTTAAAATGTGATTTTCGTTACAACCATTAAAGCCAAAAACAAAAAACGCAGTTATTGCGAAAACCACTTTTTTGGACTTCTCTATCATGGTCATAAAGTCATGTTTGATTTAAGCCTCAATTTTTATTGCATGAAACCATTACTTGCCCTATGAGCAAGTAAAAATAATAAGTACAAGCCTGCTTCCATTTTATAAAAAAAACCATTTTTATTTTTAAGTTCTTAAATGAAATCCATTCAATAATTAAAGATTAAGATTTAAGATTAAGATTAAGATTAATATTTATTAACAATTAAAAATGTTACATAATAAATTTGACAATAAATTTACAAGCATGGCGTGAAAGCCGTCTGCCGGATTTTAACTGAATTTTATACTTCTAGAGATAAAACAAAATTATTAAAATATATATTAATTAAAAATAAATAACATTAATTATTCTTATTGTATATAAATAAAAACATAATTTTGTACACTGTTTAGCAATATTAAAATTAAGTTTTAAAGAAAGGTAACATAATTTGATTACAAGAAATTAAAATAATAACAAGAAGAAACATAAACCATGATTTGGTATCTGTTATATTACTCTAAGCTTTGAGTTTGGCTAAAACGGAAAAATTTTATCAGATAGATAATAGATTTAATAGATAAATGTGAGTATTTAAGAACTACAATATCACAGAATAGATTTTTTTTTAAAGATTTAAATCTTCATTTTTTTTATTATTTATGGTTTATAGGGCTTTTAGTTTAGCTTAAACGAAAAAAAGACTTGAACATTATATTCAAAACACATTCAGATATGAGTTTCTGTAATTTAGTGCATGAGAAACATATCGCACTAGCACTTTCCAACCACTCTCACCATTCAAAAGACTAAAACATTCTTCTGGAGACAAGAAACTTTTGTTTAAATGAAGTCTACGTATTTCCTGTAAGATCGGACAAATTGCTAGGAAGTGATATACATCCTCATTTTGATTAAGGTTACAGAGAGAACAGATCGAGTTAATGTCTGGTCTGTGTGGCCTATGATTAAGCTCAAGAGTTTCGGTTCGTACCTTAAATATTAAACTCATGCCTGGGACTGAGATATCTTCTCTGAAGTAATTACTACTCCCCAGATTCAGGGTTAGACAACGGTATGTAGATCTAGAAGTTGAATCCTTGGCTCTATCAAGATGGGTTTTATACATATGTTCATCAGTCACAGAAATACAATCATAAAACATATTTCTCCACTCTTCTCCGTTGTTGGCGTTTAAATTAAATCGAAGGTTATGTGTCACCGCAAGTGCATTCCAGTTTCTGAAAGGGGAATACCCACAACGGAGTGAAATCAGCAATATTTTTTTATGTAAGTTGCTATTAGGCCTATACATCACTTTGGTAATGAAGTCTGCGGTAGCCTTCAAGTTTTTAACATATATTTGTGGTAGACCGGACTCAACGTAGATGGCGTAGTTGGGAGTATTAGACGGTAACCGAAAAATGCGTTTGAAGAAGTATCTTTGAATAGATTCGATTTCTTCTAGCAATTCGTATCCATATACTTCATTCCCATAACAAAAGCAGGTGTTGATTGTTGCTTCAAAAACCTTGAACTTTGATGTCGGGTCCACAAAGTTGTTTGAAAAAATTTTTGACCATATAGTATTTATAGCTGTTTTCGCAACCGCAAGTTTATCTTTGATATGGGCTTTAATACTTAAGTTTTGGGAGATAATGAAACCTAGGTATTTAAATTCGCTAACAACTTCAATATTGGTTCCGTCTAACTTCCAGTTCGGTGCATTTATATCACATCTGTTTTGAGACTTAAAAATCATTATTTTAGATTTAGCAATATTGATTTTGAGGTCCCATGAATCACAGTATTTCTTAAGTTTGTTTATTTGAAACTGCAACGTCACTGGGTTATCGGAGAAGATAACTAGGTCATCAGCATAAAGTAAAAGCTTTACAAATAAATCGCCAAAATAGACACCTCCCGGTAAGTGAGTTTCAATATCATTGATGTACAGTGCGAACATCAACGGGCTTAATACGCATCCTTGTGGGACGCCTGTTTCTGAGCTAAATGATTTTGACTTATTTTTACCATTGCACACCACTGCTGACGTATTCAATAGAAGCTGTTCATAGACCCGGATAAATTTGGTTGATAAACCAATAGCAGCTAACTTATATAAAAGTGATCTTCTATTAATGGTATCAAAGGCAGCTTTGAAGTCTACAAAAAAGGTATATAAAGGCTTTTTTTTGTCGATAAAACGTCTTGCAATACTTGTGAGAGCAAAAATTTGATCAATTGTTGACAAACCAGCTCGAAAACCAGCCTGAAAACAACTAATAATGTTATTGCTCTCAACCCAACCCACAAGTCTAAGGTACATTATTTGAGCAAAAAGTTTCCTAAATGAGCTAAGGACAGAGATGCCCCTGTAATTTTCAGGGAGACTTGGGTCACCTTTTTTAAAGATCGGAGATATACTCGCCTGACGAAAACAGCTTGGAAATGTCTCCTCAATAAGCATTTTGTTTAACAGCCTCAAAACAATTTCAAGAAACTCAGGAGTTGCGTTCTTGTAGAACTCAATTGGAATGCCATCTGACCCCGCAGCCTTATTATTTTTCATTTTGTTAAGCGACGTTAGTAGTTCATACATTGAAAAAGGCGAATCGAGCTCATGTATTGAGATGTTTTGCAAAGCAAAACTAATACAATTTTGATCAGGATCAGGCAGCAACAGATTCTCGAAATATGCAGCCAGATGATCTAAACTTATATTTAGCCCCGACGACCTACTTCGTCCTCCCAAAATCCGTATATTGTTCCAGAATGACTTGGAGTCCTTAGAAACTAAAAGCTTCTTAGCAGCATTTCTTAAGTACGATTCCTTTTTTGACCTGCACAAATAATTTCAATAATAATGACTCTTATTCCCAGTGTAGGTATGTTGGTTCAGTATTAAAAATAAACCTAAAAGAAAATTTGTTGCAATTGCCCATTTTCAACCTAAAAATACCGATAACACAGTATAGTGCTCTCGGGCGTATGCATACTTTTCTGAGTTTATTTAATTAAAAAATACATTATCTCATATTTAGAACAAACTAATTCGATGGTATAAATATTTTAAAGAATTGATTGTACAGTATAAATATGTATATAATTAAGAAGTCAAACTTATCTCGTAATGCTCAAAATGTTTATATCTTCTGTTATCGATTACATATCATCAACGTCTGCCGTTATAGCTAATATGTATATACATATATGTTTTTATTGACCTTCCTTCATCTTCATCTTTAATTTGCTTTTGTTTTTATTCGATAGTTTAGTTTATTATTTGCTTTTTTTACTTCTACTATCCTAATGAAAGTACATTAACAATTAATGTATTTCACAAGGTAAAATATAATGAAATATTAATAACAAAGTTTTTGTTTCTTTAAATAACTTTTTCTATTGCGTTTAAAGTACATATAACTAATAAAGTAAGTGAAGCTCAACGAGAGAATTATTGTAATAGAAATCTGGTGCAACGAGCCGATTATTATTTACGGAAACAACTTGGTTTCGTATTAAGTTGACTAACAAACGTTGGTCCATGTTTCTATTGAAGACGATTGCAAAAGTACCTAAAACCAAATAAAATGTTTGTATGATGTTACACATAACACAAAAGGGCTTATAACCTCTTAATTCTGGAGCGGTTACTCCATTTGGACCGAAACATCCCATTACTTTTAAAATTAACTGCCTTTCTTCATCTTTTCCGATTTCTTCAATCAATGACAAAATCGAATCTGCCATTTCTGATAAAAATTTCCGATGAACACATATAAATAAAATTTTGTCAAATAGATGTTATTCTGCAAAAATTTGCCTTAATACTCTACATTTAAATCTAAGCCGTCCATCCACACATTGTAACCCCTAGGGAGTATACGAGTACAAACGAAAAAACACGATGGGACGAACGGCCATCACTAAATATGCTCGACATTTTAATATGAGTGTTCAAAAGTTCTACCAAAGGTTAAAACATTCGTTCCAAAGCCCAAACAGAAGCCTACGAGGATGGGAATGTCGTAGTAGATACGCAATCGGAGCTGAGAATTTGGAAAGAACACTTCTGGAGACCGTTAAACGGCGAAGACAACGAACTAACCGCTGTCATCAGGCAAAAGATCCATTCGATTTGGACGATGATGAATAACTTCCGTCCACCCGACTAAGAAGAAATTCGGGAAGCGATATCTAAACTAAACTCGAAACAAGGCTGCTGGTTCGGATGGCCCTACGGCTGATTTCTTCAAAGCAGCTGGAGATGAATTGGTGAGGAGTATACACCAGCTCATCTGTACAATCTGGTCTCATGAAAATATGCCGGACGAATGGAATCTCAGCATCATGTGCCCTATCGACAAGAAAGGAGATACTCTGAACTGCGTCAACTACAGAGATATATTATAAAAAAAAAAGAGTCTAAAGACTACTTCATATAAATGTGTTGTGCAAAAGGTGTGATAAAAGACTATAACATGATAAAAAAAAAAAGACTTTAAGCAGTTAAAAGACTCCAAAGCAGCCAAATGACTGCATTACATTCAATGCAATTAAAAGGTTAATGATTGCTAGGAATGTGAAAGACTTTTACAAGACTTCCAAGAATGCAAGCAGTTAAAAATTAATGTATTCTTTTGACTTCAAGTCTTTTAAATGTTCTTTACTATTTTATAACTTAAATACTTCAAAATTAACTGGGAATTTTTCTTTGACTACTAACATGAAGTAAAATTAATTAAAAAAATGTGTCTTTTAATCATTTAATTCTGCAATATGAAAATGATTGCATTCTTTAACAGCTCTGCTCGAAGAAATAAAGTGCACGACTGGGTCGCACGAATTTACTCTTATGTGTGACGATAGTTTTGGAGCTTGAAATTTTGAAAAATAAAATCATATAAAATTTTATTAATTACTTAAAAATCGAAGTTTTCTAGGAAAAAATTAAATAATATATTTAAGTTCTTGTACTGTTTTTAATCTTACAGAAAAAATTTCCTAATCCGTTCGACCATTTATTTTCGAATAATGGTTTTTTTATAAAAACTTTTCGAAAACATATTACAATTTTTTTGAGTATGCCAACATCTAGCAGTTTGCAGTTTTCATCAAAATAAAAATTGAACAAACACTCTTTTTGAAAAATACCAAAAATGAAAACAAAAATTTAACTTTAAAAAAAAACCAAAAAAAAATTGAAAAATTCAAAATCTTATGTGATCTCGTTTATAAAAGAGCTTTAAAAATTAAAAATTTCATCGAATCTGTCAGGAGGTTTACGAGAGAATCCGATTTGAAAAAAAGGTCGTATCGGAGGTACCTTTATAAGACTTTTCCTGAAAAAAATATATTCCAACTAAAACATACAAAATTTATATAAAAAACACCATTCAGAAAAGCTTTATTAAAGTCGGAGGAGCTGTTTTTTCACTAAAAATCTCAGTTAAAGAGCTACAATGTTTATTCCAAAAACCTCTCTGTAGAAAGTAATAATAATACTGCGTACCAAGGTTGAAGAAAATCGGTTCAGGTGCCGTTACAGACAGATGGACAGACAGGCAGAATTGTCGGACCCACTTTTTTAGGCTTCTCTATCATTGTTATGTTATGTTATGTTTGATTGATATTTTACGAATGCATAATTTGCCTTATAAAAGGTGGTTAAATTTTAAAGGCCGATGTTGAATGTGAACTGTTTCGACGGCCAGTGGAGTAGCTATGGACTAAGTTAAATTGAAAATAAAGAAAACACGGCATTTTAAAGTGGGAAAAAGCCATAGGCCGAAAACCCACTATCTATCACATTTTATTCACCATAGAAAAACCTTTCACATCCTATCACTGCGCTGTTCGATTTTATACTGAATAATTGAGTGAGCATTTTCCTTTTGTAGGAAGGAAAAAGCTCAAGCTCATAGAGTAGTTCCCTTTGTAGGAAGGGAAATACTCAAACATCGAACAGGAAGCTCAATTCAGCTTTCAGTTCGATACAGTCCCGGCGAAAACCTACGGTTTTCCTCTATCTCTTAAATTCATTCTCCATTTGGTAGGATACAAATCTTCTGCATCGGTCTTGTCAATTGATTGGTCGCAGTCTGCACCTCCACGCTTCTCACCAGTCCATCTTTTCCTTTGATCAGCCTCTTAATTCTTCCCAGCTCCCATGCTGCCAGTGGGAAGTTCTCGCTCTTGATGATACATAACTGCCCAATCTGCAGCACATGCTTCTCTCTTCTCCATTTCTTTCTCTCGAGTAGAGTCACTAAGTACTCTTCTCTCCACCTATCCCAAAAATGCATAAGCATTACCTTTCTCTCCTTCCATAATCTAGCACCCTGAGAATTTGATATCTCGCCTGTCACAAATGGTAGCGGAAGCACAAGAGGCTCCCCCACCAGAAAGTGTCCCGGCGTTAACGCCTGCAGGTCATTTGGATCATCACTAATGGCTTGAAGCGGTCGTGAGTTCAACACCGCTTCAACTCCTGCAGTCAGCGTCAAAAGTTGCTCGTATGTAAGTATTTTTGCTCCTATCACTCTCGTCAGATGAAATTTCATCGACTTCACAGCGGCCTCATATATGCCACCTTGATGTGGTGCAGCCGGTGTCATAAATCTCCATTCTGTTCCTTTCGCTCCCAAGAAATCAAGGGACTCTTTCCCGTGCCAAATCTCTTTTGCTCTCTGTAACTCTTTCGCTGCTCCAACAAAGGCTGTGCCGTTGTCACTGTATATTCTCTCGCATCTGCCTCTACGTGCAATGAATCTCTCGTAGCATGCAATGAAGGCAATCGATGACAAGCTCGACACCAAATCAATATGCACTGCTCTTGTCTTAAGGCACACAAAAATAGCAATCCAACATTTCTGTCTCGTCACTTGGTCTCCAGCTCGATCTACCATCTTTACCACAAACGGTCCCGCGTAATCTACCCCTGAGTGAAGAAACGCTTTCCCAGGAGTCACTCTTTCTCTAGGTAGATCGGCCATCAGCTGTGTCTCAAATCGATGATTATGTCGCACACAGACTAAGCACTTGTGTAAATATCTTCTCGCTTCGCTTCTCAATCTTGTGATCCAGAACTTCTCACGTACGTGATGCATCATCACTTGCACGGCTCCATGCTTCGTTGCTCTGTGAGCACTGTCTATGATTAGCCATGCTAGCCGAGAGCCATTTGGCACAATGGTTGGATGCTTCCTTTCATATTCTAGTTCTGATCTTCCTTGCCGTCCACCAACTCTCAGGATTCCTCTGGTATCTATTGGCTTCAGAGACTCAATGTTACTCTTCTCTGGCAGAAGGTTGTCGCTTTTGAGCGAAGCAATTTCTTTTCCAAAATATTTCTCTTGCTCTTTTCGTAACAAGTATTCTATCGCTTTTCCTTTCTCTTCTGATGTCAACTGAATGACCCTTCTCTCACTCTTTCTCCTTTGACGGGCTGATCGTCTCTTACTCTTCACATACCTTTCTCTTTTTTCGTTTGCTTTCTCTCTGCTATCTCTGACTGCTCTTATGAAACGAAATACATAGCCTATTATGTTTATCGCTTTCTCTAATGTGCTTTCGTACTCATGTACTGGCACTCTCTCTCTTGACTCTCTCATTGTAATTGTCAACGCTTCCTCGGAGCTGATGATAGTCATAACTTTCATCTCATCCCTCCCCCCATCTGAAACGTTTGGCACAAACTTCTCAGATTTCCATTGTGATCGGGGTTGTCTTAACCAATGCGGTCCATGCAGCCATAACTCGCTCGTTACCAATTCTGACGCTTTCATACCTCTGCTTAACAAGTCTGCAGGGTTATCCTTTGTACCAACATGTCTCCATCTATCTATCTCTGTGTTCGTTTGTATTGACGCAACTCTGTTCGCCACGAACGTCTTTAGCTCGCACGGTTGTTTATTGATCCAGTGCAGTACCACTGCTGAATCCGTCCAGAGCGTGTATTCAGTGTTTTTTATTCCATGGTCTCTTTCACATTCTCAAGCACTCTCCCTAGCAACTCTGCTGCGGCTAGCTCTAGTCTCGGTATTGTCACTGTTTTTAACGGTGCCACTCTGGTTTTCGCCTGTAGTAGCGTCGACCAGATGTCTCCGTTTGCATGTTCTGTTCTGACATAGATCACTGCTCCAAATGCTTTTTCAGAAGCATCTGAAAACCCATGTATCTCTCTCTGTGTGTCAAAGGATGTACCTAGCCATCTATTGATTCTGAATTGTTCCAGACAGATGATCTCTCTCCAAAGCTCTTTCCATTTCTCTAAGATATCTTTCGCAAGTTCTTCATCCCAGTCTATTTTGGATCGCCAGACATCTTGGATGAGAATCTTTCCCAATATGGTTACAGGAGATATGTATCCATTTGGGTCATATAGCTGTGCCACACAGCTCACTATCTTTCTCTTCGTCATCATGCTCTCTGTCGTAGGTGTCTTCATCTCAAATGTGAACTGATCTCTCGCAAGCAGCCATTTCAGCCCTAATATTGATGTGCCTTCGTCCTCTTGGAAGACTACTGAATCTTTCTCTTCATAGCTCATATCTTTCACTAATGCCTTGGAATTTGAATTCCATTTTCGTAGCTCAAAACCAGCACCCTTAAGAATATAGTCTATCTCTTTTGATAACCTGATCGCTTCTGTCTCTGAATCTGCACCCGTAGTGCAGTCGTCCATATAAAAGTCTTCTCTGATGACTTTTGCTGCTCTGGGAAACTCCGTCTCCGCGTCATTTGCGCACTGAATAAGCGCTCTTACCGCATTGTGGGCCGATGATGCCATCCCGTAGGTGAAAACAGTCAGCCAATACTCTCTCAGCCTATCTCTTGGGTTTTCTCTCCAATATATTCTCTGGAGGTCCCATTGTTCTCTCGCCACTCTCACCATGCGAAACATCATCTTTATGTCCGCACTAATTGCAATTCTGTGCCTACGGAAGCGCATCAGAATCTCATGCAGATCTTTCTGCAACTTTTCTCCAACCATCTGCACTTCGTTAAGTGATATCCCCATAGTTGTCTTGCAGCTTGCGTCAAATACTACTCGGAATTTCTTGGTGACACAATGATGAGGTATGTGGTACACCATTCTTGCCCTTGTTGTTCCAATAACTGGGGTCATGTGCCCCTTGCTCGCATACTCTCTCATAAAGTCAACGTACTTCTCTTTTAATTCTGGATCTCTCTCTAACTTTCGCTCTAACGCAAAGAATCTCCTCTTGGCTGTAAGTTCGGTAGTTCCTATCTCGCTCAACGCCTCTCTCAACGGAATAGTGACGACGAATCTGCCTTCTTCATCACGTTTGTACGTATTGATGAAGTTTCTTTCAACTAATTCCTGTTCTTTTGTCTTTGTCGTTGGCGAACTTATCTCATCCAACTGCCATAATCTCTTTAGGGCTTCATGCATTTTGTCATCATTTAAACAGACAACGTATGCTCTCTCTTCTTTCACCAGTGGGGAATCTAGGCGCTGGCCAAGTATGACCTTCCCGAATGTGGTGTTCAACGAAAACAACCCGGACGGCCTTTGGGTAATAATGGCTCCAAGCATCTCGACTATAAATTTGCATCCCAGCAACAAATCTGCTGGGCCCTGTCTCCAAAACTCAGGGTCTGCAAGTGGCAGACCACCTGTCTCTTCCGCTTCGGAGTGTCCTGGACCAGCTTCTAACAGCATTGGCCGCAATGAACCTCCTCGGGGCAGTATCAAAAACTCTTGCTCGACTACAATCTCTGACGCAAACCACGGTCTTATCTTAATCATTGCCCAATATTTAATTTGGAAGGGCTCACCATTGATCCCTAAAACCTTTCTCGTAGATTGCATCTTTCTCAACTGCAAACTCTCTGCAAGTTGATGGCTGACCAAATTTGGCTGAGCGCCAGTGTCAATAAGTGCCCGTACCAAATTACTGTCTCTTCCCCCTGCGCTGGCAACGACCTGTGCTGTGGGTAAGAAAATAAAACTTTCTTTCGCCCTATCAATAAAACTCTCTGGATAATCTGTCAGATGACTTTTATTTTTCTTTTTATTGAATCTTTTAAAGTGTTCGTAAGACGCGCGACTTGTCGTGTCGTCCGCTTCGATTTCCTTTCTCCCTATCTCATTTGAACCTTTCTCGTTTGCCCTATCTCTTAACACCTCTCTCTTGTTGTGTATGCTATCTATCTCTGTTGTTGTGTCCTTTCTCTTCCTGATCTCCTGGGTACTGTCTAGCTTCCTTCGCTTCGCTAGTCAATCCTCCTTTCTCTTCTCGTTGCCTCGCTTGTGCATGGTTCTTCTGCGGGGTTGCTCATAAGCTTGATATACCGTCTCCATTTTTCTCAAGTCTCCCAGGGGGCACAGTGCGCTATTGTGGAATTGTCGGCCGGGGCACTTGACGCATGGCCCCTGGAAGCAATCTTTCACCTGGTGTCCAACCTTCAGACAGTTTGGGCACAACTTCCTCTCTCTCACAAAATTGCCCCTTCCCAGCAGGCTTAGCCCCATGAATTCCGGGCATCCCCAGGCTGGATGGGCCGTGGAAGCACAAACGCTGCACGTCCTCTGTCTCTGTCCGCTGTTCCTCTCTCTCTCGCTTCTCTGCGGCCGCACTGGCCTTCCGGCTTCTACCAGGGGGACTGTTGAGTTGGTTGGTCTGGCCATCTTTCTCCTACGGATGTCTTGTACACCGCCTATCGCTATCGCTCGCTTTTCCAAAAAGGTGCACATCTCTTTAATAGTGGGGAGCTCTGATGTACGGTTCTCCTCCCACTTGCACGCAGTTTCAGCGTCCAGCTTTTCGTGTAGGACGTGGACGATTATCATGTCCCAACCGTCCACATGTACGCCCTGGGCCTTTAGTTGACGTATGGCCTCATGCGTGGTGTTAGACATCCTCTCCAAGTCGCTGCCTTTCACTTGCCCCTGCAGCACCGGGAGCTTGAAGAACTGGCGCAGCAGCTCTCTGCATGTGGCATATTGCCTGTTGTAGAGTTCGTTGAGTCGCTGCCAAGCTTCACTGTAATTGCTCTCCGTGAGCTGCCATTCTCCTAAGGCACGTGCTGCCCTCCCGGTTACTGATCCTTTTAGGTAGGCAAACTTGTAGGCGGGAGCCACCCTGTCGTTCTCATGGATGGCAGCGATAAACCTATCTCTGAACCCCTGCCATTTGGTGAAACTGCCGTCAAACTCGCCCCAAGTGTTCTTGATGTCGTGCTGAGAAAACGGCAGTGACACCTGGATGGCAATGGGTCCCTCTCTCTCTTGATGTCTTCCTCTCTCCTTCTCAGCACGCAGCTTATTCAGCTCGGTGGAAGCATAAAAATATTCTTCCTCGGCACCAGCTACCTGTCTCTCGGTTCCGGCAATAGTGATTAGATCATTCTGGCCTGCCATCAGCGTTTCTACCTCCTTGAGGGAGCTCCAGGAGTTCCGTAGCGCCTCAATCCTTACGATGATGCCCTCTAGCGGATAACTTTTCGCTTGCTCCGATTTGCAAAAAGTCACCATCCTATGGATCGCATTGATCGCTGCCTGGAATCTGTACTCCAGTTCTATGCTGCCTTCCATCATGACCTCTTTCTCTATAATCTATCTCTGGCTTTTCTTTCGCCTTGTACCTTTCTCGCTCTATCTCTGGTTTTCCTTTCGCTTTGCACCTTTCTCGCTCTATCTCTGGTTTTCTATCTAAAACAAATAAAGGCATTAGTTTTCGATATCATAAATGACTGCTGAAAATAAGAATGGCTGAAAGAATAAAAATTGCTTATCCAAATGAAACTGACTCTTTTCCTTGCCCGGTTCCCCTCCCGGACTCATCTTTGATAACCAAGAGATGTCCTGGGGAAGAAAACCAGACATGACCAACGCCAACGCTCACTCTCATTAACCAGAGTGGGCTTGTGCAAATTGTGTTTGAGTCATAACTTTTAACCTGAAATTGTTGCCCTGACTCAATCTTATTGCCGAGAGAATCAGAGCTCATCCATATAAGAAAAATATCAAACATAAATAAATAACAACGATTCAACTCAATCTCATTGCTGAGAGAGTCAGAGTCTATGCTGAAAATTAATTCGTAGTGCTTTTTGTTCAGTGTTGTTGTTTTTGTGGCTTCGTCTATCTCATGCTTGCAAGCCCTATCGCGCAAAAAAACTCGCAAATTATATGCTTCTGAGTAGTTTGCCTATCACTCTATCCCGCCGCAAATAACTCGCAAATTGCTGCTCTGAGTTTTTGCCATTCTGTCACCCTATCACGATACATACACAAAAAACTCGCACTTTGAATTTTGCCACTCTCTATCATACTCTATCCCTATCTCTATATATCCTATAGACCGGTCGACGCCAATTCAAATTCTTTCCCTGCAACACAACTAGCACACATAATTTGCTTGTCTACTCCAGTGACGCTTCTCAATGACAATCAACAGGCAAAACTGTATCACGCATTCTTTCACACACACACACACACATGTTCTTTTTATCATCCTGGGTTGATTTTTCATTCACGCTTCACACAAACTGGAATTTTTTTCTTTGTTAATCACACAAAAAAACATATATATTTTTTGCACTTTCACTTCTAGCTCACAATAAATTTTCATGCCTATCTCAAATATATTGTCATATCTATCTCAGATTGTGCAATTATACGCTGCTCACCTTTCTCAACCAACAACACTGAACAGCACTCTTTAATCCTAGTGGACTGTATAATTTATTGAGGGTTTTTTTTTTTCCTTTTACCTTTCACTTTTTATCTTTCTCTCGCTTATCTTTCTCTTATTTGTCAAATTTTCTTTTGTCGTTGAACAAACTTTTGAAAAAAACAAATAAAATTTCCTTCTTTTTGCAAACAAAAGTCTTTTCTTTCACTTTTTGATTTATCTTTGTAAAAAAAAACTCGTTCCGATTAAACTGACTTCGATGTCGACACCACCAAGTAAAGTATACACATTGAATGAAGCAAGTGAGCATTTTCCTTTTGTAGGAAGGAAAAAGCTCAAGCTCATAGAGTAGTTCCCTTTGTAGGAAGGGAAATACTCAAACATCGAACAGGAAGCTCAATTCAGCTTTCAGTTCGATACATGAACCACACTTAAACGACAATTTTTTTTCTGCATTTCATGCAAAATCATCTTCAATGATGAGGCGCATTTTCACCTCAGTGGATTCGTCAGTAAGCAGAATTGCCGCATTTGGGCGAAAGATAATCCAAGAGTGATTGTCGAAAAACCAATGCACCCACAAAGAGTAACTGTTTGGTGCGGTTTATGGGCTGGCGGCATCATCGAGCCGTATTTTTTTCAAAATGAGGCCGGTCAGGCAGTTACTGTGAATGGTGTTCGCTATCGTGAGATAATAATGAACTTTTTATGCCCCGAGTTGAAAGATATGGATATGGACGATATGTGGTTTTAACATTACGGTGCCACTTGCCACATAGCTAACGAAACAATGGCTCTTTTGTGCAACAAATTCAATGGCCGTATGGCGATGTTTTGTATTTGAAAGAGAAGGTGTACGTCAATAATCCAGCAACAATTGGAGAGCTAAAGGATGAGATAATTCAGCACATTAACGGCGTAGAACCTCAATTATGCCTTAACGTCATTGAAAATTTGGACCATCGCATCGGATAAAGGTGTGCCGCCGAGGTCGCAGCGGCTATTTGGCCGATATTTTGTTCCTTACATAATTAAACTATACCAATATTATCATAATAAAAAGAAATGACAATAATTTTCAAAAAAAATTTGTGTTTTATTCAAATTCAACTTCGGCCCTTAAAATTTAACCACCGTTTAGTACCTATAATCGCAAGTAAAAAGTGTGAACATCAAATATTCCCCACTCTCTATGGAGTGATGAACCAACAAAATAATTGAGTTTTTTTTAAAGTGCAAGAGCACCTCACTCAAATGAGTAAATACAGAGATTATAGAATGAAATAAAGAGTACACACATTTGTGTATACATTATTTTATTATTTATGTTAGTTTTTTCTTTGAACTGCATTGGAATTTAATAAGTCAAAACACTCAACTTTGAGTGTAAACCCATATTACATAAAACTTAAAAGAGCATGAGAGGAATAGAGAAATCAAAAACGTTGGAACGATAAAGAAATGAAACAAAGCAGTTACCTTAATTTAAATTTATTTTAAAGAAAAATAAATTTATAACATTGATATTTTTATCATAATATGAGAAAAAATATAAAGCACGACTGGGTCGCAGGTCCTTGCTCTTCTGCTATAGATATAAGCGGAACGTATTTAAAAAAAAATTAAAAATCTTTAGTGTTTTTATGAGTTTAAGAATTTTTGTTGGCAAAATTAAGTACACAATAGTATTTCATTGCTTAATAGGTATTTATTTAGGAAAAAAAAAGTGCACGACTGGGTCGTATTACAGTTGTTGTCTTAGTGCTTTAGATTTTGAAAAAAAGCAATGAAAAAATCGTTTGCAAAAATCATATATATCATTATCAGAAAACAAAAATTTTAAAAATTTTTAACAAACCGTTTTTGAATAAAACAAAAGTTAAAAAAAAATGTAACTTTTTTAAAAAAAATTATTTCTATATAAATACAGAAAGAAATTGTAAGCAAAGTGCTTGGGTAAAAATTTTGTATATTACTTACCTCGTTATTATTATTTTTTTTTATTTTGATTTATGTTATGTAAATTCGAAACACTATTTTATATTATATTTCACTTCATTATTATATGTCACTGTTTTTTGTTTAGTATCAACACTATCGTTTTTTTTTTAAATTTTCTTTTTTCACTTTATATTATTTTTTCAACTGCACCTGTCGATGGCTTTAAAAATAATGAAATTATGAAAAGAACCGGATCTTTGTCAAAAAGAAGATGGCAGTCAATTTTCGGAAAACATTACTTCCTCTATATTTTAGTACCAACAAAAAATGGCAGCATTTATATTTAGTGCTATGGTACAGGGTGTTTCCTTATTTGTAGACAATAATTTGGAAAATGATTTATCGACGTTTAAGAAAAAGAATTGTTCTGCAAGTATATGTATATCTCCGATCTTGGTATCACTTACATAGGTCTTAAGAATAACTAACTTTGACATATCTTGACCCATGTTTACGCAAAAATCTCTGTTAATAACAGCAATAACCTCCATTAAAGGTTTTAATTTTCGGTAAAATATAAGTGTGTGTAATAATTTTTTTTTTTTTGACGTGATAACGTCTAATAAATCGGTTTGGAATATATGGGCAGCACGCACAAAAAAATGTCACAGTCACAGTCACAGTCACGTTACCTAGCTGCTTTGATAGCCTAGAAAATCGATAAAGTGGGAGGGGAGGGTGTTGGGTGGTTGGTTGGTTGTGGTGGGAGTGTGTGTGAGGCATTGGGGGGGCGGGGGGTAGTGTCGGGAAGAGGAAAAATTGTCAAAAATGGTGGGTGGTTGTAGCTGGTTTGGGTGGTGAGACAAAAATTGTCAAAACTAATTGGTGGCTTTAGGGGGGATGGGTGTTTGGTGTTGGTGGGATTTGGTATGATTGGAGGGAGGGGGGGGGGTGAATTGTCAAATATGGTGGGTGGTTGGTTGGCGGTTGTATGTGGGTTGATTGGCTGGCTGGCAGTTTTGGTGGTGGGGATGGTTGATTTGATGGGGTGCGATGAAAAAGTTGTCAAAAATGGTGGGTGAGTGGAAGGTGGTGGCAGGTGGGGTAGGTGATTGGATTTGGGAGGGGGTGAGGAAAAAATTGTCAAAAATGGTTGGTGGTTGGTTGGTTGGAGGCTGTAGGTGTGATGGTTGGTTGGTGGTGTTGGGTGAGTGGCAAGTTGTTGTAGGTGTAATGGGTGGTTGGATTTGGGGGGAGGGAATGGTCAAAGATAGCTGTGTTGGGGAGGGGAGGAAAAAATTGTCAAGAATGGTGGGTGAGTATAGCAGGTGGTTGTAGGTAGAGTAGGTGGTTGAATTTGGTGAATGGGGGGGATTGTCAAAAATAGTGGGTGGGAGATTGGTGGTGGTTAGGAATGGTGGGCTGTTGGTTGGTGGTTGTATGTGAGTATGTGGTTGGTTGGTGTTTGGGTTAAGGGGTGAACAAAAAATTTCACAAATGGTGTGGGGTTGATTGGCTGTTGTAGGTGGTGTAGGCGGGTGGTGGTGGTGGTGAAGGGGGTGGAGGGAGGGTGATTAGGTGTACTGGGAATTGTCAAACAATTTTGGGTTGTTGGTTGGTGGCTGTAGGTGGGATGGGTGGTTGGTCTTGGAAGATTTGGTTAGTGGGGGTTGAAGCGAATTCGGATTACCGGGAATTTGTTTTATTGGTGGTAAGGAAGGGGGATTTATTGTGTGGGGGTGGGAGGAAAAAATTGTCAAAAATGGTGGGCTGTTGGTTGGTTGTTGTATGTGGGGGTCGGAGGTTGATGTTTGGGGGGAAGGTGTGAGAAAAAAAATCAAAAATGGTGGGTGGTTGTATGTGGGGTGGGTGGTTGGTGGTTGGAGAGAAACTACCTACACATGAACTGTTTTGTGAACTGGTTATCACGTAAAATTATCGTCCGTAAACTAACTTTACAGACAACCAATTTTTCTATTTAATTTGATATCTCGTCTCAGTTTTGAAGAAGTTCTTAACTTGTTCCATTTTTCTTGCAGAATCTAATTTTTTTTAAGAAAACGCATAAAAACATAACATTTTACTATTTTTCCTGTGAATGAACATACAAATAAAACCAGTGAAAAATGTTCGGGAAAAAAGCCGTTGTTTTTATTATTTTATGATACTCAGGAAAGCACACAGTAGGTAAAGATGTTTGCATACAAATTGTTAACTGTCTAAAGTAATTTTTCCACACAAAAAAAATTGGACATAGGGGTTAGCTGTAGAAAATTTTTTTATAAGATGACATTTTTGTGTGTGGAAATTAATGTTTCAAAATCTTTTCACTATTAAAGCAACTACATAATTATTAATGAAAAGCACAATAAAAATTTTTTGGCTTTTGTTAATTTAAAACAGTTTGCTTAATTTAAAATCAATTTATTAGAAAATTGCACTTCCTGCTTAAAAAAGGATAAAACACAGCGAAGAAACGTATTTCTCGACTTCTTGGAATCACCTTGTATAGCAGTCCATTTTTGTATTTCTAATTTTTAGTATAAATATTGTGTCTTTTGCTTTGCACGTAAAAAAAAACAATGAACTTTCGAGAATTTTCTAGAAATTAGGAAGGAAATGTCGCCATTTTTACTTGCGATTAAAGGTACTAAGGCAAGTTATGGATTCGTGAAAAAAAATTGATATCACACAATACATTACGATGATGGAGATGGAGAAGTCGAAAAAAGTGGGTATGGATATTCCGTCCACCTAGCTCTTTGTTTGTCTGTCTATCTGTCTGTTTGTGTTTCTGTCTGTCTATATGTTCTCACCTCTAGATCCTGAACGGATTTGCAGATTTGCTTCAAATGTGGTGTTAAGTATTTATTTGGCGGTCTCTCGGGAGGTATTTTTAAATTTTGCTCTAAGCCCAAAAATAACGATACCTACCATACAATCGTAAAAAAGAAAATTTATTTTCTGGAAAACGGCTCCAACGATTTTGATAAGACTTTCAGAATGCTATTTTTTTAAGACAATCTATCTTTTCGTTGGGAAAAAGTTTTAGGAATTTTGTTGACAACGGTATACTTCTCATAGAACCAGAATTTTCAAATCAAGTTTTCTCGTAAACTATACATCCGATATCAATTTAATTTTATATACAGGTACTCATTTATAACCCATTTAAGAATTAAAACAAAAGAATTTTTTTTCGATTAAAAATTTTTTTTTTAGTTTTGTTTTTGAAATACATACGTTGGAAACGATTTTATGGAATTTTTTGAACATTACTTTCATAGATGCCAACTAAAAATTGATATATATTGGCATACACGAACAAGATTCAATATATTTTTTTGAAAAGTTTTTCGAAAATAAACCTTTTTGAAAAAGACTGGTCCATCAATTTTCAATATTTTTTTCCTAAATAGATACCTATTGAGCAATGAAATACTATTGTGTACTTAATTTTTCCATGAAAACTCTTAAACTCTTAAAAAACTAAAGATTTTTCATTTTTTTTTATTATATGTTTAAGCATAAGAGCAAGTTCCTGCGACCCAGTCGTGCATTTTATTTTTTCTCCCAGCCAAATTAAAAGATGGTTGTTAGCTTATTTTAATTTTTTTAGTACAAATAATATGGTGCCTTTTGCTTTGCAAGAAGAAAAAAAAACAATGAACTTTCGAGAATTTTCTAGAAATTAGGAAAGAAATGTCGCCATTTTTACTCGCGATTAAAGGTACTAAGGCAAGTTATGGATTCATGGACAAAAATTGGATCACACAATACATAACGATGATGGAGATGTCTCCATCTCTCGAAAAAAGTGGGTATGGATATTCCGTCCACCTAGCTCTTTGTCTGTCTATCTGTCTGTTTGTGTTTCTGTCTGTCTATATGTTCTCACCTCAAGATCCTGAACGGATTTGCAGATTTGCTTTAAATGTGGTGTTTAGTATTTATTTGGCGGTCTCTCGGAAGGTATTTTTAAATTTTGCTCTAAGCCCAAAAATAACGATACCTACCATACAATCGTAAAAAAGAAAATTGATTTTCTAGAAAACGGCTCCAACGATTTTGATAAGACTTTCAGAATGCTATTTTTTTAAGACAATCTATCTTTTCGTTGGGAAAAAGTTTTAGGAATTTTGTTGACAACGGTATACCTCTCATAGAACCAGAAATTTCAAATCAAGATTTCTCGTAAGCTATACATCCGATATCAATTAAATTCTATATGCAAGAACTCATTTTAAACCGATTTAAAAATTAAAGAAAAGATTTTTTTTTAGTTTGGTTTTTGAAATACATACGTTGGAACTGAGTATATGGAATTTTTTTGAACATTACTTTCCCAGAAAGATGTAAACTACAAATTGCCATATATTTGCATTCACAAACAAGTTTCAAAGTAATTTTTCGAAAAAAGACTGGTCCAACAATTTTCAATATTTTTACTTGCGACTATAGGTACTATAAAGCAAGTTGTGCATTCGCAGACAATTTTTTTTTTTGACAATCAAACAACATTACGATGATAGAGAAGCCTAAAAAAGTGGGTCCGAAAATTCCGTCTGTCCGTCAGTCTGTATCGGCACCTACAGCCAAACGGCTGGACCGATTCGCTTCAAACTTGGTAAATAGTATTATTTTAATGTCCTACAGAGGGGTTTTTGGAACTAGCTTTCTAGATCCAAAACTTACGGTACCTGCCATATGAATTTTTATGAAAAACTCATTTATCTCAAAAACGGCTGCTACGATTTTGATAAAACTTTCTAGTAGTGTTTTCTGTTTAAACGTTATGTTTTGGTTGGAAAAGATTTTTCAGGAAAAGTCTTATAACGGTACCGCCCATAGGACCAGTTTTTTGAAATCCGACTTAATCGTAAACCACTTCATGGATTTCGATGAAAATTTTAATATAAAATCTCTTGTATAAACAAAATCATAAAATTTCTTTAATTTTTCAAAAAAAGTTTTTTTCAGTTTTAAAAAAAAAGGTAAATTTTTTTTTACTTTTGTTTTTTCAAAAACGGTTTGTGCAAAATTTTTAAAATTTTTGTTTTCTGATAAGAACTTAAAACCACTAGATGTTGACATACTCAAAAAAAATTTGGAATATGTTTTCGAAAAGTTTTAAAAAAAAACCGTTTTTTTGAAAAACTGGTCCAACGGTTTTGAAAAAAAAAATTAGTAAAACTCAGAAAAATAAAAGAAATCTGATGGCTTACTTCATTTTCTACAAAAAAATGTTTTAGCTATTGATTTTTAAATGATTACAAAAATTTTATAAGATTTTTTCAAACGATTTTTTCATTGCTTTTTTTTCAAAATCTAAAGCACTAAGACAACAACTGTAACACATTAGAGCAAGTTCATACGACCCAGTCGTGCACTTTTTTTCCTAAATAAATACCTATTAAGCAATGAAAAACTATTGTGTACTTTAGTTTGCCAACAAAAATTCTTAAACTCATAAAAACACTAAAGATTTTTAATTTTTTTTAAAATATACATTCCGATTAATTATAGCAGAAGAGCAAGGACCTGCGACCCAGTCGTGCATTATATTTTTTCTCATATTAAATTATATTTATACTCACATGGAGTTTGTTTTAAAAAACTTTATTTATTATTCTTTAAAACCATGGCCTTAAGGGCAGCTTACTTCTGACTTATAATGCTCAGTTCAGACTTAAGACTGACTAATTATTAAAATCTATGTCTTAATATTACCTTACAATACTCATGGTGGAATGGTGGGGGAAGATGATGTCATCGTATTGGCATCTTCTTTGTTGAAGCTGGAGTACGATGAGTCATGTTGTTCTCATGCATCTCGGTGCATGTTCTGTATTTTAGTCGGCGTCTGCAATCCGGCTGCATTTTTATGGTGATTGGGATCGTGCCTTTTTGGCGACTATGCCGTTACGATCCAATGGTTTTACGTGCTCTTAACTCCCCTCTTTCTTTAGGAAGAACGTCCCGCTTCTTCTGCGAGTTCCTCTACTTTTTTAAGTAGTTCGTGGAATCTTATTTCTTCCAACTGGATTGCCTTTGTTCTTCTCGATGATCTCATCTTTACTAGGTAAATGCTGGATACTGTTACAGCGGTTATTATTATGACTAATAATAAAAATGATGTAATTATGGGGCTCTTTGATGATTCATCCTGAATTTGTTCTATCAGGTTGATGTTGTCGAATTTAAGATCTTCATCAAAGGATTCGAAATAATTTTCTATTTCGTATTTGTCAATGGTATATGTCTTTAAATAATTTTGTATTAATGACGAAGGGTTGTCATATATTTTCCCATCAATCGTAGTTTCGTTCAGAAAGCTAATTAAATAAACTCCATTTATTGTTGCGTTGTCCACCATGTGTTCTCCTGATAATAAAATAACGCCATCCTTGATAATTTCTAAATCTAAGTTCTTTTCTTTTATCTTGTTACATATAGCTTTTTGATTATTTAACATTTTGGATAAGCATGTTTCATTATATGCTAATTTACAGAAAGTATATCTTAATTCTTGTTTACAATTTACAATGGTTATAAATGTATCATTACATTTGGCAATTTCTTTTTCTATCATTAACTTTCCATCTTTTTGGCTTATGGCCCTAGTTTCATAAAACTTAAAATTTTTTTGTATTATTGGATATTTAATTAAAATGATAATAGAGTCTTCATTTTGGACTATTTTAAATTTTGTAACGTCCAGTAAGTCTGTTATAGTCATTTAACCATGTTCATGTTTTGTTATTTCTTTGATGTCTTGTAAATTCAAAATTGCTGGGTTTAAGTTTCCTGATTTTGCCAAAGCTAGTGTCTGAATTATATTTTGTAATTATGTATATACATACATATATGTTTTTATTGCCTTTCTTCATCTTCATCTTTAATTTGCTTTTGTTTTTATTCGACAGTTTAGTTTATTATTTGCTTTTCTTACTTCTACTATCCTAATGAAAGTACATTAACAATTAATGTATTTCACAAGGTAAAATATAATGAAATATTAATAACAAAGTTTTTGTTTCTTTAAATAACTTTTTCTATTGCGTTTAAAGTACATATATAACTAATAAAGTAAGTGAAGCTCAACGAGAGAATTATTGTAATAGAAATGTGGTGCAACGAGCCGATTATTATTTACGGAAACAACTTGGTTTCATATTAAGTTGACTATCAAACGTTGGTCCATGTTTCTATTGAAGACGATTGCAAAAGTACCTAAAACCAAATAAAATGTTTGTATGATGTTACACATAACACAAATGGGCTTATAACCTCTTAATTCTGGAGCGGTTACTCCATTTGGACCGAAACATCCCATTACTTTTAAAATTAACTGCCTTTCTTCATCTTTTCCGATTTCTTCAATCAATGACAAAATCGAATCTGCCATTTCTGATGAAAATTTCCGATGAACACATATGTATATAAAGTAAAAAAAAAAATTAATTAAATTTTGTCAAATAGATGTTATTCTGCAAAAAATTGCCTTAATACTCTACATTTAAATCTAAGCCGTCCATCCACACATTGGAACCCCTAGGGAGTATACGAGTACAAACGAAATAAAATGCACGACTGGGTCGCACGTACTTGCTCTGTGGGTGCAATAGTATGATGCAAACAACTCATTTTTGAAAAATTTGGTAAAAACTAATTATATTTTGGCTTAAACTGGAAAACCCGACATACTGGAGTTAACGTTGAAAAATATTTAAATTTTAAATTAAATGCTATCTTTTGGGTCCTATAAATGATATAAATGTCCACTTACCGTTGCCAAATTATGGACATTTGAAAAAAGCCGTAAGACCAGATTTCCGTTATTTGCTATTTTAGCCAAAAACTAGAAACGCAGTTCTTTTAAAAACACTAAAAGAATATAACACACAAAATTTTATCAAAATCGTTAGGGCAATTTTCGACCAATTTTGAAAAAACAAAAAAAATTGGCTAAAACTCAACGTTTCGTTGTATGGGAGCCATCGTTTAGAAAGGCTTCACTGAAAAAATTACAAAACCATTCTTTAGAAAACTATAAAGACCTACAAACAAATTTTAAGTCAAATTCAATGAAGCCGCTGTGAACTTATGGCCATTAAAAACAAGAAGAGGATATAAATATAGATGCAATGAACTTATCCACTCACCACTGGCAAATACCTATTTTACCTATTTTATCACAAGAACTTAATTAAAATCAAATCAAATAAATAATATGACTGGGTCGCACGTTGATACTACTTACACGTGTGCTGATCGGATTGTGTATATTTTAAAAGTAATAATGAGTAACTTTGTTTAGCTAGATATATCAGATAATACCTGCATAAAGTTTAAACATATTCGGATGAGTCGTTTCCACGTGACCCTTGAGGTAGACTCTTATACGCGTTTTTTTTTACGAGGTATCCCCTTTAGGCCTAATCCTCATAGATTATAACTTTTCTGTCGAATTGTCAGAAATAATCGAATGTTTATTTTAAAAATAGAGAAAAGTAGTAAAATGTAAAATTTATAAAAATTTAAAAAATTGTACGTATCAAAATACACACAAATGTGTGTTGTGTCATTTTAATTTTGTGTAATATTTAGTGTTTGCTGGCATATTTCAATTGTAAAATCTGATACTTTTATTTTAGCGTTCTTTTTGCTAATGTTGAAAAAAAATAGGCTTGTGGTAGGAAAAACAACTTTCGTAAACTCCACAAACTAAATCATTCATGTTGGAATAAATAACATCAATTTGTGTATTGTTATCAGTTGTCGATTCATCCATTTTCAAAGCCGATACCATTTTCCAATTTTTAAGAAGATCGTGTAGTAAACAATTTGATTCATTTCTTATATTGGTATTAAAATCTCCCATTAAAATCAAATTTGTGTTTGATAAATTGTTTAATGTTTTTAAAAATGTTGTCAAGTGCTCTTTAAAATTATTAAATGAAGTTTGAGGCGATTTATATCCTGAAATAACAATAACATTCTGCACTTCAAATGAAATTAAATCAATGTGCTCTTTCCGTCCTGTCTGTTCTCCCAACCTGGTTGCCCTTAAATTCTTTATATGCTTATCATTCTTCTTAAAGCACATAATTCCTCTTGGCTTGCGTTCGGTGTAACCGTCGTCAGAACGATAGAAGCAACTATAGCCTGGTATGTTCACTATGTCATCCGAAATCGTGTTGGTCTCCGAGAATATTAATATATCACAATGTGAATACCATTTATCGGATACTACGCATTCAATATGTTTTTTAAGTGACTGAGCATTGTGATAGGCTACAGTCAAATCTTTTTTTTTAAGGAAATTATTAAATGCTAAATTCATACTTTTGGTGGTTCTCATTCGATCAAGTTCCTTTATAATAGAATCTTCCTCTTTTGATGAGCTTGGAGATACAAATTTTCCCAAAATAAAAAGTCCTGACAAAGATGTTACTCGGCTTAAGGCGACGTACATCATAGATCTTCTTATCGTCCTTGATTTTCTCAGATCTATACAAATACTAGTGTACGTTTGTCCTTGACTCTTGTGTATCGTAATGGCTTCTGCTAAAACAAGTGGAAATTGTTTTCTTATGATCTGATAGTGATTGGTAGTGTTAACGTTAATTGGGTGCACTTTTCTTGATATAGGTACCAAGCTCTTGTCAATATTGTTTTTTGTAATATATTTAGCCATTGACAGTTTCGCTTTCAACCCAACAGATTGTTCTCCAGGAAACTGAATCCATACTTTGTCAACTTCTTTGCTGTTTTCTTTCATTGTCACTAACCTCAGAATACCATTAGATCCATTGACAAGGCCGTCTTCAACGTCTATATTGCTAGTAATCATGTACTTCAAGTTTACTTTAAATTTAACTGTACTGGGAAGACCACCTAGATCTGATAACTTTTTTTTTTGTAAAGTTTCTAACGCTCGTAACTTTATTCCTTCGCTCACTTTTCCGAGGACAGAATCTGAAGCAATTGCGGTATACTCCTCTCCAGGGAAACGTATAAACTTCTCATCATTATAAGAATCTACGTCAGCATTTGTGGCATACAATCGTAAGACATCATGGGGTACTGCAGATTCATCAATTTCTCGTGAGCTTATTAGATGCATATCAGCATTTGTAAGGGTTCCAGTGGCAAGGTGGTTGAGAGCATTTATAAAGAGAGTATCATTTTTCTGACGCATAATTTCAGTCAATTCGAAAATCTGAAAAGTTTCCCATAAAACATTTACGTCTGCGAACACTGCAAGCTCATTAATTTTTGGAGCTTTAAAAATAAATGAATCAAACACAGGACACAACTGGTGCATGTCACCCACAGCAATCACAGAAACGCCCCCGAAAGGTTCATTTCGCCCCATAACTTGGCGAAGTCTTGTATCCACCCTGCTGAATAATCTACTTCCTACCATTGATATTTCGTCAATTATAAGCAGTTTTAAGTTGATGAGTTTCTGTCTTATCGTATTTGCAAGCTCACTTGACAGTTCAGGCATTTGTCCGCCATACTGAGAAACGGGCAAAGCAAAGGCTGTATGAAGTGTTACACCATGAATGAGAAATGCTGCTTTACCAGATGGGGCTGCAAGTAAAACCTTCATTGATTCGTCAATGGTTCCAGGCTTGTTGTCGAAATAATAGGTGATTAGCTGAAATATTGCAGTAATTACTGTGGACTTTCCAACCCCAGCTGAGCCACACAAAAACACGTTTATTGGCAAACAAGATTTTGTTTTGAAACACTTATAAATGTGCATAACAAATTCTTTCTGTGCAACGTTCAGTTTGTTAATGAGTTTGATAATTTCATCTTTTGATATTCTTGGTGGGATAGTAAATCGGCTAGTTGTCAGATCTTTTGGGTGCTCTACACCACCTTGTTGTAAAATATCTATCTGTTGGTTTTGGGAAAGTGTAGTTCCGTTTAAAACTTCTTCTTCTTCTGAGTCCTCGTCGTTATTTATTTCTTCTAAGATCTCATCAAGTTCTTCGTCCTTTACAATAGAATATTTTGCTTTTGTTTCTTCAATCTTTTGAAGATTAAGTTGATATACTTCTTTGGCGTTTACATTTTCTACCTCATTGGATTCATTTCTCCACGGGTTAAAAAGAAGAATTTGTTCTCTATAATAGTTTGTTTCGTCCTGGAGAAGCTTATATTTTCTGTAACGAATTATTTTCGGTTTACTACGTTCCTTATAGTGGTCTTGCCCTGCTGATTCTTCATTTTCATTACTATCCAAATTATATTTAGTTACTTTTGTAAAGTTCGCGGCAAAATCAGCTAAGCAGATATTTTCCATTGTGCTTGGCCTAATACTATATTTGAGGAATATGTCTTCCATAAAAATTTCACTGGAATCCTTATGCATTGTTTTCAATTGAGTGTTTGTCTTGAGCATCATTACTCTTTGGTCGCTTGGGCTAGTGTTTATGTATATACCTCCTCTGCTGCTTTTTGATAAAGGCAGGGACAAAACATGGTAGCCAGCCTCTTGTGCAGACATGAGATTGCTGTTTAAGAAAACATTTGCTACATTTCTTAGCTTATCACGAACACATTTATATCCATTATTTATGTCCGAAGCTGCTTCTCTTAACAGTTTTGATAAGCCAGAATCCAACTTTCCGATATAATTAACTATGTAATTGGCTATTCCGTATTCTTCTAGAATATACTGGACGTCAATGTTGGCTTCAAATAGGTTAAGGATATCCTTGTTATAAGAGTTAATAGCAACTTCTTCACTACTTCGTTTAAGAAAAACTTGAGTCCTTCTTATTGATGATCTTATTGCTTCAATGTAAGTTTCTTCGTCTATTTTAAGAGTTGCAAGTATGTCTTGAAATGGAAGTAATTCAGGCTTTTTAAAAAAAGTTCCCATTAAGTTTTGTATATTGTTTAAATTCTTTGAATGCTGTTTTATCAACTCTGCATCGTCCAGAGGTTTCAGAATCATTGTCCGTGGCATAACTGGCAATGGAAAATGAAATCGGCACCTTAGTTTATTTTTCTTCCCTTTAGTGCATGTATGTGAATGTTTGTGTCGCAAATACAAAACGTATGGATTTTTAGCATCAAATGCACAAGTGATGAAATCGTCTATAAATTTAATGCACTCCGCAACTTGGGAACTTGTACTTTCAGCAGTATAAGTGGGGGCATTTTTCAGCCATAAAAATATGTGTTCGTGAGGCGATCCCCTGAGCTGGAACTCAACTCGCTCATAGCTATCTTCGAGGCGGTATTTGTTGAACGGCCCGTTCTCATCCTTAAGATACTTCATGAATTTGCTGCATTTCTGATCAAAGTATCTGCCACATGTTACTGGGTCCTTCCTTATCAGTTCAGTTTTATCATGCTGATCTAAGGAAATGGCTTCTTCCAATGTTAAGTTTTTGTTGTGAATAATTTTAGACAGCAGTTGTACTAATTCCGGCCAGTTGCTTTCAGCTGCTGACAAGGTCAAAAATAACGTTGGCTTTCCAAGTTGTCTTATCATAGCCATTAACTGCTTCTTCTTTAGCTCCCAGTATGACGGAGATGATGGGATTCGGTTAAGAACGCGATAACCGTCGTCTTGGTGCACAAATTTGTCAACGGAAGTTTTGTTTAAAACGTTACCGACTGTGATGTCAGAAGAAACTTTACTTTTTCTTAAACAAATATTTATATTAGAGAGGCAAAGCTTTTCTAGTTTTTTTTTTTGCCATGTAAAGAATATTAGTTGGCGTACAACCTCTTCTGTCAAAGCGTCTTGCTATCGACTTAGCTCTTTCTGTATAGGAAATTCTGTTGCTTGTTTCCATAGCATGGCCACAATATATTTGGGGAAAACACAGTTCCTCCATGTCTGGATGTAAGTGCCATGGAACTGGAGTCTTACCTTGTCCTGGAGCTATGACTTGTATAGAGTCGGATGCTGCTTCTGTGTTACGATTTACTATCAATACTTCGTCGTTCATATCCGTTTGCAGCTCTTCGGTGGTAAAAAAGCATTCAAAAAGATCTAAATCTTTATTTAAAAGCGTTTGAATATCTAAGGTGTCTGTTGCATTTTCTTCCGCATCTCTTTCATCAACAACGAATTCGACTTCTTTGTTATAGTGCATTTCGTATTGATCTAAATATTTTTGATCAACTTGTATTTTGTACTTTTGGTACAGTGGTGTTGTTAAAAGATGTTTTAAAGCATCGCAAATAGCAGCAGGACGAATCGTTTCGAACATGTAGTCTGTTTTGTGGTCAATATGTCGCTTAAGCTTAATTTGAATGGTATTCATGTCATCAAATTTCCGAGGAAGAACTTCTAACATTTCATTGACCTCTACTTGTATATTGACTACACTTCCTTTCATAGACAATTGGGGGTTAAGTGCAAAAGGCTTAAGAGCGCGTATTTGCATAAAGTTTATAAACGGACAAACCATTCTCTCTTCTAATGGAGATAATATTTTAATACACTCTGGAATTTTGACAAATTTAAGGCCATTGCAAACTGCTAATTTGGGAACCAAACCTTTCTGAATATATTTATTGCAGGTGTTGCAAATCCAAGAAGATGTATGGCTTTTCGCTTTTGCTATTGTATGTATTACGTCTTTTGTAAACTGGTCAATAAGTTTTTTTGTAGAGAAAGTAGTAACAGAATGCTGGAAAAATATTCCTTCACAATAACAGCAAATATAATTTGGACAGTTTGCTTTTTCTTTAATAAACTTTAATTTAGCCACTGCTTCCTTTGTGCCTAGCTTCGCTAAATAGTCGCGGTATTGTTCTCTAATCTTGTAGATCTGATTATGTCTTTTTTCTTTACGAAGCTGGGCATTAACAATTCTTTCTCCAGGACTTATTTCCATAGTTTTTCTTATTGCATTTCTTCTCAAAGCCTCTTTTCCCTTCATTTTTTCACAATATTCTTTGTTTGTTCTTAGTTTTCTTATTGCTGCTAAGTTATTTTCGTTTTCTTTTTCTCGGAAACTTTTCTGAGCTCTAAGCCGTTTTTTATTTTCCAAATCTTTTTTTTTTTCTTTTTGTCGAAATTCTTTTTGAGTTCTAAGACGTTTTTTGTTTTCCAAGTCTTTTGTTTTTTCTTTTTGTCGATATTCTTTTTGACTTCTAAGACGTTTTTTGGCTATCAAATCCTTTTCTTTCTCTCTCTGTCGAAATTCTTCTTCAGCTCTAAGACGTTTTTTATTTTCCAAGTCTTGTGTTTTTTCTTTTTGTCGAAATTCTTTTTGATTTCTAAGTCGTTTTTTGGCTAGCAAATCCTTTTCTTTCTCTCTCTGTCGAAATTCTTCTTCAGCTCTAAGACGTTTTTTATTTTCCAAGTCTTGTGTTTTTTTTTTTTGTCGAAATTCTTTTTGATTTCTAAGTCGTTTTTTGGCTAGCAAATCCTTTTCTTTCTCTCTCTGTCGAAATTCTTCTTCAGCTCTAAGACGTTTTTTATTTTCCAAGTCTTGTGTTTTTTCTTTTTGTCGAAATTCTTTTTGATTTCTAAGTCGTTTTTTGGCTAGCAAATCCTTTTCTTTCTCTCTCTGTCGAAATTCTTCTTCAGCTCTAAGACGTTTTTTATTTTCCAAGTCTTGTGTTTTTTCTTTTTGTCGAAATTCTTTTTGATTTCTAAGTCGTTTTTTGGCTAGCAAATCCTTTTCTTTCTCTCTCTGTCGAAATTCTTCTTCAGCTCTAAGACGTTTTTTATTTTCCAAGTCTTGTGTTTTTTCTTTTTGTCGAAATTCTTTTTGATTTCTAAGTCGTTTTTTGGCTAGCAAATCCTTTTCTTTCTCTCTCTGTCGAAATTCTTCTTCAGCTCTAAGACGTTGTTTATATTCTGCATCTTTTTTTTTTCGGAATCCCTAAATGATTGGTTGCTCCGAAGATTTCGTTTAAACAGTATATCCTTTTCCTTCTCTTTTTCTCGAAAATCTTTATTTTTGCGTTTAAGTTTTATCATTAGTTTATTTTGAATACTTGAATTCAATCGCAGTTTTTGATTGAAATCATTTTTCTGTTGGGATGGGAAATGTTGTTGGTTTCTATCAGAATTTTGCGAATTCAAAGTTAACGAACTACTAGTAATCCGTAATGGAGTTATACTAAAAAAATTATTTAAATCTCGAGAAATGGTAGAATCAATTTTTTTAACTAACTGCTCGAGTTCTGAAAAACTCCGTACTACAGCAAATCCATTTGGCACGCAGTTAAAATCTTCATCCCTGCTATGTGGGTCGAAAAGCCAAAATGACTGATTTACTTTAAAAACTGCAACAGAAACGTTGGCAAAAGTTAGAACTCCAAATTTTTGTTCATCAAAAAACCTAAGCATTTCTTCGAACAGACATGATGTGCCATCTAAAACTCCTTGAAATGGATCAAGTGAGTATTCAATGGTAAAAAGAGTTGTGTCTATAAGTGCTTCGTTTAGCACTTCATCAGCAGCAAGATATTGTGTTGCTGGTGGATCCCGATTAAACCGCTGTTTATAGCTATCTATTGACTGCCTATGTAATATATTCCCTAGATGAAGAATTTTGTCTATGAAGTCTTTGTTCCAAAAATCTACGGAAACAATTTGTAACAGACACAATGCGGTCACACAGTTGCTTGTGCACTGTTTGTTTCTAAGATCTCCAAAAATTTCATTATCTTGGCTTATAGAACCAAGAATTATTTTTGAATTAAAAATCTTGTTTTTTGAAAAATTAAAAACTCTTTTCGGTTTTGTAAATTTTAAAACCGCTAAATTTGTTTTTTTCTTTTGAAATTTTCCCATTTTGTAGTGTTGGATATGAGAGTCGTGTATTGTATTGGAATATATGGATTTTATTTAATTATACATACATGTATGATATGTATATAATTAAATACAATATATTATTAAAATAAAGAAGAAAATATGAAATAAAATAAATACGGGTTAAAACTGTGGTACCGTTTCTTTGTTCACACACTGTACCTATGATTTCTGTATGGGAAGTCAGAACGAAATAAAAATGAATAAATAAATATGTACACACATATAATATTCCTCTCTTAAAAAGGAAACACACACACACAAGCAGAATGCCCAACTGAGGCAACAATTAAACGATACTGAAGGGCTACAGAAATAGATTTAGAATAGGTATAAATACATACAATAAAGCAAAGGTATTTCTTAAATCAATCTTATCCGGAAGACATAAGCAGTTAACTTTATAGAAGACACGAAAAGCTAATATTTAAAGTTTTAAAATAATTTGAATTAGTAAAGGAAAAAAAAAATAATCGAAAGTAAAAACAGTTTAAATTTAAAGATTCTGTGTCTATAGTTGGGGCACGTACCCTATGAAATGTAAAGTAAAGTTACTAAGTAGGTAGGTATGTACTTTGTAGTACGTAGCGGGTAAAAGGGAATATATTTTGCGGTTAAAGAACTTTCCAGATGTTCTTTTTAGAAAAAAAGCGTTACTAAAATTAATAATAAAATGATAGGTACGAAGAGTTGAAAAGCCGTATCTATATAGGTACCTACTATAAAATAATAGGTATTTGTCATAAATAATCACTAGATACTTATCTATCACACAATGTCCAATGTCGGTGTAAAATTGATATTTGTTCCAATTTTTTCACTTCACAGTTAAATTCACAAATCAAACTATCAAAAATTGGGATTGCATTAAAAAATGCAGTAGGTATGTAAGCAGTCAAATTTTATTCACAAAAATCAAAGTATATAAACTTTTACGAAACAGAATCCGAATTTGTTGTTCACTGAAACATAAAAGCTTGCAAACTGCTTTGTTCTTATTTTTATAGGAATCAAAATTAACTATTGCAGGATCGCAGTAGGCGTAGATTTTAGATACAAACATAGCAAATACATATGCATTTCAGCGGTTAGGGTTTCCTATATAATATCTTTTAAAGATGAATAACAAATAAAAATATAAGAGTATATAGGTATATGTAGGTGCATAAGGTTCATTTTAACAAATTGAATATTTACATTGTATGTGTGTATAACCGTGTTAGGCAGGTGGTCAATTATAGGTCAGCTACGTTTTATATTTATATTTTTCTTTTCTTGTAGGTAATACAATTGATGTTGAGGTAGGTAAGAATAGGAACGAACACACATACATAAATGTAGATCGTCACATATTTATTAGGTTAGTATGATTAGTCTTTGAAATTATGTGGCTTATGCTTTCAGAATTGGGTTGAATTTTGAGAGGTTGGGGCGATTTTCACAAATGCTGGTTGGTTGGCGGGTGCAGGTGCAAAATGCGAAAATGGCACTAAAGGTTGGTCGTTGGTTTGTACTTACGTTGTATAGGTATACAAACTATAGTGCGCCATCTATCGACGAAAAACTAAGCTCTAGAATACCACGGGAAGCAACAACAACAATTTTAATGGTGGAAATTGTTGTTGTTGCTTCCCATGGTATTCTAGAGCTTAGTTTTTCGTCGATAGATGGCGCACCTCAAGTGGGAATACTATAGTTTATAAATACAATGGGGCTTGTAGGTGTGGTGGGTGGTTGGTGGTGATTAGACAAATTTTTCATAGGTCAAAAATACAAGGAAAAGATTTAAGACAGCAAAAACAAAATCAAATATGTATTTTAGCTCAGGCCAGATTAAATTGATATTTTTCCTAAATTTGCAATTATTTTCTCTGATTAAATAGGTTTTATCAAAGAAAAAATAATTTAAAATTCTGAAATAAATACTTAAACTAAAATAAGCTGGAAAAAAAGTACGCCATTTTATTTCTTAAATAAACCTGAATTTATGAGGATAAATTTATAAAAATCTGTGGAGCGGTTTTTGAGAAAAAAAGTTTTTTTTGAAAAACTTTTTGAAAAAAAATTTAAAAAAAAATTCAAAAACGCCAGTTTATAGGTATTCAGCAAATACATGTATTTAAAATTTTTAAAAAAAAATTTAATAAGCAGTTTTCAAAATATTAATTTTTTAAGTTTTTTTTTTTTAAATGCTTTTAAAAATACAAAAAAATATTTTTCAAAAATATTGGTATGCAATACTAATTGAGCTACCTACAGCTATTTGTGTGTGAAATTTCGAAAGAATCGGTTGAGTCGTTTTCGAGATAGTCGAAAGCAAAAAAAACGGTCCTATGGAAAGTACCGTTCTTAGCCATTTTTTAAAACTTTTTTTTTAGCCATATGATTGGTCGTACCTAAAAAGCAACACTGATTTTTTTAATTAAAAATCGTTAGAGCCGTTTTTGAGAAAAATAAGCTTTAACGTAACGGTTGTATGGCAGGTACCGTTATTTTTTGAGCTAAAAAAAAAATTTCAATTTCCTTTCTGTACAATACCTAAAAAAGTCTATATACCAAGTTTGAAGCAATTCGGCCCACCCGTTTGGGCTGTAGGTCTCATACAGACAGACAGACAGACAGACAGACAGACAGACAGACAGACAGACAGACAGACATACAGACGGACAGAATTTTTAGACCATCTTTTTTCGTCTTCGCTATCATCGTAATGTCATGTTTGATTGTTATCTCAAAACTTTTTTTTTCGACGAATGCATAACTTGCCTTATAGTACCTATAATCGCAAGTAAAAACACGATGGGACGAACGGCCATCACTAAATATGCTCGACATTTTAATATGAGTGTTCAAAAGTTCTACCAAAGGTTAAAACATTCGTTCCAAAGCCCAAACAGAAGCCTACGAGGATGGGAATGTCGTAGTAGATACGCAATCGGAGCTGAGAATTTGGAAAGAACACTTCTGGAGACCGTTAAACGGCGAAGACAACGAACTAACCGCTGTCATCAGGCAAAAGATCCATTCGATTTGGACGATGATGAATAACTTCCGTCCACCCGACTAAGAAGAAATTCGGGAAGCGATATCTAAACTAAACTCGAAACAAGGCTGCTGGTTCGGATGGCCCTACGGCTGATTTCTTCAAAGCAGCTGGAGATGAATTGGTGAGGAGTATACACCAGCTCATCTGTACAATCTGGTCTCATGAAAATATGCCGGACGAATGGAATCTCAGCATCATGTGCCCTATCGACAAGAAAGGAGATACTCTGAACTGCGTCAACTACAGAGATATATTATAAAAAAAAAAAGAGTCTAAAGACTACTTCATATAAATGTGTTGTGCAAAAGGTGTGATAAAAGACTATAACATGATAAAAAAAAAAAGACTTTAAGCAGTTAAAAGACTCCAAAGCAGCCAAATGACTTCATTACATTCAATGCAATTAAAAGGTTAATGATTGCTAGGAATGTGAAAGACTTTTACAAGACTTCCAAGAATGCAAGCAGTTAAAAATTAATGTATTCTTTTGACTTCAAGTCTTTTAAATGTTCTTTACTATTTTATAACTTAAATACTTCAAAATTAACTGGGAATTTTTCTTTGACTACTAACATGAAGTAAAATTAATTAAAAAAATGTGTCTTTTAATCATTTAATTCTGCAATATGAAAATGATTGCATTCTTTAACAGCTCTGCTCGAAGAAATAAAGTGCACGACTGGGTCGCACGAACTTACTCTTATGTGTGACGATAGTTTTGGAGCTTGAAATTTTGAAAAATAAAATCATATAAAATTTTATTAATTACTTAAAAATCGAAGTTTTCTAGGAAAAAATTAAATAAAGTTCTTGTACTGTTTTGAATTTTACAGAAAAAATTTCCTAATCCGTTCGACCATTTATTTTCGAATAATGGTTTTTTTATAAAAACTTTTCGAAAACATATTACAATTTTTTTGAGTATGCCAACATCTAGCAGTTTGCAGTTTTCATCAAAATAAAAATTGAACAAACACTCTTTTTGAAAAATACCAAAAATGAAAACAAAAATTTAACTTTAAAAAAAACCAAAAAAAATTTGAAAAATTCAAAATCTTATGTGATCTCGTTTATAAAAGAGCTTTAAAAATTAAAAATTTCATCGAATCTGTCAGGAGGTTTACGAGAGAATCCGATTTGAAAAAAAGGTCGTATCGGAGGTACCTTTATAAGACTTTTCCTGAAAAAAATATATTCCAACTAAAACATACAAAATTTATATAAAAAACACCATTCAGAAAAGCTTTATTAAAGTCGGAGGAGCTGTTTTTTCACTAAAAATCTCAGTTAAAGAGCTACAATGTTTATTCCAAAAACCTCTCTGTAGAAAGTAATAATAATACTGCGTACCAAGGTTGAAGAAAATCGGTTCAGGTGCCGTTACAGACAGATGGACAGACAGGCAGAATTGTCGGACCCACTTTTTTAGGCTTCTCTATCATTGTTATGTTATGTTATGTTTGATTGATATTTTACGAATGCATAATTTGCCTTATAAAAGGTGGTTAAATTTTAAAGGCCGATGTTGAATGTGAACTGTTTCGACGGCCAGTGGAGTAGCTATGGACTAAGTTAAATTGAAAATAAAGAAAACACGGCATTTTAAAGTGGGAAAAAGCCATAGGCCAAAAAACCACTATCTATCACATTTTATTCACATAGAAAAACCTTTCACATCCTATCACTGCGCTGTTCGATTTTATACTGAATAATTGAGTGGGCATTTTCCTTTTGTAGGAAGGAAAAAGCTCAAGCTCATAGAGTAGTTCCCTTTGTAGGAAGGGAAATACTCAAACATCGAACAGGAAGCTCAATTCAGCTTTCAGTTCGATACAGTCCCGGCGAAAACCTACGGTTTTCCTCTATCTCTTAAATTCATTCTCCATTTGGTAGGATACAAATCTTCTGCACCGGTCTTGTCAATTGATTGGTCGCAGTCTGCACCTCCACGCTTCTCACCAGTCCATCTTTTCCTTTGATCAGCCTCTTAATTCTTCCCAGCGCCCATGCTGCCAGTGGGAAGTTCTCGCTCTTGATGATACATAACTGCCCAATCTGCAGCACATGCTTCTCTCTTCTCCATTTCTTTCTCTCGAGTAGAGTCACTAAGTACTCTTCTCTCCACCTATCCCAAAAATGCATAAGCATTACCTTTCTCTCCTTCCATAATCTAGCACCCTGAGAATTTGATATCTCGCCTGTCACAAATGGTAGCGGAAGCACAAGAGGCTCCCCCACCAGAAAGTGTCCCGCCGTTAACGCCTGCAGGTCATTTGGATCATCACTAATGGCTTGAAGCGGTCGTGAGTTCAACACCGCTTCAACTCCTGCAGTCAGCGTCAAAAGTTGCTCGTATGTAAGTATTTTTGCTCCTATCACTCTCGTCAGATGAAATTTCATCGACTTCACAGCGGCCTCATATATGCCACCTTGATGTGGTGCAGCCGGTGTCATAAATCTCCATTCTGTTCCTTTCGCTCCCAAGAAATCAAGGGACTCTTTCCCGTGCCAAATCTCTTTTGCTCTCTGTAACTCTTTCGCTGCTCCAACAAAGGCTGTGCCGTTGTCACTGTATATTCTCTCGCATCTGCCTCTACGTGCAATGAATCTCTCGTAGCATGCAATGAAGGCAATCGATGACAAGCTCGACACCAAATCAATATGCACTGCTCTTGTCTTAAGGCACACAAAAATAGCAATCCAACATTTCTGTCTCGTCACTTGGTCTCCAGCTCGATCTACCATCTTTACCACAAACGGTCCCGCGTAATCTACCCCTGAGTGAAGAAACGCTTTCCCAGGAGTCACTCTTTCTCTAGGTAGATCGGCCATCAGCTGTGTCTCAAATCGATGATTATGTCGCACACAGACTAAGCACTTGTGTAAATATCTTCTCGCTTCGCTTCTCAATCTTGTGATCCAGAACTTCTCACGTACGTGATGCATCATCACTTGCACGGCTCCATGCTTCGTTGCTCTGTGAGCACTGTCTATGATTAGCCATGCTAGCCGAGAGCCATTTGGCACAATGGTTGGATGCTTCCTTTCATATTCTAGTTCTGATCTTCCTTGCCGTCCACCAACTCTCAGGATTCCTCTGGTATCTATTGGCTTCAGAGACTCAATGTTACTCTTCTCTGGCAGAAGGTTGTCGCTTTTGAGCGAAGCAATTTCTTTTCCAAAATATTTCTCTTGCTCTTTTCGTAACAAGTATTCTATCGCTTTTCCTTTCTCTTCTGATGTCAACTGAATGACCCTTCTCTCACTCTTTCTCCTTTGACGGGCTGATCGTCTCTTACTCTTCACATACCTTTCTCTTTTTTCGTTTGCTTTCTCTCTGCTATCTCTGACTGCTCTTATGAAACGAAATACATAGCCTATTATGTTTATCGCTTTCTCTAATGTGCTTTCGTACTCATGTACTGGCACTCTCTCTCTTGACTCTCTCATTGTAATTGTCAACGCTTCCTCGGAGCTGATGATAGTCATAACTTTCATCTCATCCCTCCCCCCATCTGAAACGTTTGGCACAAACTTCTCAGATTTCCATTGTGATCGGGGTTGTCTTAACCAATGCGGTCCATGCAGCCATAACTCGCTCGTTACCAATTCTGACGCTTTCATACCTCTGCTTAACAAGTCTGCAGGGTTATCCTTTGTACCAACATGTCTCCATCTATCTATCTCTGTGTTCGTTTGTATTGACGCAACTCTGTTCGCCACGAACGTCTTTAGCTCGCACGGTTGTTTATTGATCCAGTGCAGTACCACTGCTGAATCCGTCCAGAGCGTGTATTCAGTGTTTTTTATTCCATGGTCTCTTTCACATTCTCAAGCACTCTCCCTAGCAACTCTGCTGCGGCTAGCTCTAGTCTCGGTATTGTCACTGTTTTTAACGGTGCCACTCTGGTTTTCGCCTGTAGTAGCGTCGACCAGATGTCTCCGTTTGCATGTTCTGTTCTGACATAGATCACTGCTCCAAATGCTTTTTCAGAAGCATCTGAAAACCCATGTATCTCTCTCTGTGTGTCAAAGGATGTACCTAGCCATCTATTGATTCTGAATTGTTCCAGACAGATGATCTCTCTCCAAAGCTCTTTCCATTTCTCTAAGATATCTTTCGCAAGTTCTTCATCCCAGTCTATTTTGGATCGCCAGACATCTTGGATGAGAATCTTTCCCAATATGGTTACAGGAGATATGTATCCATTTGGGTCATATAGCTGTGCCACACAGCTCACTATCTTTCTCTTCGTCATCATGCTCTCTGTCGTAGGTGTCTTCATCTCAAATGTGAACTGATCTCTCGCAAGCAGCCATTTCAGCCCTAATATTGATGTGCCTTCGTCCTCTTGGAAGACTACTGAATCTTTCTCTTCATAGCTCATATCTTTCACTAATGCCTTGGAATTTGAATTCCATTTTCGTAGCTCAAAACCAGCACCCTTAAGAATATAGTCTATCTCTTTTGATAACCTGATCGCTTCTGTCTCTGAATCTGCACCCGTAGTGCAGTCGTCCATATAAAAGTCTTCTCTGATGACTTTTGCTGCTCTGGGAAACTCCGTCTCCGCGTCATTTGCGCACTGAATAAGCGCTCTTACCGCATTGTGGGCCGATGATGCCATCCCGTAGGTGAAAACAGTCAGCCAATACTCTCTCAGCCTATCTCTTGGGTTTTCTCTCCAATATATTCTCTGGAGGTCCCATTGTTCTCTCGCCACTCTCACCATGCGAAACATCATCTTTATGTCCGCACTAATTGCAATTCTGTGCCTACGGAAGCGCATCAGAATCTCATGCAGATCTTTCTGCAACTTTTCTCCAACCATCTGCACTTCGTTAAGTGATATCCCCATAGTTGTCTTGCAGCTTGCGTCAAATACTACTCGGAATTTCTTGGTGACACAATGATGAGGTATGTGGTACACCATTCTTGCCCTTGTTGTTCCAATAACTGGGGTCATGTGCCCCTTGCTCGCATACTCTCTCATAAAGTCAACGTACTTCTCTTTTAATTCTGGATCTCTCTCTAACTTTCGCTCTAACGCAAAGAATCTCCTCTTGGCTGTAAGTTCGGTAGTTCCTATCTCGCTCAACGCCTCTCTCAACGGAATAGTGACGACGAATCTGCCTTCTTCATCACGTTTGTACGTATTGATGAAGTTTCTTTCAACTAATTCCTGTTCTTTTGTCTTTGTCGTTGGCGAACTTATCTCATCCAACTGCCATAATCTCTTTAGGGCTTCATGCATTTTGTCATCATTTAAACAGACAACGTATGCTCTCTCTTCTTTCACCAGTGGGGAATCTAGGCGCTGGCCAAGTATGACCTTCCCGAATGTGGTGTTCAACGAAAACAACCCGGACGGCCTTTGGGTAATAATGGCTCCAAGCATCTCGACTATAAATTTGCATCCCAGCAACAAATCTGCTGGGCCCTGTCTCCAAAACTCAGGGTCTGCAAGTGGCAGACCACCTGTCTCTTCCGCTTCGGAGTGTCCTGGACCAGCTTCTAACAGCATTGGCCGCAATGAACCTCCTCGGGGCAGTATCAAAAACTCTTGCTCGACTACAATCTCTGACGCAAACCACGGTCTTATCTTAATCATTGCCCAATATTTAATTTGGAAGGGCTCACCATTGATCAATAAAACCTTTCTCGTAGATTGCATCTTTCTCAACTGCAAACTCTCTGCAAGTTGATGGCTGACCAAATTTGGCTGAGCGCCAGTGTCAATAAGTGCCCGTACCAAATTACTGTCTCTTCCCCCTGCGCTGGCAACGACCTGTGCTGTGGGTAAGAAAATAAAACTTTCTTTCGCCCTATCAATAAAACTCTCTGGATAATCTGTCAGATGACTTTTATTTTTCTTTTTATTGAATCTTTTAAAGTGTTCGTAAGACGCGCGACTTGTCGTGTCGTCCGCTTCGATTTCCTTTCTCCCTATCTCATTTGAACCTTTCTCGTTTGCCCTATCTCTTAACACCTCTCTCTTGTTGTGTATGCTATCTATCTCTGTTGTTGTGTCCTTTCTCTTCCTGATCTCCTGGGTACTGTCTAGCTTCCTTCGCTTCGCTAGTCAATCCTCCTTTCTCTTCTCGTTGCCTCGCTTGTGCATGGTTCTTCTGCGGGGTTGCTCATAAGCTTGATATACCGTCTCCATTTTTCTCAAGTCTCCCAGGGGGCACAGTGCGCTATTGTGGAATTGTCGGCCGGGGCACTTGACGCATGGCCCCTGGAAGCAATCTTTCACCTGGTGTCCAACCTTCAGACAGTTTGGGCACAACTTCCTCTCTCTCACAAAATTGCCCCTTCCCAGCAGGCTTAGCCCCATGAATTCCGGGCATCCCCAGGCTGGATGGGCCGTGGAAGCACAAACGCTGCACGTCCTCTGTCTCTGTCCGCTGTTCCTCTCTCTCTCGCTTCTCTGCGGCCGCACTGGCCTTCCGGCTTCTACCAGGGGGACTGTTGAGTTGGTTGGTCTGGCCATCTCTCTCCTACGGATGTCTTGTACACCGCCTATCGCTATCGCTCGCTTTTCCAAAAAGGTGCACATCTCTTTAATAGTGGGGAGCTCTGATGTACGGTTCTCCTCCCACTTGCACGCAGTTTCAGCGTCCAGCTTTTCGTGTAGGACGTGGACGATTATCATGTCCCAACCGTCCACTGGTACGCCCTGGGCCTTTAGTTGACGTATGGCCTCATGCGTGGTGTTAGACATCCTCTCCAAGTCGCTGCCTTTCACTTGCCCCTGCAGCACCGGGAGCTTGAAGAACTGGCGCAGCAGCTCTCTGCATGTGGCATATTGCCTGTTGTAGAGTTCGTTGAGTCGCTGCCAAGCTTCACTGTAATTGCTCTCCGTGAGCTGCCATTCTCCTAAGGCACGTTCTGCCCTCCCGGTTACTGATCCTTTTAGGTAGGCAAACTTGTAGGCGGGAGCCACCCTGTCGTTCTCATGGATGGCAGCGATAAACCTATCTCTGAACCCCTGCCATTTGGTGAAACTGCCGTCAAACTCGCCCCAAGTGTTCTTGATGTCGTGCTGAGAAAACGGCAGTGACACCTGGATGGCAATGGGTCCCTCTCTCTCTTGATGTCTTCCTCTCTCCTTCTCAGCACGCAGCTTATTCAGCTCGGTGGAAGCATAAAAATATTCTTCCTCGGCACCAGCTACCTGTCTCTCGGTTCCGGCCATAGTGATTAGATCATTCTGGCCTGCCATCAGCGTTTCTACCTCCTTGAGGGAGCTCCAGGAGTTCCGTAGCGCCTCGATCCTTACGATGATGCCCTCTAGCGGATAACTTTTCGCTTGCTCCGATTTGCAAAAAGTCACCATCCTATGGATCGCATTGATCGCTGCCTGGAATCTGTACTCCAGTTCTATGCTGCCTTCCATCATGACCTCTTTCTCTATAATCTATCTCTGGCTTTTCTTTCGCCTTGTACCTTTCTCGCTCTATCTCTGGTTTTCCTTTCGCTTTGCACCTTTCTCGCTCTATCTCTGGTTTTCTATCTAAAACAAATAAAGGCATTAGTTTTCGATATCATAAATGACTGCTGAAAATAAGAATGGCTGAAAGAATAAAAATTGCTTATCCAAATGAAACTGACTCTTTTCCTTGCCCGGTTCCCCTCCCGGACTCATCTTTGATAACCAAGAGATGTCCTGGGGAAGAAAACCAGACATGACCAACGCCAACGCTCACTCTCATTAACCAGAGTGGGCTTGTGCAAATTGTGTTTGAGTCATAACTTTTAACCTGAAATTGTTGCCCTGACTCAATCTTATTGCCGAGAGAATCAGAGCTCATCCATATAAGAAAAATATCAAACATAAATAAATAACAACGATTCAACTCAATCTCATTGCTGAGAGAGTCAGAGTCTATGCTGAAAATTAATTCGTAGTGCTTTTTGTTCAGTGTTGTTGTTTTTGTGGCTTCGTCTATCTCATGCTTGCAAGCCCTATCGCGCAAAAAAACTCGCAAATTATATGCTTCTGAGTAGTTTGCCTATCACTCTATCCCGCCGCAAATAACTCGCAAATTGCTGCTCTGAGTTTTTGCCATTCTGTCACCCTATCACGATACATACACAAAAAACTCGCACTTTGAATTTTGCCACTCTCTATCATACTCTATCCCTATCTCTATATCTCCTATCGACCGGTCGACGCCAATTCAAATTCTTTCCCTGCAACACAACTAGCACACATAATTTGCTTGTCTACCCCAGTGACGCTTCTCAATGACAATCAACAGGCAAAACTGTATCACGCATTCTTTCACACACACACACACACATGTTCTTTTTATCATCCTGGGTTGATTTTTCATTCACGCTTCACACAAACTGGAATTTTTTTCTTTGTTAATCACACAAAAAAACATATATATTTTTTGCACTTTCACTTCTAGCTCACAATAAATTTTCATGCCTATCTCAAATATATTGTCATATCTATCTCAGATTGTGCAATTATACGCTGCTCACCTTTCTCAGCCAACAACACTGAACAGCACTCTTTAATCCTAGTGGACTGTATAATTTATTGAGGGTTTTTTTTTCCTTTTACCTTTCACTTTTTATCTTTCTCTCGCTTATCTTTCTCTTTTTTGTCAAATTTTCTTTTGTCGTTGAACAAACTTTTGAAAAAAACAAATAAAATTTCCTTCTTTTTGCAAACAAACCGCTTTTCTTTCACTTTTTGATTTATCTTTGTAAAAAAAACTCGTTCCGATTAAACCCACTTCGATGTCGACACCACCAAGTATACACATTGAATGAAGCAAGCGGGGAATTTCAACCACCGCTTGCTCGTGTATAACACATTATGTGCCTAGCGCTTATACACACACACACAGTGTGTATCTGTTATTTATCTATCGCTGTCGTTGTGAGGCAGGCAGCTGCGTGCGCTTCAATCTGCATGACGACATTCTTTCTCGTTTTTGTTGTTTTATTTATTCTGTTTGAATTTTCTCGCTCGTGCGTGTGCCTATCTCTGTATAATTTTGTGTATGTCTATCTGTATAATTTTCTTTCTCGTATATTCTTGGCGGCGTCGTCGACTGGCTTCATGTTTGCTACTTTCTGTGCATACATGAATGTGCAGTTTTATGGCAACTTACCTAGAGGGGTTTTGCTTGTACCTATGTTGTGGTGTACGGGACCTTCATGTATCCCGATCCTTTCTCATTACGCTGCCGCTCCTTCTTTTTTTCAGATATAGCCTTTCACACAAATTGTATGCTTATTTCTATCACTGATTTTACACTTGCACATTTCAAACCTTTCAGAAACCGATATTGTTTTATATTTTCCGAAATACCGCACTGGGAACCATCCGGCTCGAAGGACCAATGTTTCGACGGCCAGTGGAGTAGCTATGGACTAAGTTAAATTGAAAATAAAGAAAACACGGCATTTTTAAGTGGGAAAAAGCCATAGGCCAAAAAACCACTATCTATCACATTTTATTCACCATAGAAAAACCTTTCACATCCTATCACTGCGCTGTTCGATTTTATACTGAATAATTGAGTGAGCATTTTCCTTTTGTAGGAAGGAAAAAGCTCAAGCTCATAGAGTAGTTCCCTTTGTAGGAAGGGAAATACTCAAACATCGAACAGGAAGCTCAATTCAGCTTTCAGTTCGATACATGAACCACACTTAAACGACAATTTTTTTTCTGCATTTCATGCAAAATCATCTTCAATGATGAGGCGCATTTTCACCTCAGTGGATTCGTCAGTAAGCAGAATTGCCGCATTTGGGCGAAAGATAATCCAAGAGTGATTGTCGAAAAACCAATGCACCCACAAAGAGTTACTGTTTGGTGCGGTTTATGGGCTGGCGGCATCATCGAGCCGTATTTTTTTCAAAATGAGGCCGGTCAGACAGTTACTGTGAATGGTGTTCGCTATCGTGAGATAATAATGAACTTTTTATGGCCCGAGTTGAAAGATATGGATATGGACGATATGTGGTTTTAACATTACGGTGCCACTTGCCACATAGCTAACGAAACAATGGCTCTTTTGTGCGACAAATTCAATGGCCGTATGGCGATGTTTTGTATTTGAAAGAGAAGGTGTACGTCAATAATCCAGCAACAATTGGAGAGCTAAAGGATGAGATAATTCAGCACATTAACGGCGTAGAACCTCAATTATGCCTTAACGTCATTGAAAATTTGGACCATCGCATCGGATAAAGGTGTGCCGCCGAGGTCGCAGCGGCTATTTGGCCGATATTTTGTTTTATTCAAATTCAACTTCGGCCCTTAAAATTTAACCACCGTTTAGTACCTATAATCGCAAGTAAAAAGTGTGAACATCAAATATTCCCCACTCTCTATGGAGTGATGAACCAGCTATTCAACAAAATAATTGAGTTTTTTTTAAAGTGCAAGAGCACCTCACTCAAATGAGTAAAAACAGAGATTATAGAATGAAATAAAGAGTACACACATTTGTGTATACATTATTTTATTATTTATGTTAGTTTTTTCTTTGAACTGCATTGGAATTTAATAAGTCAAAATACTCAACTTTGAGTGTAAACCCATATTACATAAAACTTAAAAGAGCATGAGAGGAATAGAGAAATCAAAAACGTTGGAACGATAAAGAAATTAAACAAAGCAGTTACCTTAATTTAAATTTATTTTAAAGAAAAATAAATTTATAACATTGATATTTTTATCATAATATGAGAAAAAATATAATCCACGACTGGGTCGCAGGTCCTTGCTCTTCTGCTATAGATATAAGCGGAACGTATTTAAAAAAAATTAAAAATCTTTAGTGTTTTTATGAGTTTAAGAATTTTTGTTGGCAAATTAAGTACACAATAGTATTTCAATGCTTAATAGGTATTTATTTAGGAAAAAAAAAGTGCACGACTGGGTCGTATTACAGTTGTTGTCTTAGTGCTTTAGATTTTGAAAAAAAGCAATGAAAAAATCGTTTGCAAAAATCATATATATCATTATCAGAAAACAAAAATTTTAAAAATTTTTAACAAACCGTTTTTGAATAAAACAAAAGTTAAAAAAAAATGTAACTTTTTTAAAAAAAATTATTTCTATATAAATACAGAAAGAAATTGTAAGCAAAGTGCTTGGGTAAAAATTTTGTATATTACTTACCTCGTTATTATTATTTTTTTTTATTTTGATTTATGTTATGTAAATTCGAAACACTATTTTATATTATATTTCACTTCATTATTATGTGTCACTGTTTTTTGTTTAGTATCAACACTATCGTTTTTTTTAAATATTCTTTTTTCACTTTATATTATTTTTTCAACTGCACCTGTCGATGGCTTTAAAAATAATGAAATTATGAAAAGAACCGGATCTTTGTCAAAAAGAAGATGGCAGTCAATTTTCGGAAAACATTACTTCCTCTATATTTTAGTACCAACAAAAAATGGCAGCATTTATATTTAGTGCTATGGTACATGGTGTTTCCTTATTTGTAGACAATAATTTGGAAAATGATTTATCGACGTTTAAGAAAAAGAATTGTTCTGCAAGTATATGTATATCTCCGATCTTGGTATCACTTACATAGGTCTTAAGAATAACTAACTTTGACATATCTTGACCCATGTTTACGCAAAAATCTCTGTTAATAACAGCAATAACCTCCATTAAAGGTTTTAATTTTCGGTAAAATATAAGTGTGTGTAATAATTTTTTTTTTTTTGACGTGATAACGTCTAATAAATCGGTTTGGAATATATGGGCAGCACGCACAAAAAAATGTCACAGTCACAGTCACGTTACCTAGCTGCTTTGATAGCCTAAGAAGTCGGTAAAGTGGGAGGGGAGGGTGTTGGGTGGTTTGTTGGTTGTGGTGGGAGTGTGTGTGGGGCATTGGGGGGGGGGGGGGGGGTAGTGTCGGGAAGAGGAAAAATTGTCAAAAATGGTGGGTGGTTGTAGCTGGTTTGGGTGGTGAGACAAAAATTGTCAAAACTAATTGGTGGCTTTAGGTGGGATGGGTGTTTGGTGTTGGTGGGATTTGGTATGATTGGAGGGAGGGGGGAGGGGGGGGGGGGGGTGAATTGTCAAATATGGTGGGTGGTTGGTTGGCGGTTGTATGTGGGTTGATTGGCTGGCTGGCAGTTTTGGTGGTGGGGATGGTTGATTTGATGGGGTGCGATGAAAAAGTTGTCAAAAATGGTGGGTGAGTGGAAGGTGGTGGCAGGTGGGGTAGGTGATTGGATTTGGGAGGGGGTGAGGAAAAAATTGTCAAAAATGGTTGGTGGTTGGTTGGTTGGAGGCTGTAGGTGTGATGGTTGGTTGGTGGTGTTGGGTGAGTGGCAAGTTGTTGTAGGTGTAATGGGTGGTTGGATTTGGGGGGAGGGAATGGTCAAAGATAGCTGTGTTGGGGAGGGGAGGAAAAAATTGTCAAGAATGGTGGGTGAGTATAGCAGGTGGTTGTAGGTAGAGTAGGTGGTTGAATTTGGTGAATGGGGGGGGATTGTCAAAAATAGTGGGTGGGAGATTGGTGGTGGTTAGGAATGGTGGGCTGTTGGTTGGTGGTTGTATGTGAGTATGTGGTTGGTTGGTGTTTGGGTTAAGGGGTGAACAAAAAATTTCACAAATGGTGTGGGGTTGATTGGCTGTTGTAGGTGGTGTAGGCGGTTGGTGGTGGTGGTGAAGGGGGTGGAGGGAGGGTGATTAGGTGTACTGGGAATTGTCAAACAATTTTGGGTTGTTGGTTGGTGGCTGTAGGTGGGATGGGTGGTTGGTCTTGGAAGATTTGGTTAGTGGGGGTTGAAGCGAATTCGGATTACCGGGAATTTGTTTTATTGGTGGTAAGGAAGGGGGATTTATTGTGTGGGGGTGGGAGGAAAAAATTGTCAAAAATGGTGGGCTGTTGGTTGGTTGTTGTATGTGGGGGTCGGAGGTTGATGTTTGGGGGGAAGGTGTGAGAAAAAAAATCAAAAATGGTGGGTGGTTGTATGTGGGGTGGGTGGTTGGTGGTTGGAGAGAAACTACCTACACATGAACTGTTTTGTGAACTGGTTATCACGTAAAATTATCGTCCGTAAACTAACTTTACAGACAACCAATTTTTCTATTTAATTTGATATCTCGTCTCAGTTTTGAAGAAGTTCTTAACTTGTTCCATTTTTCTTGCAGAATCTAATTTTTTTTAAGAAAACGCATAAAAACATAACATTTTACTATTTTTCCTGTGAATGAACATACAAATAAAACCAGTGAAAAATGTTCGGGAAAAAAGCCGTTGTTTTTATTATTTTATGATACTCAGGAAAGCACACAGTAGGTAAAGATGTTTGCATACAAATTGTTAACTGTCTAAAGTAATTTTTCCACACAAAAAAAATTGGACATAGGGGTTAGCTGTAGAAAATTTTTTTATAAGATGACATTTTTGTGTGTGGAAATTAATGTTTCGAAATCTTTTCACTATTAAAGCAACTACATAATTATTAATGAAAAGCACAATAAAAATTTTTTGGCTTTTGTTAATTTAAAACAGTTTGCTTAATTTAAAATCAATTTATTAGAAAATTGCACTTCCTGCTTAAAAAAGGATAAAACACAGCGAAGAAACGTATTTCTCGACTTCTTGGAATCACCTTGTATAGCAGTCCATTTTTGTATTTCTAATTTTTAGTATAAATATTGTGTCTTTTGCTTTGCACGTAAAAAAAAACAATGAACTTTCGAGAATTTTCTAGAAATTAGGAAGGAAATGTCGCCATTTTTACTTGCGATTAAAGGTACTAAGGCAAGTTATGGATTCGTGAAAAAAAATTGATATCACACAATACATTACGATGATGGAGATGGAGAAGTCGAAAAAAGTGGGTATGGATATTCCGTCCACCTAGCTCTTTGTCTGTCTATCTGTCTGTTTGTGTTTCTGTCTGTCTATATGTTCTCACCTCTAGATCCTGAACGGATTTGCAGATTTGCTTCAAATGTGGTGTTAAGTATTTATTTGGCGGTCTCTCGGGAGGTATTTTTAAATTTTGCTCTAAGCCCAAAAATAACGATACCTACCATACAATCGTAAAAAAGAAAATTGATTTTCTAGAAAACGGCTCCAACGATTTTGATAAGACTTTCAGAATGCTATTTTTTTAAGACAATCTATCTTTTCGTTGGGAAAAAGTTTTAGGAATTTTGTTGACAACGGTATACTTCTCATAGAACCAGAATTTTCAAATCAAGTTTTCTCGTAAACTATAGATCGGATATCAATTTAATTTTATATACAGGTACTCATTTATAACCCATTTAAGAATTAAAACAAAAGAATTTTTTTTCGATTAAAAATTTTTTTTTTAGTTTTGTTTTTGAAATACATACGTTGGAAACGATTTTATGGAATTTTTTGAACATTACTTTCATAGATGCCAACGAAAAATTGATATATATTGGCATACACGAACAAGATTCAATATATTTTTTTGAAAAGTTTTTCGAAAATAAACCTTTTTGAAAAAGACTGGTCCATCAATTTTCAATATTTTTTTCCTAAATATATACCTAATGAGCAATGAAATACTATTGTGTACTTAATTTTTCCAAGAAAACTCTTAAACTCTTAAAAAACTAAAGATTTTTCATTTTTTTTATTATATGTATAAGCATAAGTGCAAGTTCCTGCGACCCAGTCGTGCATTTTATTTTTTCTCCCAGCCAAATTAAAAGATGGTTGTTAGCTTATTTTAATTTTTTTAGTACAAATAATATGGTTGCCTTTTGCTTTGCAAGAAGAAAAAAAAAAAAAAAAACTTTCGAGAATTTTCTAGAAATTAGGAAGGAAATGTCGCCATTTTTACTCGCGATTAAAGGTACTAAGGCAAGTTATGGATTCATGAAAAAAAATTGGATCACACAATACATAACGATGATGGAGATGGAGAAGTCGAAAAAAGTGGGTATGGATATTCCGTCCACCTAGCTCTTTGTCTGTCTATATGTCTGTTTGTGTTTCTGTCTGTCTATATGTTCTCACCTCTAGATCCTGAACGGATTTGCAGATTTGCTTCAAATGTGGTGTTAAGTATTTATTTGGCGGTCTCTCGGGAGGTATTTTTAAATTTTGCTCTAAGCCCAAAAATAACGATACCTACCATACAATCGTAAAAAAGAAAATTGATTTTCTAGAAAACGGCTCCAACGATTTTGATAAGACTTTCAGAATGCTATTTTTTTAAGACAATCTATCTTTTCGTTGGGAAAAAGTTTTAGGAATTTTGTTGACAACGGTATACTTCTCATAGAACCAGAATTTTCAAATCAAGTTTTCTCGTAAACTATAGATCGGATATCAATTTAATTTTATATACAGGTACTCATTTATAACCCATTTAAGAATTAAAACAAAAGAATTTTTTTTCGATTAAAAATTTTTTTTTTAGTTTTGTTTTTGAAATACATACGTTGGAAACGATTTTATGGAATTTTTTGAACATTACTTTCATAGATGCCAACGAAAGATTGATATATATTGGCATACACGAACAAGATTCAATATATTTTTTTGAAAAGTTTTTCGAAAATAAACCTTTTTGAAAAAGACTGGTCCATCAATTTTCAATATTTTTTTCCTAAATATATACCTAATGAGCAATGAAATACTATTGTGTACTTAATTTTTCCAAGAAAACTCTTAAACTCTTAAAAAACTAAAGATTTTTCATTTTTTTTTATTATATGTATAAGCATAAGTGCAAGTTCCTGCGACCCAGTCGTGCATTTTATTTTTTCTCCCAGCCAAATTAAAAGATGGTTGTTAGCTTATTTTAATTTTTTTAGTACAAATAATATGGTGCCTTTTGCTTTGCAAGAAGAAAAAAAAACAATGAACTTTCGAGAATTTTCTAGAAATTAGGAAGGAAATGTCGCCATTTTTACTCGCGATTAAAGGTACTAAGGCAAGTTATGGATTCATGAAAAAAAATTGGATCACACAATACATAACGATGATGGAGATGGAGAAGTCGAAAAAAGTGGGTATGGATATTCCGTCCACCTAGCTCTTTGTCTGTCTATATGTCTGTTTGTGTTTCTGTCTGTCTATATGTTCTCACCTCAAGATCCTGAACGGATTTGCAGATTTGCTTCAAATGTGGTGTTTAGTATTTATTTGGCGGTCTCTCGGAAGGTATTTTAAAATTTTGCTCTAAGCCCAAAAATAACGATACCTACCATACAATCGTAAAAAAGAAAATTGATTTTCTAGAAAACGGCTCCAAAGATTTTGATAAGACTTTCAGAATGCTATTTTTTTAAGACAATCTATCTTTTCGTTGGGAAAAAGTCTTAGGAATTTTGTTGACAACGGTATACCTCTCATAGAACCAGAAATTTCAAATCAAGATTTCTCGTAAGCTATACATCCGATATCAATTAAATTCTATATGCAAGAACTCATTTTAAACCGATTTAAAAATTAAAGAAAAGATTTATTTTAGTTTGGTTTTTGAAATACATACGTTGGAACTGAGTATATGGAATTTTTTTGAACATTACTTTCCCAGAAAGATGTAAACTACAAATTGCCATATATTTGCATTCACAAACAAGTTTCAAAGTAATTTTTCGAAAAAAGACTGGTCCAACAATTTTCAATATTTTTACTTGCGACTATAGGTACTATAAAGCAAGTTGTGCATTCGCAGACAATTTTTTTTTTGACAATCAAACAACATTACGATGATAGAGAAGCCTAAAAAAGTGGGTCCGAAAATTCCGTCTGTCCGTCAGTCTGTATCGGCACCTACAGCCAAACGGCTGGACCGATTCGCTTCAAACTTGGTAAATAGTATTATTTTGATGTCCTACAGAGGGATTTTTGGAACTAGCTTTCTAGATCCAAAACTTACGGTACCTGCCATATGAATTTTTATGAAAAACTCATTTATCTCAAAAACGGCTGCTACGATTTTGATAAAACTTTCTAGTAGTGTTTTCTGTTTAAACGTTATGTTTTGGTTGGAAAAGATTTTTCAGGAAAAGTCTTATAACGGTACCGCCCATAGGACCAGTTTTTTGAAATCCGACTTAATCGTAAACCACTTCATGGATTTCGATGAAAATTTTAATATAAAAGCTCTTGTATAAACAAAATCATAAGATTTCTTTAATTTTTCAAAAAAAGTTTTTTTCAGTTTTTAAAAAAAAGGTAAATTTTTTTTTTACTTTTGTTTTTTCAAAAACGGTTTGTGCAAAATTTTTAAAATTTTTGTTTTCTGATAAGAACTTAAAACCACTAGATGTTGACATACTCAAAAAAAATTTGGAATAAAGTTTAAAAAAAAAAAACGTTTTTTTGAAAAACTGGTCCAACGATTTTGAAAAAAAAAAATTAGTGAAACTCAGAAAAATAAAAGAAATCTGATGGCTTACTTTATTTTCTACAAAAAAATGTTTTAGCTATTGATTTTTAAATGATTACAAAAATTTTATATGATTTTTTCAAACGATTTTTTCATTGCTTTTTTTTTCAAAATCTAAAGCACTAAGACAACAACTGTAACACATTAGAGCAAGTTCATACGACCCAGTCGTGCACTTTTTTTTCCTAAATAAATACCTATTAAGCAATGAAAAACTATTGTGTACTTTAGTTTGCCAACAAAAATTCTTAAACTCATAAAAACACTAAAGATTTTTAATTTTTTTTAAAATATACATTCCGATTATCTATAGCAGAAGAGCAAGGACCTGCGACCCAGTCGTGCATTATATTTTTTCTCATATTAAATTATATTTATACTCACATGGAGTTTGTTTTAAAAAACTTTATTTATTATTCTTTAAAACCATGGCCTTAAGGGCAGCTTACTTCTGACTTATAATGCTCAGTTCAGACTTAAGACTGACTAATTATTAAAATCTATGTCTTAATATTACCTTACAATACTCATGGTGGAATGGTGGGGGAAGATGATGTCATCGTATTGGCATCTTCTTTGTTGAAGCTGGAGTACGATGAGTCATGTTGTTCTCATGCATCTCGGTGCATGTTCTGTATTTTAGTCGGCGTCTGCAATCCGGCTGCATTTTTATGGTGATTGGGATCGTGCCTTTTTGGCGACTATGCCGTTACGATCCAATGGTTTTACGTGCTCTTAACTCCCCTCTTTCTTTAGGAAGAACGTCCCGCTTCTTCTGCGAGTTCCTCTACTTTTTTAAGTAGTTCGTGGAATCTTATTTCTTCCAACTGGATTGCCTTTGTTCTTCTCGATGATCTCATCTTTACTAGGTAAATGCTGGATACTGTTACAGCGGTTATTATTATGACTAATAATAAAAATGATGTAATTATGGGGCTCTTTGATGATTCATCCTGAATTTGTTCTATCAGGTTGATGTTGTCGAATTTAAGATCTTCATCAAAGGATTCGAAATAATTTTCTATTTCGTATTTGTCAATGGTATATGTCTTTAAATAATTTTGTATTAATGACGAAGGGTTGTCATATATTTTCCCATCAATCGTAGTTTCGTTCAGAAAGCTAATTAAATAAACTCCATTTATTGTTGCGTTGTCCACCATGTGTTCTCCTGATAATAAAATAACGCCATCCTTGATAATTTCTAAATCTAAGTTCTTTTCTTTTATCTTGTTACTTATAGCTTTTTGATTATTTAACATTTTGGATAAGCATGTTTCATTATATGCTAATTTACAGAAAGTATATCTTAATTCTTGTTTACAATTTACAATGGTTATAAATGTATCATTACATTTGGCAATTTCTTTTTCTATCGTTAACTTTCCATCTTTTTGGCTTATGGCCCTAGTTTCATAAAACTTAAAATTTTTTTGTATTATTGGATATTTAATTAAAATGATAATAGAGTCTTCATTTTGGACTATTTTAAATTTTGTAACGTCCAGTAAGTCTGTTATAGTCATGTAACCATGTTCATGTTTTGTTATTTCTTTGATGTCTTGTAAATTCAAAATTGCTGGGTTTAAGTTTCCTGATTTTGCCAAAGCTAGTGTCTGAATTATATTTTGTAATTCTACCAATATTAATTTATTTCTTTCCCTGGCTAATCTTAATTCTCCGTCGTTCTCTATTTTGTGAACTACTCCTGATAGTTTTCTTATCGCGTCGAAAATTTTAGAATTTGTAACAAATTGTTTATTATTATTTATTGTTAGTTCGGAGAGTTTATTGTTAATCAAAACTAAATCATCATGGTCAGGTGAACCTGAAATCCATTTCCATACTGTCCCTAATTCATTAATTCCTCTTCTGTATCTTTTCGATAATCTAAGCTGTGCTAAAAGAGTTTTAATAATAGTAATATCTGAATCTCTACTAGGATCCATTAAATCGTCATCGATGTTTTCGCTAACTTTTAAGTAATTTCTATTTATTTCTGATTCTGTTTCTATTAATATTTTTTCAAAGAAAGTTAGATTTGTTATATGGAAAATTGTTCCGTAATCGCCGTAAAGTGCTGTGTTACCATTTTCTAGTAAAATATAGTTTTCTCGTGTGTAATCCACTATGTCGCCAACTGTTAAAGTTAATGTCAATAAAAAGATAACTGTTGAAGTCTTCATTTTCTGAAAAAATAATTGTAAATTTAACTTTTAATATTCTCCTTATGTATAATTCTATTTTTTGTTCTAATCCTATTTCCTAAATCTTCCTTAACTACTTGTTTTTTATATTTATTACTTATTTTGTTTTTATTTTGAAATTGTAAAATTTTCTCATAAACTATATCTTTGGGTTTATAAGTCTTTATCTTTCTTTTGGCATTGTTTTTTTCTAACATTTTAACTTGTGCTTCTTTCAATTTATTAGGAACATTAATGTGATCTATTCTATTGTAAAGGATATCAAAAGGTTTTGAATTTGTAACTGAATGAATTGTCTGATTATATTTTTGGACTGCTCTAAGTAAAGCTTCAGTTGTATCCATAATCTCATATTCATCTTTAATACATCTGGTCATTTCTGCTAATGTAGAATGAATTCTTTCTATCTGACCGTTTGTTGAACTATGACCTGGGTCGCAAAAATAAAGTTCAATGTTTAACCTATCCATTAAATTTTTGAATATAATTGACTTAAATCCTCTTTCATTATCTAATGTAATTTTCTTACAATCGGGGAAGATTTGTAAGAATTCTAAGACTTTGTTTTCCAAATTTAATTTATCCTCCAGTGGCTTTACTAATACAAATTTAGAATAAGCGTCGATACGTGTCAGATACTTTGTTTGCTGAGCTGAAAATATATCTATGTGTAGGTATTCCCCCTCTTTCTCTGGAATTGGAGCCTCTCCAATTGGTACCTTCGGCGGGTGCCTGTCATATTTGCATTTGTTGCAAATTTCACAATTTCGAGCATATTCTTTGAATTGCTTTCTCATATTTGGCCAATAATAAGTATCATAAATTTGTTTCAAATTTTCTCTGTAATTTCTGTGTGCTCTCGTATGTGTTTGTTGCACTATAGAAGCTTGATCCTCTTTGTTAGTTACATCATTGGGAAATATTCTTGTCTATATGAATTTATTATTAAAAGTTTTTACTAATGTGGATTTAATTTCATATAAATCTTCTGGTCCTATATATAAAGCTACTATTCCTGGACAGAGGAATTGTTTTAAAATTGTTATTAAATTTTCGACTGTATCATATTCGATAATATGTCTTGTTTTATTGGGAAAGTTTTGAACTCTCTCGTGAGCCGTAACTTTGTAATTTCCTTTTGCAATCACGAATTGCTGTTTAAAATCGTTTGAAGGCTTATTTGTTTCCGTAATAATAATGTTATCACTGCTTTCAGCAGAGTGCTGAGTAGCATCTGTGGAAGAACTGTCTGTAATGTGATTCAAATTTTGTCTTGAAAGGGCATCTGCAACTACATTTGTGGTTCCAGGTTTGTATATAAGTTTTGGTGCGTATTCTTCTGTGAGCGCGTGCCATCGCTTCATTTTGGCGTTTGGGTTTCTCTTTGAGACTGCAAAGGTCAAAGGTTCGTGATCGGTATGGATCTCCAAATTCGTAACACCGTAGAGATAATTTCTTAAGTTCCTTAACGCGTATACTATGGCATATAATTCTTTTTCATTTGCCGCATAGGAACGTTCAGTTTTACCAAGAGTTTTACTAATAAATGTTATAGGTTTGTTGTCTTGAGACAAAACTGCTCCTATTGCATCGTCGGATGCGTCAGTAGTTAAAACAATTTTTTATCGTAATCTGGTTGGTTTAATTCAGTTTCTAAAATTAAATGATTTTTCAGATTTTCAAAAGCTTTTATGGCTTCGCTGTCTAATGTTATCATGGTTTTCTTTGCCATGTGGGTCGAAATTTGACCGTTTTCACTTTGGAGGTATTTCGTTAAAGGCTTAGCTATGTTAGCGTAATTTTGGATGAACTTCCTATAATAGCCTATCATTCCTAGAAATGATCTTAACTGGCTTAGACTTTTTGGTTCGGGGTATTCTCTTATTGTTTTAACTTTATCTTTATTTGTTTTTATTTTATTCTGAGCTATCACATATCCCAAAAAATCTACTTCTTCTTTATAAAATAATGATTTTTCAAGTGAAATCTTCATATTGGCTTGCTTAAGGGTTTCTACTATACTTTTTATGTGTTCCATGTGTTTATTTAGACTATTTGAAAACACTATTATGTCATCTATATATACGTGACAAAATTTTCCTACATATGGCCTCAATATATCGTCCATTGCTCGTTGGAAGATAGATGGAGCATTCTTTAGTCCAAATGGCATCCTTGTGTACTCATATTTTCCATTATTAATTGAAAAACTTGATTTTTCGATATCTTCTTCTTTAACTTTTATCTGATGAAAACCTGACTCTAGATCAATAGTTGAAAAATATTTAGCCTTCCCAAGATTACTCAATATTACATTGGTATCAGGTATCGGGTATTTGTCTGAGATCGTATTCTCGTTCAATTTCTTGTAATCTATTACGAGTCTATTTTTTGGGGTTCCATCTTCGTTTATACCTTTCTTTGGTACAACCCAGACTGGAGAGTTATATGGACTCTTACTTGGTCTAATTATACCATCTTTTAATAATCTTTCTATTTCATTATTGACGAAATTATTTGCACTAAGAGGGTAAGGATATTGTTTGCTCCAAACTGGTTTTTCGTTCGTTGTATAGATTTCCGCCGATACGTCTGTCCTGAATGGAAGTGAGATATTTATGGAACTATGTTCATTCTCTATTTCCTTTACTATTCGCTTAGCCAAACTTTTTGTACTTTCGTCAGAAACTTTATTAATGGTATTTTTATTATCAAAATGGATCTTTTCCACTCTATTATTATACGATATAGTTTCGTTTTCGAAACTTATTTTTGCATTTATTTGCTTTAATAGGTTAGAGCCGATGAGTACGTCATACTCTAAATTCTCTATCACGTAAACTCTTATATCCGTATCGAATATAAATACATCGTGGTATTTATCAATAATGATTGCACTATTGACGGTGAATGCTCTTTTCTTAATTATTAGTTCTTTCTCCTCTAAAAATAAGTTTGGCCTACAATACTTGCTTGTAGCCCCAGTATCTAGTAAAATTTTTATTCGTGCATTTCCGATGGTTCGCAATAGGTTTTTTTTTTTTTTTTTTTTTTTATAATGCACACGCGCTCAAGGGGTTTGTTATAGCCCTTTTAATGATAAGTCACAGCGCGAGCGATAGGAAGTTAGGAAGGAAGGGAAAGGAGGTGTCGATGAACATTGATCTTGAATGTCTGCAGATCGAAATGGCAAGGAAAAATTGTGCCAGGCAATCCATTCCACATTCGTGTTGTACGGCTAAAGAAAGAATCCCTGTATTTCACGGTACGTCCGAAATTGGGCTCAAGTGTAAACTGATGAGCGTTCCTAGCAAGACGAGTATTACGGGGGAAATGTTTAAGGGGTGGAACGCAACTGGCTACCTCGAGTGAGCATTTTTTGTAAAAGAATCTGTAAAATAAGGAAAGACATGAAACATTTCGACGATGTTCAAGGGATGTAAATGTTTCCATAATGCTTCTCTCTCCTATCAATTTTAACGCTTTTTTCTGAACTCTGTCGAGCAGGTGAAGAAAAGTTTGAGAAGCACCTGCCCAGAGATGGGAGTTATACTCGAGTTTAGGGCGTATAAACGCTTTGTAAATTGTAGCCAGATCAGAAGGGGTGAAAAACTTCTTGCATCTATTAAGAAAGCCCAAGCATTTTGCAGCATTCTTGGCAATCTCAAGTATATGATCATTCCAACGAAGATTGTCACTGATACACATACCGAGTACTGATAGCTTTTCGGCCTCCTCGATACAAGTACCATTCATGGATAATGGCATAGGGGGTATGTTTAGCTTCAACGACAAAAGACAGCATTGGGTTTTCGACGCATTAAACTCCACACGATTTCTAGTACCCCAATTCACAATGCTGTTTAAATCGGAGTTTAATGAGCTTATCATACGATTTCGTTGTAATAACACGTCCGAAGGCGAAGGCCGTGAATTATCAAACGTATATGAAAAGCTGAGGGTTGAGTCGTCAGCAAAACAATTTAATGGATTAGAAGTCACAGACAAGAGATCATTTATAAAAATAAGAAAGAGAGTCGGAGACAGAACGGAGCCCTGGGGCACACCAGCATTTATTTTGTGGAGATCAGACTTGAAACCGTCTAATACAACTTGTATTGAACGGTCCAGAAGATAGCTTCTAATCCAACGAATAAGAGTATCATCGATACCAAATGCACGCATTTTCGATAAAAGAGCTTCATGCCAAACTCTATCAAATGCCTTTGAAATATCAAGCGCAATAATCTTGCTTTCGCCAAAGCGATGCACAGATTTGTTCCACTGTTCGGTGAGATATGCCATCAGATCACCAGTGGAACGATTGCTGCGAAAGCCGTATTGCCGGTCATTTAAAAGCTCCCGATCTTCGAGATATTTCTTGAGCTGACGATTTATCAGCGTTTCCATGACCTTGGAAAGAAGGGACGTAAGTGCAATTGGTCGGTAAGAGGAGGGGGAGGAGGAGTCACCTTTTTTTGGGACGGGCTGGACAAATGCTGTTTTCCATCTACTAGGAAAGATTCCTGAACGATAGGAGCGATGAAAACGCTTACGCAGTGGTTTTGCCAGAGATGAAGAACACTTCTTCAGAAGAATAGGGGGTATACCATCCGGGCCAGCGGATTTGTGTATATCAAGATCTTGAAGTACTCTTGCTACTGTACGAGTGCGGAAAAATATCTGTCCCATAGAAGAATTAACGTTCTCAAGTACAGGAGGGGCATTGTTGCTTGCAGGCAACGTAGAACTTGCAGCGAAATGAGCTGCGAGCATATTCGCCTTCTCTGAAGAGCTGACAATGGGTTTATCGTCGACGATGAGCGTTGGAACTGATGATGACGTTGAGTTCTTGACGTTTTTTACAAATGACCAGAAATTTTTACTGCCTTTGGGACATTGCAGAATTTTTTGCCGTAACTTCTGGTCATGCAAAAATTTCGTTTTATGTATAACGGAGTTGCACGAGTTCCTAACTTGTTTGTGTTTCTTCCGATTTTCCTCAGTTGGGTTGGCTTTATAGGATCGGAAGCTTACTTCTTTCAACCTGATAGCTTCTTTACACTCTTCGGAAAACCAAGACTTTTCTTTTGGTTTGATACATTTTGTTCTGTGAGGGACAAAAATTCTCATTCCAAGAAAAATCACTTCTGTAATCATTTCAGCACTGGCATCAATGTCATTATCGAGGAAGCATAATGACCAGTTAAAGTTGCGAAAGAAATTATTCAGACCGTCCCAGTTGGCTTTCTCGTATTGCCAAACGGTCCTAGTGGGAATTTTTTCTTTAACTGGATGGTTGGAGATCGAGAAATTAGCTGAAATGACACAATGGTCCGAGGTGCCAAATGGAGAAGTTACTTTAATGGTATATTTATCAGGATGGGAAGTAAGGAACAAGTCAAGAGTATGGGCGGAATGCCCATCAACATCCGGTATACGAGTAGGCTCATCGACAAGCTGGGTAAGATGGTTATACTCAGCAAAGATCTCGGTATACCTTCCTTCGAGTGTTGTCTGGCCAGAATATCGGAGCCAACTTGAATTGTGTACATTGAAGTCGCCCGTAATCACGACTTCAGTGTGAGGACAATGGGAAACAATTCGGGAAATTGAATCTGACAAAACATCTAACTCATCACAAGTAGACATGCTGTCAAGATTCGGACTCCTGTAAAGAAAACAGTAATGAATGATATGCTTGCGGACAGTGAATTTGAGCCACAGGAAATTAAAGTTCGTATTAGAACAATGCCCATATTGGGGAAGGCTCTGGCAAGCAATATCATTCCTAACATAAACGACAAGACCATGGTGGGAAAAAAGTAATGGTAAGAGGCTTGCCTTGCATAAAAAAGCAACAGTTATGGGTGGCGCGGGTGGAGAGGATGGGTATTGTTGATGCTGTGCTGCGAATGTGAGCAACGTTTGGTGTATTTTTTTTTTTTCTTTTTCTTTTTTTGACACTGGTTTATTTAATTAATTGTAATTTTGGGTATTTTAATGGGCTGGGTTAATTTTTTTTTTGCACTATGTTATATGAATATAAGGATTTAGTGGTTTATTTTGATTTGTTTGATTAATTTTTGGGGGGACACACACGCGCACAATTAGCAACGCGACCGCACACGAAAATCAAACGCCCACGACGAGTACTTGATCGACACTCAGGTGTGGCAAACCGATGCTTGACCTAAAAAATGGTCCTTTTGTTCATTAAGGTTATTAATTCTCTTCATTTTCACCGGAGGTGGTTTAAGACTTTGTTAAGAGCTACTGTTTCTATCTCTTTTAAAAACAGGTCTTTGGGGATTGTTATACGTGTTGTAATTAGGTTTTGACCAATGTGGCTGATTTTGGGGTTGTGGTCTATTTTGTTGTTGTTTAAATGGGTTATTATTGTTGTATGAATTATTTTGGTATTTTTGTTCAAATCGTTTTTGTTCATGCCAAGTAATTGGTCTATGAGCAGAACTACCGAGTTCCATTGGTTCTGGCTTTGGAAATCGAGGTTGACTTACATTATTATTCCTGGGAGGGAATCTGAGATTATTTTGCATATCTCGTGTATGATGGCTAGATGATGGTGCGTGTGAGCGATGAAATTGTAAAGCGAAATTAGCTCCAACATTATTCGACTCTAACTCTTGTGACTTTGCAAGAGCACTAGGAAGATCTTCAGGTGAAAGCGAAAACAATATATTTGATAGGGGAGCGTTCAGCCCGGTGATAAAAATACGTAACGCATTTTTACGGTTAGCAGAGTTCAATTCTTTGGTCAGAGCTGAGTCTGTTCCATGAGTCATTTTTGTTTTGTTTATCAGCAATGTTAATTTAGTATTAACTAAATTATAATAATCTATTAGGGATGAGTTGCCTTGACGCAACACACTCAATTCCTGTTCAATTATATGGATAGGACGTTTGTCAGCGAAAGCGAAATCTAGTCTAGAAATGATTGCATCATAATTAAGTACAGTGCCATGACTGGTTAGTATATCATTTGCACAATGGGTTATTTTATTCCTAAAAATAGTCAAAGCAGCGAAATATCTTTTACTACCCTTCTTATATAACTTTATTGAATTGTTAGCTGCCTCTCGCCAGCTTACATATGCTCCTTGAATTCCTGAAAATTCGGGTAGAGACCTAATAACTTCTAACGACTCGTTGCAATCTATATTGTCATCTATATCTTGTGTCCTATATTCTGTTACCAATGAAGCATTAGTAACGCTTTCTAGTTTTTCTTGTAGAGCGGCTACCTGAGCTTGCAATGTTGCAGTACTAGCAGCTATAAGCCTAGTGATTGTATCTTCAGTTATGTTGTTAGTCATCGTGAGTTTTTTAAATTTATTTAGTAGGTCTTCCAAACTTATAAATTTTTCTTATTATAAAAATGTTTATATTCAGTTGCCAATTCTATTTTTTCTAACTGAATATATATATATATAAATAAATAAATGTACAATACTTTAAATATTCTTACTATAAAATTCTGCTTCTGATGTTATTACTGATGATGGTGCTGTGCTGATTCTATCGTTGAATGATCCACTGATTTGTTAATTTGTTGGAGCATACAACAGTAATAACTTTGTTTCAAGTTTTACCTTTACGTTGTTGCCCATTAATAGTCTTTTATATTAATACTCTTTTTTTTCACTATTTATCTATTTTATTGGCTAGATAGAAACCTTTAGTTCTTATATATATATTTTTTAACGTTTGTATTTAAGATTTGCGTTCGAAAAATTTTTGGAATCTTTAGACGTCAATTCGTAATTGTCCTTATTATATTCATTCAATTCCCGTGAAACAATTTTTTTATTTGTGCGGTCTTTAATACCTTTAACCCAGCACTCTTGTAAGTTTCTTGGACAAAGTTCAGGGTATAGAATTCGTAAAGCTACGCGTGAATGTGACATAATACCTTCTTAGAATAAAATTTCTAGAAGTAATTCCAAGAAAGGTTGATTCATTTCTTCTTCTTCACTATCTATTAAAGGTTCCGCGTTTTCGAATAATTCGTAACAAAATTCTTCTATGAAATTTGTCATACTAAAATTTTAAATTCACTTTTCCGTCTATTTTTCTGTTAAACTTTTTTTGTTTTTATAAATTGTTATTGGCCAACTTAAACACTTTCTTGATTTTTTCTACTTTATCAAGCAGATATTTTTTATTTTTTAGTTCACCTTTTTTCTCACTTGTGGAATTATCGTTATTCATTTCCACTATTTTTTTTGGGAACACACTTATTTTATCTTATTTTTATTATTATTATTTTTTATTTTTTTCCCGTTATTCTCTTCGGTACTTATAAATTTTTCTCCTTTACACAAGATACTTTTTGTTTTTAATTATTTCTCCTTTGAAGGATACTTATTTGTTTAGATTTTTCCGCAATGAATAAATTTTAGGAACATACTTTCCACTTTCTGTTATTTTTTTTTTTTTTAAATTCACTTGTGCGAACTACAACTCAAAATCTTTACCATACTTTACTTTTTCTGGTTATTCAAAGATTTGGTTGTCCTGTCACGGTCACCAATTATATTTATACTCACATGGAGTTTGTTTTAAAAAACTTTATTTATTATTCTTTAAAACTATGGCCTTAAGGGCATCTTACTTCTGACTTATAATGCTCAGTTCAGACTTAAGACTGACTAATTATTAAAATCTATGTCTTAATATTACCTTACAATACTCATGGTGGAATGGTGGGGGAAGATGATGTCATCGTATTGGCATCTTCTTTGTTGAAGCTGGAGTACGATGAGTCATGTTGTTCTCATGCATCTCGGTGCATGTTCTGTGTTTTAGTCGACGTCTGCAATCCGGCTGCATTTTTATTGTGATTGGGATCGTGCCTTTTTGGCGACTATGCCGTTACGATCCAATGGTTTTACGTGCTCTTAACTTATTATGATAAAAATATCAATGTTATAAATTTATTTTTCTTTAAAATAAATTTAAATGAAGGTAAGTGCTTTGTTTCATTTCCATATCATTCCAACATTTTTGATATTATTTTTTTTTTCTCTCTTAAGTCTTAACTCATATTGCACTCAAAGTTGCGTATTTTGTCTTGACTTTTCAAGAAATCTAACATACGCATGTATATTGTATATGCTAACTTAAAAGTATTCTTCTTAATATGATTTTGTAATCGCTGTTTATACTCATTTGAATGAGTTGTTCTTGAACTGGGCTTGAACAGAGTTATAAAATAAGCTCAATTATCTTGTTGAATAGCTTGTTCATCACTCCATAGAGAGTGGGAAATACCTCATTTTCACACTTTTTACTTGCGATTATATAGGTACTATCAATCAAACATAGCATGATGATGTAAGAGAAGCCTTAATAAGTGGGTCCGACAATTCTGTCTATCTGTGCGTCTGTCCGTCTGTCCGTCTGTCCGTCTGTCCGTCTGTCCGTCTGTCCGTCTGTCCGTCTGTCCGTCTGTCCGTCTGTCCGTCTGTCCGTCTGTCCGTCTGTCCGTCTGTCCGTCTGTCCGTCTGTCCGTCTGTCCGTCTGTCCGCCTGTCCGTCTGTCCGTCTGTCCGTCTGTCCGTCTGTCCATCTGTCCGTCTGTCCGTCTGTCCGTCTGTCCGTCTGTCCGTCTGTCCGTCTGTCCGTCTGTCCGTCTGTCCGTCTGTCCGTCTGTCCGTCTGTCCGTCTGTCCGTCTGTCCGTCTGTCCGTCTGTCCGTCTGTCCGTCTGTCCGTCTGTCCGTCTGTCCGTCTGTCCGTCTGTCCGTCTGTCCGTCTGTCCGTCTGTCCGTCTGTCCGTCTGTCCGTCTGTCCGTCTGTCCGTCTGTCCGTCTGTCCGTCTGTCCGTCTGTCCGTCTGTCCGTCTGTCCGTCTGTCCGTCTGTCCGTCTGTCCGTCTGTCCGTCTGTCCGTCTGTCCGTCTGTCCGTCTGTCCGTCTGTCCGTCTGTCCGTCTGTCCGTCTGTCCGTCTGTCCGTCTGTCCGTCTGTCCGTCTGTCCGTCTGTCCGTCTGTCCGTCTGTCCGTCTGTCCGTCTGTCCGTCTTTCCGTCTGTCCGTCTGTCCGTCTGTCCGTCTGTCCGTCTGTCCGTCTGTCCGTCTGTCCGTCTGTCCGTCTGTCCGTCTGTCCGTCTGTCCGTCTGTCCGTCTGTCCGTCTGTCCGTCTGTCCGTCTGTCCGTCTGTCCGTCTGTCCGTCTGTCCGTCTGTCCGTCTGTCCGTCTGTCTGTATGGGTACCTACAGCCTAAACGGCTGGACCGATTCGCTTCAAACTTGGTACATACATAGTATTATTATGATGTTCTACAGTACGGTTTTTCGAATTAGCATCCTAGCAGCAAAACTAACGGTACCTGCCATATGATTGTTTATGAAAAACTCATTTATCTCAAAAACGGCTCGTGCGATTTCGATAAAACTTTCTGAGTGGTGTTGTTTGAGTAAATTTTATGCGTTGATTGGAACAAATTTTTCAGGAAAAGTCTTATAACGGTACCTCCCATAGGAAGAGTTTTTTCATACCAGATTTTATCGTAAACCACTTTACGGATTTCGATGAAAATTTTTAATGTGATTGTTTGGTTTTTCAGAAAAAAAATTTTGAGTTTTATAAAAAAATGTTAAATTTTTATTTTTATTTTTTTCAAAAACTATTTTTTCACAATTTTTAAAATTTTTGAATTCTGATTAAAACTTTAAACTGCTAGATGTTGGCATTCTCAACAAATTTGGAAAAACTAGTCGAACGATTTTGAAAAAAAATTTCCTCGAAATACAAAAAAAAAAATCTGATGGCTTACTTCATTTTCTCCAAAAAAACATTTTAACTATTGATTTTTAAGTGATTAAAAAAATTTTATATTATTTTTTCAATGCTTTTTTTCCGAATATCTCAAGCCCCAAGGCCATTTTAACACATTAGAGCAAGTTCGTTCGACCCAGTCGTGCACTTTATTTAATGCTCTGTTAATGATATTTTTGCTAATTCCTCAAGCTGTCAATTTCTTCGGTAGAGAAATTAATTTTTAATTTCTTTTTATACATTTTTTTCAAATCCCTTTTTATTGTATGCAATTTCTTTTATTCCGTAAAATAAAATAAAATTTAAATTCGTTAAGCTTTTGTCATTGTATAGGTACTCAGACTAGCGGAATTGCTTCGCAAAATTTAAAGACAAAATTGTGTTTACCTACTATAAATATAATTACCTATGTATATGAAAATATTGCTTTAAATGCTTAAAGCATGTATCCATCTATGTCAAAAAATGTAACTACACGGGAAAGACATTTTAAAATATAAGACTACAAGTTTTGTTTTCAGTCCTATAATTTTCAGGAAAAAGAAACTTTGCTAAGCAACGCGATCCGGATCAGACTATACAAAGTTGTTTGCCACGACCAAAACCAAATTTCTTTTTAAACAGCATGTTAAATTAATAATAATAACATACACAAACTTTTGTTTATCTTCTTACTTAAAAACAAAAAGGGCGACCGATAACTAGTAAGAATTGGAAAATGTTTGCAAAATATAAAATTAAAAAAACGCCTCTAAAAGAAATATTTTTCAAATTGCGTATGAACAAAAATTTGTTAGAATGGATTAGGGGTACATTTATATTCTCTTTTGTACACAAGATATTTAGTTTAAGCTTTAAGACATACAAATTGGGGCTTGTGGTCTTGCAAAAATAAGTTTTTTTAGTTTCTAACGAAAAGTAGGCGGCAGCCACGCCCAAAATCAAAATTTATTCTTTCCTTCACAAGGTATTTACGAACAACTAATACCCGTATAATTTTAGGTTTTTGCTCAAATATAAGCCTCGTTATTTTATAAAAATAATACTAATGTTTTTGTATGAAAAGTGAGCGTCAGCCACGCAGAAACTGCATGTGCACATGTGCTTTGATCCTAACTGTACAAAAAAAAAAATAAATTTTGCCAAATTGAGGTCGTTCAACCAAATCGAGAGTGTGGGCGTGTTTGTGCGCGGATTTTACCAGTTCAAGAATTTAGCCTTACTCTTGAACCAAAGATTATATATACCGAATTTCAGCTTTATAGCTCAAAAATTGCGACCTCTAGAGAGTATACATACGGACGGACGTACATGGCTAAATCGACTAGGCTTTTGATTCTGAGTCCGAATATTATATACTTATCTATACCTGTATTATTTCTCTATGTTACAAGGTCCACACCAAATACTTTGTACTCATTCTATGGAATAGGGTATAATTAATGCATATAACGTCTTTTGACGGAAACGCCCCTTAAAAGTGAGTTTGTCTTAAAAATTTGAAGAACTAACTGAGCTTTGATCATTAGTCAGTATTTAGTCACATGTGTAAGGTTACAGCTAAATCGAGTAGTTTTTAAGCGATCTTACCTGAACAAAGGTATTTTATCAAAATCACGCATTTAAAAGTGGGCGTATTGAAAAAATTTACACAGGAAAATGTAGAAATACATATATATTTTTCAAGTAACGAAGGGAAGGAAAAAGGTTTAAATTGAATATTGGAAGTATGTACCTTAAATTTTTGAGACTACGTTTTTCGTTCTTTCATGAAAAGTGGGCGTAAGCCACACCCAAAAATCTTAAATTTCTTTTCATACACAATACTTTTAGTTTCTACTAAGAGACGCAAGATTTTGCTTGCGGATTCATTATAAATACCGTTTATTTGCAAAAACAATTTTTTGTGTTTTTACTGAAAAGTGGGCGTCAGCCACGCACAAAATCAATTTTTTTAATTTCATTCACAAAATATATTTATGTGCAAGTAATATTTACAAAATAATATAACAATTGTTATTTAATAAAAACAATATTAATGGTTTTGTATGCAAAGTGGGTGTAAGCCACACCCAAAAATTCAAAAATTTCTTTTCATACACAATATTTTTAGTTTCTACTAAGAGACGCAAGATGCTTGCGGATTCATTATAAATACCGTTTATTTGAAAAAACAATTTTTTTGTGTTTTTAGTGAAAAGTGGGCGTCAGCCACGCCCAAAATCAATTTTTTTGATTTCGTACGCAAGATGTTTATGTGCAAGTAATATCCAAAAAATTTAATGTTTTTCGCATTAATATAACAATTGTTATTTTATAAAAACAATATTGATGGTTTTGTATGCAAAGTGGGCGTAAGCCACGCCCAAAATTCAAAAATTTCTTTTCATACACAATATTTTTAGTTTCTACTAAGAGACGCAAGATGCTTGCGGATTCATTATAAATACCGTTTATTTGCAAAAGCAATTTTTTTGTGTTTTTAGTGAAAATTGGGCGTCAGCCACGCCCAAAATAAATTTTTTTGATTTCATACGCAAGATGTTTATGTGCAAGTAATATCCAAAAAATTTAATGTTTTTCGCATTAAAATAACAATTGTTATTTTATAAAAACAATACCTATTGATGGTTTTGTATGCAAAGTGGGCGTAAGCCACGCCCAAAATTAAAAAATTTCTTTTCATACACAATGTTTTTAATTTCTACTAAGAGACGCAAGATGCTTGCGGATTCATTATAAATAGGTATACCGTTTATTTGCAAAAACAATTTTTTTATGTTTTTAGTGAAAAGTGGGCGTCAGCCACGCCCAAAATCAATTTTTTTGACTTCATACACAAGATGTTAATATGCAAGTAATATCCACAAAATTTAATGTTTTTCGCATTAATATAACAATTGTTATTTTATAAAAACAATATTGATAATTTTGTATGAAAAATGGGCGTTAGCCACGCCCAAACTGAAATATTTTTATTTAATTGGAAGAAGGTTTGCTTAAAGCTTGCGCGTGCAAAATTTTAGCGTTATGCTTTTATCGTAACTGTACAAAAAACATAATTTAATTTTACCAAATTGAGGTTGTTCAACAAAAATGGCGATTGTGGGCGTGTTTGTGGGCGGATTTTACCGGTTCAAGAACATAGCCTTACTCTTGAACCAGAGATTATATATATCAAATTTCAGCTTTTTAGCTCAAAAATTGCGACCTCTAGAGAGTATCGTACGGACGGACGGACGGACATGGCTAAATCGACTAGGCTTTTGATTCTGAGTCAGAATATATATACTTTTCCATACCTATCTGTATTATTTCTCAATGTTACAAGCTCCATACCAAATACAATATACTCATTCTTTGGAATAGGGTATAAAAACCAAATCTTTCACATTGTAACGAAGCATTCTACGTCACACAATTTTATGAAATATTATTCACTCCCGCCCCATAGTACGTGCAAAACGAGCAAACACCGACGGCCGCATCACTTAAATCGTTTTGATCGACCACCGACTGCTAGTGCAGACCCGCCTATTCCCCGCCGACCGACCATCACAGCTCAAACCAAACCACTCATCAGTATTCAATCAAAGTCGATCAAATACACGTTCTGCCACCCACCAGTCTCGTCTCATAAATAACCAGTTTCCTACAAGCACAGTGTCTGGTTGACTACGTAGCGTAGATATACATAGCTACTACTAGCTTCATGCAAGCACAGTGTGTATGATTGACTGCATAGCGTAGGTATACATAGTAAAATATTTACGCTCCTTATTACAATTCACATTGTGCTGTTGTAGCATATTATGACATATGGAGGTGAATTGGGTTAGGAAAATTATCTTTTGCCAGCCTGCCGTGGACTATTTATATATAGTTATTTAAAAGGTAGTACCAATCAAGTGTACTAAAGAGGTGAAGTGACCATTGCTCTAGTAGCAATTAATTTTTGGTGTAACACCGATAAAGGGGCTTCATTCCAACCGTTTATCCCTTGCTCTAACCCCTTTTGGCGTATAGCTTGGGCCGAGAAGCCACTGCCAGCGGATCACCAGTTCATCCTTGATTTGCATAGTCAGGGCCGGGGCTTCACTCCACCAGTTTATCCCTGGCTTTGCTGCCGAAGTACAGCTTGGGCCGAGAGGTCATTGCTAGCCGATCACCCGCTTATCCTTGGTTTGCATTGCCAGGGCCCGAGCTTCACTCCACCAGTTTATCCCTTGCTTTACTGTCGAAGTACAGCTTGGGCCGAGAGGTCATTGCTAGCCGATCACCCGCTTATCCTTGGTTTGCATTGCCAGGGCCGGAGCTTCTCTCCACCAGTTTATCCCTTGCTTTACTGTCGAAGTACAGCTTGGGCCGAGAGGTTATACTAGCCGATCACCCGCTTATCCTTAGTTTGCATTGCCAGGGCCGGAGCTTCTCTCCAAGAGTTTATCCCTTGCCTTACTGTCGAAGTACAGCTTGGACCGAGAGGTTATTGCTAGCCGATCACCCCCTTATCCTTTGTTTGCATTGCCAGGGCCGGAGCTTCTCTCCACCCGTTTATCCCTTGCTCTACTGTCTAAGTATAGCTTGGGCCGAGATGCTACTGCCAGCTGATCAACCGTTTATCCTTGGCTTGCAATGCCAGGGCCGGGGTTTTCACTCCAACCGTTTTTCCCTTGATTGAATTATAAGGGCCGTATATGAAATACCATGTTAGTTATTTTAAGAATTAAGTTTAATTAATACAGGGCCGTATATGAAATACGTTGTTATCTTAGAATTTTGAATAGAGTAATTGTTCTTAATAATAAACAATATTGTATTCAATGAAAAGAAGAGAATAATTGCTTTAATAATAAACAATATTGTAATCAATGAAAAGAAGACAATAAAAAAATTATGTAACTTTTTATATCAAAATAAATAAATGTTTTTAAAGGAATTCTGAACTTCATACCCAATTTTTCGACTTTTATTTGGGAAAAACTCTGAACACCGACGAGCTCACCTCAGCCTTAGAATAAAAAGCATCACATTGGCGCCCAAGCAGGGACCTGAGGAAAGTTCAACCGATTCCAACTGCCGACCAACCAGGAATTTTCCAAAGGTACCACCGACCATGAAGTCCAGGAACCCTCTTCCTACAATAACTTCGGAAGATTTCTCCGACGAACAACCTCCAAGTAATACCGCCGAAATGGATGAAGAAACGTCAAAATCCGCCCACCAGCATCAACTCCTTTTACCGACCAACAGCACCAATACCAGAAACGACATGTCCGGATCTGAGGTTTATTTCTTTTTTAAGAAGGGACGAACTAATCGCGATGCTAAGCTCACAGAACTTGGCTACGGGCGGAAACGCCTGAGGAGATACCTGAAAAAAGTCCGTAACCATGAATCGACCCAGTATTTATGTAACCAGTGGGCAAAGCATGTCGAACAACGGGTCGAAAGGGTCTTAGCTACCAACGAGTCCAGTCCAATAGAGGACGTTTCCAAATCACAGTAGGAAAATAAGGTCCAAGAACCAGACAAAAAGACCGTCTCGCCCCACAAGTCCCCCCAGCGGTTCGGCAGACGTCATGGCAAGCGGTTCACTACCAAGATTTCCACTACCGGAACTTTGTCCACCAAGAAGCAGTGCTTCGCCGTTGCCAAATACTTGCAGCCATTCTACGACCGATCGGGTAGTTGCCCCCGCGTACAGTCAGACCAGACAAGAACAATACCCACCATATACCGCATACGTACCGCCAGCGGCCAACAGGGTTGTTGCCCCCGCGTATGGCTCGTCTGTACAGGAACCTTTTGTACCGCCCAGCGGTCGGCTCACGTTGAGTTACCAGGCCGAAATCATGAACACTGTGAGGAAATGAGGCCCTCGTTTTGACGCAACTGGGAACCCGCTAGAGTTTATGGAAAGGATTACAGAACTGACGCAATGTTATAACGTACCGCCCGATGATGTGTTAAGAACCTTGCCAGAGATTTTTAGAGGGTCAGCATTAGAGTGGCTTCGGATCAAGAAGGAAAGCTTGCCAACATGGGAGCACTTTCGAAAGTCATTCCTCCAACACTTTTTGCCCGCGAGATACCACAAGCAGTTGGGAGACGAGATTCTTCGCCGGCACCAGGGCCCGCGAGAAAAAGCCAAGGAGTATCTGTTCTCCATCCAGTACCTGATTCGACAACACCCTTTCATATCCATCGACGATAGTGTTGATCGAATATTCGACAACCTCTGGAAAGAATATCGTTTCTATATTCGCAGGAAGGACTTCAATACGTTAGATGAGTTGGCCCTATTAGCCGAGGAATTCGAGTCCATCAAAAGTGACGAGCGTAACGTACGACCCCTACCTGCACCACCTAACAACCCTTTTCCTCGCGCTGGTCCTTCAACACACCGCTACGACGGACGAACCCATTGTTGGAACTGCAAGCAGCGAGGACACCAAAAGGAGAACTGTCGCAGGCCGTTTAGGTTATTCTTTTCGTTCTGTGGGGAAGATGGCAGGCTATTGAAAGATTGCTCGTGTCCTAAAAACCTTGTAGCTATTGTCAATTCGCCACCTGGACAAGATCCCCGAAACTTCATCTCAATAATTGTAGAGGATCAAACGAACCACGCTCTCGTGGACACTGGGTTCACAAAAACCCTTATAGGCCAAGCATTGCGAGAAAGGTTTATCGAACTTAACCTCCCCGTTTTGGAGCGTCGTCAACCTATACATTTGGCCAACGGGGAGTTGGTCGTCATTACCGAAAACTACACGGCAACAATTTTTGTGGGAAACATGGAGGTGACAGGCGAAGTGACGTATTTACCTTCCCTTGACGAAGATGCCATTCTCGGTATGGACTTAATGAAGAAAGCAAATCTTCAAGTTTTTATGGGAGGAGAGCTTGTCACAAGTAAGAAGCCGCTTCTTAAAAGGGAAGACCAGTACGCCTGTTCGGTGACGTCTCACTTACCGCGGCCACAGCAAGTAAGCCTGAAACAATTTCTTGATGCCGAGCTACCGCAGTTCGAAGAGACCGTGGGCATATCGAATGTGCCACCGCACCGAATACGGTTGAAAACCGAGGAACCTTTCAAGCAACGCTATTATCCGCGCAATCCCGCCATGCAAAAAATTATAGACGAAGAGATCGATGACCTATTGAAGACCGGTAAAATATGCCCTTCCAAAAGCCCATACAGCTCTCCCATTGTTCTAGTAAGAAAAAAAGGAGGATCATGGAGGGTTTGCATTGACTTCCGGCAACTAAGCGAAGTGTCTCACAAAGACGCGTATCCACTCCCGTTTATTGTATCCATTTTATATAAGCTGCGAGGAGCCAAATTTATGTCGACTATAGATTTGAAGCAAGGGTATTGGCAAATCGCGTCGGAACCCAAAAGCCGCCCTTACACTGCACTTACCGTCCCGGGAAGAATTCTCTATGAATGGAACGTAATGCCATGCGGCCTACATTCGGCAGGCGCTACATTTCAGAGAGCAATGGACTCAATTTCCGGACCTGATATGAACAACCGTGTGTTCGTCTACCTGGACGACATAATCATCATAAGTGAAACGTTTGAGGCCCATGTCCAGCACTTGGCCATGGGCCGCTCACCTAAAAATCAACGTGGAAAAATGTTACTTCTGCCGCGAGAGTCTGAAATACTTAGGGCACGTAGTATGCAAGGAGGGCATCCAAACCGACCCAGGCAAAATCACCGCCGTAAAAGAGCTAAAAGCACCGTCTACAATCAAATAATTGCGTCGCATTTTGGGTATTTGCTCCTGGTATCGGTGCTTCATCAAAGATTTTTCCGCCATCGCAGTTCCTTTAACGAGTTTGCTCAAGAAAAATAACAGATGGGAATGGGGTCCCCCGCAACAAACGGCTTTTGATTCGCTGAAAACGAAACTCACCGTTAGCTTGTCCAAATTTCGACCTTCCGTTCACTCTTCAAACGGACGCTAGCCATTACGGCTTAGGGATAGTGTTGACTCAAACCTGCGAAGGGTAAGAAAAGGTAATTGCATATGCTAGCCGTACTCTCACGGAATGCGAGCAAAAGTACGCCGTAACTGAAAAGGAGTGCTTGGCCATACTATGGGGTATTAGAAAGATGCGTCCGTACCTCGAAGGCTACCGTTTCAACGTTATCACCGGTCATCATTCACTAAAGTGGCTACACTCGCTGGAGAATCCCTCAGGTCGATTGGCCCGCTGGGCATTGGAGCTTCAGCAGTACGATTTTGACATTCATTATCGCAAAGGGGCAATGAATGAAGTAGCTGACGCTTTGTCGAGAGACCCCCTACCCATCACAGATAACGATAAGCTAGTGGCCGCAAGCGATGTTAAACCTGATTGGACACTGATTAATAAATGCCAAGTGGAGAAGGATCCAACTAAATTCCCGGAATATAAGCTACTCGAAGACCGCTTGTATCGTCGATTTCGAACCGCACATCCACTGGCTAATGCTCAGGAGTTCGATGGGAAGTTATGTGTGCCCTCCACCGAACGAAACCAGCTCCTGTACGAGAACCATGACGCCGTCACCGCCGGACATTTAGGCATAGCCAAAACCATTGCTCGTATGGTTCAACGGTATTGTTGGCCCGGGATGTTCCGAGATGTAAGCAACTATGTGCGCAAATGCCAAGTATTTAATCGCTACAAGGTATCACAGCAAAAACCAAGCGGATTTATGCATACCTCGCCAGTGAAAGTACCTTGGGAGATGGTATGCGCCGACTTTGTGAGTCTTATAAAAGTAGTACGGGAGCGGATCCTAACTCGTTTCGGGGTTCCGCGGGTCTTTTTGTCGGACAACGGGGCCCAGTTCACGAGCAGGCAGTTTACGGAATTTCTAACCGATTGGGGCATCCAGCAACGCCTAACCGCGCCCTATACCTCACAGGAGAACCCAACCGAGAGAGTCAATCGAGGGTTAAAAACAATGATTGCGCAGTATACTCAAGGGAATCACCGCACTTGGGACGAGTACATACCCGAAATAATTTTTGCAGTGAACACCAGCCGCCATGAGTCTACCGGATTTTCACCAGCTGTACTTAATTTTGGGTTGAGAACTTCGCAGGCCCAAAGAATTTTCGACTTATATTCCCGCCGAAGGAATGGATGAGGACATTAACACTCGGCAAGAGCGGTTACGCGCGTTATTCGAACTGGTTCATCTTAATCTCCAAAAAGCTAGCGAAACCCAGGCCAGGGCCTACAATTTGCGACGACGGCCATGGCGCCCAGGGATAGGCGAACTGGTTTACAAGAAATCGAGAATATTATCTTCCACCGTAAATTACTTCGCCTAGAAGCTGGCCCCTCGATACGATGGCCCTTACGAAGTCGTCAAATTAATTTCCCCGGTCACTGTCGTATTAAGGTATAAAAACAACCAGAGAACAAGTGGAAGAGAGACGACTGTGCGGGCTCACGTAAGGGATCTAAAAAGTTTTAACTCCGACCACAGCGATGATCTGCTGCCTAGCCTGATTCAAAACAAAGCACTTCTCAGTCAAATAGAAACCAGGGACCAAGACAGTCATCCGACCGGAGCTAAATTAGAACTTAAAATTAGTAAAAGTGAGCTAGAAGTCAGTCGAAGAAAAACAATGCCCAGAGGTAGGTTCAAAAACGTGGCAAAGCAAAAATCAATAAATAAAAATAAAGTTATTTCCAGTTCCACCGCAGACGTACCAAGCCACCTTCCTTTGGTATTCCGATTAAAAACTAATATGGAGCCTGGACGCAGTGAGAAAGTTCGGAAACCCCAACCAGCCGGCCGTCCACAGGATTTGCGGCGTAGCCCCCGTCAACATCTCAGTCAGCGGTCTCCAAGCCCTCGTTTCCACCACCTGTCATCTCCCGAACGAGTAACAATCCCCGTACCGAACTTGCCGATCAAACTCACGGGTCAGAAGAAACGCAAGATCGCTAAGACTTCCACCAGCACCGGACCTACCTCCACTAGCAAATCATCCACGTCGACCAGGTGCACTATGCGGTCATCGCCCTCCCACACCACTAGTCAAGTAACGTTCGAGCCAAAATACAGCACTCAGACCGGTTTCGGCGCCAGTGCGCGAAACCAAGCCACTCGCATTCAAGTTGAACACTGGCAGACGTGTGAGCCTGTTAAGGGGGCGACCGGCAGACAGCTCCAGCGCAGCTGTCGCCATACGACCGCGACCACCTGTGACCAACGACATGCTGAACGCAAGGGCACGCCGAGCTGAAGCCGAGGAGCTATGGTTCCATCGTAATGCCCCAACTATGAGAGCTGAGCAAGCACCATCGCTCCCGGAAACCCCTCAACCATCCGTAGCACCGGTCCAGCAAGTCGTCGCAGCTGCATTAGCGGAAACCTCAGCTGCTTCTCAATCAATAGGGACAACGAACGAGCTTGAATTCCACCACTTTCGCTGCATAACTCTGCGGGGAAAGCAGCACCATCGACTCTTTGATATAAAGCGGCCATGGGGCAACATTTCGGTGCGAATGAATAAGAAGGGAACCCAGGATTTAAAGTTTAAGGGGTACCGTAAAATAATCAAAATAGAAACATAGAATGTGTTTTGAATTATATTATTATACTAGCGGCCCGGTACGTGCTTCGCTTTGTATAAAGTGAAATAATAGAAACATTTAATTGGAACATCAAATTCATTTATTCAACCAAACAAATATTTTATTAATTGCTAGCTATTTTAAAACTTAATCCAAAAAATTTTGATAAACAATATTTTTTGTTTTTCCATTTTGAGCATGAATAAACAAACGGCTGGGGTACCGACTCTGGAACAGGCAACATGAAGTTGGCCATGTGAAAAACATGATTCCTCCAAATTCACACCACAAACGTTAAGTGTTTGCCCTTAAGCCTTGTTGATGGACATCGCAAATTATAAACGCACAGGATATTGTAATCGTTTGAATTCAAATGACATATCAGTTGGAATCATAGGGATATGCGGTATCAAACAAACTTCTCCTTTTGATTTAGCAGTTAAGATCGTAGCTTCAATCAAATTTGGCAATAACTTTTTCACTGCCAATCTGGTGCCATTACACAGTTTTGTTTTATTTATATTTCGCAATAATATAATCAAAGAACCAACTTTCAGATTCAAGCAATGCGGTGGCATACCAGCTGTTTCCAATGAATTTAAAAATTCAGTTGAATAATTCATTGCCTCATATTGATTCATAACACTGTCAATTGATTTATATGTCGTGACTACACCTGGCAGTTTCGCTTGAATTTGAAAATTAATGCCATTGATATGAGTGTTCTTCAGTGCTAAAATGGCGCGTTCTCTCAACCAATAATTATTTCTGTAATTCTGAAGAATTTTCGGAAAAACGCATTCAATCAATTCATCTATCGATTGCGCAATTGTACAAAAATTGTTCGGTACAGCGATCAATGCGTTGGTATTGTCGATTTGTATTTTGCCATCACCAATATCTAACAATCGTTTTGAAAACTCATGGGCAGCTGGACCATTTTGTAGGTGAATACGCATATTAATGTCAATTTTTGTACATATCTCCAAAGAACTGATGACTTCAAGGAGGCATTTATTTCATCAGCAGGAGTTGATCGAGGAGTGACAGGCAATGTTTGACGAAAATCCCCTGACAGTAATATCAAAGCACCACCAAAAAGCTGTTGATTACCAGGTAAATCTTGCATTGCTCGATTAAATGCTTGTAGTGATTTTTTATTATTATACTAGCTGACCCGGCGAACTTCGTTCCGCCTTAAATTGATTAAATGTCCCTTTCGAAAGTCCAGCCTCTCTTAAGAAAGAATTAAACAATTGATATTAAATTAATTAAAATTACTTTTATTTAAATAGAAATTGTTGATATATGTATATACAACAGAAGCTCCAACAACAACCGCAGATTATACTGACTCATAGTAATTTGCTATGACCCAGTATAAGCGGTGCATTGCAAAGCAGTGTCAGCAAATGTTGACATTTATTATTGTTTATTATAATATTAGGTCAATAAGAAATTATGAAATATACGATTGCAAGCAAAATATGTAGTAAGGAAATTATTAAATTGTTATGAAATAATAAAATGTATTGGAATTATTTGGTATAAATAGAGTTAAGTTTTGGCAAATAAATCAGAATAGTTTTCAAAACCCACAAAACGACTTCTCATTTGTTTGATACGATCCCCCACCCGTGGTAAGACGTATCAAACTCAAACATTTGGGGGCTCAACTAAAAGAGTAATTTAGCAAGCGTTCTTAGGGCTTACACTAAGAAATCAAGAAAAATAAGAAAATTTTACAAGCGTTCTTAGGGCTTACACTAAGAAGTCAACGAAAATAAGTCAAGCCAAGCAAGCAAGCGAACCTAGTGACAACAATGGAGAAAATAATAGAAAAGCAGACGGAAACTGGAGAGATGATTAAAAATCTCTTGAAGAATTTCAAAAAATCACCAAAAATACGATTAACCCCGGAGTATCTTGCAAAGCAACGTCAAGCCTTGAAGGAACAATGGGACAAATTTGTGTTAAACGACACAGTAATACATGAAGTCTACAAGGAAGAAAAACAGTCATACATGGACCAAGGATATTTCGAGAACATTAACACTGTATACGAAGAGATGCTCAAACTGATTGAAGAAGCTCGTGAAGCAACTATAGAAGCCAACAAAACAACGGAAGAAGAAAGAAAGAAGGAAGAAGAAAACAATAAACAAGATGCAATGAATCCACAACAACAACGCTACAAACGGCAGAAAAATAAAATTGCTGTGTTTGTACGCCTATACAACAAGCTGAAAGAAGGTTTAACACAGTCACTTTCAAATCTCCTATACGAACAATACTTGAAAACACTAGATCAATATTGGAGAGATATTGTAGAAACACACGATGACATCATCTCAAACGCCACATCTTTAGACGAATCACAATACCTGAAACAAGATGAATATAGGGAGATAGAAAATATGTACCAGGAGATCTCAATCGAGACAAAAGAAAAAACAATGAAGAAGGAGCAGCAGAGAAATAGCACTAGCGAGCTGAGACTAGAGCGGATTAATATACCAACATACGATGGACGGTATGATGCTTGGCCATCGTTCTACGACCTCTTTAAAACTTTGGTACATAACAACCAATCATTAAACTCGATTCAAAAAATGCAGTATTTGAAGACACATCTAATGGAAGGACCAGGAAAAATAATTAAACATCTTCAAGTCACAGGAGACAACTACACAACGGCATGGGAACTAATTGAACAACGGTACAACAACAAGCGACTTATCTTCACTACATACATACAACAACTGATGAATCAACCCTCCGTTACCACAGAGTCGGCGAATTCACTGAAAAAACTACTGGACACAACACAAGAATGTATATCGGGAATAAAAAATTTGGGCATCGACACCTCAACTTGGGGAACACTAATTGCATACGTAATAAACCAAAAATTGGATAAGGAATCACAACGGTTATATGAACAAGCATTAACAAAACCCCGAGAAATTCAAGAGTTGGAACCACTGTTGCAGTTCATTGAGAAAAGGTTCCAATCTATGGAAACAATGAATAACAATCCTTTTCGAAAGACAACAAGGGATATGGCTTATCAACCAAGGACTTATCATTCAACACTACATACTACCAGATGCGAGCTATGCAAAGGTGACCATCAATTAAATGTGTGCAGAACATTTTTACAAAAGAGTGTACAGCAGCGATATGAAGTTGTTAAAGAAAAAAAGTTGTGCATTAACTGTCTACGACCAGGACACTTTACGTCCAACTGCTTGTCGCCTTCACGTTGCCAAAGATGTCAAAGAAAGCATCATACATCGACGCATCGTGAGCAATTCGCCTGTGAAAGCAAACCACAACTACAAACGGGGAGAATACAGTCCCACAACTGCACAACAGACAACAATGTCCTTCTTGCAACTGCCCTAATAAAAATCTTTGGACATAACAACAGCACACAATATGTCAGAGCGTTGATAGACCAAGGTTCACAAGCGTCATTTATAACCGAGGACATAGCGAACAAACTTCAACAAAAGAAAACAAAAATAGATGCAACCGTTTCTGGACTTGGATCGCACGAAGTATCAACAATAAAATACAAGGTGCACATCACCTTAAGTAATAACCCAGACATTTCAACAACAGCATATGTTCTTAAAAATGTCACTAAAACACTTCCATCCACTCGAATAACAACAACAAAATGGGATCACCTACAAAAGTTAGTACTGGCCGACCCGACTTACAACATCCCAAGTAAGATCGACATGATTCTGGGTGCAGAAGTAATTGCCGAAATACTTCAGGAGGGAGTCATCAAAGGAAAACGAGGATCACCTATAGCACAACAAACCATATTTGGATGGATCATATCCGGGAACACAACTATTACCAAGACAAATCATCTCTCGTTGTCATGTCATATAACTCTTACGGATTTAGAGAACCAAGTACGTAAGTTTTGGGAGTCTGAAGAACTTGGAACAACAAACACAGAAAAAGCACAAATAGACGAAGTAACGTGTGAAGAGTACTTTACCCAAACAGTAACACGTAACAAGGAAGGCAGATACATAGTAAGAATACCGTTTGAAATTCCCCCAGAGCAAGAACTAGCCAACAATAACTCAAGACAAAGGGCAACAGCAAGATTAATGAACATGGAAAAAGTTTTTGGAAGGAATCTGAAGCTAGGAGATGACTACCGTAATTTTATGAAAGAATATATTGAGTTGGGACACATGACCAAATGCAAGACAGCTGATGAGGAGGGAGCACATTACCTACCACACCACGCTGTTATCAATCCAAACAGCTCCACCACAAAGTTAAGGGTAGTATTTGACGCCTCAGCAAAGTCCGCAAAAGAATATAGCCTAAACCAAATAATGTACTCAGGCCCCAAAATAGAAGAAGACCTCACGTCAATCCTCATCCGATGGCGAAAACATAAAATTGTGTTCTCAGCTGACATACAAAAAATGTACCGGCAAATCCTAATCGCCCCTTCAGATCGAAAATACCAACGTATACTATGGAGAAATTCACCACAAGAAGAGATATCGGAGTATGAACTGAATACAGTGACATATGGGACTGCATCGGCACCGTACTTAGCAATTAGAACTCTCAAACAGCTAGCTAAGGACGAAGGAAAAAATTTCCCAAAAGCAGAACAAATTTTACTATCAGATTTCTATGTGGACGACGTCATGTCTGGCGGATACTCAATAGAAGAAGTGAGAGAAGTGAAAAGGCAGCTAACAAATATCCTTCAAGCAGGTGGATTTAGTTTGCACAAATGGAATAGTAACATAAACAAACTACTTGGAAAAGAAGTTCACTCAGTAAACAGTCTCGAGTTAAATAAAGAAGAGTACGTGAAAACATTAGGAATTCAATGGCATCCATTAAAAGACTATTTTTCCTTTGAAGTGAAACCATATCAATCAAAATCAACCTGGACTAAAAGAAATGTACTGTCGGAAATCGCTCGAATATTTGATCCATTAGGATGGATCGCACCAATCGTTCTGAGGGCAAAATTAATAATGCAAGACATCTGGATGGAAGAAAAATTAGATTGGGATGACCCTCTACCTGCCAAAATAAAAACGAAATGCGATGATTACAGAAGCGATCTTAATAACATACAGCAGATACAAATACAAAGATGGACGGGATATTCACGTACGATCCCTAGAGTCGAAATTCACGGATTTTGTGACGCATCAGAAAGAGCGTATGGAGCCGCTGTATATATGCGCATAATAGATAAGGAAGCAAAGGTTACAACCACCTTGCTAACATCCAAATCAAAGATCACTCCAAATCAAAACAAACATAAAAACAAGAACACCCTAACTATACCAAAACTTGAACTATGCGGAGCTGTCCTACTAGCAAATTTGTTATGTAAAGTAAAAAAGGATCTGGATATTGAATCAGTACAAACATATGCATGGTGTGATTCAACAGTTGTTCTAGCTTGGATAAGTGCAACTCCAAATAAATGGAAGACATATGTTTCACACAGAGTACAGCAAATCCAAACACTTAATACAGGGTACTCATGGAATCACGTTAGATCAGAAGATAATCCTGCAGACCTAGCATCAAGAGGTTCGTCTCCAAGAGCTTTGAAAGAATCATCCATATGGTGGAAGGGACCCATGTGGCTCCAATCAAGGCAACCTATTGAGTCACCACCAAGAGCAAACTTAGTAACTGAGCTAGAACTTAAGATCACGTCACATCATATCATGAACGAAGAATTAATCACCCATGAAGACATTATATCTAGATTTTCATCGCTTACACGATTGATCAGAGTGATAGCCTTATGGTGCAGATATATAAACATCGTAAGAGAAAAGGTTAAAGAAAAGAAAAGACAGAACAACCTCAAAACTACTGCATCAATAAACATCATCACACAAAGAGAGATTCAGAAGGAAACCAAGGCACTACAGAAACAAGGACTATTACAATCAAGGATACAAAATTCATTCGTCAAACTAAGCACAACTGAGCTGAAGAACGCTCTCCACACTATCATAAAAATGGCACAAGAACCACTACACGAAGAATATAAGGCCATAGAACACCAAGATTCATTACCGGCTAGAAGCAAACTAGCAAATCTTACGCCATTTATCAAGGAAGGCATATTAAGAGTTGGAGGAAGGTTACAAAATTCTCATCTATCCACAGACGCAAAGCATCCCGTCATAATTCCACACAAGTCACATTTGGCTAAATTGATCATAGATTGGGCACATAAGGCAACACTTCACGGAGGAAATGATCTGACTATGGCATGTATCATAACAAAATACTGGATAATAAAAGGAAGAGGTGAAGTAAACCATTTCATTAAAAGGTGTATAAAATGCCAAAGGTTTCACTTACGAAACCAGGCACAACTAATGGGTAATTTGCCTTCACCACGAGTAACCATATCAAGACCATTCACGCACACCGGAGTAGACTATGCAGGACCATTTATGATGAAAACGAGCAAAATCCGCAATGCAAAGTTAACGAAAGGATATATTGCTGTTTTTGTCTGCCTATCAACAAAGGCATTCCATCTTGAAGCAGTATCTGATCTTTCCACTGATACATTCCTAGCCGCATTTGATAGACTGAGCTCAAGACGAGGACTGATAAGCCACCTATACAGTGACAACGCCACAAACTTTATAGGAGCCTGTAATAAAATCAAAAGGCATTATCAAAACAAAGATGACGATTTCAATGAGACAATGGCAAAACAAGGAGTAACTTGGCACTTCATTCCCCCAGCATCTCCACACTTTGGCGGACTATGGGAAGCTGGAGTTAAATCCGTGAAACTTCACCTAAAAAAGACAATTGGCGATACCCATCTCACATTTGAAGAATTCTCAACGTTACTCTCCAAAATAGAGGCATGCCTTAACTCAAGACCATTATGTCCAATGAATGGTACCACTGAGGATATAGAATCATTAACCCCAGCACATTTCCTGATTGGTTCTAATATGTTCTGTAGGGATACAGATAATATACTAACCGTTAGAGAAAACAAGCTCACGAGATGGGAATATATAAACAAATTACAACAACAGTTCTGGAGAAAGTGGTCATCTGAATATCTTACTAGACTCCAACGGCGACCCAAATGGACAGCTACCTCGAATAACATCGAAGAAGGAGACCTGGTGCTTATTCGAGAAGACAACATCGCACCCACAAATTGGTGTATGGGAAGAGTACAAGCAACACATCCTGGGAAAGACGGTCACGTTCGAGTCATTACAATCAAAACACCTTCTGGATATTTAACGCGCCCCATAACTAAAATATCCAAACTAGCAACAGATGAACCAACAGAAATTTCGACAATTGATAAAATTTCAGGCATTAGACAAAACAACCAAACATTAAGTAAAGAAAAATCCAACGAGAATCTGAAAGTAGAGGAAAGGGAACAAAATAACAAAGCAAATAACAGGAATCCAATAATAATAAATCAAGATAGAGAAACACTAAAATTACAGTGTATTCATTCGTTAAAACCACGAAAAATATATACAAAATTCAAGATACGACCAACTACTATACCTGTTAGACCACCTATTGAAGTACTCATAGAACGACACCAAGCGAGAAAGCGCAGAAATGAATCAACGATACCCATTAACACAAAAAGAGCACGACCCAACATCCCGTCTTTGATAATATCTATTGCGTTAGCATCAATTATATGGCCAATACCAGGGCACGCTCAATTTTCCAACACCCCTTTTAATACACATCCAGGACTATACTTCGAGGACAATGGTGTTATTAATCTCATGTCATCGAAATGGCGCATGCTGACATATTATAACTTAGCTACATACAAAAGCCAACTAGTAGGACTACACAACATGGTGCAAGAAATAGAGCTAGGATGTAAGACTCTAAACTCATCTGAATGCCTCAACATCCTAACAATATTAACAACAAATGTAGCAAGTATCGAAGAACGAAATCAAATTCTCTATGAGAGGGGGGGAAGAGTCAAAAGATCCCCTTTTGACGTTATTGGAAAAATATCGAACCAACTATTTGGAGTATTAGACCAAGATTACGCTCACGATATTGAAATACAGATAGACAAAATTAAACGAAACGACGAATACACCCGCAAACTCCTACAAAACCAAACTTCAATTGTCGAAACTACCCTCAACATCCTTCAGACCACAGGTCAACAAACCACAAGCCAATATAAACTGCTACAAGAAAGGATTAGTAATATAACCACAGAAATGCAGAACACAATAAGTAACGTCCAGCAGACGCAACTACTCACAATTCTAGGACTTACTACGCACATGTATGTTACCAACATCAAACAAATTCAAGATTCATTATTAGACGTCGTGCTCAACACCCAACATGGAACAACCCACCATTTGATAATAACTCCCCAACAATTGAGACAACATCTGATCGATGTTCGGCAACACATTCCTGCAACTATGACATTACCAGCCAGCGAACGACCAGATCAATTACTCCAGATCTACAAGTTGATGAATGTTCATGGAAGAATAACTAAGAACTACATTATTTTCGAATGCAAAATTCCAATATTAGATTCAGATAAATACCAAGTGTATAGGATAATACCAGTCCCCACACCATATCATGACTACTTTACATTTATCGCACCATCATCAAAATACATACTGACTAATCTTGCACGAGAAAAATACTCTTCAATGCAGGAAAGCGAATTCGATAAATGTATACCAATAGAAGAAGGACTTCACTATTGCTCAAAACGCCATCCACTATATAACCTACAGTCAAACACATCCCAATGTGAAATCAATCTACTAAACCACAACAAAGAAATAGAAGGAAAATGTGAACTGATACACATTAAGCCCAGACAAGTCTGGACCTTGCTACGGAATATGAACAGTTGGTTATATGTAATGGACAAGGAAACATCTTTCAACCTAGTGTGCAAGGAACAGACATATACCGTTACTTTGGTCAATGACGGAATACTCACTTTAGAACCTGGATGCCAACTCAGTTTGGACACTATGGTTATCACTGCTCACGGATCCTTTACAACAAGATTGAATGCATCGTTTACGCCACAACTCAATCTAAGCACCATCTTAACCAAATTCGCTAAAGAACCTCTCATCCACTATCCCAGCGCAGTACGCATATTCCATTATCCAGACGAGCAAATTAGAAACCTAGAGCATTCCGTACAGCAATTGAAGGAAGCTGAGAACGACAGTCCCGAAGACTCCAAAAACAACAACACACATCATGTCGTGCATTATTCCAGTTCCACAATATTCATCATAGTGCTGATCATTGTAGCCATAAGAAGATATCGGAAACAACACCAATTCCCTATACCAGCACCAAGAACGACCGCTTAATATCCAGGGGGGAAAATGTTGATATATGTATATACAACAGAAGCTCCAACAACAACCGCAGATTATACTGACTCATAGTAATTTGCTATGACCCAGTATAAGCGGTGCATTGCAAAGCAGTGTCAGCAAATGTTGACATTTATTATTGTTTATTATAATATTAGGTCAATAAGAAATTATGAAATATACGATTGCAAGCAAAATATGTAGTAAGGAAATTATTAAATTGTTATGAAATAATAAAATGTATTGGGATTATTTGGTATAAATAGAGTTAAGTTTTGGCAAATAAATCAGAATAGTTTTCAAAACCCACAAAACGACTTCTCATTTGTTTGATACGATCCCCCACCCGTGGTAAGACGTATCAAACTCAAACAGAAATGATTAGGTCACTGCAACGCTTTGTGATAAACATAGTTGTTGGTTTTTTTTGTCCGGTGCATAAACAAACAATGCAGATGGCTCTCCGACACGCGAACACGCCACGTACAGTTGTCCATGTAAAAAGCAAGGGAATTCAAGATTAAGGCCACACACTTGCAACGATTGGCCTTGCGATTTGTTAATTGGCATGGCGAATGCGGGTCGAACGGGAAACTGAATCCGCTTAAACTCGAACGGCAAGTCGGTCAGCATCATAGGAATTCTTGGAATGAGGACTTCTTCGCCTTTGAACTTGTCTTTTATTATTGTCGCTTGAATGACGTTGTTCATGAGTTTCTTTATTATAGACCTAGTTCTATTGCATTGTTTTGGTTGGTTCAGATAGCGCATCATTATGATGACAGAGCCGACTTTGAGTTGCAAATTGTGCGGTGGTAGACCAGGAACATCCAACGAATTCAAAAATTCAATTGGATAGTTTGTTGCTTCGTCATCATTTGTTACGCGATCCACCGACTTGAGCGAATGCAGTGGAGCTGCGATTTTATTTTGAATGATGAAATTCAAATCATCGACGTCCTTATTTGTCGCAGCTAATATCGCGCGTTCACTGAGCCAATCGTGGTTCAAATAACTGTGACCGATGTTAGGAAACACTTTGCTTTGATGAGTTCTTCCTTCTATGATGTGAATTCACAATTCGGCGGGAACGAAATCAGGCCAGTTGCAGCATCAACGGTAATTCAACCATTTCCAATTGCCAATTATTTTTTTTGCAAAATCATCGGCTGACGGATCGTTCTGCGACGCAACTCGCATGTTCGTCGTCAACTGGAGCTTCTTTACGTATCGCCAGAAATACGATAATTTTAGGCAAGCGTTCAGTTCATCTGCAGGCGTTGACCGCGGGATTACTGGTAAAATTTGACGGAAATCACCGGCTAGCAATATCATTGCTCTCCAAAGCGTCTGATATTGTTCCGTAAATCTTTCATTGTTCGATCAAGAGCCTCCAATGCTCGCTTGTGTGCCATTGTGCATTCACCAGCTTCCAACAACGTGGCCGCTATTCAAGAAGAGGCAATCGCAAGCGCTATTTTGGATCTTGACCGAATTGAAGTAAAAATCAAAGAAAGGAGAAACGTTTTGTGAGAAAGTGTTGCGTCCCAATGATTGTCGTTGGCAAACAAATTCATCCGCTGACAGGCTTCTCTAAATGTGGCACACAGCACACCATCAACAGTCCGCAGGTTCTCGTACGAAGTTTGACCAGGCACATTGAGCAAAAGCAATCGCAGATAGAAGCAGTCGTCATTTTTTGGATGAACAGCATAGATACGACCAAGCGCATCAGTTTAATACACATCCGCATATCCGGCAACAGCTTGCCCTTGTTTTCGACGTTGAAATCTTTTGTACGGTGCATTCCAAATATAATAGCGAGGCATTTCCGAGTAGAGCAGCTCTGGCGAACGGGTCACTTGCACATGTTTAGGAGAAACGCGTTTGTTTTTGCAAGTTAAAAAAAAAAATTAAAATTAAAAAAAAAAAAAAAAACCGGCTCCGTTGTGTGTTTACCTGGTTTAATACAAACCCAACAAAAAAATCCTCATGCAAATTGGATGATATTTAGCCGAGTTAGGCGCGTACAAACAGACACCAATTCATTTTTATGTATATAGATAATTGACGTTAATCGCAGAACATTTGCCATAGCAGAATTTCTCGAAATACAATGGCAATTTTAATGCAGAGTGTGCGGTCCGACCACCTTCTAATAATGAAGCGGATAATTTTGTTAATGGGGATCTCGCTGTCAAATTGAAACTTTTTTTTAGATGGGGACTGTGCTGTCAAATTGAAACTTTTTTCAGTGTTGACAGTACAAGCATGTTGTTATGTCATTCATGCGGTCATTTTATTTTGGACGTTGACAAAGACAAACAAACAGACGTTATCCTATGATATATAGGAACCACAAAACAATTTCTTCGACACCAGATCTCAAACCACAAATCTGATATTAAATCCAATAGTTCTGGGAAAACAGCCCTGACAAGTCACAGCATCGAGAGTGGTCATTCTCCAAACTTCGAAGATGTCAAAATCCTACAATGTACTGTGAACACTCAAAAAAACTTCAATTTGACAGCACAGTCCCTCCCCCCCATATGAAAAAAGTTTTAATTTTACAGTAAAATCCTCATTAATAAAATATTCTAAATAAAGAATGGCTTAACCGATTTTGTGCAAACTTCGCACAAACCATCTACTAAATAGTCCAAACAAAGCCTAAACATTTGGCTTGGATAGGTGAGCCCGTTCTTGAGTTATAAAATTACAACGAAAAGTGGCATTGATTTTTATATATATAGATTATTATTTGTTATGAATTGAAATCCTTTTGTTTTTTACAATTAAACTATTATGAATACTAATATGGGAAGCGTTTCAATAAAAGAAAAAAAAAGGGAATAAAAACAAAAAAAAATATATATATATACAGGGTGATTCACGAGCGTTGTGCAAAAAATCTAGAGCGTGTAGGTTGGGTTGAGACAAGAAAAAAATCGTATGGGAGGGGGGTCTATTCCCCTCCATTTAGACGGGAGTGGCATTTTTCTAAAAACATGACTTAAATTTGAAAAAAAATTATTAAAAAATAACGGTAACTCCTACAATGACATGCTATACCTTTTTGTGGCCCTACGTCCTAGCTCCCAAATCGACTAACTCCCACGAGGCAAAATGAACTAACTCCTACCAAATTTTGTAGTGGGATTTAGTTCATAATATTAGGAGAAAATTCAGTTGGGACATAGTTCATTACGAACTTATTCCCAATGAACTAGGCCTAACTAGAAAAAGTTATTGCCAAATTTGATTGAAGCTACGATCTTAACTGCTAAATCAAAAGGAGAAGTTTGTTTGATACCGCATATCCCTATGATTCCAACTGATATGTCATTTGAATTCAAACGATTACAATATCCTGTGCGTTTATAATTTGCGATGTCCATCAACAAGGCTTAAGGGCAAACACTTAACGTTTGTGGTGTGAATTTGGAGGAATCATGTTTTTCACATGGCCAACTTTATGTTGCCTGTTCCAGAGTCGGTACCCCAGCCGTTTGTTTATTCATGCTCAAAATGGAAAAACAAAAAATATTGTTTATCAAAATTTTTTGGATTAAGTTTTAAAATAGCTACCAATTAATAAAATATTTGTTTGTTTGAATAAATGAATTTGATGTTCCAATTAAATGTTTCTATTATTTCACTTTATACAAAGCGAAGCACGTACCGGGCCGCTAGTATAATAATATAATTCAAAACACATTCTATGTTTCTGTTTTGATTATTTTACGGTACCCCTTAAACTTTAAATCCTGGGTTCCCTTCTTATTCATTCGCACCGAAATGTTGCCCCATGGCCGCTTTATATCAAAGAGTCAATGGTGCTGCTTTCCCCGCAGAGTTATGCCGCGAAAGTGGTGGAATTCAGGCTCGTTGTCCCTATTGATTGAGAAGCAGCTGGGGTTTCCGCTAATGCAGCTGCGACGACTTGCTGGACCGGTGCTACGGATGGTTGAGGGGTTTCCGGGAGCGGTGGTGCTTGCTCAGCTCTCATAGTTGGGGCATTACGATGGAACCATAGCTCCTCGGCTTCAGCTCGGCGTGCCCTTGCGTTCAGCATGTCGTTGGTCACAGGTGGTCGCGGTCGTATGGCGACAGCTGCGCTGGAGCTGTCTGCCGGTCGCCCCCTTAACAGGCTCACACGTCTGCCAGTGTTCAACTTGAATGCGAGTGGCTTGGTTTTGCGCACTAGCGCCGAACACCGGTCTGAGTGCTGTATTTTGGCTCGAACGTTACTTGACTAGTGGTGTGGGAGGGCGATGACCGCATGGTGCATCTGGTCGACGTGGATGATTTGCTAGTGGAGGTAGTCTGACTCGTGGTTTTGATCGGCAAGTTTGGAACGGGGATTGTTACTCGTTCGGGAGATGACAGGTGGTGGAAACGAGGGCTTGGAGACCGCTGACTGAGATGTTGACGGGGGCTACGCCGCAAATCCTGTGGACGGCCGGCTGGTTGGGGTTTCCGAACTTTCTCACTGCGTCCAGGCTCCATATTAGTTTTTAATCGGAATACCAAAGGAAGGTGGCTTGGTACGTCTGCGGTGGAACTGGAAATAATTTTATTTTTATTTATTGATTTTTGCTTTGCCACGTTTTTGAACCTACCTCTGGGCATTGTTTTTCTTCGACTGACTTCTAGCTCACTTTTACTAATTTAAAGTTCTAATTTAGCTCCGGTCGTATGACTGTCTTGGTCCCTGGTTTCTATTTGACTGAGAAGTGCTTTGTTTTGAATCAGGCTAGGCAGCAGATCATCGCTGTGGTCGGAGTTAAAACTTTTTAGATCCCTTACGTGAGCCCGCACAGTCGTCTCTCTTCCACTTGTTCTCTGGTTGTTTTTATACCTTAATACGACAATGACCGGGGAAATTAATTTGACGACTTCGTAAGGGCCATCGTATCGAGGGGCCAGCTTCTAGGCGAAGTTATTTACGGTGGAAGATAATATTCTCGATTTCTTGTAAACCAGTTCTATCCCTGGGCGCCATGGCCGTCGTCGCAAATTGTAGGCCCTGGCCTGGATTTTGCTAGCTTTTTGGAGATTAAGATGAACCAGTTTGAATAACGCGCGTAACCGCTCTTGCCGAGTGTTAATGTCCTCATCCATTCCTTCGGCGGGAACATAAGTCGAAAATTCTTTGGGCCTGCGAAGTTCTCGCCCAAAATTAAGTACAGCTGGTGAAAATCAGGTAGACTCATGGCGGCACCGCAAAAATTTGTTCGGGTATGTACTCGTCCCAAGTGCGGTGATTCCCTTGAGTATACTGTGCAATCATTGTTTTGAACCCTCGATTGACTCTCTCGGTTGGGTTCTCCTGTGAGGTATAGGGCGCGGTTAGGCGTTGCTGGATGCCCCAATCGGTTAGAAATTCCGTAAACTGCCTGCTCGTGAACTGGGCCCCGTTGTCCGACAAAAAGACCCGCGGAACCCCGAAACGAGTTAGGATCCGCTCCCGTACTACTTTTATAAGACTCACAAAGTCGGCGCATACCATCTCCCAAGGTACTTTCACTGGCGAGGTATGCATAAACCCGCTTGGTTTTTGCTGTGATACCTTGTAGCGATTGCATACTTGGCATTTGCGCACATAGTTGCTTACATCTCGGAACATCCCGGGCCAATAATACCGTTGAACCATACGAGCAATGGTTTTGGCTATGCCTAAATGTCCGGCGGTGACGGCGTCATGGTTCTCGTACAGGAGCTGGTTTCGTTCGGTGGAGGGCACACATAACTTCCCATCGAACTCCTGAGCATTAGCCAGTGGATGTGCGGTTCGAAATCGACGATACAAGCGGTCTTCGAGTAGCTTATATTCCGGGAATTTAGTTGGATCCTTCTCCACTTGGCATTTATTAATCAGTGTCCAATCAGGTTTAACATCGCTTGCGGCCACTAGCTTATCGTTATCTGTGATGGGTAGGGGGTCTCTCGACAAAGCGTCAGCTACTTCATTCATTGCCCCTTTGCGATAATGAATGTCAAAATCGTACTGCTGAAGCTCCAATGCCCAGCGGGCCAATCGACCTGAGGGATTCTCCAGCGAGTGTAGCCACTTTAGTGAATGATGACCGGTGATAACGTTGAAACGGTAGCCTTCGAGGTACGGACGCATCTTTCTAATACCCCATAGTATGGCCAAGCACTCCTTTTCAGTTACGGCGTACTTTTGCTCGCATTCCGTGAGAGTACGGCTAGCATATGCAATTACCTTTTCTTACCCTTCGCAGGTTTGAGTCAACACTATCCCTAAGCCGTAATGGCTAGCGTCCGTTTGAAGAGTGAACGGAAGGTCGAAATTTGGACAAGCTAACGGTGAGTTTCGTTTTCAGCGAATCAAAAGCCGTTTGTTGCGGGGGACCCCATTCCCATCTGTTATTTTTCTTGAGCAAACTCGTTAAAGGAACTGCGATGGCGGAAAAATCTTTGATGAAGCACCGATACCAGGAGCAAATACCCAAAATGCGACGCAATTATTTGATTGTAGACGGTGCTTTTAGCTCTTTTACGGCGGTGATTTTGCCTGGGTCGGTTTGGATGCCCTCCTTGCATAATACGTGCCCTAAGTATTTCAGACTTTTGCGGCAGAAGTAAAATTTTTCCACGTTGATTTTTAGGTGAGCGGCCCGTAGTTTACTGAAAACTTCGGCCAAGTGCTGGACATGGGCCTCAAACGTTTCACTTATGATGATTATGTCGTCCAGGTAGACGAACACACGGTTGTTCATATCAGGTCCGGAAATTGAGTCCATTTCTCTCTGAAATGTAGCGCCTGCCGAATGTAGGCCGCATGGCATTACGTTTCATTCATAGAGAATTCTTCCCGGGACGGTAAGTGCAGTGTAAGGGCGGCTTTTGGGTTCCAACGCGATTTGCCAATACCCTTGCTTCAAATCTATAGTCGACATAAATTTGGCTCCTCGCAGCTTATATAAAATGGATACAATAAACGGGAGTGGATACGCGTCTTTGTGAGACACTTCGCTTAGTTGCCGGAAGTCAATGCAAACCCTCCATGATCCTCCTTTTTTTCTTACTAGAACAATGGGAGAGCTGTATGGGCTTTTGGAAGGGCATATTTTACCGGTCTTCAATAGGTCATCGATCTCTTCGTCTATAATTTTTTGCATGGCGGGATTGCGCGGATAATAGCGTTGCTTGAAAGGTTCCTCGGTTTTCAACCGTATTCGGTGCGGTGGCACATTCGATATGCCCACGGTCTCTTCGAACTGCGGTAGCTCGGCATCAAGAAATTGTTTCAGGCTTACTTGCTGTGGCCGCGGTAAGTGAGACGTCACCGAACAGGCGTACTGGTCTTCCCTTTTAAGAAGCGGCTTCTTACTTGTGACAAGCTCTCCTCCCATAAAAACTTGAAGATTTGCTTTCTTCATTAAGTCCATACCGAGAATGGCATCTTCGTCAAGGGAAGGTAAATACGTCACTTCGCCTGTCACCTCCATGTTTCTCACAAAAATTGTTGCCGTGTAGTTTTCGGTAATGACGACCAACTCCCCGTTGGCCAAATGTATAGGTTGACGACGCTCCAAAACGGGGAGGTTAAGTTCGATAAACCTTTCTCGCAATGCTTGGCCTATAAGGGTTTTTGTGAACCCAGTGTCCACGAGAGCGTGGTTCGTTTGATCCTCTACAATTATTGAGATGAAGTTTCGGGGATCTTGTCCAGGTGGCGAATTGACAATAGCTACAAGGTTTTTAGGACACGAGCAATCTTTCAATAGCCTGCCATCTTCCCCACAGAACGAAAAGAATAACCTAAACGGCCTGCGACAGTTCTCCTTTTGGTGTCCTCGCTGCTTGCAGTTCCAACAATGGGTTCGTCCGTCGTAGCGGTGTGTTGAAGGACCAGCGCGAGGAAAAGGGTTGTTAGGTGGTGCAGGTAGGGGTCGTACGTTACGCTCGTCACTTTTGATGGACTCGAATTCCTCGGCTAATAGGGCCAACTCATCTAACGTATTGAAGTCCTTCCTGCGAATATAGAAACGATATTCTTTCCAGAGGTTGTCGAATATTCGATCAACACTATCGTCGATGGATATGAAAGGGTGTTGTCGAATCAGGTACTGGATGGAGAACAGATACTCCTTGGCTTTTTCTCGCGGGCCCTGGTGCCGGCGAAGAATCTCGTCTCCCAACTGCTTGTGGTATCTCGCGGGCAAAAAGTGTTGGAGGAATGACTTTCGAAAGTGCTCCCATGTTGGCAAGCTTTCCTTCTTGATCCGAAGCCACTCTAATGCTGACCCTCTAAAAATCTCTGGCAAGGTTCTTAACACATCATCGGGCGGTACGTTATAACATTGCGTCAGTTCTGTAATCCTTTCCATAAACTCTAGCGGGTTCCCAGTTGCGTCAAAACGAGGGCCTCATTTCCTCACAGTGTTCATGATTTCGGCCTGGTAACTCAACGTGAGCCGACCGCTGGGCGGTACAAAAGGTTCCTGTACAGACGAGCCATACGCGGGGGCAACAACCCTGTTGGCCGCTGGCGGTACGTATGCGGTATATGGTGGGTATTGTTCTTGTCTGGTCTGACCGTACGCGTGGGCAATACCCACCATATACCGCATACGTACCGCCAGCGGCCAACAGGGTTGTTGCCCCCGCGTATGGCTCGTCTGTACAGGAACCTTTTGTACCGCCCAGCGGTCGGCTTACGTTGAGTTACCAGGCCGAAATCATGAACACTGTGAGGAAATGAGGCCCTCGTTTTGACGCAACTGGGAACCCGCTAGAGTTTATGGAAAGGATTACAGAACTGACGCAATGTTATAACGTACCGCCCGATGATGTGTTAAGAACCTTGCCAGAGATTTTTAGAGGGTCAGCATTAGAGTGGCTTCGGATCAAGAAGGAAAGCTTGCCAACATGGGAGCACTTTCGAAAGTCATTCCTCCAACACTTTTTGCCCGCGAGATACCACAAGCAGTTGGGAGACGAGATTCTTCGCCGGCACCAGGGCCCGCGAGAAAAAGCCAAGGAGTATCTGTTCTCCATCCAGTACCTGATTCGACAACACCCTTTCATATCCATCGACGATAGTGTTGATCGAATATTCGACAACCTCTGGAAAGAATATCGTTTCTATATTCGCAGGAAGGACTTCAATACGTTAGATGAGTTGGCCCTATTAGCCGAGGAATTCGAGTCCATCAAAAGTGACGAGCGTAACGTACGACCCCTACCTGCACCACCTAACAACCCTTTTCCTCGCGCTGGTCCTTCAACACACCGCTACGACGGACGAACCCATTGTTGGAACTGCAAGCAGCGAGGACACCAAAAGGAGAACTGTCGCAGGCCGTTTAGGTTATTCTTTTCGTTCTGTGGGGAAGATGGCAGGCTATTGAAAGATTGCTCGTGTCCTAAAAACCTTGTAGCTATTGTCAATTCGCCACCTGGACAAGATCCCCGAAACTTCATCTCAATAATTGTAGAGGATCAAACGAACCACGCTCTCGTGGACACTGGGTTCACAAAAACCCTTATAGGCCAAGCATTGCGAGAAAGGTTTATCGAACTTAACCTCCCCGTTTTGGAGCGTCGTCAACCTATACATTTGGCCAACGGGGAGTTGGTCGTCATTACCGAAAACTACACGGCAACAATTTTTGTGGGAAACATGGAGGTGACAGGCGAAGTGACGTATTTACCTTCCCTTGACGAAGATGCCATACTCGGTATGGACTTAATGAAGAAAGCAAATCTTCAAGTTTTTATGGGAGGAGAGCTTGTCACAAGTAAGAAGCCGCTTCTTAAAAGGGAAGACCAGTACGCCTGTTCGGTGACGTCTCACTTACCGCGGCCACAGCAAGTAAGCCTGAAACAATTTCTTGATGCCGAGCTACCGCAGTTCGAAGAGACCGTGGGCATATCGAATGTGCCACCGCACCGAATACGGTTGAAAACCGAGGAACCTTTCAAGCAACGCTATTATCCGCGCAATTCCGCCATGCAAAAAATTATAGACGAAGAGATCGATGACCTATTGAAGACCGGTAAAATATGCCCTTCCAAAAGCCCATACAGCTCTCCCATTGTTCTAGTAAGAAAAAAAGGAGGATCATGGAGGGTTTGCATTGACTTCCGGCAACTAAGCGAAGTGTCTCACAAAGACGCGTATCCACTCCCGTTTATTGTATCCATTTTATATAAGCTGCGAGGAGCCAAATTTATGTCGACTATAGATTTGAAGCAAGGGTATTGGCAAATCGCGTTGGAACCCAAAAGCCGCCCTTACACTGCACTTACCGTCCCGGGAAGAATTCTCTATGAATGAAACGTAATGCCATGCGGCCTACATTCGGCAGGCGCTACATTTCAGAGAGAAATGGACTCAATTTCCGGACCTGATATGAACAACCGTGTGTTCGTCTACCTGGACGACATAATCATCATAAGTGAAACGTTTGAGGCCCATGTCCAGCACTTGGCCGAAGTTTTCAGTAAACTACGGGCCGCTCACCTAAAAATCAACGTGGAAAAATTTTACTTCTGCCGCAAAAGTCTGAAATACTTAGGGCACGTATTATGCAAGGAGGGCATCCAAACCGACCCAGGCAAAATCACCGCCGTAAAAGAGCTAAAAGCACCGTCTACAATCAAATAATTGCGTCGCATTTTGGGTATTTGCTCCTGGTATCGGTGCTTCATCAAAGATTTTTCCGCCATCGCAGTTCCTTTAACGAGTTTGCTCAAGAAAAATAACAGATGGGAATGGGGTCCCCCGCAACAAACGGCTTTTGATTCGCTGAAAAGGAAACTCACCGTTAGCTTGTCCAAATTTCGACCTTCCGTTCACTCTTCAAACGGACGCTAGCCATTACGGCTTAGGGATAGTGTTGACTCAAACCTGCGAAGGGTAAGAAAAGGTAATTGCATATGCTAGCCGTACTCTCACGGAATGCGAGCAAAAGTAAGCCGTAACTGAAAAGGAGTGCTTGGCCATACTATGGGGTATTAGAAAGATGCGTCCGTACCTCGAAGGCTACCGTTTCAACGTTATCACCGGTCATCATTCACTAAAGTGGCTACACTCGCTGGAGAATCCCTTAGGTCGATTGGCCCGCTGGGCATTGGAGCTTCAGCAGTACGATTTTGACATTCATTATCGCAAAGGGGCAATGAATGAAGTAGCCGACGCTTTGTCGAGAGACCCCCTACCCATCACAGATAACGATAAGCTAGTGGCCGCAAGCGATGTTAAACCCGATTGGACACTGATTAAATAATGCCAAGTGGAGACGGATCCAACTAAATTCCCGGAATATAAGATACTCGAAGACCGCTTGTATCGTCGATTTCGAACCGCACATCCACTGGCTAATGCTCAGGAGTTCGATGGAAAGTTATGTGTGCCCTCCACCGAACGAAACCAGCTCCTGTACGAGAACCATGACGCCGTCACCGCCGGACATTTAGGCATAGCCAAAACCATTGCTCGTATGGTTCAACGGTATTATTGGCCCGGGATGTTCCGAGATGTAAGCAACTATGTGCGCAAATGCCAAGTATGCAATCGCTACAAGGTATCACAGCAAAAACCAAGCGGGTTTATGCATACCTCGCCAGTGAAAGTACCTTGGGAGATGGTATGCGCCGACTTTGTGAGTCTTATAAAAGTAGTACGGGAGCGGATCCTAACTCGTTTCGGGGTTCCGCGGGTCTTTTTGTCGGACAACGGGGCCCAGTTCACGAGCAGGCAGTTTACGGAATTTCTAACCGATTGGGGCATCCAGCAACGCCTAACCGCGCCCTATACCTCACAGGAGAACCCAACCGAGAGAGTCAATCGAGGGTTCAAAACAATGATTGCGCAGTATACTCAAGGGAATCACCGCACTTGGGACGAGTACATACCCGAACAAATTTTTGCGGTGCCGCCATGAGTCTACCTGATTTTCACCAGCTGTACTTAATTTTGGGCGAGAACTTCGCAGGCCCAAAGAATTTTCGACTTATGTTCCCGCCGAAGGAATGGATGAGGACATTAACACTCGGCAAGAGCGGTTACGCGCGTTATTCGAACTGGTTCATCTTAATCTCCAAAAAGCTAGCGAAACCCAGGCCAGGGCCTACAATTTGCGACGACGGCCATGGCGCCCAGGGATAGGCGAACTGGTTTACAAGAAATCGAGAATATTATCTTCCACCGTAAATAACTTCGCCTAGAAGCTGGCCCCTCGATACGATGGCCCTTACGAAGTCGTCAAATTAATTTCCCCGGTCATTGTCGTATTAAGGTATAAAAACAACCAGAGAACAAGTGGAAGAGAGACGACTGTGCGGGCTCACGTAAGGGATCTAAAAAGTTTTAACTCCGACCACAGCGATGATCTGCTGCCTAGCCTGATTCAAAACAAAGCACTTCTCAGTCAAATAGAAACCAGGGACCAAGACAGTCATCCGACCGGAGCTAAATTAGAACTTAAAATTAGTAAAAGTGAGCTAGAAGTCAGTCGAAGAAAAACAATGCCCAGAGGTAGGTTCAAAAACGTGGCAAAGCAAAAATCAATAAATAAAAATAAAATTATTTCCAGTTCCACCGCAGACGTACCAAGCCACCTTCCTTTGGTATTCCGAAAAACTAATATGGAGCCTGGACGCAGTGAGAAAGTTCGGAAACCCCAACCAGCCGGCCGTCCACAGGATTTGCGGCGTAGCCCCCGTCAACATCTCAGTCAGCGGTCTCCAAGCCCTCGTTTCCACCACCTGTCATCTCCCGAACGAGTAACAATCCCCGTACCGAACTTGCCGATCAAAACCACGAGTCAGAAGAAACGCAAGATCGCTAAGACTTCCACCAGCACCGGACCTACCTCCACTAGCAAATCATCCACGTCGACCAGGTGCACCATGCGGTCATCGCCCTCCTACACCACTAGTCAAATAACGTTCGAGCCAAAATACAGCACTCAGACCGGTTTCGGCGCCAGTGCGCGAAACCAAGCCACTCGCATTCAAGTTGAACACTGGCAGACGTGTGAGCCAGTTAGGGGGGCGACCGGCAGACAGCTCCAGCGCAGCTGTCACCATACGACCGCGACCACCTGTGACCAACAACATGCTGAACGCAAGGGCACGCCGAGCTGAAGCCGAGGAGCTATGGTTCCATCGTAATGCCCCAACTATGAGAGCTGAGCAAGCACCACCGCTCCCGGAAACCCCTCAACCATCCGTAGCACCGGTCCAGCAAGTCGTCGCAGCTGCATTAGCGGAAACCCCAGCTGCTTCTCAATCAATAGGGACAACGAACGAGCCTGAATTCCACCCCTTTCGCGGCATAACTCTGCGGGGAAAGCAGCACCATCGACTCTTTGATATAAAGCGGCCATGGGGCAACATTTCGGTGCGAATGAATAAGAAGGGAACCCAGGATTTAAAGTTTAAGGGGTACCGTAAAATAATCAAAATAGAAACATTGAATGTGTTTTGAATTATATTATTATACTAGCGGCCCGGTACGTGCTTCGCTTTGTATAAAGTGAAATAATAGAAACATTTAATTGGAACATCAAATTCATTTATTCAAACAAACAAATATTTTATTAATTGCTAGCTATTTTAAAACTTAATCTAAAACATTTTGATAAACAATATTTTTTGTTTTTCCATTTTGAGCATGAATAAACAAACGGCTGGGGGTACCGACTCTGGAACAGGCAACATAAAGTTGGCCATGTGAAAAACATGATTCCTCCAAATTCACACCACAAACGTTAAGTGTTTGCCCTTAAGCCTTGTTGATGGACATCGCAAATGATAAACGCACAGGATATTGTAATCGTTTGAATTCAAATGGCATATCAGTTGGAATCATAGGGATATGCGGTATCAAACAAACTTCTCCTTTTGATTTAGCAGTTAAGATCGTAGCTTCAATCAAATTTGGCAATAACTTTTTCACTTCCAATCTGGTGCCATAACACAGTTTTGGTTTATTAATATTTCGCAATAATATAATCAAAGAACCAACTTTCAGATTCAAGCAATGCAGTGGCATACCAGCTGTTTCCAACGAATTTAAAAATTCAATTGAATAATTCATTGCCTCATATTGATTCATAACACTGTCAATTGATTTATATGTCGTGACTACACCTGGCAGTTTCGCTTGAATTTGAAAATTAATGCCATTGATATGAATGTTCTTCAGTGCTAAAATGGCGCGTTCTCTCAACCAATCATGATTTCTGTAATTCTGAAGAATTTTCGGAAAAACGCATTCAATCAATTCATCTATCGATTGCGCAATTGTACAAAAATTGTTCGGTACAGCGATCAATGCGTTGGTATTGTCGATTTGTATTTTGCCATCACCAATATCTAACAATCGTTTTGAAAACTCATGGGCAGCTGGACCATTTTGTAGGTGAATACGCATATTAATGTCAATTTTTGTACATATCTCCAAAGAACTGATGACTTCAAGGAGGCATTTATTTCATCAGCAGGAGTTGATCGAGGAGTGACAGGCAATGTTTGACGAAAATCCCCTGACAGTAATATCAAAGCACCACCAAAAAGCTGTTGATTACCAGGTAAATCTTGCATTGCTCGATTAAATGCTTGTAGTGATTTTTTATTATTATATAATTGACGTTAATCGCAGAACATTTGCCATAGCAGAATTTCTCGAAATACAATGGCAATTTTAATGCAGAGTATGCGGTCCGACCACCTAATAATGAAGCGGATAATTTTGTTAATGGGGATCTCGCTGTCAAATTGAAACTTTTTTTTAGATGGGGACTGTGCTGTCAAATTGAAACTTTTTTCAGTGTTGACAGTACAAGCATGTTGTTATGTCATTCATGCGGTCATTTTATTTTGGACGTTGACAAAGGCAAACAAACAGACGTAATCCTATGATATATAGGAACCACAAAACAATTTCTTCGATACCAGATCTCAAACCACAAATCTGATATTAAATCCAATAGTTCTGGGAAAACAGCCCTGACAAGTCACAGCATCGAGAGTGGTCATTCTCCAAACTTCGAAGATGTCAAAATCCTACAATGTACTGTGAACACTCAAAAAAACTTCAATTTGACAGCACAGTCCCCCCCATATGAAAAAAGTTTTAATTTTACATTAACAAAATATTCTAAATAAAGAATGGCTTAACCGATTTTGTGCAAACTTCGCATAAACCATCTACTAAATAGTCCGAACAAAGCCTAAACATTTGGCTTGGATAGGTGAGCCCGTTCTTGAGTTATTAAATTAGAACGAAAAGGGGCATTAATTTTTATATCTATAGATTATTATTTGTTATGAATTGAAATCCTTTTGTTTTTTACAATTAAACTATTATGAATACTAATATGGGAAGCGTTTCAATAAAAGAAAAAAAAAGGGAATACAAAAAAAAATATATATATACAGGGTGATTCACGAGCGTTGTGCCAAAAATCTAGAGCGTGTAGGTTGGGTTGAGACAAGAAAAAAATCGTATGGGAGGGGGTCTATTCCCCTCCGTTTAGACGGGAGTGGCATTTTTCTAAAAACATGACTTAAATTTGAAAAAAATTATTAAAAAATAACGGTAACTCCTACAATGACATGCTATACCTATAGGATTTGAACTCCTACCGTCTGCTGATTTCGATATGGACAGTAAATATTTAAACAATTTTGGTAAGAAACCCGAGTACCCACACCAAGCTACCTGCAAAGGATATGTTGATGGATTATTATTATATTATTATTACTATAAAAAGTGTTAGAAAGCACATCGATTCCTCTTTGGAGGAAATCTTGAAAACTGTATATAATGAAATTAGTATACTTAGAAACCACATAGCTAGACTCTTCTTTAAAGGAAGCACTAATAACTATGAAGCAAGAAAACATAGACTTACAATCACTTTCGAGGAAATCTATAGATTTCACGAATGATATGCTATACTAAAAAGTATGTTAACGAACAAATTAAAAATAGCATTGAAAAGTTCATTGAACGGAGTGTTATAGATAGATAGATAGATAGATAGATAAAAAAATTTTATTCTCATTAGAACATTAATATAAAATCATAATTCTTCTCTTAAGATTATTAAAATTTGATGCAATGACAATAACTGATAAAGTTGCCTGTCAGGTTAAGGCGTTATTTTTATTACATTTATTTGCATGAAAGTTAGCGATTGAATAAGATAATTTTAGGAATATTCCTTCATTAATAAATTTCGATATTTAAGTGCATTTTTAAGGAAGCAGTAGAGTTGTTCGTAATTGTTGCCGTTGAGAATTTTGAGAAACTGGACACGGTCAAGCTGCTCACTCCCAAGGAATTGTCTTCGGTATGATCTGTATATAGGACAGACTCCTACGAAATGAAAGGTGTTTTCGGTAGCATCCATATTACAGATTGTACAAATTCCCACTGAATTGCTGTTGAATGCTTTTGCATTGAGGTTGAGCAATCCACTCCGAGCTTTAAAGATGTTGCTTATCATATCTCGTGAATTGTTGTCTTCGAAATAGTTTGGTACATCAACGTATTCCAGATTGCAGTACTCGTCGTGGAACTGTGATTGGCGTGCTCTGTTGGTGTGTTCTGTCCAGTGTTTCTCTATTAGTTTGGTACAAACCAGCTTGTGTACTGATACCCATTCCAACTTCGCAGACCAGTTAAAATCTATTCCAATGTCGTTAAAAAGTTGTGACCATTCTTTTGCCCAGTATATCTGTCTTCTTACAACTATGTGTGATAGTTTTCGAGGAAGTCTGCTTTCGGGAAGTGTAACAGTACGCTGAATATACTTAAAGTGAAGCCCAAGTGTAGTGATGGAAGCTTTAGGAAGTCCTGTTTCTATACTGAGCACATAGTTCGGAGTGTTGGTTGGTAATAAGAAACATCTTTTGATAAAAAAAAAATTGAACGGAGTGTTATATATTCGTCGGCAACACCATTGGTAGCTCGCAAGTAAAGACTCGTAAGAAAGTCTTAGGAAAACATAAATCTATATATATAAAAATGGATCGCAAAAATGTATGTTCCCTCATAACTTTCGAACGACTCGGCCAGAATGGATAATTCTTTATTTTGTGGTTTTGTTATTGGTAGCAGAAGGTTTGTATAAAAGAAAATTTAAAAAAATCGGTTTGCCAAGAATGCATTTTAAGTACATTTTGTCAAATTAAGAACAAATCTTTGGAAGGATATTTTGAGGATGCCTACGAAGGTTTCTATGAAGATTGGTCAAAAATCGGTGAAGTAGTTTGTCAGAAATGCATTTTTGGTGCATTTCGTCACAAATCTTCAAAATTGCCAATAATTTGGAATGCATAGTTTTAAAATAATGAAAATTAAATTTGATTTAGGTACTTTAGGTACTGGATTGCAATGTACACAAAAAGTTTTAGAAAGGTGGGTGTCTGGGTGAATTTTTTGGATTTGAATTGAACCAGGTAAACAAATTTTTAGGTGGGAGGCGGTACGAAGTTTGTGTTTTACGCCTGGAGAGATGTTAGTTGTGTGTTCGAGAGTCGGCAACCTATGGGCACTCTCCGGACGGAAAAATAAAATGCACGACTAAGTCGCACGAACTTGCCCTAACGTGTGACAGTGGTCTTGGGGCTTGAGATTTTGATAAAAATAAATTTTTCGGCTCGGTAGCATTTTTGCAAAAGAAGAGGTAAAATAAAGAAAGACATGAAACATTTCGACAATGTTCAAGTGATGGAAATGTTTAAATAATCCTTTTCTCCCCTATCAATTATAACGCTTTTTTTTAACTCTATCGAGCATATGTAAAGATGTTTGAGAAGCAACTGATGAGAGATGGGATTTATACTCGAGTTTAGGGCGTATAAACGCTTTGTAAATTGTAGCCAGATCAGAAGGGGTGATTAACAGGTTAACCACTCATCAAACATCAAACGCATCAAAATGTAGAATTTTTAATAGTTGAACTGATTTTAATTTACTAATCATTTAAGTGTGTGAAGCTTAAAACAAAAAATTGAGCCATTTCAAAAATGTTAAAAAAGGCGGTACGGAGTTCGCCGGGTCAGCTAGTATACATATAAATAAATATGTATATATCTATGTAAGAATGGAGAAAATTATTTTCAGTTTGTTACCTTTAGTAAAATAAAATGATTAGTAACCAATCAAAGCTGAATCCGAAAAGATCTTTAAAAGTGACTCCGAACTAATATCAAAAAACTTTTGTGAATTTTTAAAATTGAAAAGTCATTGCCCAAAAAATTGGAAAATACATTCTACATTGAAACGATTCATGGACATCACTACTCTAATTGTTATAATAAAAGCAAATAATCTCTTATGTTATTTTGTTTCTGACATGCTACGTCATCGAAAATAAATAAGTATTGAGTTATGTTTAGCTTCAGAAGGAATACTGTTTGGAAATAATGACCCATGTTTTCTTTTGACTTTCACATTCGAATCGAATTTTTTTACTTTGATGACTTCTGACTGCTTAACGAAGCGCATTATGACAACAAACAGCTTTCTTTATAAAACATTTCGTTTTTATATACAGTAGAATCTCGAAAAGATGAACAGATATAAAACAGACCCCGTTCATCTTTTCGAATTGTTCATCTTTCCAAGCATCGAGCATTAGTTTAGGAAAAACATAAAGCTATACACACAAATATTGCATCTATTTGTTAACAAATCATTTTATTTAAAAAAAAAATTAAAACAACATAAATTCATTTGATTTGATGAGAAGTAAAAACTTATTTAGATTTTTTTTTTTTTTAAACTGCTCTATAGTAGATTGTCACACGGGAAAAGCGTTCATCTTTCCGAATTGTTCATGTTTTAGAACCGTTCATGTTTTCGAGATTTTACTGTACATACTTACTTTCATACATATTTCAAACCTCAACTAAGAAGGTACATTTATCATAACATGATTGAACATAATACTCAATATCAGTGTAATAAAAAAGAAAATCAATTGAAGGTGAAGGACTTTTGAATAAAGTTATCGACAAACTGCCTTTTGAACTACATATTCCCTCCTTTAATTACTGTGGCCCTGGAACGAAATTAGAAAAACGTTTGAGAAGAAGAGATTAGGGAATCAATCAGCTGGATGAGGCTTGTCGTCCACACGATATTGCATATTCTAAAAGTAGCTATCTCTCTCAGATAGAAATCGACACGTTGCCGATAAATTTCTTACCGAGCAGGCGTGGAGAAGATTCAAAGCAAGTGACTCATCAGCCTCTGAAAAGCCAAGCGGACTCTTAGTCACCAACATAATGAAAGCAAAAACAAAATTTGGGATGGGTGTCAAAAGAACTAAAAACGAAACTAAAGGAACTAATAAAACAAAAGCGAAAAAAAGTTTGCAATAAAAGTTTTTTTAAGAAAGCCATTAGCGAAGCAAGAAACGCTATTAAAAACTATGTCAATTGTTGAAGCACAACATCTTTAGCAAATATTGCTGTGAAGGCTGCAAAAACTGTTTTAAAAAACAAGACAAAACTGCATATTCAAACACCCAGAATAATTCCACTTCCAAAAAGTGGTGGTTTCCTCCCACTTCTAGCTCCAATTCCAGCTGGTTTATCAGCCATTGTATCTTTAACGGGTGGAGTGGCAGGTGTCGCAAAAGGTCTGAATGACGCACGAGCTGCTAAAAGACAGCTTGAAGAAAACAAACGACATAATAAGGCTATGGAAACAGTTGCTTTTCAAGGAAATGGAACCCAAAAAACTAATCGAACTGCTACCCAATCGACCCTTAAACAATTTTGACATTGAACGATTTGGAAAGACACACTTAAAATATTTTAGAGGAGTTTTTATGAGAGACTCATTACCAAAAGCACCATTAGGTAGGGAATGTGGTTTTATAAATTTAGGTCGTGAAACTGGCACTGGTACTCATTGGGTGGCATATATTAGAAATAAAGAAAAATATTATTGTAAAATATTTCGATAGTTTTGGAAATTTAAGGCCACCAACTGAAGTAATAAGCTATCTTGGTATTAAAATAAATTATAATTATATTCACATATGAGATAGAAAATATAAATAATTTAATACAAAAAAACTTATTGAAATTAACAAAAAAAATAAAAGTGGAATAAGAAGAGGTGAAATTAAAATCAAGGCAAATAACAACACTGTGAAATGTGAAATTTACAGCTCGGAAGACATTGACTTCTTTAAACTAAATTCTATTGGGCCTCTTTTAGGGTTTAGCAAGAAATTGTTTAAATCAAACTTATTACATGAATCGGATCCTTACGTTGACATAAGTAAATAGAGCGTTGAATATAATATAATAGATGGGGCGTATGTAAATAATCAACCCGCACACATCTTACATGAATTTGCTGTTAAAGTAAGCCCTGACTATAAAATCGTAGAAGTCCCAAGGAATGTTATTTATTTACCTATGAACGTCAAACGTATAACATCGTTGTGCTAAAAGTTCGTCGATCAAGACGGTAAAGACATTAATTTTAGAGGAGAAAAATAACGGTTCGATTCATTTACAACTAGAATAATGATTGTGTATGGAAATATAGCTGACTCATCTTCTTATAAAAACATTGTTGAAAATACTGGTTCGCTCAATCAATCTTCGAACACAGCTGTGGTAAAACATCGTCTTCTTCTTACAAAAGATAATCAGGACTATTTATTATCATTAGGATACACCCTAAAACATTAAAACCAAAATATGTTAAACATTTTTCAAGAACCTGAAATCAATGAAAGCATTTCTAAATATTAATATATCATACTTATTCACCATATAAACAAAATTTGAGAGAAATTACATCATACAGATTTGTATTCAACATCAAAATCTTAAATCCTTCCTTCGGAAAGATTTTTATATGTTCAAGGCTCATTATCGAGGACAGATGGAAAAAACCCTGTAAAAGAAATAGCCACCACAAAACTAGCAAACAATGTAATGTCTTTTCTTTTCAATGAAATACGCTATGAACTCAATGGCAAAGAAATTGACTATAATCGAAATGTTGGAATAACTTCAACGCTCAAAAGCTATTTATCTTTAACTAAAAATGAAAATGACATGCTTTTAAATGCATCCTGGTCTCCTGATTCTCCTATTAATATTTTAAAACCATATTATTTAAATTACTGTTTACCATTAAATAACCTTTTGGGGTTAGCTGAAGATTATAAAAAAATTATTCCGAACGCTCGACATGATCTTATTATAACCCGAGCCAGAATGGATGAAAACACTCTAATCTCGCCAACAGATGAAAATGTACAAGTACAACCTCATAACGTACACTAAAAAGTACCGCACGTTACATTATCAGATTCTATGAAATCGAATTCATAAATAAAAACAGTGATATGAAAATTGCTTTCCTATGCTGCCAACCTCTGAAAATCACATATGGAATATAAAGACAACAACACAAATTGAAAAAAGCTAGATATATTGTCTTTGCTCTACAAACTGAGAAAAATAAAAAATTATCTGTTTATCCTACAACGTTTGATCATTGCAGTCTAATAGACTTAAAAATATATCTTAACTCTGATCTCTGATGTTTATCCCCAAGAAGATCTCAATGTTTCTTTTGATTAAAATAGATACAATTTGTTTTATAAAATGTACACAGATTTTCAAAAAACTTACTACAGTAAAACCATCACTGAGCCTTTGCTTTCTTGGGTTCTATTTAAATCACGTGCTTCAATTTTCGTTATAGACTGCAGACATCAAAACGAAACCATGAAAACAGGCCCCATCGATATAAATTTGGAGATGAAAACATCACAAAATATTCCTGTTAACACTTCAGCTTACTGTCTTATGATTCATGATCGTATAATTGAATATAATCCGCTTGATCAAGGAGTCACCAAAATTGTTTAAAAAAATGTTAATTGATTTATTGTCTTCGTCAAACCGAATGGTTAAATCTCATCTGAAATATGAAAGTACCATCCTGCCTCAATCAAATGTATGCATCATGGATAAAAGCTGAACAAAAGAAAATTAAAAGACTCCACCAAGTTTACTAAGCAAGTTTAGAAGGAACCAGACAATGTAATAAAATTTCTTTTTCAAATAAAAAGTACAACAACAAGTTTCAATAAATTTTTTTATTTCATAATTTTAAACAGAATTGCTTGAATGACAACGTTGTCTTTTAAATCCATATGGTAAAGAGCTATGGTCTTCAAGGAAACGACGTTTTTCCGATTTGGCTTTGTAGGTTTTTACTTCTGGTATGGTAAGCACTTGATGGTCTTTTGTCCGCCGAATATTATTAGATTTAATAATAATATTTTCACTGCATAAGGAAGAAGAAGAATTTTAAACAGCGTCTTTAATAGAATCAAAGTTGATTTTTTGAGATATTCATAATTGAGACATATCCCCTTCACTTTGCAGACAACATGTTCCACCTTGTCTTTTGCACTGGACACTTTAAAGGCATAATTTGTAGGGCCTCCGCTGACGAATTCCGTTATATAACTTCCGATTCCATATATTTCCAATTCGTCCGTCATATCACCGATGAATTGTCCAGTAGGAGGTTCAAATTCCCCCTGACGACTAACATATATAACCGAATCAGTATCGTAATACAGAACTCTTTCCTCTAACTTTTCCAGGTAGCTATACAGTTTTAACCGAGCTAAATAAGTCATATAAGCAGCAACACAAACATTTACTGTCGATAAAGAGTCGATTGCTTCTTCTTTCATTTCAAAGTTAACGACGTTTTCTTCATTCATTCAGGAAGAAATATAGTTGAAGGGTTGTTCAGAACAACAGTTTGAAGTTGATTTTCACGCTGTCCAAATTTTCCCCAAAACGAATTTAAAATCAGCTTTGCAAGTGACCTCTTTCCTAGATTGCCATATATATCTGAAAATTCTAGCAGAATATTTTATTTTCCAAGAAAATCAGAAATATATTTCTCCTTTTCTTGGTGAGATGAACATTCAGCTGGCCATCCAGATGCTTCTTGTTTGATTTTTAGGAACTTGTTCATCATAGATGTAAACAATCCGTCATCAGAATTTCTGACTGGGTTATATTGGACTACATTATATTCCCGTATTTCAAAAATGGAAAGTATGATGTAAGAAACATTAGTATATTAAGTTACAACGTAAAAGGATTAAAAAATAAATTATTATTTGTTAACTTTTTTTTATTATATTCAAAATTTTGATATTTGTATTCTTTATGAAACTCATTTATTAGAAAATGAAGAGAATAGTTTAAAGAAAATATTTTTTAATTATGAAATAAGATGGAACCATGCAATAAGAACAGCGAATTTCGGTCGAGGAGAATCGTATTTACTGGATATTGAAATTGGAAATGACAAAATGCATATAATATCTGTTTATTTAAACTGCAATCACTGGCAAAGGGATTTCGAAAAACTAAACGAAACACTGCAGGAGGTTGAAACGACAAATCTAATGCTTATTGGCGATTTTAATGGCAGAATTGGGTTGTCGCAAAATAGTTTTGTCAGTAAACAGCTTCCGCACTTAAACCTAAATCGTTATTAATCTAAGGATGCAGTCCGTGATAATAAATGTGAAAAGATTTTGGAACTTGCTGATGCATTTGACTGTCATGTCTGGAATGGTAGCAGCTCAGGAGACCCCGAGGGAGAGTTCACTTTTATTAGAGGTACGGCTTGTTCTGTAATAGATTACTGCTTTTCTTCTGGAGTGTGGAATAATATTCTAAGCGATCTTAAAGTAGGAATCAAGACATTTTCCGACCACATGCCCCTAGAAGTCTCCTTTACGACGCTGGTACCGAAAATACCTGAACCCGAAACTACACTGGAAAGAAAAAAACAAATTCATTTACCAAAGGAAACTAACAGAGGAACTCCAAAAGCTCAATAACTCAAATATTCCAGTAGAAATAATTTCACTGACAAACGTAATTAAAAACTCTTACCCACAAAGTTCATCGTTGAGGAATAAAGCTAGTTTTAAACAAGAGTCCTTTGATTTTGATTGCTTTAAAGCGAGAGAGAAATTATTTACATTTTTAAAACTTTTTCGGAGACACAACTCTCAGGAATCCAGGGCATTATACTGTCAGGCAAACATTGAATATGAACAAATGTGCTACACGAAAAAGGCAGATCTTGAGAGAAAAAATTTTGAAGACATCAATAGTACTCGTTGTTCCACCGACTTCTGGAGAGCGGTTAAGTGCGTTAATGGCACAAGAAATATCATCGCTCTTGGCCTAGAAGCATCAAAACTAAAAAGCCACTTCAGTAGTCTCCTCAATCCAGAGATAACTTCTTTGCTGGTCAAATATGCTGACCCTCTAATCCTGGATGAGTTTTTAGATGCTCCCTTTAAAATCCAGGAAGTTCAAGAAGTTATAGCGAACTCCAAAATGAATAAAGCCCCTGGTGATGACCGTAAACAGTATTCCTTTTGAATTTTATAAGTATGCCACTGATGACTTTATCACATCGCTAAACTTTGCATACAACCGAATTTCCGAACGCGCAGCAGTTCCAGACAGCTTCAAAAAATCCATAATATTTCCTCTCCACAAAAAAGGAAATCACGATGATCCATCAAATTACAGAGGAATTTCTTTCCTTAATACAAGTGCCAAACTGTTCGCCGGGTTGATACACAGCAGGTTAATACAATGAATTAACGAAAGCAACATTCTGTCTGAGTTCCAGGCAGGATTCCGGAAAAGTTACTCGACAACAGACCATATATTTTCAATTTACAATATTGCTGATATTTACCTAAAGAAGAAGAAGAAATTATATGCGTTCTTTGTTGATTTCTGTGCAGCCTTCGACTCAATTGTGCGAGATTCCCTTTTCTACAAGCTATTTGAGGTTGGACTGTCCAGTAAGATCATTAATGTTCTGAGATCCTTGTACAATATGAACACAGCATGCGTATGTGATGGAGTTTCTCTATCGGACAAATTTCCAACAACTATGGGCTTAAAACAAGGTTGTATTCTGAGCACCCTTCTTTTTATACTGTTCATAAATGACATACCGGATGCAGTCAGGGGCGGAATACGAATCGGAGGAACAACGATTCCTGCACTTATGTATGCAGACGATATAGTCTTCTTTGCTGACACAGTAAATGGAATGCAACTTTTGATGAATAGGCTAGGAAATTACTGCAAACACTGGAATCTGGTTGTTTAGAGGTGGTGGGGGAAGACTTTCGAGAAACGAAAAATGGACTTTTAACGGAGAGGCTGTTGAAACTGTGCGGGAGTAAAAATATCTCGGAATTCTTCTAACTCCAAACCTGAACATGAAGAAGCACCTGGATGGAAAATTATCCGAAGCAAAACGAGCGATATGTGCTGTATGAGAGTCCTGTTTCAAAAGCAAAAATTATTCCGCTCAACTCCAGCGTCTATTCTTTTATACGGAGCGCAAGTCTGGGGATTTCGTTCCTTTGAAGTCGCAGAGAAATTTCTGCGATACTTTATAAAGAGGATATTTCGTCTTCCAAAAAACACCCCAAAATACATGCTTTATTTGGAAACTGGTACTCCACCTATGTCAATGGACACACTGAGCATGCACTTCAACTATATTGCTAAGGTTATGGAGATGAAAAATGAAAGAATACCCAAAACTATTCTCAATAACATGATTCTGACGAAAGGGACAATGATACATGAGTGGAAGAACCTGGCAGCCGAATGCGGTACACATTTAATGTTTGTTCAAAATGAAAACACGCCTTCACTGAGATGCAAGTTCAACGCCTTGCTCGAAACTTGGATATGTCTTGTATGCTAGAAGCGTATCAGATGCCAAAGCCTCGTTGTTTAGATGCTTTTACAGTCGCCTAGAATACAACCTTGGAAACAATATGTATCTACTTAACGGCAATTCAATCAATACGATAAGCACTGTTTTCAAAACGAGACTAGAATTATTGAGCTTGAACTTCGTGCCACAGAGACCCGATCTTCCAATACTTTGCAGCCTTTCCAATATGAAGGCACGATAAGATACCTGTCATTTCTTTGCGATATGCCCTGTTTTGAAAGAGTTTCGGATGCGGTATTTTAAGAAGAGCTGCCTTCATGATGATGAGTTGCTTGGTGTATTAAATGGAGTAATTGGATGGGATGTATTGAATAGTTATGTCTTTGCTGCACTACGTTATAGAAAATCCATAATTGAAGAAAACTTTTAAAACCAAAATTGTAATTATATTTGTTCTAACATCTTTTTTTGCTTTTTCATATGATATAGTTTTGTTCAAATTGTCAGTCTGGTAGACGGCCATACGCCAAACTTTTTAGACTTAAGTATATAATATATGTATCATCATTTATAATCGTCAATATCTTGAAATAAAGTCAATTAACAACTACATAAATTAAAAAAAAATTAAATTAACAACAGAATGAAAACATGAGCTTGTCATTTTGTTTTATTGGCAATACCGGATGCAACAGGGTTTCTGGAGGTAAGATTTTGCACTTAGCAAGTCCATTTATCCCATCCAATTTCGTTGTCGAACAGATTGCATCGCCAGTTAAGTGAATTTTAGGGTGGCTAATGGGGAATTTTCCGTTCTTACAAACCCATGGGTATAGAGAACAAACATATATGAAAGAGCCTAGAAGGACCTTTATAATAAATATGTAATTCAAAAGGGCTGTTGAAAATGTCTAGGTCGTATTTCAATTTCAACGACTTCTTTCCAGAAAAGCTACGATGAGAATGCCCCAATTCTCATCGTTTCACTTTTCACTAGACGAAAAATATTTACTGTTTTTGTTTTGTTTTTCAAACAATCCTTAACGACGACGTTTTCAAAGCTCATAGATCTCCTAATAACAAATTTACAAAGTTTCAATTTGTAAATATCTTTATCTATCACGGCCATCCTGCAATATGCAGCGCTCTCGATGCATTTTATAAGTTTTGGTTCTTATACACAAAACAAATCATTTCAAATTTTTAAATTAACAATTTATTTTGAATTCGATTTAAAATCTCAAAAAGTTATATGGAATCAACATTAAGGATAATATGTAATTTTAAACATCAATTTATAACAAAAAAAAATAAACATTTAACAATGAAAAGAAAATAGAGAAAACAAAATAACAATTATATTTTTCAGCAATTTTAGTCAATTAAAAAAAAACATAAATTGAGTTCAGATATAATCATCACAATGATTCACATTCCCAGTTTGTTTTTAAATCGTTCCAGAATCTAAAACAAAACCAATTTTCTTATTATGCAATAACAACATTTTATCTTTATTAACAAAATAAAGAAAACAGAATCAAGATTTAATACAAAAGCTTGAACATATTCACAATTGAGAACAACTACAATTTACTTTTACATTAGCTCAGAGGCAACTTTAAGCTTGTCTATTATGTAAATAATGTAATTTAATCAACGATATTAACAACAATACCATTAATACTTACAATAGCTCAGAGGCAATCTTAAGCTTTTCTATTGTACCAACAACTTCAAAAGTGGTTTTTTCAAAATAAACCAATTAAAACCATTAATACTTACAATAGCTCAGAGGCAATCTTAAGCTTGTCTATTGTAACAACAACTTCAAAAGTGGTTTTTCAAAATAAACCAATTAAAACCATTAATGCTTACAATAGCTCAGAGGCAATCTTAAGCTTGTCTATTGTAACAACAACTTCAAAAGTGGTTTTTCAAAATAAACCAATTAAAACCATTAATACTTACAATAGCTCAGAGGCAATCTTAAGCTTGTCTATTGTAACAACAACTTAAAAAGTTGTTTTTCAAAAATAAAGCAATTAAACTTTAAATCCTTACAATAGCTCAGAGGCAATCTTAAGCTTGTCTATTGCATAATTCAAACAAAAACTTTCAAACGAAACATATGATAACTCAAACAAATCACCAACTTCTCAATTTGGCACCATCTCCTATTGTTTATATATAAATTTAGGTTGAATTTGGCATTATGTTGCGTATATCTACACATACATGTGTATACATTTTGGTTATCACTCCACTCCCAAAATTTGCTGCCGGCTCTTGGTCTATTACCTTTAAATCTATTGATCAACATCATCTTGAACAATAATAGGCCTAAGAGATTCTCGTGATGCGGTAATTACAGTATTTGAATGTCCTCGCTTAAGCTTATACCGGTCGAAAGGTAATATTCCCACTACTTCAAATACTCCTTGGTATTGAACATCTAACTTGGACTTCCGAATCTGATTGCTTTTATAAACAACTTTTGTTCCTATTTCTAGCCGTGTTGGCTTAGTTTTGTTTCGATCAAATCTAACCTTCATTTTGGTTGCATTTTCTTTAATATTTTTATCAGCTAATTCTCTAATCGAAATTATATCATCATACTCTGGTTCTAAATTTAACTGAGAAAATAAAATCCCAACTTGTGGTGTTCTGCCATTTATTCCTGTCAATATTTTTAAAGGTGATAATTTTGTTGTCTTATTGATTGTTGTGTTCAACGTCAGTTGTATTCGACTAAGGTAAGTTGTCCATTCTATGTTTATATCAAAATTTGTTCTTAAAAGATTTGCAACAGTGTCAACATATCGTTCTACTTGACCATTTGCTCTGCTTATTCCTGGAGCAATCATATGGTGTTCAATTCCATATGATAAACACATTTTCTTAAAGTCATCACTTGTAAAATTTGTTCCTTTGTCACTGATAATTTTTAAAGGCACTCCAAATAAAGCTATAAAATCATTTATACATTGTATTGTATGTGATGCTTGCAACGCTTGCTATGGACGCAAAACTATAAATTTGGTAAATGCATCAATGATAATAAGTACATAACGATCAACTCCTTCAGATTTTGGAGCAAAAGGACCCATACAGTCTATCTGTATAGTATGAAAAGGAATCGGTTGTTTATCAATTGGATGTAACGTTATTTGTTTCTTTCCAGATGTCCTTTTGGCTACCAAACAAATTACACATGATTCTATAAATTTTCTGATATTTCTTGCCATCGACGGCATCCAAAAATGTTCTTTCATTTTAAAAATAGTTTTTTCCCAACCTATATGACAATTATCTTATTGCCACTTTTATCTTTTCGGTATAAAAGCCCTCCGACTATAGTGTACTTTGAAATAACATCAGTATCTTTTTCTTTTACTTGATTCATTATATCGATCGTCATAGAATCTGTTTGTTGTTCTACATGCAACCAATTATCTGTTAAGCTTGAAAGTCTATAACAGATTTTAGAGGGTGGATATCTACTTAAATAATCGACATGTTGAACCATTATCCCCTTGCGATAAACTATATCAAATTCAAAATCTTGTAGATAAATCCACCATCTTGCAATTCTTGGCATTAAATCGCGTTTATCTTTTGTAGCTTTTATTGCGTTACAGTCAGTTACTAAGGTAAATCGAATACCTAACAAATAAGTTCTAAAATGCTTTATTGCATTAACAACAGTAAGTGTTTCCAACTCGTAACTATGATATTTTGTCTCATAAGGCTTAGTAGCTTTACTAAAATATGCTACTACTCGTAATTTATCTTCAATTCGATGAAAAAGCACAGCTCCATAACCAAGAGCACTCGCATCTGTGTGCAATTCTGTTGGTAAATCAGGATTGAAAATTGTAAGAACAGGTCTTTGCGTTAATTGGTTCACAATATATAACTTAGCTTCTTCACATTCTTGACTCCAATCAAATTTAACATTATTTTTAATAAGTCTTGTAAAACAATGAGTTTTTGCACTAAACTCCGGAATAAATTTACGAAAATAGCTTGCAAGACCCATAAACTGTCTGACTTCTCTAACATTTGTTGGAGATGGGGCTAACATAAGTGCATCTATTTTTCTGGAACTCGGTCTTACACCTTCAACTGATATTTCTCTGTCAAGATATTCAATTTGGAACTTAAGAAATTTGCATTTTTCAATATTCAATGAAAATCCACATTCAGTCAAAGCTTTCAATACAAGATCAATTCGCTTTATGCCTTCTTCAACACTTGTTGATGGAATAACTACATCATCAATATAAACCAATGCAATTTTACTTTTTATTTCATTCCTTAAAGCATGATCAATTGCTCGCTGAAAAACTGCAGGAGCATTTGCTAATCCAAAAGGCATTCTTAAGAATTCAAAATGCCCTTCAGGAGTCACAAATGCCGTCTTTTCAATTGAATCTTCAGCTGTAGGAATCTGATAAAATCCCGATGCCATGTCCAAAGACGAAAAATATTTATTCCCAGCTAATTGGTCTAAATGATCATCTATTCTTGGCAATGGATAACGGTCTTTAATTGTTATTTTATTTAATGCGCGAAAATTGACACACATCCGATGTTTACCATTCTTTTTCGAAACCAATATAACAGGGCTAGCAAAAGGCGAGTAACTATCTCTTATAATATTATGTATTTTCAGATCCGAAATTATGTCCGATAGTATTTTTTTTTCTGATACTGCCATTTTATATGGACGATAATTTATCACTGTATCCTTCATCAGGCGAATAGATAGATAGATAGATAGATAGATAATTCTTTATTTTTGTTTAAAATTATTACAATTGCATTTGTTTTCCTAAGAATAAGGACATGGCAATTCTGCCGTCTGCCTGAGTTAACATTTCATTTTAAATTATAATAAAAAGAAAGTAAAAAATAAAAGAAAATTATTAAATACGTTATATAATATAATTAAAATAAATACATTTATAACAATATTTTGTGTGTAAATTACAGAATCATTTTGGGTTGAGTATAATTTATATAATGATATCAATTTTATAATGATTTGAAACACAAAAGGTTTTCCAATTTTAACATGATTTGAAACATAAAAGAATTGAAGAAGCAATATAATGTATATAATGTTATCAATTTTATAATGATTTGAAACACAAAAAAAAGTTTTCCAATTTTAACATGATTTGAAACATAAAAGTTTTCGATTTAAACATGATTTTAAACAAATTTTTAAACTGCAACGACTGAGCAAAATTTATATTTAAGTTAAGAAATTATTACGGTATTTAATCGCATGTTCGCAATACTTATAAAGAATTGGCCAACCTAGTGTTCCGTTTAATACCTCGAATAGTCGAGCTAAAGAAAGGTAACTTTCCTGGAAATATAATCGACGAATTTCTTGAAGCATTGGACAAATTGCAATGAAGTGGTAAACATCTTCAATTTCCCTTCTGTTACACAAATTACATAGCTGAGTTAGATCAGATCGATGTGGCATGTGATTTAAGTTAATCATTTCAATTCTCGCTCTAAAAATGGTACCTATAGCTTCAGACGATAATTCAGTACTGAAGTAAGAAGCTTCTGTTGTCAATTTGTGGCTTAGGTTCCGGTAGATAGTTCGCGATGTTGATGTAGATGCTCTCAATAAATGCTGGGTTTACGTACTTTCGTCTACTTTTGCAATTACATCTGAAAATATTTGCTGCCATTCTTCCAAATTAGATTCTTGCAGAGATAGATTTACTCCATGGGCTAATGCTAGTTGTTTCCATTCTTTGAATGGAGAGGAGGTCGTTTGCAGAAGTCTTACCAATATTTTCCTGTGGAGATTACCTTCACTTCTTCTCATTACTTTAATAATGTAATCTGAGTTGATTTTAAGGCTTTGCGTGTAAATAGGGGTTATCCCAGACTCAACGTTAATGGCATAGTTTGGTGTAGAATTTGGCAGCCTCAACAAACGCTTGAAGAAGTACCTCTGGACCAAAAACCTGGACACCATAAACTAAACATGTGTTAACAGTAGCATTGAAAACACGGTATTTAGACACAAGGTCAATGTTATGGTTCCCAAAAAATGTTGGCCACATAAGGCTTAAAGCAAGCTTAGCCTCAGTACTTTTTTGCTTTGAATGCTTTGCGAAGTTAAGGTTATGAGTTATCAAAACGCCAAGGTACTTAAATTCTTGAACAACCTCAACATGTTCGTTATTAAATTGCCAATTTTCTTCTGGCTGCCTTCTTCTTTGCCGTGCTTCAAAAATCATTATTTTAGTCTTGCTGATATTAACCTGCAAGCCCCAAATCTTACAAAACGTGTTCAACTTGTTGATTTGCAGTTGTAAAGTGAAAGGATTATCGGCCAACAATACTAGATCGTCAGCGTAGAGTAAGACTTTTATTAGCGTATTTGCATATAGTAATCCTCCGGGTAGTATATCACACAAGTCATCTATATACAGTGCAAATAGTATTGGGCTTAATATGCATCCCTGAGGAACACCGGCAGTAGGAGAAAACCAGCTTGAAAAATTTGAACCATCCCAAACGCTTGCAGTTGAAGAAAAGAGAAAGTTGAAATACATCGTCAAAAACTTTCGAGAAACTCCCAATGATGACAGTTTGTAAATCAAAGCTTGTCTATTGACTTTGTCAAAAGCCGCTTTAAAATCCACAAAGCAAGCGTATAGTTTTCTTTTGCTCTCCATAGATTTTTTTGCAATACTATACAAAGCAAAAATATGGTCCATCGTTGAAAATCCTGCCCTAAATCCTGCTTGAAAAATGCTTAACAGATTACCATCCTCAATCCATTTGGTAAGTCTCTCGTAGAAGATTGTAGCCAAAATCTTTCTTAACGAGTTAAGAATAGAAATTCCCCTATAGTTTTCTGATAGTCTTGCGTCACCTTTCTTGAAAAGAGCAAAAATAACTGCTTTGTTAAAACTATATGGAACATATGCATCATCGTATAGCCTTTTGAAATAAAGTAACTAGAAGCTGGTTCTTGAATTGCTCAGTACTGTTTTTGAAAAAATTCCACTGGAATGCCATCTATCCCTGGTGCTTTATTATTTTTCATTTTCTGCAAGGTTGAGTTTAATTCAAACAGAGATATTGGGTCATCCAGAGTTTCCACAGTATTATCTGGCATTGCGTATGAGAACCTATAATGACTCTCGTCCGCCGACAAAAGGGTTTTAAAATGAGCCGCAAGTGTCTCAGCTTCGAGAGTGTTTGACATATTATTGCCACGCATACCCAGTTCCTTCACATTACTCCAGAAGGTTTTAGAGTTCGTGCAGCTTGTTAACTTTTTTGCGATATTATTGAGATATTCAATTTTTTTTGTGCACATAGTATTTTGTATTCCTTGTTAACATTCAAATGCATATTTTTAAAAATCTGAGCGTTAGTAGATCGGAAAAGTTTCAAATACACGAATGAGAGCTTTCGAAGTCCTTTGCAGTCATTATCAAACCATTTATTCTGGGGTGTAAAAGAGCAATTACTGTTATGGTGAGCAAACGGTGCTGAAGCTTTTATGACCCTTGCTATATGTTCATCATAAAATTCGACGGAACTTGATGAGAGAGGAGGGAGCGAGCTGCAGTTACGGTTAAGGAGTGATCTGTAGAGAGGAGCACTGTTATCTGACCACTTAAGTTTGAAAAAATTGTTTGAGTTTTTCTGCGATAGATCGTCAGTTATAAAAACCGCCTTAGCTACTATTGGCAAATGAGATGAAAAATTTGCTAAGTCAACACTGAAATCAGCAAGAGTACTAAACCATTCGCCTGATATTGCACCAATATCTATTACAGAGTGTCCCTGACCGCTAATAAAAGTATACTCTATAGAAGCGTCACTTTCAGAAGCACCATTTAGCACGAAAAGTCCAAAATCCTCAAAAAATTCTGTTAAACTCCTGCCATTACGATTAAATTGATCATCTTTCGAGTTTCTGATGTCTTTGAGAACTACTTGCGATATGAAGTTGTGTACAGAAGGATTTTGATAACCGCCAATTCTTGCATTGAGATCTCCAATAATCATGACGTTTTCCAAGGATGAGTTATATACAAAGTCAACTAAATTGTTGAAGTCATTTTGCCAATTATTGCAGTTTAAGTACACTGGAATAATAGAATATTTTGAATTGCTGTTTGTGATTTGAAAAATAATTCTGTTTTCTATACGACTAAGCTTGACAAAACGGTTATCTATAGTTTTTTTTACCCCACAAAGAATTCCACCACTGGCTCTCCCGTGTAGATTAGCTCTATTAGCAGCGGTGAACATTATATTAAAATTTTTGAAATACTTATAGTAATTCATTTCATTTTTTTCTTCCAAAAAAGTTTCCAATAAAATAATTATATCGAAATTATGAATATACATAGTTCAAAAAGTCAGGTAGTAAAGTTTCACTTTTAAGGCCTGTTATGTTATAAGAACAAATAGTTAAATTTTGAAAATAAATAGTGTTTTGGCAGACGACAGATTTGTCCTAATGTGTTTCCCCCCTAATTTTTTGCGAGTGTTGACCCATAGGTGGCGCTATCAGCGGTTGGGAGAAAGATGTGTGCGGTCCCTTTTCGATCGCACCTAACGTCATTCCCTCGCTGCAGTCACAGAAAAACTCAACGTATCTGTCACCGAACATTTGATTAATAAATGTCAATTCAGCAGAATTTTTGACAATTAGGCCTCGTTAAGATTTGTATACAAACGTGTGGTTGTTTATTTGCAGTTTATCGCCTTTGACTGTAATTTAATATTTCGGTTGATTTCCATTAACTTGCTTCTGAAATCGAGCAGTTTTTGTCTTTTTTGCCGATACAAAATCGATTGTTCTCGGAAAATACTTATGCCGGACCCTTTAAGCTTATGAGCGACGGATATTATTTTGTCCGCAGTTTCTGTCGAGTGAAGTTCGATAATGACAGTTCCGCGTTGTGCGTTGTTGTTGCGAATTTCTCGGGCTCTTTTTATTTGTATGTCTTCACCTTCGTTTAGCTCGAGAAGCCCCTTGCAAGTCTGTGTAGCAAATTGAGTTGCATTGGTTTCTGCGTTTAAAGGAAGGTGTACCACAATTGAACTTTCGTTAACCCCTTCGTGATATGACCTCCAGCTGAGTTTCCAAGAGTTCGCATCTTTCGGACATCAATGCTAATTTGTGGTTAAGTTGTGTCTTTGTTGCTCTGAGTGAAGTTATTTCATTATAAAGTCGAATAACATCTTCTCTCGTAGCTAAGTCCTTTTATTTTTCGGCTAGTATCCCACTGAGAATGTCAGGCGAATATTAAGGCAACCTGTTTTAACTTTTTCATCCGGAAAGCCATCAACCATATAACGAGAATATTTACTTAAAATTTTGTTTAAACTTTCACTTTCATTAACTGATAATTTAGCCATAGTCGATGAATCTATTTTTGAGAGGCAATTCACGATATGTTTTTTTCTTAAAGCTGATCCTTTAGAATCTGCAACTATTTCTAAAGAACTATCCTTGAGTATTTCTCTTCCAATGATTAAGTCAACATCTAAATATTCTTTTCCAATAACATAAAAGGTCACCTCAAATCGAATGTCCTTGAACTCCACATGCAATGTCAACTTTTTTAAAAGATGAATAGAATTTTGACTTATTCCTTGGAAGGATTGACTACATGGTTCCATAATTTTTTTATATTTAAAAGCAATTCTCTCATTTATGAGAGAGCAATCCGAACCAGAATCAAAAAGACAACTATAATGTTCATTATTTATTACAACATCCAAATAATTTGATTGACATACTTTGTTGCACGTATTAACTTTCATTTTATCTAAACGTTGCTTAGCCCAACATGAATTCTCAACATGACCAGATTTCTTACAAAAATTGCAAAGGTTTTCATTTTTATTTGTAACTTCCATTAATTTAGTATTTTTTGTTATAATATTTGGACAATAAGTCCGAATGTGGCCTAGTTTACCGCAAGCATAACAATTTTTTTCAATTTTGATACGTTTACTTGAAGATGCGTAAGAGTCTGCAAATCGTTTGAGTGGCTCATGTGAAAATTGATTTTTAGGTTTTTGAAAACTAGACGTATTTAAAGTTTCAATACGCCTTGGAGAATTACTTATTGAGGATAAATGATCAATAAGGCTCTGGACATTGTTTGGCATAACAAAAGTTAACGAGTTTCTCAAACTTGAATCAGATATACAACCAATAACAATTCGAACTATCATATCTTCAGGAATTTCAAATGGTAATTGATGAAATTGAGCAATTTTTTCCATGATAAAATCGTTGTATGAGATGGATTCAGAACTTTCAAAATTCGCCACCTTCTTCAAAACTGCGACAACATTCATACCACTTGCAAAGGTATGAATCAACGACGAACGTAAATCTACCCATTGATAATGCTGAAACCCATATTTTTCAAACCAGGTTTTAGCTCTTCCCAATAATGCAGATTGAATTCGTGGTATAATATCAAAATCTTCTAAACTGTCTCGTTTAACTCTTAAATCAACATCTTCACACCATTTTTCTACATCTACACAAGAACGATAAGGGTCGAAGACAGGAAAACCACTTATTATTTTTTGTTTATCATTATCTTTGACCAATCGAATAATATCTCCTACTGCTTTTAAATTGATTAAATTTTGCTGATCGTTCTGAGCAGCAACTTCCTCAACACTATTCTCCCGACTTTTATTTATTTCCGTATTCATTTTATTTTATTTCTTATTAAACACAGAACTGAACAGAACTGCACTAGACAAATAAAAATATAAGAGAAAAAAAAAGTTAATTATCTTTCCATCTTGAAAAAAACTTCTCTTCTTTTTTCATTTTAGAACTCCAAATACTTGGACTTTTCTTCCAATTATTTCTTTAGAAATATCTCGAACTTTTTCCTCAGCAACAATTCTTTCTTGAATTTTCTTTAGGACCCCAATAATCAAAATTCTTAATTGATTATACGCCGGCTTAGGATGTATCCCACTTCTGATGAAAGAGCCTAGAAGGACCTTTATAATAAATATGTAATTCAAAAGGGCTGTTGAAAATGTCAAGGTCGTATTTCAATTTCAACGACTTTTTTCCAGAAAAGCTACGATGAGAATGCCCCAATTCTCATCGTTTCACTTTTCACTAGACGAAAAATATTTACTGTTTTTGTTTTGTTTTTCAAACAATCCTTAACGACGACGTTTTCAAAGCTCATAGATCTCCTAATAACAAATTTACAAAGTTTCAATTTGTAAATATCTTTATCTATCATATATGTAATTAATTTTTTCGCCTTTTTTATATTTATAAAAACTGACTGTGTTTCCGGTACGTCTGCCATAAAATGCATCACGGGGATTAAGTGGGGAGCTTTGAATAAGTTAAAACGTGTTTATGAAATTCAATTCTTCTCTATTAAATGACTTAAGATGAGTTTGAAAAACACAAGACCACATTTCAATTACCTCGTAGTTGAAGCTTCTCAATCTTTTAGTTTTAGCAATGGTTCTTTCATATCTCTGATTTAATGTATCAAGTTCATTTTCGTGTAGAGGATCATCGCATTTGTGTTTCAAGCAGAGAGGATGACAGACCATGGTAATAGCACCCATGGAATTCAAAAATCTGTTTGGTTTCTTCACAAAAACCATCAACTTTTACTCCATTGATAATTACTTCTTTGCCTTTATAAGAATGTTTGATGTCTATGTTTCTTTTCTGCTCTTCCCAAATCATCCACTTCATAGCTTCTGGTGACTGGTTGTCAATGCATCTGTATCCTTTTTTGGGTATTAATCCGATAGTGTTTGGCTTGAGAAAGTTGCGTCTATATAAAAGATTGCAAGCTGAGGCAATCGTTACTGATTCTAAAAATGGTTCAACGTTACATTGCGAAAGAAATAATTTTCTAAATTGCAAGCAAGCCCCTGTCAATATTCTTACATCACTCTCGCAGAATTCGACGAGTTCGTGCTTCATATCAAAATAATCATTTTGATGTTCAGAATACCATTTTAAGAAATCAGCGCATTCTTCTGACCTCATAGTATTCGCATTGTAAAATTCAATGGCTGGTAATGCTCCAAGGTACTCTTCATTTTCTTTTGTGTTGAAAAGATACGGAAAGTAACCTTTCTTTTAAACCGGTGGCAAGTCAAACGCTTCTTGGAGTTTCGATAACGCCATGGGAAAGTAGCTTATCGAGTCGATAAATTTTACGTTTCCTATTTGCATCAGTATAATCTTTGTTCCTCTCATAATTAATTCGGAATATAGTTCTGTTTTTTTTAGAACATAGCTCAAAATAAATTGATGATCGTAAGCTTGACCATTGTGGGCTACTACTATAACTTTTTTATGATAAACAAACTTAGGTATAACGACTTCTCCTTTCAGAACATTCAAGGTAAATTTGCAATATTTACAGAAATGCAAATCAGGACATTCCACGCAATGGATGAATTATTTTTGGAAACACACATAAATTTGTTTCATGTTGTGTTATTAAGGGGGGTGCCGTGAAATAACGCCAAGGGAAATAAGGCCAACTTTCTGAAGTTGGCCTTATTTCACTTTCCAAAAGTGCAATAAAACCAACTTTAAGTAGTTGGCCTTTTTTCACTTTAGTTAAGTGAAATAACGCCAAGTTGGGGTTATTGCGCTTTAAAAATAATATGAAGTTGGCTTTATTTCAGTTTGAGAAAGTGAAATAAAGCCAACCGCGTTTCCTTATTATACCCTATTCCATAGAATGGGTATATTGTATTTGGTGTGGAGTTTGTAACATAGAGAAATAATACCGTTAGGTATAGAAAAGTATATATATTCTGACTCAGAATCAAAAGCTTAGTCGATTTAGCCATGTCCGTCCGTCCGTCCGTCCGTCCGTCGTAAGCTTTATGTAAACTTTCTTCCAATCAAATAAAAATATTTCAATTTGGGCGTGGCTTACGCCTATTTTTCATACAAAACCATCAATATTGTTTTTATAAAATAACAATTGTTATATTAAAGCGAAAAATATTAAATTTTGTGGGTCTTACTGGCATATAAACATCTTGTGTAAGAAATCAAAAAAATTGATTTTGGGCGTGGCTGACGCCCACTTTTCATTAGAAACTATAAAAAAATTGTTTTTGTAAATAAACGGTATTTATAATTAATCCGCAAGATAAAATTTTGCGTCTCTTCATAGAAACGAAAAGGTTTGTGTATGAAAAGAAATTTTTGAATTTTGGGCGTGGCTTACGCCTACTTTTCATGAAAGAACGAAAAACGTAGCCTTAAGAATTTAAGGCATTTCCAATGTTTAATTTAAACCTTTTTCCTTCCGTTCGTTATTTGAGAAATATATCTCTACATTTTCTTTTGTAAATTTTTTCAATACGCCCACTTTTAAAGGCGTGATTTTGGTAAAATACCTTTGTTCAGGTAAGATTGTTTAAAAACTACTCGATTCAGCTGTAGTCTTACACATATGTCTAAATACTGAAAAAAGTGCAGTTAGTGCTTCAAATTTTTAAGACACGCCCACTTTTAAGGGGCGTTTCCGTCAAAAGTCGTATAATGCATTAATTTTTTTAACGTTTTTTACCTATCGGTCGCAGTTTTGAAGTAAACAGATGAACACTTGGATTTATCTTCCTTGGTTACGTAGCAGAGTGTGGTCCAATAATTGTTAAAAACACCCATAATCGCTATTTCCATTCCAAATCTAATTTTTAAAAATTTAAGTTTTGTCTTGTTTTGTTCAAATCGATCTGCAAGAATAAAATTTAATGTCACTGAGCTCATAACAATTGCCTTGGCAATAAAACGTTTTAACTTTGGGCGTGGCGCACTCCTTTTTTTATTGCGCCAGCACTAATTGAACATCACACCGCATAAAATTAATGTTATTGAATTTTTTTCTGTCTGCTAAAGAAGAATTTTGTTTCTGAAACATCGGCTGTTTGCGGGAGGCAGACGCATGCACATACAAAAATATGGGGAATAGGGTATCCAACAGTTCGTTGCAAACGTACTGTAGCTCTTGCTTATGTTTTTTATTATTTTTTTGGAAGTTGGTCTTATTGCACTTTAGCAAAGTGCAATAAGGCCAACTTCGTCTTATTACGCAAAATCAGTTGGCCTTATTGCAATTTGTCGATATGAAATAAGGCCAACTATTGAAAGTTGGCTTTATTGCACTTTTGGAAAGCGAAATAAGGCAAACTTTTGAAAAATGGCCTTATTTCACTTGGCGTTATTACACGGCACCATTAAGGGGGTGTCCTACAGAATCCCCAAAAAAATCCCCATCGATTAAAATCCCCAAAAATTATAATCCAACTAGCTAATATCCCCAAAGACATAACGCACATGGACGAAATCCACACCCAAACAAAATTTTTTGCCAAAATCCCCAAGAAATCCCCAAATCCCCAATGTCCACGTACATCTAAATTATGTGCATTTAGTTTTCAGAAAAATCTCATGAAATTATTTTATTGTGAATCTTACGTGTCATTTAAATATTTATTTACTTACTAATTTTAAAAATTTATTTTTATTTTAATAAACATTAAAAGCACTAAAAAGAATTTTATATTTACTATTTGGATTACATTTCCTGCAATATGAATTAAACCAAATATCAAATATGTTCAAGTAGTAAATCATGCGATCAGATCGCGCGCGCGAACATATTTGTTTTGGGGATTTTTGGCTTGTAGATTTCCTCTTTGTTGATTTCGGGGATGGGGATTTTTGGGGATTTCCGTTTGGGGCTTGTGTTTTGGGGCAAACGTTACCAACCCTTATTAAGGCCTTTGTTGTTGTTGCTTCATCTCCCTCATGTATTTCTTTTACTCCAATAACTTTTTCTTGGCGACTTTCAAGGTCATAAAATATGTTCAAGAAGTTTTCCAAATTTGGTTTTCTCTTATCAGGCATGATGAAACACATAATGGTCTTCGGGTACATGTTGCTTACAGTTCTTGCAAAAGAGCTCACCACAAATATGTTGTCGGCTGCCTCCATAGGATTTTGAACAAGCGAGGCATCTTTTTATTTGCTCACAGATTGACAGTTTTCCTGACGAGCTGCTCATTTTGTGGTTGTCATAGCATTCTGTTCCTTTAAAATTTCGCTTACAGTCTTCGCATAGAATTTTTTTCACTGTTTCTTTGCATTTTGGCGAATGCTGGCATTGCGAACAAAGACCAAAACAATCACGATGAGCATTTTTTGTATTATACGGTGAATGACACATCTCGCAGTAATAACTACAACAAAATGCGGCGGTTAAAGAAGTTATGACATCGAAATGATTATTGTAATACAATAAATTTATTTTGTTATCATCAACGCCATTTGAAACTCCTTCGTTAATTGTTTTACGACCCTTCGTTCTGTATTCATACAATGTAATTTTGTATTTTGTTAAATGAGATTGAAATGATTTCAACTCATTTATTCCACATCATTCTGATGGGATATTGATTTTAATATCTTCTAGAAGTTTTAAAGTTTTCTCCGTCTGAATTTTGCCGGTGTCTCTTTTTTTATTTTGTCGAAATGGGCTTCCTTGTCTGTGTATGATTTTCCTACAATCAAAGCTCGAGGCAGGCATAAATTGTCTTTCTTTTTAATTGTAATTATTCCTTTGCGCCTGACACATTCCTCATTGAATGAGTTGTACATTATTGAAGATTTTCTGTTATTTCCTTCCCCAGCTGGCATTTTTACAGAAGTTATTGATAAACAAAAATCATACTTATTTATTCCGCCGGAATTACTTTGAAAGATTTTGTTAATCGTTTCCCAAATGTTGTCAAAACTAAGCTCTGCCAAGCTTTTGAAATTGATCCAGCCACTACCTCGTTCGTGTATAAAGCTTTTTCCGCCAAAAGTAATCCCTACTTTGTCCGTTTCGTCGAGACCCTCTACAGCGAATCGCAGCATATCTTCTATTCCACCTTTAATCCATGAAGTTGGTTCTTCATGACACGGAACAAGTCTGATTTAAAAATCAATTTTCCGACCTTTTAAGGTAAACCTCTTAATTTTGGCGTTGAAATCTCCCATTACTTCAATGCGCTGAAATCAATCGAAAACAAAAAAAAAAGAACGTTTTATTTTTGAATTATAATTTTTTTCATTTATTTAAAAAAAAATTTTTTGCGTACACAACAAATTGTCGTTTTCAAAAAATAGCGACGGGTCAATGGTCGTTACCTCTTCTGATACTATATGAAGCTTCTGCCTCCTCCCATTTTTATGGGGTTTCTGGTGCTGCTGCTGTTGCTGCTTTAGCTGTTGTAGTTGTTGTTGTTGTTGAAGCTGTTGTTGATGTAGCTGATGTTGCTGAAGCTGTTGTTGCAGCTGCTGTTCCTGTTCCTGTTGTTGTTGTTGCTGTTGTTGTTGGTGTTGTTGTTGTTGATCCTGTTGGTTTTGTTGCTGTTCTTGTTGCTGATATTTAAGGTGGAAGTCCACGACAAAGGAATTTTCCCCGAGGGCTCCACCACCTAAGCAGCAATTTTCCAGCTCCTGCACGTCCTCGTCGGCCAATTGATCGTTGCACCTTTTCAGGAGGAAAACCTCTAAGAAAAGAAGGGGGATTTAAAGTTGCAAAAATGATAAAATAAAAATATTTAAATGTAATTCCAGAAGTTGCAATAACCTACTGCAAAGTCTCAGTTGCAAAATGTATAAATACCTGATAATCTTCCAGCTCGACCATAATTTGTTCCCCAATTTGGTCGAAATCCTCTTCGCCTTAGTAATTGGGAATTGTTTCTTCTGAATCAATTCAGCCAAACTCAAGATTGGCTTCCTCGTTGATGTTTTTTTTACGTTGACGGCTGCCTTGATTTTACTTATGAATGACATGTTCTTGTTTTCTTGTTACTAGTGAACAGAATTGTAAACTGAATTAAAAACTAAGAGAACATTCGCTTTTATAGCCTGACCATATCTTGGTTATCTACTCCACGGTGTACATTCACAGGTAAACCTAAAAAGGACCACCAAAACATCCATTCCTTCTACGCACTCGTAACGTTTTTTCTACTTAACTCTAACTCTACTATCGATTCTCACAAATATATAGCCCCAAAAGAAATAATACGGGCAAGTGCGAGTTGGACTCTCGCACGAAGGGTTCCGTAACACTATCTATAAAAACGAGCAAAAAATCACGTTTGTTGTATGGGAGCCCCCGTAGATATTTTGTTTTATTCTAAATAAATAAATAAATCGTTGGCACAACAGCTCCAAGCGGGGCCGGGGCCTGTGACTTACACTATCAACCATACTGTGTGTGCTTTGATATTCTGCAGGTATGGAAGGGACCTACAATTTACCGCCAAATCTGAACGGCTAACAGAGAAGCACTTTCCATGACATTAATACTCTTGGAGGATTTGTCACTGCCTCGCAAGAGGCAGTACCCCGTAAAACAACTTTTAGGTGGAGTCGTCAGGGATCGAACCCAGAACCTTCGGCGTGACAGTCCGACACACTAACCACAACGCCACGGGGTAGGGTACCATTCAGTTGTTTAGTATTTCCTGCTATAGCGGCAACAGTAAGACATCATCTCAAAATTTCAACTCTCTAACTATCACGTTGTGATGTTGTCTTCCATATGTGATGGTCAGACGTTGGCGGTAAGGGTATTCATAAAGATCCGAGTTTCGGAAAGGAATTTTTATTGCACTGTTTTTATTTATAGATTTGTATCAATTTAATTTCATAGAGTTTGATAAAGTCAGGTTTTGTTCATCCATTTCGGCTCTAGATGCAAAGGAAATAATACACATGGTGAAACTCACAAGTCACAATCCCTATCAACAACAACAAACAATCAAACAAACCACCGCACCATACTCATTTCACCTTCTTTTTCAAAATACACATCTAAGAAATGACCGTTTGGTTGTTTAAAAAAAATCCAACAGATTTGAATTTACTCATTTGTATCGTTCTTTTATTCTTTCCAGTTCAACGCACGTAATGCACATAACGATTCTCATCAGACACAAACCCTATACAAAAAAAAACAACCACCAATTCATCTACAATCTAAAATTCCGTTACATGTTCAAATTTTCAAATCAATTCACACGTTCAACTGACACTCTATCTCATTCTCGACTATTGCTGTCTCCGTCTCGCTCCGAATTCCCATCCACAACTGCACCAATTCCTACTATTATGGACTAGTCATTTATTTGAAATCCGCTAAGTCACATCTAAAGTTACTCAACTCTCCATACCACTCAGCAGTAAGGATATCTCTAAAAGCATTCAGGACAATTCCAAAACATGCTTCCCGAAGGGGGGTTCTTAACTATTGAAGACCGAATAGACTTTAACATCCAGACTCATCCCTAAAATCTGCGGATCTTATTGCTCTCCAATTCTAGCAGATTCATCGAAAATTCTAAAACGCAGAAATGTGAAAAAACAAATCTCTACTTTATACAAAGCTTTAAATTTTGCGAAAAATATCGGTATCACATCTACACTAAAGAGCCTGACCATCGAAAGATACCCTCCTTGGTTATTGCCAAAAGAAGTCATCAACACCACCTTATCCAAACACAATAAAGATTCGACCCCTAAAGAAACCTACATTCAACACTTCCATAAGCTTATGAACACTTTTCCGCCCAACACATGGAATAGCTTATACACCGATGGCTCAAAACATGACACTGGAACAGGGATGGCCATTTTCAACAAAAACGGTGAACTCGAAGCTGCAAAGGGACTCCCAAGCTACTTTCCCATCTTTTGAATAGAAGCCTCAGCTCTTTAAATTTTGCGAAAAATATCGGTATCACATCTACAGTAAAGAGCCTGACCATCGAAAGATACCCTCCTTGGTTATTGCCAAAAGAAGTCATCAACACCACCTTATCCAAACACAATAAAGATGCAAAGGGACTCCCAAGCTACTTTTCCATCCAATAGAAGCCTTAGCTCTTCTTAAAGCAACACTAATTGCAGCCCAAAGGAACCGAAAAACCGTTATTTGCACTGACAGCCTCTCAGTTCTTTCAGCTATTTAAAATGTCAAACATCCTTCACCCGTCATCAACCAAATTCGAGATAACATAATATCTCTTGGACCGAAAATAAAAATATTATGGGTTCCAGCACACACTGGTATAAGGGGCAACGAATCTTAATGCTAAATTAATTGCAACGGACTCGAACGCTGAGATAAGCTTACATTGACCCTGGAAAAATGACTTAATGAAATTAATAAAAAAACACTGGGATCATAGAAAAACTCAAAAATGGAACGAATACATTCATCACTACACCACCATTAACCCAAGAGCGATGCCAGTATCTTTTCCTGCGAATACCACAACTATAATGAATAGATGCTTCCTTCGACTCCGCCTTGGGCACACGATTAACCCACGGCTACTTACTCAATAAAGAACCCCCTCTAACCTGTCATCTCTGCCCATCAAACGAAACTCCCATAACAAAACACCTAACTACCGAATGCAATAGAATAAAAAACCTTTGAATAAGACTATTTAATGAAAATCTTCTAAATATCCTTGCAGTACCTTCTGAACCGAACATAAATAAAATGCACTACTGGGTCGCACGTACTTGCTCTGTGGGTGCAATAGTACGATGAAAACAAACTTTTCGATCAATAAGAACAACTCATTTTTGAAAAATTTGGTAAAATCTAAAAAAAGGTTGACTGAAACTGGTTAAGAAACCTTTAATATTTAAAATTAAGATATCATCTTTTGGGTGTTATAAATAATACAAATTTCCACTTATGGCCAAATTAATAATACTGTTAAAACCAATTTCCGCTATTATCATGTGTAGCTAAAAATTAAAAATGCAGTTTTATTTGAAGTATTCTATATAATATGTTACATACAAACTTTCATAAAAAACGGGTGAGCCTTTTTTGAATAAATTAGAAAAAACCAAAAACTTGGCTAAAATCTAGTTGCTCTTTGTATAGGAGCCACCATTTAAAAAAGAGAAACGGAAAGAAATCAATGCCATCTGAAAGAAAGCTGTAAGAAACTATACCAAACAAAGTTTGACTGAATTCGATGCAACCTTTGACAACTTGTGGCCATTTGAAAAAATCCCTTAAGAGCAGATCTTCGTTATTTGCATTTTTAGCCAAAAACTAAAAACGCAGCTCTCTTAAAAACACTAAAAGAATATAACACACAAAGTTTAATCGAAATCGTTAGAGCCCTTTTTGAGCAAATTAGAAAAAACCAAAAAAAGTTGGCTAAAACCCAACGGTTCGTTGTATGGAAGCCACCGTTTAGAAAGGCTTCAGTGCAAAATTTACTAAACTATTCTATAGAAGACTATACAAAATTATGCCAAACGAAATTTGAGTCGATTTATTCAAGCCGTTGTGAACTTATGGCTATTTGAAAAAAGCCGTTAAAACCTGATTTTCGTTACGACCAATTGAGCCAAAAACAAAAAATCCAGTTTTGTTAGAAATGCTTAAAGTTAGCTAAATTTTGAGTTTAATCAAAATCATTAGAGCCGTTTTCGAGAAAATCCAAATTGAAAAAAACGTTACTTGAAAAGTACCAGTTTGAGCCAGGTTAAAACGAAATAAAAAAATCCTCAATAACCGTTTTTCTTCGAACTACTATATATCAAGTTTGAAGAAAATACGTCAAGCGTTAAATGCTGTGGCATGACGTGAAAAAGCGCACAGACGCACATCCGCACAGACAGACCGACCAGAGATGAAAATGAGTATGTTCGAATAAGTTCGAACACTGCGATTTTTTCTATTTGATCGCTCATACCCGATCGTTTTGCTTCCATGCTCATAAGTCATTTTGGTCATGAATAAAAAGAATCACGAATAAAGACAAACGAACTGATCGAACTCATGAGTATCTTCTGACTTTCATACCCACGAACAAAATTATTCGCAAACAGTTTGTTGTAACCAGTTTCGGGTACTCGAAAAAAGACCTACTGATCGTTTTGATCGTTCTGATCGTGAACAAAGCGAGTACTCACAAGCAATGCGTGAACAAATGAAACTGCTGGCGCTACCTGATTTATTATCAATATCCGTTGTATTTTAAGGGTAATGTTTTGTATTCGCAGAAAATAGAGCAGAAGAAAAAGGGTTTCTTATTTTGGAAAGATTTATGAATAGGTAGGTGTCTAGGTAGGCAAATGATGTAATTATAAAACAAAAGATGGTCAACATTCGCGGTTGGTGTATGTATTTAAGTGAAGTCAATTTGTTCTTTTATTGAAGGCAAATTCATCGAAACAGGTACTCTTTTCTTTGTTAGTAATTTGAGTAGGTCAGTTGTTTTAATTACTTATTTAATTTACTCTTTTTTTTCAAGTTAATAAAAATAAAAATCATTGTGACTAATAACATTATTTACTGCACTTTTTCCTAATTATAATGCCTTATTTGCGGGAGCGGTTCGGAAGCCCGTTTTTTAAAATCCTGTTTTTTACAATCCCGCAAAAAAAAAATTAAAATCCCGATTCTAAAGTACCGCTTTTTTAAAATCCCGCTTTTAATAATCCTGTTTAAACAGAATCCCGTTTCTCGTGAGCCCGCTTTTTAAAATCCCGTTTAATCCCGCTTAGCCCGTTTCGTATTTTTATAAATACAAACTTATTGAAAATTTAGCTAAAGAAAACATAGTTGTTAAAACAGAAATTGAAAAAAATTAAAAATGGAGCTGAAAAGCTTTTCAAAAAAATTAATGTTTTGAAATCTAGAGCAATTTCTAAAATAATTAAAGATAGAAAATCAATGACTAGAACAGATTTTTTGCGCCGTATAGCTCACAACATAAAACTTTAATCTTAATATTTCGAAAAAATATCTAAACTCTTGAAACATCATTTTTGTTATGTTCTATGTTCTTTATTTTTTTATTTGTTAAGTTACAAAATCAATAAAAAAACTTCTCCAAATATTTGTTTTTTGTTTTCTTTTTGTCTCCTTTCATACGACATAACGCCCATGAACAGTATGTCACCTCATCATCATCAGCATTGGGCTGTTAAATAAATTCAATCCCGCTTTTGGAATCAACACAAGGTGTTTTATTTTAAAAATCGCCGCGATTTAGCTTATAAAAACGGGAATTTAATAAACGGGATGGTAAAAAACAGGATTTTAAAAGCGGGATTTTATAAAAACGGGATTTTTAAAAACAGTATTTTAAAAAACGGGATTTTAAAGACAGGATTTTAAAAAACAGGATTTTGAAAAACGGGCTCCCGAACCCAACCCCTTATTTGCATACGCAAACTAAGTATATTGAATCATGAAGCAAAATCAACCAACACCGATCTGCCCCTAATGGTAAAAGTATCTTAAATACAAACATAAGCGAGAGATACAGTACGTTTGCAACGAACTGTTGGATACCCTATTCCCCATATTTTTGTATGTGTATGCGTCTGCCTCCCGCAAACAGCCGATGTTTCAGAAACAAAGTTCATCTTAAGCAGACAGAAAAAAATTCAATAACATTAATTTTGTGCGGTGTTATGTTTAATTAGTGCTGGCGCAATAAAAAAAGGCGTGCGCCACGCCCAAAGTTAAAACGTTTTATTGCCAAGGCAATTAGTAAGAGCGAAGTGACATTCAATTTTATTCTTGCAAATCGATTTGAACAAAACAAGACAAAACTTAAATTTTTGAAAATTAGATTTGGAATTGAAATAGCGGATATGGGTGTTTTTAACAAATCTTGGACCACACTCTTACGTAACCAAGGAATATAAATCCAAGAGTTCATCCTTTAACTTCAAAACAGCGACCTATAGTTTAAAAAACGTTAAAAAATTAATGCATTATACAACTTTTGACGGAAACGCCACTTAAAAGTGGGTGTGTCTTAAAAATTTGAAGCACTAACTGAGCTTTGATCAGTATTTAGGCATATCTGTAAAACTACAACTGAATCGAGTAGTTTTCAAACGATCTTACCTGAACAAAGGTATTTTATCAAAATCACGCTATCAAAAGTGGGCGTATTGAAAAAATTTACACAAGAAAATGTAGAGATATATTTCTCAAATAACGAACGGAAGGAAAAAGGTTTAAATTGAATATTGGAAGTACCTTAAATATTTGAGACCACGTTTTTCGTTCTTTCATGAAAAGTGGGCGTAAGCCACACCCAAAATTCAAAAATTTCTTTTCATACACAAACTTTTAAGTTTCTTCTAAGAGACGCAAGATGTTTGCGGATTCATTATAAATACCGTTTATTTGCAAAAACAATTTTTTTAAGTTTTTAGTGAAAAGTGGGCGTCAGCCACGCCCAAATTAAATTGTTTTGATTTCATACACAAGATGTTTATGTGCAAGTAATATCCACAAAATTTAATGTTTTTTGCATTAATATAACAATTGGTTATTTACAAAAACAATATTGATGGTTTTGTATGAAAAATGGGCGTCAGCCACGCCCAAACTGAAATTTTTTTATTTAGTTGGAAGAAAATTTACATGAACCATGCTCGTGCAAAATTTAAGCTTTATGCTTTTATCATAACTGTACAAAAAACATAATTTAATTTTACCAAATTGAGGTTGTTGAACAAAAACGGCGATTGTGGGCGTGTTTGTGAGCGGATTTTACCGGTTCAAGAACTTAGCCTTACCCCTGAACCAAAAATTATATATACCAAATTTCAGCTTTCTAGCTCAAAAATTGCGACCTCTAGAGAGTATAAATACGGACGGACGGTGGGACGGACATGGCTAAATCGACTAGGCTCTTGATTCTGAGTCAGAATATATATACTTTACTTTTCTATACCTAACGGTATTATTTCTCTATGTTACAAACTCCACACCAAATACAATATACCCATTCTATGGAATAGGGTATAAACATAAAAAAAAGAAAGAACAACGCGCAACAAGAGACATACAAGCGGGAATAAAAACAAAACTGTCGCGTCTAAAAAAAATTTTTTTTTTTTTTTTTGTATGGAGTCTGGAGCAGCTGCAGCAAAGGAAGTTTACAAGATAAATTCGTACGTGAGTACAAAACAATTTATTTTCATTACTATCGTTTTATAACAAATAACATAAGCAAGAGCTACAGTACGCTTGCAACGGACTGTTGGGTACCCTATTCCCCATATTTTTGTATGTGCATGCGTCTGCCTTCCGCAAACAGCCGATGTTTCAGAAACAAAATTCTTCTTTAGCAGACAGAAAAAAATTCAATAACATTAATTTTATGCGGTGTGATGTTCAATTAGTGCTGGCGTAATAAAAAAAAGGAGTGCGCCACGCCCAAAGTTAAAACGTTTTATTGCCAAGGCAATTGTTATGAGCTCAGTGACATTCAATTTTATTCTTGCAGATCGATTTGAACAAAACAAGACAAAACTTAAATTTTTAAATATTAGATTTGGAATGGAAATAGCGATTCTGTGTGTTTTTTTTAACAATTCTTGGACCACACTCTGCTACGTAACCATGGAATATAAATCCAAGTGTTCATCTGTTTACTTCAAAACTGCGACCGATAGTTAAAAAACGTTAAAAAAATTAATGCATTATACGACTTTTGAGGAAAACGCCCCTTAAAAGTGGGCGTGTCTAAAAATTTTAAGCACTAACTGCGCTTTGATCAGTATTTAGGCATATGTGTAAGACTACAGCTGAATCGAATAGTTTTTAAACAATCTTACCTGAACAAAGGTATTTTACCAAAATCACGCTTTTAAAAGTGGGCGTATTGAAAAAATTTACAAAAGAAAATGTAGAGATATATTTTTCAAATAACGAACGGAAGGAAAAAGGTTTAAATTAAACATTGGAAATGCCTTAAATTCTTAAGGCTGCGTTTTTCGTTCTTTCATGAAAAGTAGGCGTAAGCCACGCCCAAAATTCAAAAATTTCTTTTCATACACAAACCTTTTAGTTTCTATTAAGAGACGCAAAATTTTGGCTTGCGGACTCATTATAAATACCGTTTATTTACAAAAACAATTTTTGTATAGTTTCTAATGAAAAGTGGGCGTCAGCCACGCCCAAAATCAATTTTTATGATTTCATACACAAGATGTTTATGTGCCAGTAAGACCCACAAAATTTAATCTCTTTCGCTTTAATATAACAATTGTTATTTTATAAAAACAATATTGATGTTTTTGTATGAAAAATAGGCGTAAGCCACGCCCAAACTGAAATATTTTTGTTTGATTGGAAGAAAGTTTACCTAAAGCTTACGTGTGCAAAATTTTAGCGTTATGCTTTTATCGTAACTGTGCAAAAACATAATTTAATTTTATTAAATTGAGGTTGTTCAACAAAAATGTCGGTTGTGGGCGTGTTTGTGGGCGGATTTTACCGGTTCAAGAACTTAGCCTTACTCTTGAACCAAAGATTATATATACCAAATTTCAGCTTTCTAGCTCAAAAATTGCGACCTCTAGAGAGTATACATACGGACGGACGGACGGACGGACGGACATGGCTAAATCGACTAAGCTTTTGATTCTGAGTCAGAATATATATACTTTTCTATACCTAACGGTATTATTTCTCTATGTTACAAACTCCACACCAAATACAATATACCCATTCTATGGAATAGGGTATAAAAACCAACCCCAATAACACAAGAAACAGAATCCTTAAAATACCAACCCCGAATACACATTTTACACAGCGAGTAGTCGAACGATCGCGATCGATCGCACTGATCGTGAACATTTTGATCATGAGCACATTGATCGTGAACATTTTGATCATGAGCACTTTATTCGTTTTGTTCAAACTCGTTCATACTCGGTTGGAAGGTATACTCGATCTTATTCGTTTGAAATGTGTTGTTATTCACGGGTGATCATACTCATGAACAAAAATATTTGTAAGCATAGTTTGATAGGTTGACTCTGTTTATGAAATAATAAAACTAAGATGAATATATTAATAATTTATCTTTATTTTATTTGTTTAAATTACTTAAAAAAATATCACAACATTAATTTCTTAAAAAGAGCGACGCGCGTTTCGGACTTTGTCCATCATCGGGCTCGTAGAAATTCGAGCCCGATGATGGACAAAGTCCGAAACGCGCGTCGCTCTTTTTAAGAAATTAATGTTGTGATATTTTTTTTAAGTAATTTAAACAAATAAAATAAAGATAAATTATTAATATATTCATCTTAGTTTTATTATTTCATAATCCAAACACAACATGGAGACTAAAACACTTCAATATGACTCTGTTTGTTCAAACTCACTTTTTTCGAGCAAGTATTCGTTGATCGTGAACAGTACTCGACTCGTTTTAATCTCTGAGACCGACCGACGAACGGTATGGCGAAAACCACTTTTTTGGGCTTCTCTATCATTTTTTTTTTCTGCGAGAAACCAATACTTGCCCTATAGAGCAAGTTAAAATGTATAAAGTTTTGCAAATTCTGGAACAATATAGTAAAATTTGATAAAAATAAATTATTTCGTCAATGGGCCGGTCGGGGGTGTTCAAACCAAGTGTCGTGACACTCTTGCTTTAAACACCACCGACCGCCCAGGCTTTATTTTATTTCAAAATATTTAACTAAATGTGTAATTTATTTCCTTTTGCAGCAGAAAGCCTTGTATGCTAGCGCTGTAGTTTTTAAGATATTACTCTGTACATTCATGTAAGATTAATGAAATAATAATATTAATATTAATTGGGACAGAAATTCGCTCATTTCGAAATTAAAAGAAAAAGTGTTTTTGTTTAAGTTTCTTATTTTTGTTTGACACCAGGCTATCTTCCTTCCTTTCCTCTCTTGCTTCCTATTCATTTTTACTTGCGATTATAGGTACTATAAGGCAAGTTATGGATTCGTGCAAAAAAAAAATTTCGAGATAACAATCACACATGACATTACGATGATGGAGAAGTCGAAAAAAGTGGGTCTGGGAATTCCGTCCGTCTGTCTGTCTGTCTGTCTGTCTGTCTATCTGTCTGTCTGTCTGTCTGTCTGTCTGTCTGTCTGTTCGCGCTTCTAGAGCCTGAACGGATGGGCCGATTTGCTTCAAATTTGGTATCTAGGATTTATTTGGCCGTCCCTCGGAACGTATTTTTTATTTTTGCTCTAGGCCCAAAAATAACGGCACCTGCCATACAATCGTGAAGAAAAAAATTGATTTTCTCAAAAACGGCTCTAACGATTTTGATAAAACTTTCAGGATGCTATTTTTGTAAGGCAATATATCTTGTGGTTAAAAAATATTTATCAAAATTTGTCTTATAACGGTACCTCTCATAGAACCAGTATTTTCATATCAAATTTTCTCGTAAACTATACATTCGATTTCAATAAAATTTTGGTCACAGGAAGTCATTTATAATTTTATTAATATGGCATTTCAAATTTTTCAAAAACTTTTTTTTTTGATTTTTTATAATTTTTTCAAAAAAATTTTTGGTTTTCAAAATATGTTGGAAACGGGTATATTGATTTTTTTTTAAATTATTTTTTCAAATGTAAACTACCGGTTGCCATATATTTGCATACCCAAATAAATTTCAAAATATTTTTTGGAAAAGTTTTTCAAAAATAACCTTTTTTAAAAAAAACTGGTCGAACGATTTTCAATATTTTTTTTTCCTAGATTCACGTATAGCTTTGAAATTTTATTGTATACTTTGTTTTTCCGAGAAAACTCTTAAACTAATTTAAAAAATAAAAGAATTTTCGAAATTATTTAAATTTTTTTTTAAATCCATATATGCAGTCACTAAGCAATTGCTTATCATAAGAGCAAGTTCGTGCGACCCAGTCGTGCATTTTATTTCTTCTTATTTCGTTTTGTTTACTAGTGCTGTTGCTTGGATTTTGTATCCAAATTGGCATTTTGCTGATCCAATGGTATTGAAATTAGGAAAGTCTGATTTTGACTAACTTAATGCAATGAAATTAACGGTCAAATTAGGTGGAAATGAGATAACTAGCAAATATGATTTAGTATGGGAAATGAGTTATTTTGCATCGAATATGGATAAATGCTACGAAATTATCACCTTTTCCTAACGAAAATGTAGTATTCAACTTAATTGCTTTAAAAACTCTTCGTTTTCCTTTTTCATTCGATACATCAAAAACATCGATGTTTTTATTCGATGCATCGATATACATCAATGTAACGTTTCGATGTATTACATTGAATAAAACCACGTGCTCGGGAATGAGTGAGAATATAAATGATACACGGTCAGCTGATGTGAGCTGTCATCGGCGCCGCCATATTGCAACATGCAACAGATGAACCAAAAAATCTTAGGCGATAGAAAAAAAAGTTTCACTTTAAAAAGATAACAGACGTTCGTTTGGCCTTTCAGTATAGTTATCTAGGTCATCTCTTCACAAAAATAAAAAAACAAACCTGACAAGGACAAAAATACTAATGTGATATACAAAATAAATTGTTATAGTGAACCCATTGAACTGTGCATCTAAATTGGCTACAAAAAACAATGTCTGCAACAATGCATTATCTCAGATCTTATAACATTCAATATTTTACAAAACTGAAAACAATGTACCTACATATTAAAACAATATATGTACTTAAGAAACATTACATAAAATTAACAACAACAACAACATGAATAGTAAACAAGACACCCGAAACATTTCTGTTGTCTATTGCTCTGTCGTTTCGTCATAAATGCCGATTTAATATTATACCTATTGACCTAACTTCTAAGTTCTTTTTAGAGTAACTCAAATCTTCTGAACGATTTACTTATGAAGTTTATTGATTAAAAAGCTTGTCCATCTTACTTTGACGCTGAGGCTAGGTGATACGGGTAGAGTTCCCAAATCTCCGAAAAGTTTTAAAAGACTATTTTTTTTTTTTATTTTAATTTCCATTATAGCCTTCTTAACGGCTTCTATCATTTTCACCTTTGATATCATTCGAATAATTTTTTTCTCAACTGCTTTCCTGACTGACGTTTCTGCAAGTACAGTTCTTGCTTCCAACACAAGATTTCGTTTTCTTCCACAACGTGAAGAGAAATGAATTCAATAAGTTCTATGACGTATACGGTGTACCTGGTTATGGATAAATTTTTATACCCTATTCCATAGAATGGGTATATTGTATTTGGTATGGAGTTTGTAACATAAAGAAATAATACCGTTAGTTATGGAAAAGTATATATGTAAGTTATCGTGTGCGATGCACTCGAAAATAAAAAAACACAATTTTGTTATGCTGTTGACTAAAAAAGAGTGAAGTTTATTTAATTTGTACCTCTATTTATAATTACAAAGATTGTTTCTTTAGCAAAAATGCGAAATGCTTCAATCATTATTCTATCTTGTATTACATGAAATTGTTTAATTGACAAAAAATAAGTTTACAATTTGAACTTGCTTAATCAATATAATTTTGTTGGCAAAGAATTCTAAAGAATATTATTTTTACAAAGAATTGCTAAATTGACAAAATAAAAATAAGTTTACAATTTGAATTGCTTAATCAATATAATTTTGTTGGCAAAGAAATCTAGAGAATATTATTTTTACAAAGAATTGCTAAATTGACAAAATAAACATAAGCGAGAGATACAGTACGTTTGCAACGAACTGTTGGATACCCTATTCCCCATATTTTTGTATGTGTATGCGTCTGCCTCCCGCAAACAGCCGATGTTTCAGAAACAAAGTTCATCTTAAGCAGACAGAAAAGAATTCAATAACATTAATTTTGTGCGGTGTTATGTTTAATTAGTGCTGGCGCAATAAAAAAAGGCGTGCGCCACGCCCAAAGTTAAAACGTTTTATTGCCAAGGCAATTAGTATGAGCGAAGTGACATTCAATTTTATTCTTGCAAATCGATTTGAACAAAACAAGACAAAACTTAAATTTTTGAAAATTAGATTTGGAATTGAAATAGCGGATATGGGTGTTTTTAACAATTCTTGGACCACACTCTTACGTAACCAAGGAATATAAATCCAAGAGTTCATCCTTTAACTTCAAAACGGCGACCTATAGTTTAAAAAACGTTAAAAAATTAATGCATTATACAACTTTTGACGGAAACGCCACTTAAAAGTGGGTGTGTCTTAAAAATTTGAAGCACTAACTGAGCTTTGATCAGTATTTAGGCATATCTGTAAAACTACAACTGAATCGAGTAGTTTTCAAACGATCTTACCTGAACAAAGGTATTTTATCAAAATCACGCTATCAAAAGTGGGCGTATTGAAAAAATTTACACAAGAAAATGTAGAGATATATTTCTCAAATAACGAACGGAAGGAAAAAGGTTTAAATTGAATATTGGAAGTACCTTAAATATTTGAGACCACGTTTTTCGTTCTTTCATGAAAAGTGGGCGTAAGCCACACCCAAAATTCAAAAATTTCTTTTCATACACAAACTTTTAAGTTTCTACTAAGAGACGCAAGATGTTTGCGGATTCATTATAAATACCGTTTATTTGCAAAAACAATTTTTTTAAGTTTTTAGTGAAAAGTGGGCGTCAGCCACGCCCAAATTAAATTGTTTTGATTTCATACACAAGATGTTTATGTGCAAGTAATATCCACAAAATTTAATGTTTTTTGCATTAATATAACAATTGGTTATTTACAAAAACAATATTGATGGTTTTGTATGAAAAATGGGCGTCAGCCACGCCCAAACTGAAATTTTTTTATTTAATTAGAAGAAGGTTTACCTGAAGCTTGCGCGTGCAAAATTTTAGCGTTATGCTTTTATCGTAACTGTTTAATTTTAATTTAATTTTACCAAATTGAGGTTGTTCAACAAAAATGGCGATTGTGAGCGTGTTTGCGGGCGGATTTTACTGGTTCAAGAACTTATCTTTACTCTTTAACCAAAGATTATATATACCAAATTTCAGCTTTCTAGCTCAAAAATTGTATGGAGTCTGGAGCAGCTGCAGCAAAGGAAGTTTACAAGATAAATTCGTACGTGAGTACAAAACAATTTATTTTCATTACTATCGTTTTATAACAAATAACATAAGCAAGAGCTACAGTACGCTTGCAACGAACTGTTGGGTACCCTATTCCCCATATTTTTGTATGTGCATGCGTCTGCCTTCCGCAAACAGCCGATGTTTCAGAAACAAAATTCTTCTTTAGCAGACAGAAAAAAATTCAATAACATTAATTTTATGCGGTGTGATGTTCGATTAGTGCTGGCGTAATAAAAAAAAGGAGTGCGCCACGCCCAAAGTTAAAACGTTTTATTGCCAAGGCAATTGTTATGAGCTCAGTGACATTCAATTTTATTCTTGCAGATCGATTTGAACAAAACAAGACAAAACTTAAATTTTTAAATATTAGATTTGGAATGGAAATAGCGATTATGTGTGTTTTTTTAACAATTCTTGGACCACACTCTGCTACGTAACCATGGAATATAAATCCAAGTGTTCATCTGTTTACTTCAAAACTGCGACCGATAGTTAAAAAACGTTAAAAAAATTAATGCATTATACGACTTTTGACGAAAACGCCCCTTAAAAGTGGGCGTGTCTAAAAATTTTAAGCACTAACTGCGCTTTGATCAGTATTTAGGCATATGTGTAAGACTACAGCTGAATCGAATAGTTTTTAAACAATCTTACCTGAACAAAGGTATTTTACCAAAATCACGCCTTTAAAAGTGGGCGTATTGAAAAAATTTACAAAAGAAAATGTAGAGATATATTTTTCAAATAACGAACGGAAGGAAAAAGGTTTAAATTAAACATTGGAAATGCCTTAAATTCTTAAGGCTGCGTTTTTCGTTCTTTCATGAAAAGTAGGCGTAAGCCACGCCCAAAATTCAAAAATTTCTTTTCATACACAAACCTTTTAGTTTCTATTAAGAGACGCAAAATTTTGGCGTGCGGACTCATTATAGATACCGTTTATTTACAAAAACAATTTTTGTATAGTTTCTAATGAAAAGTGGGCGTCAGCCACGCCCAAAATCAATTTTTATGATTTCATACACAAGATGTTTATGTGCCAGTAAGACCCACAAAATTTAATCTCTTTCGCTTTAATATAACAATTGTTATTTTATAAAAACAATATTGATGTTTTTGTATGAAAAATAGGCGTAAGCCACGCCCAAACTGAAATATTTTTGTTTGATTGGAAGAAAGTTTACCTAAAGCTTACGTGTGCAAAATTTTAGCGTTATGCTTTTATCGTAACTGTGCAAAAACATAATTTAATTTTATTAAATTGAGGTTGTTCAACAAAAATGTCGGTTGTGGGCGTGTTTGTGGGCGGATTTTACCGGTTCAAGAACTTAGCCTTACTCTTGAACCAAAGATTATATATACCAAATTTCAGCTTTCTAGCTCAAAAATTGCGACCTCTAGAGAGTATACATACGGACGGACGGACGGACGGACGGACATGGCTAAATCGACTAAGCTTTTGATTCTGAGTCAGAATATATATACTTTTCTATACCTAACGGTATTATTTCTCTATGTTACAAACTCCACACCAAATACAATATACCCATTCTATGGAATAGGGTATAAAAACCAACCCCAATAACACAAGAAACAGAATCCTTAAAATACCAACCCCGAATACACATTTTACACAGCGAGTAGTCGAACGATCGCGATCGATCGCACTGATCGTGAACATTTTGATCATGAGCACATTGATCGTGAACATTTTGATCATGAGCACTTTATTCGTTTTGTTCAAACTCGTTCATACTCGGTTGGAAGGTATACTCGATCTTATTCGTTTGAAATGTGTTGTTATTCACGGGTGATCATACTCATGAACAAAAATATTTGTAAGCATAGTTTGATAGGTTGACTCTGTTTATGAAATAATAAAACTAAGATGAATATATTAATAATTTATCTTTATTTTATTTGTTTAAATTACTTAAAAAAATATCACAACATTAATTTCTTAAAAAGAGCGACGCGCGTTTCGGACTTTGTCCATCATCGGGCTCGTAGAAATTCGAGCCCGATGATGGACAAAGTCCGAAACGCGCGTCGCTCTTTTTAAGAAATTAATGTTGTGATATTTTTTTTAAGTAATTTAAACAAATAAAATAAAGATAAATTATTAATATATTCATCTTAGTTTTATTATTTCATAATCCAAACACAACATGGAGACTAAAACACTTCAATATGACTCTGTTTGTTCAAACTCACTTTTTTCGAGCAAGTATTCGTTGATCGTGAACAGTACTCGACTCGTTTTAATCTCTGAGACCGACCGACGAACGGTATGGCGAAAACCACTTTTTTGGGCTTCTCTATCATTTTTTTTTTCTGCGAGAAACCAATACTTGCCCTATAGAGCAAGTTAAAATGTATAAAGTTTTGCAAATTCTGGAACAATATAGTAAAATTTGATAAAAATAAATTATTTCGTCAATGGGCCGGTCGGGGGTGTTCAAACCAAGTGTCGTGACACTCTTGCTTTAAACACCACCGACCGCCCAGGCTTTATTTTATTTCAAAATATTTAACTAAATGTGTAATTTATTTCCTTTTGCAGCAGAAAGCCTTGTATGCTAGCGCTGTAGTTTTTAAGATATTACTCTGTACATTCATGTAAGATTAATGAAATAATAATATTAATATTAATTGGGACAGAAATTCGCTCATTTCGAAATTAAAAGAAAAAGTGTTTTTGTTTAAGTTTCTTATTTTTGTTTGACACCAGGCTATCTTCCTTCCTTTCCTCTCTTGCTTCCTATTCATTTTTACTTGCGATTATAGGTACTATAAGGCAAGTTATGGATTCGTGCAGAAAAAAAATTTCGAGATAACAATCACACATGACATTACGATGATGGAGAAGTCGAAAAAAGTGGGTCTGGGAATTCCGTCCGTCTGTCTGTCTGTCTGTCTGTCTGTCTGTCTGTCTGTCTGTCTGTCTGTCTGTCTGTCTGTCTGTCTGTCTGTCTGTCTGTTCGCGCTTCTAGAGCCTGAACGGATGGGCCGATTTGCTTCAAATTTGGTATCTAGGATTTATTTGGCCGTCCCTCGGAACGTATTTTTTATTTTTGCTCTAGGCCCAAAAATAACGGCACCTGCCATACAATCGTGAAGAAAAAAATTGATTTTCTCAAAAACGGCTCTAACGATTTTGATAAAACTTTCAGGATGCTATTTTTGTAAGACAATATATCTTGTGGTTAAAAAATATTTTTCAAAATTTGTCTTATAACGGTACCTCTCATAGAACCAGTATTTTCATATCAAATTTTCTCGTAAACTATACATTCGATTTCAATAAAATTTTGGTCACAGGAAGTCATTTATAATTTTATTAATATGGCATTTCAAATTTTTCAAAAACTTTTTTTTTTGATTTTTTATAATTTTTTCAAAAAAATTTTTGGTTTTCGAAATATGTTGGAAACGGGTATATTGATTTTTTTTTAAATTATTTTTTCAAATGTAAACTACCGGTTGCCATATATTTGCATACCCAAATAAATTTCAAAATATTTTTTGGAAAAGTTTTTCAAAAATAACCTTTTTAAAAAAAAACTGGTCGAACGATTTTCAATATTTTTTTTCCTAGATTCACGTATAGCTTTGAAATTTTATTGTATACTTTGTTTTTCCGAGAAAACTCTTAAACTAATTTAAAAAATAAAAGAATTTTCGAAATTATTTAAATTTTTTTTTAAATCCATATACTTATGCAGCCACTAAGCAATTGCTTATCATAAGAGCAAGTTCGTGCGACCCAGTCGTGCATTTTATTTCTTCTTATTTCGTTTTGTTTACTAGTGCTGTTGCTTGGATTTTGTATCCAAATTGGCATTTTGCACTTCACCCAATGGTATTGAAATTAGGAAAGTCTGATTTTGACTAACTTAATGCAATGAAATTAACGGTCAAATTAGGTGGAAATGAGATAACTAGCAAATATGATTTAGTATGGGAAATGAGTTATTTTGCATCGGATATGGATAAATGCTACGAAATTATCACCTTTTCCTAACGAAAATGTAGTATTCAACTTAATTGCTTTAAAAACTCTTCGTTTTCCTTTTTCATTCGATACATCAAAAACATCGATGTTTTTATTCGATGCATCGATATACATCAATGTAACGTTTCGATGTATTACATTGAATAAAACCACGTGCTCGGGAATGAGTGAGAATATAAATGATACACGGTCAGCTGATGTGAGCTGTCATCGGCGCCGCCATATTGCAACATGCAACAGATGAACCAAAAAATCTTAGGCGATAGAAAAAAAAGTTTCACTTTAAAAAGATAACAGACGTTCGTTTGGCCTTTCAGTATAGTTATCTAGGTCATCTCTTCACAAAAATAAAAAAACAAACCTGACAAGGACAAAAATACTAATGTGATATACAAAATAAATTGTTATAGTGAACCCATTGAACTGTGCATCTAAATTGGCTACAAAAAACAATGTCTGCAACAATGCATTATCTCAGATCTTATAACATTCAATATTTTACAAAACTGAAAACAATGTAGGTACCTACATATTAAAACAATATATGTACTTAAGAAACATTACATAAAATTAACAACAACAACAACATGAATAGTAAACAAGACACCCGAAACATTTCTGTTGTCTATTGCTCTGTCGTTTCGTCATAAATGCCGATTTAATATTATACCTATTGACCTAACTTCTAAGTTCTTTTTAGAGTAACTCAAATCTTCTGAACGATTTACTTATGAAGTTTATTGATTAAAAAGCTTGTCCATCTTACTTTGACGCTGAGGCTAGGTGATACGGGTAGAGTTCCCAAATCTCCGAAAAGTTTTAAAAGACTATTTTTTTTTTATTTTAATTTCCATTATAGCCTTCTTAACGGCTTCCATCATTTTCACCTTTGATATCATTCGAATAATTTTTTTCTCAACTGCTTTCCTGACTGACGTTTCTGCAAGTACAGTTCTTGCTTCCAACACAAGATTTCGTTTTCTTCCACAACCTGAAAAGAAATAAATTCAATAAGTTCTATGACGTATACGGTGTACCTGGTTATGGATAAATTTTTATACCCTATTCCATAGAATGGGTATATTGTATTTGGTATGGAGTTTGTAACATAAAGAAATAATACCGTTAGTTATGGAAAAGTATATATGTAAGTTATCGTGTGCGATGCACTCGAAAATAAAAAAACACAATTTTGTTATGCTGTTGACTAAAAAAGAGTGAAGTTTATTTAATTTGTACCTCTATTTATAATTACAAAGATTGTTTCTTTAGCAAAAATGCGAAATGCTTCAATCATTATTCTATCTTGTATTACATGAAATTGTTTAATTGACAAAAAATAAGTTTACAATTTGAACTTGCTTAATCAATATAATTTTGTTGGCAAAGAATTCTAAAGAATATTATTTTTACAAAGAATTGCTAAATTGACAAAATAAAAATAAGTTTACAATTTGAATTGCTTAATCAATATAATTTTGTTGGCAAAGAAATCTAGAGAATATTATTTTTACAAAGAATTGCTAAATTGACAAAATAAACATAAGCGAGAGATACAGTACGTTTGCAACGAACTGTTGGATACCCTATTCCCCATATTTTTGTATGTGTATGCGTCTGCCTCCCGCAAACAGCCGATGTTTCAGAAACAAAGTTCATCTTAAGCAGACAGAAAAGAATTCAATAACATTAATTTTGTGCGGTGTTATGTTTAATTAGTGCTGGCGCAATAAAAAAAGGCGTGCGCCACGCCCAAAGTTAAAACGTTTTATTGCCAAGGCAATTAGTATGAGCGAAGCGACATTCAATTTTATTCTTGCAAATCGATTTGAACAAAACAAGACAAAACTTAAATTTTTGAAAATTAGATTTGGAATTGAAATAGCGGATATGGGTGTTTTTAACAATTCTTGGACCACACTCTTACGTAACCAAGGAATATAAATCCAAGAGTTCATCCTTTAACTTCAAAACGGCGACCTATAGTTTAAAAAACGTTAAAAAATTAATGAATTATACAACTTTTGACGGAAACGCCACTTAAAAGTGGGTGTGTCTTAAAAATTTGAAGCACTAACTGAGCTTTGATCAGTATTTAGGCATATCTGTAAAACTACAACTGAATCGAGTAGTTTTCAAACGATCTTACCTGAACAAAGGTATTTTATCAAAATCACGCTGTCAAAAGTGGGCGTATTGAAAAAATTTACACAAGAAAATGTAGAGATATATTTCTCAAATAACGAACGGAAGGAAAAAGGTTTAAATTGAATATTGGAAGTACCTTAAATATTTGAGACCACGTTTTTCGTTCTTTCATGAAAAGTGGGCGTAAGCCACACCCAAAATTCAAAAATTTCTTTTCATACACAAACTTTTAAGTTTCTACTAAGAGACGCAAGATGTTTGCGGATTCATTATAAATACCGTTTATTTGCAAAAACAATTTTTTTAAGTTTTTAGTGAAAAGTGGGCGTCAGCCACGCCCAAATTAAATTGTTTTGATTTCATACACAAGATGTTTATGTGCAAGTAATATCCACAAAATTTAATGTTTTTTGCATTAATATAACAATTGGTTATTTACAAAAACAATATTGATGGTTTTGTATGAAAAATGGGCGTCAGCCACGCCCAAACTGAAATTTTTTTATTTAATTAGAAGAAGGTTTACCTGAAGTTATGCTTTTATCGTAACTGTTTAATTTTAATTTAATTTTACCAAATTGAGGTTGTTCAACAAAAATGGCGATTGTGAGCGTGTTTGCGGGCGGATTTTACTGGTTCAAGAACTTAGCTTTACTCTTTAACCAAAGATTATATATATCAAATTTCAGCTTTCTAGCTCCGTATGTATACTCTCTAGAGGTCGCAATTTTTGAGCTAGAAAGCTGAAATTTGGTATATATAATCTTTGGTTAAAGAGTAAAGCTAAGTTTTTGAACCAGTAAAATCCGCCCGCAAACACGCTCACAATCGCCATTTTTGTTGAACAACCTCAATTTGGTAAAATTAAATTAAAATTAAACAGTTACGATAAAAGCATAACGCTAAAATTTTGCACACGCAAGCTTTAGGTAAACCTTCTTTCAATTAAATAAAAATATTTCCGTTTGGGCGTGGCTGACGCCCATTTTTCATACAAAACCATCAATACTGTTTTTATAAAATAACAATTGTTATATTAATGCAAAAAACATTAAATTTTGTGGATATTACTTGCACAAGAACATCTTGTGTATGAAATCAAAAAATTAGATTTTGGGCGTGGCTGACGCCCACTTTTCACTAAAAAAATTGTTTTTGCAAATAAACGGTATTTATAATGAATCCGCAAGCCAAAATCTTGCGTCTCTAGTAGAAACTAAAAACTTTGTGTATGAAAAGAAATTTTTGAATTTTGGGCGTGGCTTACGCCCACTTTTCATGATAGAACGAAAAACGTTATTTTAAAAATTTAAGGTACTACCAATATTCAATTTTAACCTTTTTCCGTTCGTCATATGAAAAATGTATCTACATTTTGTTGTGTAAATTTTTTCAATGCGCCCACTTTTAAGGGCGTGGTTTTTATTAAATATATATGTTCAGGTAAGATCGTTTAAAAACTACTCGATTCAGCTGTAGTTAAACACATATGCCTAAAAACTGACTGATGATCAAAGCACAGTTAGTGCTTCCATTTTTTGGGACACGCCCACTTTTAAGAGGCGTTACCGTTAAAAGTCTTAATATGCAATAATTTTTTGATATTTTTTAACTATCGGTCGTAGTTTTGAAGTATGAAGATGGAACCAAAATTTAATTTCTAAAAATTTTAGTTTTGTCTTGTTTTGTTCAAATCGATCTGCAAGCTTAAAATTGAATGATGAGCTCATATAGTGATTACCCTGGCAATAAAAAGTCTCAGCTATAGTCGTGGCACACGCCTTTTTTTATTGTGCCAGCAGTTATTGTACATCGACCAAACAAAATTTATTTCATTGAATTTGTTCCTGCCTTCTAAAGAAGAATTTCTTTTCTGAAACTGGAACAGCGGCTGGCTGCGGGAGGCGAAAGCATATTTATATTACATACATATACACAAATATGGGGAATAGGGTATCCAACAGTTCGTTGTAAACGTACTGTAGCTCTCGCTTATGTTTTTTAATAAAATCGTTGAAATTGATTCGAAATGAGTGAAAAGGTCACGAATTATGTCATTTAGAGGCGGACAATTAGCTTCATGAAAGTTCGATCTTCTGACTTTTGTTGCTATTAAATTGCTAGGAAGTAAACACTTTCCAATATTTTCAAACTGAGGGTTCCTTCAAATGAATCCGCGATGTAATAATTTGCTGATTTTAAGATTTTATAGTGCACCTCAACAACAAACTGAATTTTGTGTGGAGCAGCAGTTTTTTTTAGTTTTTCTTAGCAGGAATTTTAGTTATCAAATTGCGGATTCCTAATTTTGACCCCAGAATATAGGACACATCGACACGGTAGATATGTCCATTTTTAGGAAATCCGAAGCACTGCTACAAAACACATAGCTACAATCAAATTGATCGAGTTCAGAGTTCACGACAGTTTATATTTACAATGGATGTTGTTATGTCGGCCTTTTTTCTTAATATACAGATTGTCACCCAATTCGTGGGAAATATTTAAGGGCACGATTGTTGAGTAGGTATATTTTAAGAATAAAATGCATAACTTGGTCGCACGTACTTGCTTTGTGGGTGCAATAGAACGATGAAAACAAACTTTTCGAGCAATAAGAACAACTCATTTTTGAAAAATTTGGTAAAAACAAAAAAATGTTGGCTAAAACTGGAAAGCTCGATACCTATTGTATTGTATTTTTTATTTTCTTCTTCTCTTACATACAAAATTAAACCAAATACAATTCAAGCACATTAATTGTAAGACTACATCTTAACTTAAATTTTTATTATTTGTTATTTAGTGTTTTTCATTTCGGTGGAAGAAAAGGAAGGTACAATCTGTTGTCGTACGGCAAGAGTCGAAAGTACAAAAAATAAAATGCACGACTGGGTCGCACGAACTTGCTCTAATGAGTGACAGTGGTTTATGGGCTTGAGATTTAGATAAAAATAAAATTTTCAAAATTCTTAAATAAATACTTAAACTAATTTGAGCTGAAAAAAAAGTACGCCATTTTATTTCTTGGATAAATTTGAATTTATGTGAATAAATTTAGAAAAATCTGTGGAGCGGTTTTTGAGAAAAAAAGTTTTTTTTGAAAAACTTTTTGAAAAAAAATTTCAAAAAAAATTCAAAAACGCCAGTTCATAGGTATTCAGCAAATACATCTATTTAAAATTTTAAAAAAAAAATTTAATAAGCAGTTTTCAAAATATTAATTTTTTAATTTTTTTTTTTTAAATGCTTTTAAAAATACAAAAAAATATTTTTCAAAAATATTGGTATGCAATACAAATTGAGCTACCTACAGCTATATGTGTGTGAAATTTCGAAAGAATCGGTTGAGTCTTTTTCGAGATAGTCGAAAGCAAAAAAACGGTCCTATGAAAAGTACCGTTCTTAGCCATTTTTTAAAACTTTTTTTTCAGCCATATGATTGGTCGTACCTAAAAAGCAACACTGATTTTTTTAATTAAAAATCGTAAGAGTCGTTTTTGAGAAAAATAAGCTTTAACGTAACGGTTGTATGGCAGGTACCGTTATTTTTTGAGCTAAAAAAAAAATTTCAATTTCCTTTCTGTACAATACCTAAAAATGTCTATATACCAAGTTTGAAGCAATTCGGCCCACCCGTTTGGGCTGTAGGTCTACATACAGACAGACAGACAGACAGACAGACAGACAGACAGACAGACATACAGACGGACAGAATTTTTAGACCATCTTTTTTCGTCTTCGCTATCATCGTAATGTTATGTTTGATTGTTATCTCAAAACTTTTTTTTTCGACGAATGCATAACTTGCCTTATAGTACCTATAATCGCAAGTAAAAATAGAGAAAAAGAAATAACAATAATAAATAATAAGCTTACAAACTATATAATAATTATAATAACTTAAAACTATGGGAGGATTATGGAAGTTTATCGTAAAGGTCTCTTCTTATGGAGGATATGCTATGGGAAAATTCAAGGACATTATGTGCATGTGCGTTGTTGGCTAGGCGTAGCATTCTTGTGATTGGATTAAAATGGCCATAGTTGGTACGATGAGTAGTGAGATGGAAGAAAGGAACAGATCTGAGGTTACATGGGTTAGTGTTAAAGTGGATCAGTTCAAGGAGCGACGAAGAGTCAATAGCACCAGTGACAATTTGATGTATAAAAAGTATGTTAGCTACTTCGCTGCGTTAAGCAAGGGAGTGTAAGTTTATAATTGTAAACGGTCCTCGTAGGGGGCAAGATAAAGGGATCTAACCAGGGGAAACTGCGCAATGCAAAACGAAGGAACCTTCGCTGTATGGCTTCAATTCTATGGGAGTGGGTTATTTGATAGGGAGACCAAACCTGACAGGCATACTCAAGAATAGGTCTGACATAGGTGGTGTATAGAGATTTGGTTACGTATGGATTCGAAAATTCTTTAGACCAGCGCTTGATAAACCCAAGGGGTGAATTAGATTTTGCAATAATTGAATCGATGTGAGAGCGAAAATTAAGCTCCTTATCACATATTATCCCAAGATCACGAACAGAGGAAACGAGGGGTACAGGTAAATTGCAAAAGTGGTAAATTCGTGTTAGTGCGGGTAAGCGTTTGCGGGAAAAAGTCATTGATTGGCATTTACTAATATTAAGGTCTAAGAAATTTTGGTTACACCAAATGAGGAATGAATTTAGGTCTTGCTGAATAAGGGAAGAATCAGAGAAAGTTGAAATTACTTTCATTATTTTAATGTCATCTGCGTAAATAAACAAGTCTGAGTAGTTAATAATGCTGCCAACATTATTAATTGCCAATATAAGCAAGAGTGGTCCAAGATGACTACCCTGAGGAACACCTGAAGTGGCAAAGATGGGGTTGGAGATCGCAGACCTGAAGACTATCCTATATGTTCGATCCTCTAGATAAGATTAAACCCATTGGATAAGCAATGGTGGAAAACCATATGCTTCCAGCTTTAAGTAGATAATTTTGTGACAGATTTTATGAAATGCTTTGCTGTAGTCAGTAGTTATGACATCAATCTCAAGGCCTTTTTCCAAAGCACAGAGTGTCATGGTAACAAATTGGGTAAGATTGCTGGTTGTGGACCTACCTTTTAAAAATCCATGCTGAAAAGGGGAGACAATCGATTAACAATGGAAACACAAAGAATCATAAACTATACTTTCAAAAAGCTTGGGGATGGAGGAGGATAGTTTGGCAATCGGACGATAGTTAGATATATCGTTTTTGCTACCTTTCTTATGAATTGGGAATATAAAAGAACTTTTCCATAAAGAAGGGAAGGCACCTTGCGTGAGTGATAGTTGGAAGAGCGTTGAAAGGGGATCGCATTTTTTAAGAAAAATAGCTGGGATGCCATCCGGACCAGGGGAAAAGTCATCTTTAAGTGAATTGATCTTGTCAACGACCATTTGAGGGCAAATATCAAGAGAAACAAACGACGTGTGCGGACTGTGCAACAAGAACTTATGATAATCAAGGTCGGTTTCATTTGGAGTATCACAATACAATTGACTGAAATAAGAAGCGAAGAGGTTAGTTATCACTTGAGGGTCCGAAGATGATGCTCCGTGGAAATTGAAAAAGGAAGGAAGACCGTCGGATTTGCGCTTGACATTGATTAATTTGTTAGAATCGCTTGGGTTGGGAGATGAGACACGCCTGCATTTTGTCTAAATATACAAGGTAAAGAGAATCGCAAAGACTGGAAAAACTGGCCGAAGCTTCTAGGTAATATGAATAGTTTAAGGGAGTTGGAAACTGTATGTAAGTTTTCCACAATCTATTCCCCAAATTGCGAAGAACTTTTTTGAAATGCGTAAGGAATACATTGAGTAAAACATTCGAAGATAGAGGTGAGGAAGAAAGAAAGTCATATATAAATAGGGGTTTTTGAGTTAAGAAAAAGGTTGAAATATTGTTAAGAAGAGTATTAAGTTGATTGAAATCAGCTTTGCGAAAGTTAAAATGGACACAGTTTTCTGATTCAATAGTTCGGGGACTTTGTTCGTAAGAGAAGATAAGAGAGAGGGGAGGATGATAGTGGTCAAGGGTGGAGAGAAGATAGAAACTTTTGGAGACAGTGGAATTAAAAGGGTCGGAGCAGAAAATGAGATCAAGTTGCCTCCTTAAACTGTTGCACGTTCCGCTTAGTTGAAATAGGCTAGTTTCGAATAAGCGATCGGCGAACAGAAATTCTTTCTCAGAAGTGAGATTAGAGGGAATGAAACAAGACTCGTCCTCTGATGGAATCCATTGTATATCTGGGAGATTGAAATCATACAAGTAGGGAATCCACTGTCTCAACAAATCGTTGATAGACATGAGTTGGTTGTGAAGGGCGAATATAACAACAAAAAATAAATATACATCTTTTGCAGATAGATTGCTTTATGCACACTAATTCAAAAAGTGGAGATTTAGAAATTTCGACTAGAGAAGCATTGAAACGGTTATTTACCGCCAGGTAAATTTCTTTCTGCTCGAAAGGCGACAAAATCGGAGGTGAAAAATTCACTATCTTGATAACCATTGCAGAGCTTTGTTTCGGTGAAAATGCCAAAAGTGAGCTTCTGAGAGTTAAGGAATACACTTGAAATTTTTGTGCGGAGTCCTCTAACATTCTGGTAATAAATGGAAAAGGTGGAAGGAGTAAAGCAAGAGGATGCGGGTTGAAGAGCTGGATCACAGTTAAAGACGAGGCGTTCTCTTCTGTCTCATAGAAGGCAAACGATTATAACTAAGGTAAGACGCGTAGGTAGCAAGGTCCTTCAGAACAGTAGAAGAGGAAATGTTATAATCCTCATAAAAACGAGTGTAGATTTTTTTGAGCGCAATGGGGTCGGTTGGAAAGCCTTCTTTCAAAATTGATATGATGACATTAGTTTTCGTCTTACCATTGACACAAACAGAGTCCGATTTACCATATAGGTACGAGAGGTAAAGACGGACGTCATCATAAATATTGCTCTTTCGTAACCTAGACATTATGTAACGACCATCAATCTCATCAGATCTGGTTATATGGTCAACCAATTTAGATGTAAACTTGACAACAGGAGGAAGCATTGGATCAAATAGTGGGACAGGTGAACAAGGTAAACGATGGTTAGAAGAGGGGGCTCTGGCAGAAGGAGTATTTGTGGAGGAAGAAGGGGTTGGATTAAGGATGTGAGACCGAACAAAATGTTTGTAATGTCCTTTAGAGGAGGTGCTTATAAATGCATTCAAATCGGGAGGGGCAAAAGAACGAGGTGAATCACAATTAAATGAAACGCGTTTGCGTTGCGAAATCAATGTTTTTTTATGGTAGGGGGAGGACTTGGAATTAGATATGTGGGTCTTAGGTCTAGTAACAATTTCTGTTTTACTTGCTCTATAGGGCAAGTATTGGTTTCGTGCAGAAAAAAAAATCGGTTTTAATCAAACATGACATTACGATGGTAGAGAAGCCCAAAAAAGTGGTTTTCGCCATACCCAGGCGCGGACTTAGGCCTAGGCCCATGAGGCCCAGGCCTAGGGCGCCAAATTTTAGGGGGCGCCAAAGTTTTGAAGACGACTAAAATTTAAAATCGATTGGGTTTTCTGTGTATGGAAATAATCGCAGTAAAATTTAATTTTCTTTTATATTACTACCGAAACAAACAAAAAATAAATTTATAATATAAAACACAGTCCTTATTCGTGCTTAGCTTAGCATTTTTTACTTTTTTTAAGGCAAGATATGGATTGCATTTGTGAAAAGAACATAACATTGCGATGAAAGAGAAGCCGAAAAAAGTGGGTCTGACAATTCTGTCTCTCCGTCTGTATCTATCTGCACCTACAGCCTAAACGGCTGGATTGATTAGCTTCAGACTTGGTATATAGTATTATTATAACGTCCTTCAGGGGGTTTTTTGGGAATTATTATTCTATTCTAGCTCTAGAACTAACGGAACCTGACATATTATTTTTAATGAAAAACTCATTTTTCTCAAAAACGCTTCCTACAATTTTGATAAAACTTTCTGAATGGTGTTTTTTGTGTAAACTTTGTTTTGATTTTAATAGATTTTTTTGGAAAAGTCTTATAACAGTACATCCTATGGGAGGTATCGATTTTTTCAAATCAGATTTTCTCTTAAGCTATTTGATGTAAAAGCGCTTAAATAATGTTGCTTCTTCAAATGTTCAAGAAAATGTATTTTTTTTATATTTGATTATGTCAAAAACGGTTAGATAATTTTTATTTAAATTTTATTTTTCAGGTATAAGAACTATAAGTTTCTAGAAATTCACATTCTAAAAAAAAAATTTTGAATGTTTTCGAAAAGTTTTTTAAAAAACCTTTTTTTCAAAAAACTGGTCGAACGATTTTGAAAAAAAAAATGCAAAATTCAAAACATTAAAAGGAATCACTTCACTTTAAAAAAATTAAAAAATTTAAACTACTAATTTTTAAGTGATTAATAAAATTTCTTATGATTTTTTCCCTACTAATCTTTTTCCATAATCTCAAGCCCCAAGATCACTGGCAAGTTCATGCGACCAAGTCGTGCTCTTTATTTTATCAACAAAACAAAAGAATAAATAATATTAAATGAAGTCCACATTCTGTATTTAGTTTTTAAATAATAAGTATAATGTTAAGGAACACAAATAATTATCACATTAATATGAGCATTAACTCTAGGATGATAATATTCACTTTAAAAAAAACTTATACAGAAATAAGAAAAGGAATAAAAGAAATGTTTGCAGAGCAGTACAACTGAAAAAGTGAAAACTGCCAACATAATAAGTTGACAAGACTTGCATGAAAGGGACAAATATTTTTTTTTAATGTTTGACATTTTGTTCTACATTAATTTCTATTACAAGTACTATCTTTCAAACAAAATCAGCATAATCGCAGTAGATTGTAGGAAAAGCGCTGTGCACCACCAGTAGATTTGGAAACAGAAAAAAGCGCAGTGGATCTACTGCTTTCTCAGTAAAGTCCGAACCCTGTGTATGTAAATGCATGAAGCAACAAACGCGGCCTACTTTTATTGTTTAAAACGATTCGAATTTGAAAAAGTAATTTCGTTTTCAAATTCTGTTCTTTATAACCGTATGGTGACGCTAGCACAGTTCGGGTTAGAAATGCCAAGGTTTTGAGGACTCAAGGAGTTGAAAATTATTATGCACATGATACCTACTCGACGAAAAAAAAAATTCGAAAGCTCCAATCAGATTAGTCAAGAGTAAATGAAAGTGAACCTTATTCTGGCCATGAAAGTTTTTGTTCGAATATTTATTACCGCATTCTCGATATTTTAAGTACAGAACAGTGTTACTTAAAACAACTATTAGGCAAGGATGAAGATACACGTTCTGCATCAAATATAAGTGCGTTTTTGCATTCACGTGAACTCTACGATATCTATCCAAATAAAGGTATTGCAGTAGTTAGTTTTAGCGGGTTCTGGCGCTCGAGCGGAGCTATGTGCGGAGTATGGATGTGCGGAGTATGGATGTGCGGAGTAAATCGGGCGGATGTGCGGAGTAAATCATCAATAGGGATGAGACAGACCGTTCTATGCTTGCTGGGAAACGTAAAATGGAAAATTGTGTGTTTTTGGCTTGGGACAGGTACCTATTTTTTATTTTTGGTGTTGCTTTGAATTTATAAAATGTTTGGTAGGTAGGTAATAAAAATGGATTAATTTATAGCGGTATGGACTAAAAATGCATTTTTGTAAAGTGTCCTTTTAGAATGAATGTTTTTGGTTTGAGACAGGTATCTTTTTCTTTTTTTCATTTGAAGTAGATATTTTGTCTTTATTTTTATCGTGTGATCATAGCTAGTAAAAATATATATTTTATTAAGGTTTGAAGGAGAAAAAAAACAGAGTGAATATTTTTAATGAAACAGCATCTTTATTAAAAAAAATTATACAATTTTTGTTAATCGTTTTGAGGTATAGATGTCCAAGAATTGTGTTCAGATGGGAAACCAAGCCATTTCACAAATATTTGTCCCTTTTTGGTTTTAAGTACTTTTTCTATGAGGTAGGTATCTGGAAATTTTGTTTTTTGTAATTCAAGTTCATAGAATCCTCCTTTGATGGGATGTCATTGATAGTCCTCTAATAAATATGTAACGGGATTTGTGTGTTGAACTTTTATTATTTTGAAGATTTCAGTTGTCCAATTGGGGGTGTATCCTTTCTCAAAAACATGCTTATATTTACTTATTCTTACAAAGTCACCAATATGAAGCTTAGGTGTAATATGAATTTTGATATGATTATATGCTATTGAAAGTATGTGTTCTTCATTTCTAGAATTAACTTCAGATGGACTCATTTTAATAGTGCGATGTCTCGTGGTATTATATGATTTAGTCAGTGATTTTATCATGTCAATCCAACGATATGAGCCATTAGCGCTAAATTCTTTCCACATCATGTTTTTTAAGGTGCGATTGAATCGTTCAACAATGGATGCTTTAAGTGCACTAAATGTAGAGTAATGTTTGATTTTATATGTTTTCATGAGATGTTGAAAAATTTTATTATAAAATTCTTTTCCGTCATCTGTTTGCAGATTATTTGGGGTGCGTCCTTCATTAAATATGTTTTGCATAGCTGCAGTGACATCAACTCCTGTTTTACTTTTGATAGCTATACTCCAAGCAAATTTAGAAAATGTGTCTATTACCGTAAGAAGATATCGATAATTATCATTTTCTGATGAATAGGTACCCATTTCCACCAAATCAGCTTGCCATAATTCATCAAGTCCCTTTATAATGACTCGTCTTTTTTTGAAATTTCTTCTTGCAGGTTTATGTCGCTCGCTTCCAAGCTTTCTCAGTTAAGATTTTATCTGCTGTATGACGTTCAGATGTATTTTTAAATTTAGAATAAGATATATCGTGTTGCTTGCATGCCTGATCAAGCAAGTTAATTCCTGGATCTCCTCTTGCTAATCGTTTTTCTAGATTTGTTCCAGGTCCACAATATTGATAACCAGGAAGATGTAGTTCAAGAGGTAATTTGTTGATTATAGAATTTACCAAACCGTCTCCTTTCACGGTGCTTTGTTGACTGATAAGTTTTTTTGAAAAATCCAACATTTTTATAGAAATAAAGTTATGTACTCAATAGGACGGCTTACAATGTTATGACAATTTTGTAATAAAACCTTCACATTTAAAGGAAATTGTTTAGTACCTTTCATGATGCGATTCGTGAAACAACAACAACTTTTACCAATTCAAAATTTTGATTTGACTAAAAGTAATGAGTCAAGAAAACATGGTCAACTATTACCCAATAGCATAAGAGGTTTAATTACGGGTCCCTCGAATTGCGGAAAAACAAATGCTATGATGAGTTTACTACAGCATCCTAACGGTTTAAAATTTGAAAACATATATATTTATTCAAAGTCATTACATCAACCAAAGTATGAGTTTTTACGAAAAGCCGTCAAACCAATCAAAGGAATGGGTTTCTTTACGTTTTCCAATAATAGTGAAGTTATACCACCTGAAGAAGCAAAACCAAATTCGGTTTTTATCTTTGATGATATTGCTTGTGAAAAACAAGATACTATACGAACCTACTTTAGTATGGGACGACATCATCTTATTGATAGTTTTTATTTATGTCAAACATATACAAGAATTCCAAAACATCTTATACGCGACAATGCAAATTTTTTAATTGTTTTCAAACAGGACGATATGAACTTGAAACATATTCATAATGATCATGTTAATTCTGACATGGCATTTAATATATTTCAAAATGTATGTGCAGAATGCTGGAATGATAAATATGGATTTTTGGTTATTGATAAAGACAGTCCTTTGAAAGAAGGTCGATATAGAAAGGGCTTTGATCATTTCCTTAAACTATAAAAGCAGCTCTTCATAACAGTTTACATCATACGAATATTAATGTTCTATGAGAACAGTTCAAAAGCAGTATAAAGAAGTTCAAAAGCAGTAAAAAGCAGTTCAAAAGCAGTTCGAAAGCAGTAAAAAGCACTATAAAAGCAGTAAAAAGCAGTTCGAAAGCAGTAAAAAACAGTAAAAAGCAGTTCAAAAGCAGTTCGAAAGCAGTAAAAAGCAGTATAAAAGCAGTAAAAAGCAGTTCGAAAGCAGTAAAAAACAGTAAAAAGCAGTTCAAAAGCAGTTCGAAAGCAGTAAAAAGCAGTATAAAAGCAGTAAAAAACAGTAAAAAGCAGTTCAAAAGCAGTAAAAAGCAGTATAAAAGCAGTAAAAAGCAGTTCGAAAGCAGTAAAAAACAGTAAAAAGCAGTTCAAAAGCAGTTCGAAAGCAGTAAAAAGCAGTATAAAAGCAGTAAAAAGCAGTTCAAAATCAGTTCGAAAGCAGTAAAAAGCAGTACAAAAGCAGTAAAAAGCAGTTCGAAAGCAGTAAAAAACAGGTCAAAAGCTGTTTTAAAGCAGTAAAAAGCAGTAAAAAACAGGTCAAAAGCAGTATAAAAGCAGTTCATAAATGAAAACAATAATAAGCATTTCTCCATATCGTTTACAACATACGTAGAGTTATGTTCTATGAGAGCAGCTCAAAGCAGTTCAACGCACAGTCCGTAGAAGTACGAAGTCGCTCAACTCGGTTTAAAAATCGATGTTCATCAATCAGAAGTAGTACATTCAACATTAAAATAAATTTCAAACCTATTGAAAGACTCTTTCATAATATAAGAAGCTTATTTACAGTCTGTTGTAAGACCAACACAGCTTCATTATGATGAATTTAAATAACTAATTGACAAGTGAACTCATTAAAACTACTGATGCTCTACGAAAGAAATATAAAGCTCTAAGGAATGGAAGAGAAGCATTCGAAACTCAATTGGAGGAAACCTTTAAACCAATCACCAATCCTCTGAAAGAGTTAGTTGAGAAATCAAATGAACAGCAAAATTATTTTCAAACCCCTGTAACTAAATCAAAACAGAATTTTGATGATGATTTTGCTACACCTGCTGCAAGCATCAGTAGTATTACTCCAAAAAACTATTCAGCAACACCCAAAAGCAAGCATTTTAGAGAAAGCAGACAACGAGTACGTGATCGTTACAAAGCTCGTCATTTAACAGACCAAATAGAAGAAACTGCATTCGATGAAATATCACAGAAGTATTTAGATTTATTTTTGAATGAGTCTAGTGCTTTTGACAATATATATGGTATTCACGAAAAGAATGGCAAGTGGTTCATCGGGGATGGAGAGTTTAAGATTCTTGGAAAAAATATACAAATAAAAAATAAAATCTATGAAGGTTCAAACGGCTTATATGAACTTATATTCAAGAAAAAACCCTGTCAAAAAATATACAATGAGAAAGACTTAAAAATATATAAGGATATATTGGAAGATACCAATGCATATAGACGTTCTCATGACTCTACAAAACAAGTTTTAGGAAATCGTGGAAGTAAATATAAAGAAATTATAAGCAAACTGCTAACAGATACTACTACTCCAGTTTCACATACTGGAAATGGATTAATGCAATTATCTAAGAAAGAAAAAGACTATATCTTCTGGGATGATCCCAATGAACTTGTAGTTCGATTAAGACTTCTTGTCGCTTCACATCAAGCAGGACATAATAATCATTTCAATGAAATTGTATCAATTATCGAAGAATTAAAAGAATCTAATATTATCGAATAAAAAATGAGTGTAGATAAGTTCGGAAGGTTTTCAAATAGAACTCCTGTCAGAGGCCTAAGAGGACCAATTGGTCCACGTGGGGAGCGAGGAGAATCAGGACCACCTGGGTTGCAAGGAGTGCCAGGACCACATGGGTTGCAAGGAGTGCCGGGAACACCTGGTGAGGGATTTCTCAAAACAGAAAACGGCAACTATAATATAAACTGGAAGTGTCTACAAAACCTACAGGACTCACAAGAGAAGGAAGATGCTGCAACAAAAAATTATATTGATGAAAAAATTGACGAATTAAACAAGAAATTAATTAGTAATATTAGCACAATTGCCAAAATTGAAGAATATTTATATTCTAAAGATGAAAAATATTTATATTTTTGAATTCAAGAAATATGTATTTATAACCCTTGGGTGAAATTTCAAACTGGTTGAACCAACATTCTATCTCTTTCTCCTACTTCCCAGCCCCAACATTTTTATTTCCTACTAATGTAATTCTAATGATTGAATAAAAAAAACTAAAAAAAGAAAAAATTACTATGTATTTAACTTAACGAGGAAATTGTTTTTTTTTTATTTCAGTCTTATTTTGAATATCAGTGTGAGAGGACAGTAACCTAATAATGGCAGGAATAAATACTACTATAATTTTTGATGAAATTTTAACATTTCTTAAATCAAATCAACATACTATACTAGAAGAACACTATGAGTATTTCATAGCAAGTATAAATTTTCTGAGGAAATTTGAAAATATATCCTCTACAACATCTGATCATGGGTGTCACTTTATAAATTGCCCATGGTCTTCTAATAAATGTAAATCAGGGCCAGATACATGTGCGTGCTACATGATTGAAAATAGACTATTAAAAATAAAAAAACTTATGTTATTATATAAAAGATTACAATAAATAAAATTATTATAAAAAGAAAAAACATTACATTTTTATTTCAATCAACTGAAAGATGAGTAAGAGAAACATTGTTAACGAGCTGCATAAACCGGCAAGAAGAAATTTCAAAAAAAGACGAGTCATTATAAAGGGACTTGATGAATTATGGCAAGCTGATTTGGTGGAAATGGGTACCTATTCATCAGAAAATGATAATTATCGATATCTTCTTACGGTAATAGACACATTTTCTAAATTTGCTTGGAGTATAGCTATCAAAAGTAAAACAGGAGTTGATGTCACTGCAGCTATGCAAAACATATTTAATGAAGGACGCACCCCAAAGAATCTGCAAACAGATGACGGAAAAGAATTTTATAATAAAATTTTTCAACATCTCATGAAAACATATAAAATCAAACATTACTCTACATTTAGTGCACTTAAAGCATCCATTGTTGAACGATTCAATCGCACCTTAAAAAACATGATGTGGAAAGAATTTAGCGCTAATGGCTCATATCGTTGGATTGACATGATAAAATCACTGACTAAATCATATAATACCACGAGACATCGCACTATTAAAATGAGTCCATCTGAAGTTAATTCTAGAAATGAAGAACACATACTTTCAACAGCATATAATCATATCAAAATTCATATTACACCTAAGCTTCATATTGGTGACTTTGTAAGAATAAGTAAATATAAGCATGTTTTTGAGAAAGGATACACCCCCAATTGGACAACTGAAATCTTCAAAATAATAAAAGTTCAACACACAAATCCCGTTACATATTTACTAGAGGACTATCAAGGACATCCCATCAAAGGAGGATTCTATGAACTTGAATTACAAAAAACAAAATTTCCAGATACCTACCTCATAGAAAAAGTACTTAAAACCAAAAAGGGACAAATATTTGTGAAATGGCTTGGTTTCCCATCTGAACACAATTCTTGGACATCTATACCTCAAAACGATTAACAAAAATTGTATAATTTTTTTTTTAATAAAGATGCTGTTTCATTAAAAATATTCACTCTGTTTTTTTCTCCTTCAAACCTTAATAAAATATATATTTTTACTAGCTATGATCACACGATAAAAATAAAGACAAAATATCTACTTCAAATGAAAAAAAGAAAAAGATACCTGTCTCAAACCAAAAACATTCATTCTAAAAGGACACTTTACAAAAATGCATTTTTAGTCCATACCGCTATAAATTAATCCATTTTTATTACCTACCTACCAAACATTTTATAAATTCAAAGCAACACCAACAATAAAAAAATAGGTACCTGTCCCAAGCCAAAAACACACAATTTTCCATTTTACGTTTCCCAGCAAGCATAGAACGGTTTGTCTCATCCCTATTGATGATTTACTCCGCACATCCGCCCGATTTACTCCGCACATCCATACTCCGCACATCCATACTCCGCACATAGCTCCGCTCGAGCGCCAGAACCCGCTAAAACTAACTACTTATTACGTTGCGTATTTATAAGTATTCCTGCAACTAATTGTTCTGTAGAAAGATCATTTTCCACCCTGAAAAGAGTGAAAAGTTATTTGCGTGCAGGTATGAAGCAAAAGAGACTTAATGCACTCGCATTACTAACCATTGAAGCACAATTGGTTCAAGAAGTTAATTATGAAGAGGTCATTGATATTTTCGCACGGACAAAAGCAAGACAAAAATACATAATATGATTTTTCAGATACAAATAATTACAAGCAGTTTATTATTAATTCTATACAATATTGTTATGTGAAAAAAATAAATGTTTAATTGATTCCTGAAGTTCTCAGATTTATTATTGTTATTAATATTTCATTATTTTACGAAAGAAAAAGGGCGCCATATTGTCTTGGGCCTAGGGCGCCGTCAAACCCAAATCCGCTACTGGCCATACCGTCCGTCGGTCTGTCTGTGCAGATGTGCGGATGTGCGGATGTGCGCTTTTTCACGTCATTCGACAGCCTAAACGGCTTGACGGATTTTCTTCAAACTTCATACATAGCAGTTTGAAGAAAAACGATTGTCGAGGTTTTTTTTATTTCGTCTTAGCCCGGCTCAAACTGGTACCTTTCATGTAACGGTTTTTTTCATTTCCGATTTTCTCGAAGACGGCTCTAACGATTTTGATTAAACTCAAAATTTAGCTAACTTTAAGAATTTCTAACAAAACTGCGTTTTTCGTTTTTGGCTCAAATGGTCGTAACGAAAATCAGGTTTAAACGGCTTTTTTTTAAATGGCTATGGTTAAATGGCTAGAGTTGACTCAAACTTCGTTTGGCATCGTTTTTTATAGCGTTCTATAGGATGGCTTTGCAATTTTTTCAGTAAAGCCTTTCTAAATGGTGGCTCCCATACAAGAAGCCGTTCAGTTTTAGCCAACTTTTTTTTTGGTTTTTTCTAATTTGCTCAAAAATGGCTCTAACGATTTTGTTTAAACTTTGTATTGAATATACATAGAATGTTTTGAAGAAAACTGCATTTAAGTTTTTGGCTACAAACGATAATAACGGAAATTTCGTTTTAACAATTTTATTAATTTGGCCATAATCGGACATTTATATCATTTATAGCACCCAAAAGATGACATCTAAATTTTAAAAATTCAAAGGTTTCTTAACGTAAGCTCCCGCTCGGGTTTTCCAGTTTTAACCAAAATTTTGTAGTTTTCCCCAAATTTTTCAAACAGGAGTTCTCCATATTGCTCGAAAACTTTGTTTTCATCGTACTATTGCACCCACAGAGCAAGTACGTGCGAACCAGTCGTGCATTTTATTTAATACATTATTGTGTTTCAGATAAGGTTTATAGATCCATTTGGAGATTTTCATTTTACTTAGCCAAAGAAAAGGCGTGACATTAGATGAAAACATCCATTGATCTGGATGGGATAAAAACTTTAAAACTTTATTTGTTGATAATATTATAACATTCTCCAAGATTGAACTTCAAATTACGAAGAAAAAGTTTACGGATCCAGGAGACATGAGAGTTGTAGGGCGCTTTAGTAATTAAGTAAGGATCATATTCATTTAGGTTATTTAATTTGTTCAACCTGTTGTTCCAATCGTTGAGAGTCCAAGTTGCGCCTAAACGTTGGATTGTTGGCACAGGGGGTAGTGCATTTAATGCAGTGAGACGAAGCGGAATCAAGATCGTCGACGGAAGACGGAGCCGGATATGAAATAGAGGGCGGTGGGGTTGGGTTTGATTCAATAATTTCAGCGTGAATTGTGATATATAATAATTGGGCTCGATTGTTTGAAAGTTAATGGGAATGTGTTCTGTTATGCGTGAGTTTGTTTTTATTTCATCTATTAAATCGTTATATGAAACGCGCGTTGCCGTAAATACATCACTGATGTCATTAATTTTATTGTCCATCTAATGAAGAATTGAGGTAAGATGAGCGGATGCGGATAACATGGAGTTCGAGGTACTTTGTTGATTTATTTCGAGATCAGATCGTATAGTTTTTACGTGATCATATATTATTGTCAATAGGATGTGAGTTTAAAACGGACTAGAGCTTTGAGCGTATTAAGGTGTTGATATCGTCAAACTGGCAATGAGTGTGAACAACTCGCGAATTTAATTCATGCGTTATAGACGAAATACTAATAAAATCTGATTTTTAGTGACCTTTTTATCGGTAGAGATAGATATTTAATTGATTTGTGGGCTATAGGTCAATAGTAAATAAAAGATGTTATTTCATCGCAACGTTTCGAGTATGTTTATACTCTTCATCAGGCCTTTATTGGTTAATGACAAAAGATAAAAAGTAATACAAACATACAACTATTAAACATTATAAAAAATGTGACGTCAAGGTAACTTACAATAAAACTTTTTTCAAACAGTTAATATTTGATATAGTCAAACATTTTATACACAATTGAGGCAAAGTAACTAAAATAAATAAATAAACAAAGTTAAAACAACATTTAAAAATTGTAATTTGGTTATTTTTAAAAAAGAACATTACTCGAACAACAGTTAAAACGTCCAATTACGCTACACGATCACCTATTTTGAATCTTTTTTCTTTTTTGTTGGCCTATTTATAAGGTATCTATAAACAGTACTAAGACTGTCACAATCCGATCTACGGTTGACAGCATTGTTGTTATCTATTATATGCAACATCTATCAACATTCTTTTTGAATAATGTTGCTCTGTTTGAAGAATTTCTACATTCTCCACATCTGGTGTGTGTTTTTCTTCTATGCAATGGTGAGCTAGTGCAGTTTTGTGAGAAGACCCGCTATTTTGATCAGACCTGTGACCAGAGATGCGATTTCTCAATTTTAGTTTGGAGGTACCGATGTAAACGGACGGACATGTCGTCTCCTTTCCTCCTAAGCAGTTAATCCTATAGACAACATCTGCTTTCTCCAACGTCTAGACTCTACCTTTTGTGTTGGTAAAAAGTTTATTCATCAGAGGAAATGCAGACTTGAAAGCTATTTTTGTCTTTGTGTTGTCTTTTATTGGTGCTGTCTTGATGCGGTTGGAGAGGTGAGGTATGTAAAGTGAACTCTTATATACACACACTTGTTGGGGATTATCAGCTTGGTTGATAATTTTTTCTTTTTGATGGTTTTTGATGAGTTTGTTGACAACCGGAGAGGGGAAGGAATTGGAGAACAGGGTGTCTCGGATGATTTTGATGTTTTTTTGGTGAAAAGATTTATCGCTTATGTCAAGAACCCGGTTCACAAAGTTTTGTGCCGTATTGATAATAACTTCTTTGGGTTGCTTCGAATGGAAATTTATAAGGCGACCAGATGCAGTCGGTTTTTTATACCAATCAAAAATTAGTTTTTCATTTCGCCTTATAACTTTCACATCGAGATATGAAAGCTCACCATTCACCTCCATTTCCACCGTAAACTTAATTTTGTGATTAAAAGAATTCAAGGCATTCAGCGTGTTCTGAACTTCTCCTGCTTCAATCACAACAAACAAGTCATCTACATATTTGGTGATAACTTTTAGTTTTTTTGAAAGCTTACCAAGAACATCCTCCAGCAATGTTTCCAAAACCAAATCCGCTAAAATTGGAGATGCTGGGCTTCCCATGGGTACACCCTGTTTTTGCTGATAAATATTGCCATCGAACTCCAAGAAGTTATTATCGATAACACAAAATATATATATATATATAATAATAATAATATATAATATTGGTGTGTTCTTTAATCTTATTCCAGTTATTCTTTATAATGTCCAGAATCAAAGCAATTGGAATGCAAGTAAACAAGGAAACTACATCAAAAGAAGCTAGAATGTCTCCGTTTTCCAATCGTATTGAAGACACTTTGTCAAAGTCTTTTGAATTCCTGACGTTAAATTTCGAATTCCGTGTCAAGTTTTGAAGAATTTTGACCATGAATTTTGAAAGTTCGTAGCAGGGAACTTTGGTAGAGGCACAGATTGGTCGCAATGGGGTATTTTCCTTGTGAATTTTGGGTAATCCATAGATTTTTGGGGTGTTAGCAGTGTACGTTATCATCCGTTTCTTATCATATTGAGAAATATGGTTTTCTTTGAACAGATCTTTTATAAAATCATTGTAACGATTCTGCAATGTTGTTGTTGGATTATTTCTTAAAATTCTGTAAACATTTCTGTCCATCATAAGCTCATGCATTTTGCTAATGTAGTCTGTCTTATACATTGCAACTGTGATGTTGCCTTTATCAGCAGAGACAATATAGACGTCTTTATGTTGTTTGAGGAACAATCTGGCTTCATTATAAACTTTATACAAAAACTTGTCAAACGGAGGTATGTATGTTGATCGTAAATGGTTTTGTAAAATTTCTGTAAAATTTGATCTAGCAATCTCCTGGTCACCCTGTTCCAAAGTTTTCACCAATTCTTCTCCATCTGCAATAATTTTGAAGAGGGGTAACTCTCCTCTCTTAATTGGTAAAGAAAACTTTGGGCCTAAGGACAGAAGCCATTTGACGTCTGACGGGAACTCTACAGAAGTTTTGTTTACGAACCATTTGATGCAGTTTCCTTGTTTACTTGCATTCCAATTGCTTTGATTCTGGACATTATAAAGAATAACTGGAATAAGATTAAAGAACACACCAATATTAAAAAGACGAAATTCTTTGAGATAATCAGGTTTTGTGTAATCGATAATAACTTCTTGGAGTTCGATGGCAATATTTATCAGCAAAAACAGGGTGTACCCATGGGAAGCCCAGCATCTCCAATTTTAGCGGATTTGGTTTTGGAAACTTTGCTGGAGGATGTTCTTGGTAAGCTTTCAAAAAAACCAAAAGTTATCACCAAATATGTAGATGACTTGTTTGTTGTGATTGAAGCAGAAGAAGTTCAGAACACGCTGAATGCCTTGAATTCTTTTAATCACAAAATTAAGTTTACGGTGGAAATGAAGGTGAATGGTGAGCTTCCATATCTCGATGTGAAAGTAATAAGGCGAAATGAAAAACTAATTTTTGATTGGTATACAAAACCGACTGCATATGGTCGCCTTATAAATTTCCATTCGAAGCAACCCAAAAAAGTTATTATCAATACGGCACAAAACTTTGTGAACCGGGTTCTTGACATAAGCGATAAATCTTTTCACCAAAAAAACATCAAAATCATCCGAGACACCCTGTTCTCCAATTCCTTCCCCTCTCCGGTTGTCCACAAACTCATCAAAAACCATCAAAAAGAAAAAATGATCAACCAAGCTGATAATCCCCAACAAGTGTGTGTATATAAGAGTTCACTTTACATATACCTCACCTCTCCAACCGCATCAAGACAGCACCAATAAAAGACAACACAAAGACAAAAATAGCTTTCAAGTCTGCATTTCCTCTGAGGAATAAACTTTTTAATAACACAAAAGGTAGAGTGGAGACGTTGGAGAAAGCAGATGCTGTCTATAGGATTAACTGCTTAGGAGGAAAGGAGACGACATGTCCGTCCGTTTACATCGGCCTCCAAACAAAAATTGAGAAATCGCATCTCTGGTCACAGGTCTGATCTAAATAGCGGGTCTTCTCACAAAACTGCACTAGCTCACCATTGCATAGAAGAAAAACACACACCAGATTTGGAGAATGTAGAAATTCTTCAAACAGAGCAACATTATTCAAAAAGAATGTTGATAGAGATGTTGCATATAATAGATAACAACAATGCTGTCAACCGTAGATCGGATTGTGACAGTCTTAGTACTGTTTATAGCCAACTTATAAATAGGCCAACAAAAAAGAAAAAGATTCAAAATAGGTGATCGTGTAGCGTAATTGGACGTTTTAACTGTTGTTCGAGTAATGTTCTTTTTTAAAAATAACCAAATTACAATTTTTAAATGTAGTTTTAACTTTGTTTATTTATTTATTTTAGTTACTTTGCCTCAATTGTGTATAAAATGTTTGACTATATCAAATATTAACTGTTTGAAAAAAGTTTTATTGTATGTTACCTTGACGTCACATTTTTATAATGTTTAATAGTAGTTGTATGCTAATGTTTGTATTACTTTTTATCTTTTGTCATTAAACAATAAAGGCCTGATGAAGAGTATAAACATTCTCGAAACGTTGCGATGAAATAACATCTTTTATTTACTATTGACCTATAGCCCACAAATCAATTAAATAGACGAAATACGCTTATCTAAAGATGATTGTTTTGATTAAAACCGGTTGCCGTGGGTTTCAATAGAATTATTTAAACTTTCGATACTCTTGGAAAAATTGTCAAAGTGTTGAAATTGGGAGAGCACATTTTTATGAAAGCGGTTATTATCGGCGATTATAGAGTTTGTGGATTCACTAACAACTTTTACGGCTAAAAAACATGGGAAAGGGATATGTTTTTACATTCATCGCAAAGATATACGAAATGGTTCAAGAATTCATTTAGGTAAGCACAAGATCTTTTACTAAGACCGAGACACAGAGGATGATATGATTTACCGCAAAGACCACGACATGCAACTCGCTCGGTGTATTTACTGTCAAGGACGCAATTATTAGAGTCGCACTCCATTATTAACACGAAAAAATATTTGATTATCTAGGAACTAAAAGCAGAATTGAGTTTAAAATGGTTTCTAGTCTTGTATTAATGTTCGCAGAGAGAAAAAAAATGATATCAAAACGATTTTTTTTTGTTCTTAGTGTACGAAGGTTATTATTATTATTATTATTATTATTATTATTATTATTATTATGAAATTCTTTATTAAATAATATAAGATTACAATAAAACAGAGTTTATAAAGAAAATAATGGCTTTACTTGCCGTCTGTCGAAATAATTGACATAGTCTTATACATTTAGATAACATACATGGAAAAAAGTAAAAAGCATACATAGAAATTGATTTCAAAATAAATTATTTGGGATTAAAGTACATTCTTCATAAATTATCAAATAATTTACAATTTAACGAAATTTTTTTTTTTTTTTTTTATTGATTTAATTTTAGTAATTTATTGAGTTTTTTGTGATTAGTTTTATACATCAGTTTAACATTAAGAATATAGGTATAAAAACATATAAATGAAAAAAAGAATATTTAATAAATTTTTTTTTTTAAGCTTAAAATTCCAAGCTATTACGGTATTTAAAGGCATGATCACAATATTTAAAAAGAACTCCCCAACCATATTTTCCATTTAAAATATCAATATCGTTCCGAGAGAGAGAACTCTTTGAGAAATATAGTCTTCTCAACTCGTGCAGAATGGGACACATGGCCAGGAAATGGTAAACGTCTTCATTTTCTTGTCTATTACAAAGACCGCAAATAACTAGCAAATTTTCTCTATGTGGCATATAGTTCAAATGCAACCTTTCAACTCTTGCTTTGAAAACTTAACTAATCTGATATGGTGATAACACATTGTCAAAGTAATTGCTTTCACCCAAGGAGTGGTTTAAGTCTCTATATATCAGCCGACTTGATGACATCTGAGCATTATGAATGTATTCGTCCACTTTAGCAATACACATGTAAGATTCTTGACGCCAGTTTTCAGCTGAGTAAATAGGCAGTTCTAAGGCCACCCCATGAATATCAGCAACACTAAACCATTCCTTAAACGGAGTAAGCCAAAGTCTACGTGCGTAGATCATTATTTGCTGTTGCAGAAGGTTATTATAAATTAAAACCGAAACGATTAAAAGGGTTTAAGTTTTTGCTATAATTTATTCAAAACAAGAACCATTGGTGGGTTATCCGTGATGAAACCAAAGTGTGGTGAATATTTCGAGGTGAAGAAAATATGTAAATAAAAAGAAAACACCAACAAGAGTTTAAGGTATAGTACCAAGAGTGGAATTGCTTGGCAGAACAAAACTAAAAATGGCTCACCCGGAGGGTAAGACTGAAAGCAAGTTGGATTATAGTTGTCGTTGAAAGTTGAAGTTTGCTATTCATTCGACATCTGAAGTACAGGCTGGCGTTGGAGATCGTATATAGGCAGCTTGATGAATTGAATTGCACAGGCACTCAGAGTTGTTGCAGTAAGTAGGTTTATAAATTGTAAACAGAAAATGGGGATACAATGTGACATCGATTTGCTTCATAGGCAGAACATATACAAAAAATGTTTCACTCACCGGGAAAGAAGGAGAAACAAAAACTATTAACGGGAGCAAATAGATGTCAGAGAAAATAAGTCACAAAAATTCCTTAATAGATTTTATTTTCGTTTTTATAAAAAAAGATAAAATTACACTTTAAAACTTAGTAAAGCACAATTAGCATTAAAAAGAAATGATGAAAAAGAGTTTGGGTAGTAGAAAAAGGTGAGGGAAAAGTTAGTTTTTAATGAAAATAAAATAAAAACACTGGAGCGAGTTAGATAGATAACTGACTGGTAAAACATCCTTTCCAATTATAAGAGGCGCTTGCATAATCGACTCGGACATAATAAAAACTTTGTATCACATGTGCAGTCATCGATTTCAATGTGAGCGTCAAAATAGCCTAAAGTTTTGACAGAGTCAGCTGACAGACCACGAACTGGGATCGATTTTTGTGTAATAGGTGGAGCACCCATTTTTATATACAAATCGCTCCTAACTTAAGTTTAATCACTAACAGTATCCACCAATCCGCTAACCTCAAAACCGTTAACACGTACAAGCTTCATTGTATCGGTCGAATCGCTTTTCAATAAATGTGTCCTTTTCTCTTCATGTTTTCCTTTTGGACAGTCCACGGATTTGTGCCCAAATTCATTGCACATAAAACATTTGGGTTGCTTTTGACTGCAAGAACTACTTAAATGCCCCCGTCAACCACAATTGAAACATCGCTCTATGCTACGACCTTCTGGATTCGACCGGTGCTCCCTGGGTCTACTAGAAGTTGGTAAGCTTTCCTTATATGTTAGGTAAAAACTTATTTTTTCCTTAAAATCCTTTAAAGTAAGCGCTCCATACAACATAACTTTGTTACTTGGAGAATCTTCGATACCATCAATGATAAAACTAATAAGAGAAGCATCTTCCACTCGACCCTTAGCCCCTATCTCTCTCATATGCAATAAGTAATCGTGGATATTTTTTTCTTTCTTCTGCCGCCTCTGGCCTAACTTCTTGTAAATGTCCGCCGCACACACCTTCTGAGAAAACTCTTCTATTAAAAACTCTTTTAGCTCTGTCCATTTAGAAAGAGTAGGCTTTGACCTAATCGCCAATTTAGCTGCCCCACTAAGCAACCTTTTTCCGAAAAGCACCTTCCCGACCTCTGACCATTTCATACTCTCTGCTGCGATTTCAACATCCTGCACCTAACTATTAACATCATACTAATCGTTCCCTGTAAATTCAGGTACAATCGCCTCCACGACTTGAAATGTTACATTGGTTCCTCTTTGTGTAAGCCTCAAAATTTCCTCTTCCATCTTCGTTGTCTTTAAAACGGACATCTCGGACCTCAAATTTACCTCCCTCTCCTTTTCTCGAATCGAACTCTCCCTGAGACTTATCTCTAACTCTCGTTGTTTTTGTGCAACCAAATTCTCCCTGGTGGCAACCTCCTCCTGCCGCTTATCAAAGTCACGAAATATTTCCGAAAAATCTTGCGATGTTTTATTCTCAACACGTGTGCTGTTTTTGTTCTTTCTGCCCATTTTATAAAACTAATAAAATTTCAACAAAACTAATAAGCAATCCTAAATTGATGAAGTTCTCGAGTCGCAGATCAGTAACAGCAAGTCTTTTTTTTTTCTTTATTATTGAGAAATAATATTTTAATTCCAGTAACCTTAGTCCAATTCACTTACTAATCCAACGGAAAAGAATTACCTTTCGTAAATGTCTCCTCTGTAGGGTTCATGAATTCCGTTGTCAATCTTCGCTGATGAACCGAAAGGTCCCGTTGCCCCACGTTGTACAGTTGGCAAACAAATTTTTTGTTTCGTGCACGAGAACAAGATTAATTAATTTTTTTTTCTTTTAATTTGCGAGAGCTACTGAATTTCTTTTTAATACACCACGCACTTGGCTTTTGGCAAATCCCGGTTGAGCCCCCAAAAATTGTGCCACCTATTATATACAGGGTGAAACTTTGCATCATCAGATTTCTGAACTAAAACAGCACCATATCCCCATTTCGATGCATCTGTATGGATTTCAGTCTCCGCTTCTTGATTATAAAGCCTTAGAACGGCCTTAGACGTAATGCTTCTCTTCAATTCCTCAAAAGCAATTTTTTGAGGTAGCTCAAATTCAAATGCCTGGTCTTTTTTGAGTAGCATCGTAAGTGGCTTAGCTAAAATTGAAAAATCTTTCACAAATTTACGAAAAAAGCCTGTCAGGCCTAAAAAGCTTTGAACCTTTTTGATTGAATTAGGTTCAGGAAAACAATGAACAGCCAATGTTTTGCATTGGGATGGTTTAATTGAACCGAGAGAGATCTCAAAACCAAGGTACTCAATTGTTTTGCACATAAACTGACATTTCTACCAGTTTATTTGCAGTCCATAACTCTCAGATAACGATAAAACTTCTTTTAACCGGTCAAAGCACTATTCAAAACTTTTGCCCAAGACCACCAAATCATCGAAGTAAACCAAAATGTATTTTTTGGTAACCAAAGGTTTAAAAATACAGTCAATAAATTTTTGAAACACCCTTGGTGAAACGCATAAGCCAAAAGGGACTCGGAGGAATTCCCATTGTCCCGATGGTGTAACGAACGCTGTAAATTTGACCCTTTCTTCTGATACCCGTACATGAAAGAAGCCATTTTTTAAATCCAGCGTACAAAAAACTGATGCTCCACTAAGTGCATCGATCTGGTCCTCAATCAATGGAAGGGGGTGGTGGGACCTAACGATTTCCTTATTTAAGCGCCGAAAATCTACGCATAAACGCTTAAAACCATCTTTTTTATTAGCTAATACGACAGGGCTAGCGTATTCGGATGAGCCAGGTCTAATTATACCCTCAGATAACCACTGTTCTACTTCTTCGTCGACTATTCTTTTTTCAAGAGGTGCCAATCTCCTTGGCGGTTGGCATATTGGCAAGTCTGACTTCAAGGTCAAAACAATCTCAACTGGTGATTTATTGACTTCATTTGGGCTATAATTCGAAACAAGTTCCTTGATGACTTTTTTATAACTTAAATTTCCTATGTTAAGATTCATGTCGTTATCACAAAAAGTTGAAATCTGACAAACCTGATGGATATTAGATACGAAAATACCATCCGAAGAGAGTCTTATATTTTTTCCTAGTAAAACATCCTTTCCAATTATAAGAGGCGCTTGCATAATCGACTCGGACATAATAAAAACTTTGTATCACATGTGCAGTCATCGATTTCAATGTGAGCGTCAAAATAGCCTAAAGTTTTGACAGAGTCAGCTGACAGACCACGAACTGGGATCGATTTTTGTGTAATAGGTGGAGCACCCATTTTTATATACAAATCGCTCCTAACTTAAGTTTAATCACTAACAGTATCCACCAATCCGCTAACCTCAAAACCGTTAACACGTACAAGCTTCATTGTGTCGGTCGAATCGCTTTTCAATAAATATGTCCTTTTCTCTTCATGTTTTCCTTTTGGACAGTCCACCGATTTGTGCCCAAATTCATTGTACGTAAAACATTTGGGTTGCTTTTGACTGCAAGAACTACTTAAATGCCCCCGTCGACTGCAATTGAAACATCGCTCTATGCTACGACCTTCTGGATTTGACCGGTGCTCCCTGGGTCTACTAGAAGTTGGTAAACATTCCTTATATTTAAGGTAAAAACTTATTTTTTCTTTAAAATCCTTTAAAGTAAGCGCTCCATACAACATAACTTTGTTACTTGGAGAATCTTCGATATAATCGATGATAAAACTAAAAAGAGAAGCATCTTCCACTCGACCCTTAGCCCCTTTCTCTCTTATATGCAATAAGGAAACGTGAATATTTTCTCCTTCCTTCTGCCGCCTCTGGCCTAACTTCTTGTAAATGTCCGCCGCACACACCTTCTGAGAAAACTCTTCTATTAAAAACTCTTTTAGCTCTGTCCATTTAGAAAGAGTAGGCTTTGACCTAATCGCCAATTTAGCTGACCCACTAAGCAACCTTTTTCCGAAAAGCACCTTCTCGACCTCTGACCATTACATACTCTCTGCTGCGATTTCAACATCCTGCACCCAACTATTAACATTATACTCATCGTTTCCTGTAAATTCAGGTACAATCGCCGCCATGTCTTGAAATGTTACATTGCTTCCTCTTTGTGTAAGCCTCAAAATTTCCTCTTCTATCGTTGTCTTTAAAACGGACATCTCCAACCTCAAATTAACCTCCCTCTCCTTTTCTCGAATCGAACTCTCCCTGAGACTTATCTCTAACTCTCGTTGTTTTTGTGCAACCAAATTCTCCCTGGTGGCAACCTCCTCCTGCCGCTTATCAAAGTCACGAAATATTTCCGAAAAATCTTGCGATGTTCTATTCTCAACACGTGTGCTGTTTTTGTTCTCTCTGCCCATTTTATAAAACTAATTTCAACAAAACTAATAAGCAATCCTAAATTGATGAAGTTCTCGAGTCGCAGGTCAGTAAGAGCAAGTTTTTTGTTTTTTTCTTTATTATTCAAAAATAATATTTTAATTCCAGTTACCTTAGTACAATTCACTTACTAATCCAACGGAAAAGAATTGCCGTTCGTAAATGTCTCCTCTGTAGGGTAAATGAATTCCGTTGTCAATCTTCGCTGATGAACCGAAAGGTCCCGTTGCCCCACGTTGTACAGTTGGCAAATGTAGTTTTTTTTTGTCAAACAAATTTCTTGTTTCGTGCACGAGAGCAAGATTAATTCATTTTTTTTCTTTTAATTTGCGAGAGCTACTGAATTTCTTTTTAATACACCACGCACTTGCCTTTGGCATATCCCGTTTGAGCCCACAAAAATTGTGGGATTTTAAATAAAATGCGATAGACCAGTGTTTTTTAATAAGGTATTAGGTTTTAATAGTTTAATTATGGATAAGAAAATTCAGTAATACTTACTTACTTACTTAAGCTGGCGCAGACAGTCCATTGTGGACCACGGCCTCAACCAACAATCCTCGCCAGCTAGGCCGGTCCCTAGCCAGTGGCCTCTTGTTGCGCACACCAAGTTGGTTGAGGTCGTTTACCACTTGATCGCGCCACCTTAGATGGGGTCTTCCAGAACTGCGTCGGCCCTCCGGGTTGGAATTGTAGACTCGTCGGGCAGGAGCGTTTCCGTCCATACGCTCCACATGACCCAGCCACCTAAGCCGCTGAATTTTCAGCTTCTTAACCAAGTCAATGTCGCTGTATAGCCCGTACAGTTCGTCATTGAATCTTCTCCTCCATACTCCATTGATACATACAGGCCCGAATATCACCCGAAGAATCTTTCTCTCAAAGCACCCCAGCCTGTATTCATCCGATTGTGTCAGTGTCCACGCTTCTGCCCCATACAGCAGAACTGGGATGATAAGGGTCTTGTATAGTGTCTCCTTGGTCCTTTGAGAGAGGGCTTTACTACTAAGATGCCTTCTTAGCCCGAAGAAACAGCGATTGGCAAGAGTGATTCTTCGACTGATCTCTTCACTGATGTTGTTCTGAGAGGTTATAGTGGAACCCAAATAGACAAAGTCCTTGACAACCTCAAAGTTATATCTGTCTATTGTGACGTTTTGTCCGAGCCTACGGTGATGATCTACTTCACCCGAGGACAGCATATACTTTGTTTTATCTTCATTTACAGCCAGACCCATTCGAGCCGCTTCCACTTCAATACTTGCGAATGCTCCACTGACAGCGCGCTTCGTTCTTCCAATAATGTCAATATCATGAGCATAGCCAAGTAATTGAACGGATCTAAAAACAATCGTACCGCTGGTGTTGACATGCGAGTTGCTTACGATTGCCTCAAGAATGATGTTGAAGAGGTTACATGACAGCGCGTCACCCTGTCGTAAGCCTTTCTCGACATTAAATGAGTCGGTGGTGTTCTTACCAACCTTGACGGAGCAGCGAGAGTTCTCCATAGTCATCCTGCACAATCGAACGAGTTTGGAAGGGATGCCAAGAAGCGACATGGCTCTGTATAGCTCGTTCCTGTTTACGCTGTCATAGGCGACTTTAAAATCGATAAAGAGGTGGTGAGTATCGATCTGGAATTCTTGGGTCTTTTCCAAAATCTGCCGAAGTGTGAAAATTTGGTCGACGGTTGACTTACCGGGTCTGAAACCAAACTGATAGGGGCCAATCAGTTCACGTGCGAAAGGGTTCAGACGTTCACACAGAATGGCCGACAAGATTTTATAGGCGACATTTAGGAGACTTATACCTCTGTAGTTGGCGCAGCTTAGACAGTGGCGATTCCTCTCAGTTGGCTAGGTTGGCTGCGCCAACCCAAAAATAAATACCTAAATGCAATTCATATTAAATGTATCATGCAATAATATTTTGCTTACAAAATACAAACCTGATTGAGTTTTCTTAAAACCCATGTGTTTACCTAATTACAACAAAACATTTTTCATTCAAATAGAACTAATCGCAGCAATCTCGTGACATTTTACTCCCATTCAAAATGGCATTGGAAATAGCGCATTCACATTCTAATTCAAATTGTATCCAAACTCCCCTTACCCTTCGTGTGCTGCTTCATTCCACCTTTAATGCATAAAATCGATGCTCAAAATAATAGCCATACTGCGAATGGCGAGTCAAAGGAAAACAAAATAAAACTTAGCCAGCAATCGCATCATTGGCAACGCACACGCAGGGTTGAAAATGTAAACCTAGAAAAGGAAGCAGATTTCCAGGAAAATCTAAATAGGTTTGCAAAAAGTATTAAGTACTAAGTAGGGTCTACATTAAAATGAAATGCACGAATTTGTCGCACATACCTACTTGATCTGTGGGTGCCATAGATGGTTTTTGAGCAATAAAAACTACTCTTTGTTGTATAAAATATGCAACTAAGTTCAAAATATTTGTTTAAGAAGTGTTTATTTCCCGCATTTCGAGCATATTGACAGTGTTATAAGATACTTCAATTTTACCGTTATTTTCGTTATACGAAGACGAGTAATTGAATTAATTTGCTTCTATACATCAGATGTCCATTACTTGAATTAAGCCCAAACATAAGAACAGTTAAGCAATCAATAAAATTCTACCAACAAATACACACAAAGGGCTTAACACGATATCTAGAAAAAAAAATTAGAGCAACAAAATCTAGAAAAAAAAAATACTTAGAATTGGGAAAATCCAGAAAACCGAAAATCTGAATACTTAATCTCGAAAATCCAAAATCTAGAAAAAGAAATCTAGAATGGACAAAATCTAGAATTATTAATATTAATACTAGATTTAGAATCCCTCTAAATTAAAAAAAAAAATCTAGAATACTTTTTTTCTAGATTCTAGACTCCATCTTTTCTAGATTTTATCTTTCTATATTTTTTTTTATAGATGTTGTCCTTTCTTAATTCAGACACTCTGGATAACGTCGTCGTGATCCCGCCCCACCCAGTACATACAAATTGTGTAAACCATTTTTAAAATTGTTTTTCTAAAACTCAAAGGTTCGATATGTGCAAGCTACAATTAAGCAACCGTTACTCCTTAAAACATAGGTGCGATCTTGTGGGTGTTATGAAAGATATATAGATACTTTAGTAAGTGCGAACTATTTCGTTAACGTGGTTGTCCACTTTAATAAAACCTTTGAAACCTGTTTTCCGTAAATATCATTTGTAGCCGAAAACTAACAAAATGAAGTTTTTTTTCTATGTAACAAAGTTGAATAAAAATCCTTCAAGCCTTTTTTGAGCAAATTAGAAATAGAATGCACAACTGGGTAGCACCAACTTGCTCTAATGTGTGACAGTGGTCTAGGCTCTAGGGGATTGAGATTTTGATAAAAAATAAATTTCTCAAAATTCTTAAATAAATATTTTAAGTAATTTGAGCTGAAAAAAGTACGCCATTTTATTTCTTGGACGAATTTGAATTGATTAGAATAAATTTATGAAAATCTATGGAGCTGTTTTTGAGAAAAAAAAAGTATACAAGTTTTTCATACAAATGAAAAAAATTAAAAATTCGTTTTTAAACGTAAATTTGCTTCTTTTTGCTTTACTTTTGGATCCTTGGTGTAGCCAACCTAATATTGGAGACCAGGAATCGCCACTGAGCTTAGAGTATCTCCTTTCTTGTGGATAGGGCACACAATGCTGAGGTTCCATTCGTCAGGCATACTTTCATCCGACCAGATTGTACAGATGAGTTGGTGTTCACCAAGTCATCTCCCGCTGCTTTGAAGAGTTCAGCCGTAAGGCCATCAGCTCCAGCAGCCTTGTTGGACTTTAGTTTAGATATTGCTATCCGAACTTCTTCTTGGTCGGGAGGACGGAAATTTTGTTCATCATCATCCAAATCGAATGGATCATTCTGCCTGATAGCGATTAGTTGGTTGTCTTCGCCGTTTAACAGTCTGCAGAAGTGTTCTTTCCAAATTCTCAGCACCGACTGTGTATCTACAACGACATTCCCACCCTCGTCTCTACATGCTTCCGCTCGGGCTTTGTAACCCTTGGACGAATGCTTTACCCTTTGGTAGAACTTTCGAACATTGCTTCTGCCGTAGCACCCCTCAATAGATTCAACCATTCGTTTTTCCAGTTCTCTTTTTTTTCTTCTGAAAAGCCGATGTTCCTCTTTCCTCTTTTGCTGGTACACCGCACGGAAAGCGCTCTTGGCAGCTCTAGTTCTGGCATTCAGAACTGCATGATAGGCTTCGTCTTTGGCCAAGTGTGCGAGCCTGCACTCATCATCAAACCAGGCGTTTCGTTGTGGTCGCCTAATGAAACCCAAAACATCCTTGGCAGCGGTTTTGATGGCCATTTGGCAATGTTGCCACTGGGCCTCTGGGTTTGGCGCAGGCGCCGGGCTTGTCAAGAGATAAGAGGAGACATGATTGGCAAAGGTTGTGGCGGTCTCTTGCGATTGTAACTTAGCAACATCAAACTTTCTCACAGTGGATGTTCGGTTCTGCGGTCTGGTGGAGATCCGCACTCGCACTTTAGCTACAACAAGGTAGTGGTCCGAGTCTATGTTGGCCCCTCGGAAAGTGCGGACATCCATGACACTGGACGCATGTCTGCTATCAATCGCAATGTGATCAATTTGGTTGACGGTATTTTGATCAGGAGACCGCCAGGTCCCCTTGTGAATATTGAGGTGTGGGAAGTATGTGTTAGCTAAGATGACACTTCGCCCCGCAGCAAAGTCGATTAGCCTGTGTCCTTTACCGGAAGTGTTGTCGTGCAGGCTATGCTTTCCGACTGTCGAGCCAAAGTTACCCTCCTTTCCGATTTTGGCGTTGAAGTCACCAAGAATAAACTTAGTGTCGTACTTCGGGCATTCATCATACGTCTTCTCGAGAAGATCGTAGAATTCTTCTTTGGTCGTGTCATCTTTTTCCTCCGTGGGGGCGTGGACGCAGATCAGCGAGATGTTGCTGCATTTGGATTTAATGCGGATTATGACAATGCGTTCGCTTATGCCACGAAACCCCAAGACTTCTTGCCTAAGCCTTCCTCTTATCACAAATCCGCATCCAAATAGCCGCTGTTTCCTTGTCCTGTAGCACTTGCCGTAGTAGATGTCACAGTTTTTCATCCTCCTTGTGCCTTCACCATCCCATCGCACTTCTTGGATGGCTGTGATGTCGGCTTTGACACCATCTAGGGCTTCCACTAATTGTTCGGCTGCACGTGGTCTGTTAAGGGTCCGGACATTCCACGTGCAGAACCGAAATTCGTTGTCCTTGTTTCGTTTGCTAGGATCGTCATCAGTAGGGTCATCCATATCCGAGGCAGTTGGTTGTTTCGGAACAAGAGGTTTTTTACGTGGTAGGGAAGTTACCCTGACGCACAACCCCCAACCTGGGGGACCAGGCCCTATGCTGCTCTACTTGGACAAAAGGAGCTGGAGAAATCCAGAGTCAGTAACCCACTACGGGGATGTGGGAGCTACCGTTGGTCCTATATGGGCTCATCCGCCACCTTCTCTACTTCACTACCCTGACTAATAGTAGTGAGAGGACCCAAAGACCTGAGCTCCGGATATGTTGAAGTAGCTCAATGGGGTGCCTACCATATTGTCTGTAAGCGTCGCCGTTGGTTCACTTAATTGGAAGCTCATCCGCCGCTCGCTTGCTTTCTGAAGGGTTCGTACAGAATAAACTGCTACCCAACAAGAGAAACAGAGGAGCTTTATGGCAGGGCAATTATAGTGTTGCTATTTTTCTGTGATCAACACTCGCGCTTATAAGTTCAGCAAGTCAAGTCCGGGTGGACAAGACCAGTACCCGATGGCTACCACTTGGAGGTAAAATAAGCACAATTGATGCGTATGAGACAGTTGCAACGCTGGGCATCGCCATGTTGATACCAATCAGGGTCTACCCTATTCATACAGCACCCAGCCATCAAATTCAGTAATAATTAAATTTAAATAAAGTTCGAGAAAAGAAATATTAATTGAAAACGATGTGGACGTCTTCGTAGTTATCAATCAAGTGAGCTCTTCTTCACCGATTTGTATCATTCGTTTTTTGCCATCTGTTTCGTAAAGCTTTTGGGCACACACCAAACTCAAACAGGGTGACCCTAAATACATATATACAGAGCAGTAGTACCTATACTTTTTTCGGTCTATACTTGCATATATAAAACTACAATGAGTTAATAGTTCATCTTCCGTAGATTTTCCAGCTCTTAAACCGTACTGTCTTGCGCTGAAACAAGACGAGCTCTCAATTTAGCTTATTATTCTGTTCTTAACAGCTTTTTTAAATATCTAAGAGAAAACTGGTAATAAAGAAATAGGTATATAATTATTATTGATGCATTTTTTGTCCCCTTTAAAAAAAAAAGGAATAACGTCTGCTAGTTTAAAACTTTTCGGGAAAACAACTTGAAATATACTTTTGTTAAATAAAACAGAAAGTATATACTATATTTAAGCATTTCAGAATGGTCTACAATTAACTTGGAGCCAGAAGTGAGATAAGGAGGTTTATTAGAATATTTGTTTTTATTGAATAATTCATTAATTCTGTGTCCATAAGAAATAAAATGCACGACTGGGTCGCACGAACTTACTCTTATGCTAAGCAATTTCTTTGTGGCTGCATATATGTATTATATTAAAAAAAAATTAAAAATAATTTCGAAAATTCTTTAATTTTTTTAATTACCTAGTTTTAGAGTTTTCTCGGAAAAACTAAGTACCTATGCAATAAAATTTCAAAGCTATACGTCAATCTAGGGAAAAAAAATATTGAAAATCGTTCGACCAGTTTTTTTTTTAAAAAGGTTATTTTTGAAAAACTTTTTCAAAAAATATTTTGAAATTTATTTGAGTATGCAAATATATGGCAATCCGTAGTTTACATATGAAAAAAATATGTTGTGAAAAATCATTATACTCGTTTCCAACATATTTCGAAAACCAAAAATTTTTTTTAAAAAATTATTAAAAATCAAAAAAAAAAGTTTTTGGAAACTTTGAAATGCCATATTCATAAAATTATTAATGCGACTTCCTGTGCCTAAAATTTTATTGAAATGAGATGTATGGTTTACGAAAAAATTTGATTTGAAAATACTGGTTCTATGAGAGGTACCGTTATAAGACAAATTTTAAAAAATCTTTTCTAACCAAAAGATAGACCGTCTTAAGAAAATAGCATTCTGAAAGTTTTATCAAAATCGTTAGAGCCGTTTTTGAGAAAATCAATTTTTTCTTCACGATTGTATGGCAGGTGCCGTTATTTTTGGGCCTAGAGCAAAAATTAAAAATATGTTCCGAGGGACTGCCAAATAAATCTTAAACACCAAATTTGAAGCAAATCAGCCCATCCGTTTAGGCTCTAGAGGCGCGAACAGACATACAGACAGACAGACGGACGGAATTTCCAGACCCACTTTTTTCGACTTCTCCATCATCGTAATGTCATGTGCGACTGTTATCTCAAAAAAAATTTTTTTTCACGAATCCATAACTTGCCTTATAGTACCTATAATCGCAAGTAAAAAGAGCTAAGCTCGAATTAAGGCGAAACTGAGTTTCTTGCTGTATTATAATCTGCAGGTTCTGTTCTGTTATAGAAAAATATCCTGGGTTCTTAATTTCAATTTTCGCGTAAATAGACCTAAAAGAAAAAAGGCTTATCTCGTTTTCATATCTTATAGCATTTGCTATAACCGCTTAACTCACAAAAGAATTTTGGGGTTACAAAATAATGGTATACAATAACGACTTAAGTCGAAATAAAATACTTTTCCAAATAAATACACTATTCATTAATCAACAATACATATCCAACTGAAAACAGCTTGAATCGACTTAAGCGTTTATTGCAAGTTAAAAATCTGGTCACAAATCAATCATGTATATGCATTTATACTTGAAGGATTGAAAAAATCAATTTTTAAAGTTTTTTTCTGAATACAAATCAATTTTAGCCGTGTTAATCAAAATCATAAATCTTTTTTTTATATCAATTTCCGTGATGTTTTTCCTAATTTTATCCATTCCTATGAGGAGGTCATAGTCCTAATCAATTAAATACATTTTATGCCATTTTTATTTACTATTCCTTCCCATCCGGAATTCCTTAGGTACATCCCTCACTACTATTTTAATATATTCTTTTGTTTTCTTGTTTTTAGAAAAACCACTTCCTCCTCAAAAATAGGGAAAAGGCTACAATCTACCCTAGAGGAATTAATTAAACTGACTGTAGAGCCAGTGTCCAATAGAGCCTTATATATTTTATTATATATTGTGAAATTGCAAAATAGTTTGTTTCCGAGGCTTAGCTCCGAAAATCCGTCGGGTGTATGCTATTAAATTCTTCATTTCTTACGCTCTCTCTAAGTTGATTACCACTGACTTAAGTTATTCACTTCCATGGGCTGTGGGTTTTGGTAACTGTTTCTAACTTGATTGAATGTTTGTGGATGACTTTGTCCCGCTAGGCCTGACCTACTGTTATTGTAATTTCTGATCTGTCCTGATCTGTTATTAAAATTATTTAAAGTTCTATTCTGTCCTAATCAGTTGTTATTGTAATGGCTACCTTGTTCTAGTCTATTCTGAGAATGCGTGTTAAATGTATTTTGAGCTTGGTATCTAAACGGATTTCTGATTGGACTATTCTTTTTAAGATTCCATTCAGAATCCGGTATATAAGTCCGGAGGACCTATACAATGCTACTCAAATCCAAATTATTCCTAATCTCTCTGTGCAATTGGTCCACTTCACTTTATTCCCAAATCTTTAATTTATATCAGGGTGGAGGTGGGGTTCGTTAATGGCAAATAACCAACACTTCAGTATATTCCCGCAAAGTTGTGGAGGGAGGGTGTTAACGTATAACAATTTTTTTTCAATAATTTTTAAACCAAGACTGATTTTTAGTCTTTCGTTTACTTTGGGTCCTTTATTCTTTTCACAAAAAAAAAATTCCCCGGTTCACTTCACGATGACTGCGCCAGTTAAATAAAAAGATTTGATGTATTGATCGTTTCACTCCAGTTTATTTAATAAATCCAAAATATATATCAGTCGACAACGATGAATCGATTTTCTTACAATTATCTAGATACATACATATTATATTAAAGGTGAATGCATTCAATTTCCTATGGCCTTCGGATATATTGAAGATCCCGTGGGAAAGTGATGCATAAGCGATTTATGGGTTACCTACGAAGCAACACAAATGTTCCGTCGCCAAGTTTGCTGACTTGCATTTGTGTAACTCGTGCGAAGGGGTTCAGACATTTACACAGAATGGCCGACAAGATTATATAGGCGACATTTAGTAGACTTATACCTCTGTAGTTGGCGCAGTTTAGAGTATCTACTTTCTTGGGGATAGGGCACACAATGCAGACGTTCCTTTCGTCAGGCATATTTTCATCCGATAAAATTGTACAGAGGAGTTGGTGTATGCTCCTCACCAAGTCATCTCCCGCTGCTTTGAAGAGTTCAGCCGTAAGGCCATCTACTCCAGCAGCCTTGTTGGACTTTAGTTTAGATATTGCTACCCGAACTTCTTCTTGGTCGGGTGGACGGAAATTTTGTTCATCATCGTCCAAATCGAATGGATCATTCTGCCTGAAAGCGATTAGTTGGTTGTCTTCGACGTTTAACATTCTGCAGAAGTGTTCTTTGTAAATTCTCAGCACCGACTGCGTATCGACTACGACATTCCCACCCTGGTCTCTATAGGCTTCCGCTCGGGCTTTGTAAATCTTGGACGAATGTTTTACCCTTTAATAGAACTTTTGAACATTGCTTCTGCCGTAGCACCCCTTAATAGATTCAGCCATTCGTTTTTCCAGTTCTCTCTTTTTTTCTTTGTGAAAAGCCGATGTTCCTCCTTCCTCTTTTGCTGGTATAACGCACGAGAAGCGCTCTTGGCAGCTCTGGTTCTGGCCTGCAGAACTGCATGATATACTTTGTTTTTGGCAAAGTGTGCGACGAATTTTTTGTATTTGTATGTAGTTTTTTGGAATATATTTTCGTAATCTCTCAAATATTATCTTCATATGAAAAGTGGGAACACAATTATATTGAAATTACAAGTTTTAATTCAACAATGTCTTGATTTAAAAACAAACACTTTTTATTAAAAAACAAAAAAATTAAATTTATTTTTAAAAAATTTATAGTGAATTGAGCTTTATTGAATGTGTGGAAGCGAGAGTATAAACTAAACAAATGAGAACGAAATCATTTAATTTTAACTTAGCTTTAATTTAATCAAATATTTATTAGAAACTGATTTTACAAAATATCAAGTTAAATTTAATTTAATAGCAAAAACTTTGAGGAGCCAAAATGTAAGAAGTACGACTACGTTTGAAAGGCTACGACCATCTGCTCAACGCAATCATCATTTGTAATCTATATGTGGCTGAGTGTGAAGTACAGCCTTGCCAGATGAAAGTCTGCTACAGTATTCACCCCTCAGTGATAACGATATATATGATGAGGTGTGATTTCATCTAATATTTCATCCTGAAGCGTACATGTTGTCCTGATTTAGTTGTATAGTCCGGTTTAGACTTAACTGAGGAAGGTTTCAACACATCTTTCTCAATAGGGCATCCAACATCTTGTGTTACTTCAATGCTGGTTGCAGGCTTCAAACGATCAATAGAAATATTTTTCCGGTCACCTTTTGGAGTTAGAACTGTAAAGAATTTAGAATTAAGGTCCATCAAATGCAGGTTGCAGAGATCTTCGAACTGCATCTCTTCTCACGAACACATGTGATGCAGAGTTCAAATCCTTATGTACAAAAATCTTCAAAGAATTTGAGTGAGGAACTGTTGGAACTGGCGATAATTTGTTCATAGAAGTTCGAAGTTGGTTTACAAAATCTTCACTTAATGTGCTGCTTGGTATGCTTGCTTTTAAAAATTCTCCTGGCAAGCTAAGAGTTGTACCGTAAACTAACTCAGCTGGTGTGGCACTTATATCATCCTTGAAACAACACATAAGCCCGAGAAGAATCGTTGGAAGAACTTCTGTTCAGCGGTCAGTTTGATGGCATTTGATTGCGGTCTTCATAGTTCCATGCCACCGTTCAACTAATCCATTCGCTGCTGGATGATATGGTGTTGTCCAAATCCGTGACACTCCAAGTAGATTAGTTAGCTCTCTGAAGAGTGAGGACTCAAACTGACGGCCTTGATCCGTTGTTACATACGTTGGCACACCAAAGCGTGCAATCCATCCACTATATAAGGTACGCGCCCCCGTCTCCGCGGTAATATCTTCCATAGGAAAAGCTTCGGGCCATTTTGTAAAGCGGTCGACACATGTTAAGCAGTACCTTTGATTTTGTGATGTCGGAAGAGGACCAACAATATCGATGCTGATGTGCGAAAATCTTCCATCTGGGAGTTTGAATGAGCTAAGCACAGATCTGTTACGGCGTTGTGTCTTAGCTCGTTGACAAGGTAAACATTCTTGTACCCACTTACGGCAGTCTTTTCTAAGATTAGGCCATATATAACGTTCTGCTAACATTTTAGTTGTTGCCTTTACTCCAGGGTGGCAAAAATTGTGTATACTGTTGAATGTTGTTCTTCGCAAATCTTTGGTTAGTATGGTCGCACTCGTCCAGTTCATGTATCGCATAGCAAATTTTGAGAAGACGTTGGTGAAACTGGAAATCTTTGTAACCTTAGTGATGATGATGGATTGTTGACGTATTCTTGCAGTTCTTGGTCATATTGTTGTGCTGCTGCGAGGTTTTCATAGCTTAGTCCTTTTTCCACCGTCTCAATTCGAGATAGAGTATCAGCTACTATATTGTCCTTTCCACTGATATGACGAATATCTGTAGTAAACTGACCTATAAAATCAATGTATCGCTCTTGACGCGGGGAAGCTTTGTCCGGTTTCTGACGAAACATAAAGGTCATAGGCTTGTGGTCCGTAAATATCACAAAAGTTCGCCCTTCAAGCATATACCTAAAGTATTTAACAGCCGAATGTGCTGCAAGAAGCTCCCTGTCATAGGCAGAATACTTCATTTGCGACTTGGTAAGCTTTCTGGAGAAAAAACTTAAAGGTTGTGTGATGCCACTTTTTGATTGTTGCAAAACTGCACCAATTGCAAAGTCGGATGCGTCCACGTACAACGAAAAATCTGAGCTAACCGAAGGATGAGCGAACAATGTTGCCTCAGCTAGATTTGTTTTGCAATCTTCAAATGCCGCTTTTCCTTCTTCAGTCCACTGATTAATTGACTTGTCATTGCGCTTATTACCCTTGATAAGTGCTTGAAGTCTTAATTGCTTTTCAGCGGCGTGAGGTAGAAATCTCCTATAAAAATTTATTGTAGCAATGAATCTTCTTAAACCATTTACCTGAGTGGGCAATTTGTAGTCCAAAATTTGCTTGAACTTTTTCAGTAAGTGGCTTGATTCCATTTGAGTTGATGCGGGGGCCTAAGAACTTCACTTCTTGCTTACCGAATTGGCACTTTGAAATATTTACAACGAGATGGAACTTCCTAAGCTGTTGAAACACTTGACGCAGATGTTCAGTGTGCTGTTGCATATTATCCGAAGCCATACAAATATCGTCAATGTAAGGAAAAGCGAAATCGAGATCTCTAAGCGCTTCATCAATTATCCGCTGAAATGTCTGCGCGGCATTTTTTAAACCTCCAAACATAACAAGACATTCAAAAAGCCCAAATGGAGTAGATATGGCTGACTTAGGTATGTCTGACTCTTCAATAGAGATTTGTTGGTTGTAAGCCCGGAATAAATCGATGACCGAAAATATTTGTTTCCCTTCTATAAAATGTGTGCAGTCCTGCAAAATTCGTAAAGGATACCTATCGCACTCTGTTGATGCATTGAGGGCACGATAATCCCCACAGACACGCCATGATCCGTCAGCTTTCTTCACCATTTGCAGGGGACTAGACCAGGGACTTTTGGAAGGACGACACATTCCTTGCTCCATCATATATTTGAACTCTTTCTTAGCTGCAGCCAGCTTATCCGGTGGTAGACGACGAGGACGTGAGTGAACAGGCGGGCCTTTAGTGGTGATATGATGAGTTACACTGGAATTGCCGGGAGGTTTGATGACAGAAGGTGAAAAAACATCTGAATATTCTTTAATAAGCGCACTAAAAGGTGAAGAATTTTCTATGAATGACACTTGTGTAGAACAAAAACTTGTGATACTTGCACTTATTTCCAGGCACGTTGTTTTGTCTATCAATTTTTGTCTCTTGAGATCCACCAAAAGTCCGTGTTGCTGCAAAAAATCTGCTCCAATAATTGGTTTGGAAACCTCAGCTATAATAAATTTCCACTGAAAACTGCGCCGAAGTCCAAGTGTCACTGTCAGATTTCTTGTACCATATGTTACAATTTTTGTACCGTTTGCTGTTAACAGGTTGAAACTGCACCGGGTTCGCTTTTCTTTGTGTAACGGGGGAACGACAGATATGTCAGCTCCCGTATCAATTAAGAAGTTGAGTTTGGTGTGGGGATCGAAGAGAAAAAGGCGACATGTAAGAATATTTTGTCCATCTGTTGCCGCCTGTGCTTGTATAGATGGACTCATTAGTTTTCCGACAAATTTGTGCAGGTATAATTACATGGCTGTGTGCAATTTCTTGCTTTTTTACAATACCTCTTGTGATACCAACAGAAACCGCCTCGTGCAGGTGTATTATGACGTGAGCGAGATCGATGTTGTTGTCTATTGTAACTGTCTCTTCCTCTCATATTTGCTTTAATTTCTGCTATTTCATTTACGAGAGCGTCTATTTTTTCGAGAAGATTTGGTGTAGAGGTACTGTAAGAATTTGACGATGACGAGCATGTGGAATGTGAGGTGATTGCAGAAACGGTATTGCCTTGACTTGCTTCCACTACTTTGTCGGCAAGAACAGCTAATTGGCAAAGCTTATCGCTGCTAACGGTTAATATACCTCTCGTCGCAGATGGTAAATGCTGCATCCATAACGCTTTAAGAAGGTCATCATTTATCTTGCTTCCAGCCAAATCTCGCATTTCATGCAAAAGCTGTGATGGCCTCTTATCACCTAAATCAATCTCTTGGAGGAGTTTTTTTATTCTTTTTTCCTCTGAATCCGCGAATCTTTCGATGAGCCTGTTTTTTAGGGTGACATACAATTGTTCAGCTGGTGGTTGCAAAATGATATCACTAACCTCAGCAAGTACACTACTTTCTATAGCAGCTACTACCATGTGATACTTTGTGGTGTCAGCTGTAATACCTGATGTGTAAAATTGGGATTCAATTTGGGAAAACCACAACTCAGGTCGTGTGCGCCAAAAAGGCGGAACCTTTACAGAAACTTTGTGAATTTCAGTTGTTCTTGGAATACCAATGCCTCTTGACCATGTGGTATGTGTGGATGCAGGTGCTGAGGTATTAATTGGTTCATTTTGTACAGTTGTAACCTCTGCTGTTGTTGTCGTCATAGTTCGATGATGGACGATTCTTTTCAACCCAGTTGCTACACTTTAAACACCTATAGATAGTTCTATAATGACGTACGTATTTACCGCTTCTGCTCGCGTGTAAAAAATAAACGGGGTCAAAACTTTGTGGAAGCGAGAGTATAAGTTAAACATATGAGAACGAAATCATTTAATTTTTACTTAGCTTTAATTTAATCAAATATTTATTGGAATTTGATTTTACAAAATATCAAGTTAAATTTAATTTAATAGCAAAAACTTTGAGGAGCCAAAATGTAAGAAGTACCACTACGTTTGAAAGGCTAAGACCATCTGCTCAACGCAATCATCATTTGTAATCTATATGTGGCTGAGTGTGAAGTACAGCCTTGCCAGATGAAAGTCTGCTACAAATGCATTTCGGCTAGTCTACTAGCCATCATCAGCAACACGACTGAGGGGGAAGCTGCTACAGAAATTAAATTGCACAATCGTATACATGAATAAAAACAACATATTTACATGATTTTGAACAAAAAAGCTTTTTAAGAAAGAGAAATTATGAAAAAGCGAATAAAAAAGAAAGAAAGCATTTTACAATAATAACATTACAAAGTAAACAAATGAGACCCTATATTCCCCAAATCTGCGTTCAACGCTGAATCATCTCTATGTATGTAAAGGCTCTCATATGCATCAAGTCTGCGGCTCTCGTTCACGCATTTCAAAAGCTTAACATTATCGATTGTTGTTGTAAGATGATGTTCTTGTAGTGCGTGCAGTGCTAAGGCAGATTTCCTTGGTTCATTGTTTTTGACGCTTAAAATATTATTAAACGTAACCAATGTACGGCAATACCAAACGGAACCAATGTCCGGCAGTATCAAACGTAACCATTGTACGGCAATATAAAACGGAACCAATGTCCGGATCAAACGTAACCAATGTACGGCAGTATCAAACGTAACCAATGTACGGCAATATCAGACAAAACCAATGTCCGGCATTATCAAACGTAACCAGTGTACGGCAATATCAAACGGAAACAACGTCCGGCATTACCAAACGTAACCAATGTACGGCAATATCAAACGGAACCAATGTCCGGCATTATCAACGTAACCAATTTACGGCAATATCAAACGGAACCAATGTCCGGCAATATCAAACGGAACCAATGTCCAGCAGTATCAAACGTAACCAATGTACGGCAATATCAAACGGAACCAATGTCCGGCATTATAAACGTAACCAATGTACGGCAGTATCAAACGCAACCAATTTCCGGCATTATTAAACGTAGCCAATGTACGGCAATATCAAACGGAACCAATGTCCGGCATTATCAAACGTAACCAATGTACGACAATATCAAACGGAACCAATGTCCGGCATTATCAGCGTAACCAATGTACGGCAGTATCAAACGGAACCAATGTACGGCAATATCAAACGGAACCAATGTCCGGCATTATCAACGTAACCAATGTACGGCAGTATCAAACGGAACCAATGTCCGGCAATATCAAACAGAACCAATGTCCGGCAGTATCAAACGTAACCAATGTACGGCAATATCAAACGGAACCAATGTCCGGCAGTATCAAACGTAACCAATGTACGGCAATATCAAACGTACTAAGTACGGCTTAAGTAAGGGACGAGATAGACCTCGACTTCAAGAAAAGATGATAGTTAACTAATACTACGGTAAGGAAACGGTAGAGAAACGGGCAGGACGGAAATATATACGCTGTGCTCTTATGAGTATCAGCGACAAAATATTAGGAATCTCTCGGTACTCCACGTACCCCTGGTATTCCGGTAGTGGAGAATTGTCTTTTGGCTCTTAGTAGTATTCCTACAATGAAATCATCGATAATTTCTCGAATTTTAGTGTGTCCAACCAACCTCTTACATCAAATATATTGACACGAACATACTGTGAATTGTAATGACAAAAATCACTTTCCTATGTAAAACTGGTTTTGCTGTGTAATAAATACACTTTTTGCAGTGTGATCATATGGCTGCGGTTTCTATTTGAAAAAGAGCGGTTATAATTCAAATAAGCGGAAATAGCATGATGGCCGCGATCTTAACAAATTCACATAACTGGTCGTTAATTATTTGAATGAAAGAGTGGTTGGCGGTTGAGGTAGTTGAAAAAGGTGACCTGGTCACACTCCCCTCTCTCTTCGGTGGACGAGAGCTTTCTCGTCAAAAGTATTTTATTTGGTGGAAGTGGTTAAAAGAGGTGACTTCGTCAAACTCCCCTCTCTCTTCGGTAGACGAGAGCTTTCTCGGCAAAAGGGTGCTCGTGTAAATTTTTTTTTTTTTTTTTTGTTAATTTAAACTTTTTAATTATTCAATTATTTCATTTATAAAAGTAGTTCAAAACCTGACTTCTATAACTATATACATATTTTTTTTCATGTTTTTCATAATCAACAAACAAACAGTTTTTTTTTGCAAAAAATGAACAGGTTTTTCACAAACAAAACGTAAACCGGCTTGGAAGTTATAGTTTATATTTTTTTTTTAATATCTGCTTCTCTGTTGGCCTCGTCTTAAGGGGGAGACTGTAACTGTACGATATTATCTTTGAGTGCGTGCCTATTGAAAGCCTTGCGGTGCCGGGCTTTTTTATGCACACTCGTATGTCCCCGAAAGACCGGTGTATAAAAAAGTTTTGCCGTCTACAATAGGGGTGAAAACGAGGATGTGACCTGATGTCCACATATTTGAAAGGATTGTCTGGTATTGGAGCCTTGGTGGTGTTTTTGGTAGTGTTGGACGATGACACTGTAGACATATAGGCTCTTGGCAAGGACCCCATGTCCAAGGCGGTGGAATCTTGCTTGTGGGTTTCAGGCAAATGCTCCTAACGGTGCCCGAAAGTGAAGGAAAATGCTGACAAGGACGAAGAATCGGCACAAAATCGTCGCCCGGGTGCTGAACTCCCTTGGATGTGCTGGCCTGGTTGTCCATTGCTGGTTTCCTCTCCTTGTACCGGCGTTCGGCCTCAGTGCGTTATTGTTGGATCTCCTGCTGTTGGACTACCACTGAAGGACGTCCGGGGGGTACCTCCTTCTTGTGCACATCAATTTGGCCTTTTAACTGCGCCACCAAGTTTGGGTTGCTAGCGAGCGTCTCCACTGTCTGCACAACAGGATGTTTGGACTTCCTGCTCAGGACATCGGGTGTAACTGCCGTGGTGGCTGGCAAAACTGGCGCGGTTACAAATCTGGGACGGGTTGGCTGGCGCTCCCATGGCTCACCCACTTGGTCGGGTTTTGGCTTTCCGATTAACTTTTCTTTTCTGCGATGTTTTCGGATCCATGGTTTGAACATAACTGATTTTACTTTCGTGGTCACTTTTGTTAATTGCCTTTAAGTCCTTTAAGTGTGCTCTTATGGTGGGGGTATGTATGCGAGAGGGATTTTTAGAGCGGATAACAACTATTACGGGCGAGACAAATCTAATGACTTCGTACGGTCCCTCGTAACGGGGTGCTCACTTTTCAGTGAACTGTTTTACTCCAGAAGAGAGCACTCAATTCTTCTTATACACCTCTTCCCCCATGGGTGGTCTATAAGCTCTACGGCGCAAATTATAATATTTGCCTTGAGTGTCGGCTGCTCTCTTTAAAGTGACGGCAACTAATTCGTACATCTCTTTCATTCTTTCACTTCGCAGCGCAATCGGTTTGGGAGAAGCAGCCTGGTTTGCGCATGCTGTTTCATTTGCCTGCGGTCGTCTCAATTCTCGGCCGAAATTGAGATGTGCGGGAGGGAAACTGGTAGATGTGTGGATACTGTTGTTAATGGCAAAACAAAGCTCTGGCAAAAATTCGTCCCAATGGTGGTGGTTGTTATTCACATATTCTATCATCTTTTTCAGAACTTTGAACGGTTCTTTATTCTTTAGACGAATAGTGTGTATGGCGGCATTGCAGATGGGGTTAGGTGTCTCATATTTAGGCAGCTCGGTATTTAAAAGCTCCTTAGGTCGTTGTTGTTCGGTTTCAGGTAGCTCAATACTACCAATTAGGCCAAGTTTCTCTGCTCCGGGTGATACGATCGGGTGGACCTTATTTAGCAGGGGCTCCCCACCTATCGACATTGTAAACTTTTCTCGAACTAGGAAATCCATGCCTATAACTGCTTCTTCAGTAAGATCTTTTAGCAAACTTACTTCCCCTGAAACTGGATGGTTCCCTTGTACCATGGTTACAAAAAAGTGTTCGCGGGTAATGACTGGGTTTCCATTTGCCAGGCGGATCGCATATCGTTGGTAGTGAACCGGCGTCCTTAATCGACGGAGTTTACTGCGCAAGGATTGACTAATAAAAGTTTTAGTTGCCCCTGTATCAATGAGAGCCTTTATCGCAATTCCGGATATTTCTACAGAAATAAAACATCGGGGATCTATCCAAGTATTGTTTCTTTCAGGTATCCTTGTTTTAGGATCTGTTGGAGTCGGACTTAACAATTGGACGTCGGCTATCGCCGGTGGAGCAGTTAACGGCAGGAGTTCAGGGCTTGTTTCAGGATATGTTGGAGTTGGAATTAACAACTGGACGTCGGCGTCGGCTGGCATCGGTGGAGTGTTTAACGGCAGGAGTTCATGGCTGGAACTATGTGACAATATCATAGCTGTTACGGACGGGTGACATGGGCAGTCTTTCGATAATCGACCGTCCTCCCCACAGTAGGAACAAAAAAGTCGAAATGGCCTCCTACAATTGACCTTGTTATGTCCTCGTTGTTTGCATTTTCAGCAATTTGTGGATCTATCGTAGGGTACGTCTGGCATGGCAAAAGGGTTCGCTGGTCTGTTTTGATTAAGGGGATGAGTGAGTCTCCCCTCTGGCGGTGTCCAACGGCTTTGCATGGGAGTGGCTGAAGGCGCACTGGGCCGGTTTGCTCTATCCTCCAGGCGAATATATTCACATTCTTCAGCCAACTCCATTACCTCTTCTAGTGTCTTGAAGTCACGGCGTTTGATGTAAAACCGGAACTCTGCCCTCAAACTATCGTAAATGCGGTCAATGTTGTCCTCAAAATTCATCCGCGGGTGTTGCTTCAACAAGTACTGGGCGGAGCGGATAAATTCCTTAGCCTTTTCGCGAAGCCCTTGCTTCTTGCTCATTATTTCATCCTCTAATTTGTGTATATGTCGGGCGGGGAAAAAGAAGCGGCGAAACGAGGCGTGGAACTGATTCCAGGTCTGAAACTCATCTTTGTTTATCCTGAACCACTCCAAAGCGTTTCCACGAAAGATTTCGGGGAATGTCCAGACTAAATTATCCAATGCGATGTCGTAACATAATGCCAGTTCTTTGAAGCGGGTTGCCTGCACCATCGAACTTCAGTCCCCATTTTCGTACCGTAATCTTAATTTCAGCTTTGTTGATGGTAGTCCATTTTTCTGGGCAGTGATAAGTTGATTCGGAGGGTGGTAGAAAATGTGTCGATGACGGCCGCATACCGGCTTCAACGTGGATAGTTGGAGGTGAGATGATTTTACTGGTAGGCTTATAGACAGACTGGTTTGATTGAGTTCCCACGTTTTGCAAGTCCAACTGCGAAATGTTAGGGGTGGAGGTGGACGGAGTTGTGGTTTGCAAGCTCTTATGTGCCACTGTCTTCTGGTCCGAGGGATCGGTCCCGCCTGGTTCGCCAAATACTCGATCCTGTACCAATTCCTCCATTTCAGTGCACAGGTTCAAGGTTGAAACTCTTGTTCGGGCTTCTTTGATGCTGTCGCTTAACGCTTTTCGAAGTTCCGGTAGTTTGCCATCTGTAAGTAAATTCCTGGCCTGTAATTTTTCAATCAGTTCTGTCTTTCGCAGCAAGTAGATCCAATTGAGATTAAAAGCCGGGTCAGGCTCTGGAACGCCCAGGTGTTGAACTCCGGTGGGCATTTTGTTTTGTCTGGTAATCTGGTAGTCAGGAAAAATGGAAATCGTTTACTGGTTCTGGTATTCGGTTTTCTGTATCGGTATACGGTGGGTCTGGTTATCAGTTTCTGGCAAAAAGAAAAACGGTATCCAGAAACTGATAATATTCGGGATTGATTTCTCGGGGTCAGGTAGTTCTTTCTTGACTGGACGGATGCAACCTCTATTGAGGTCCCTGCTCGGGCGCCATTGTGAGAGTGTCCTTTTTTATCTATAGCTGAGGTAGTTCAGCGGATCCATGGTCAGCCGAAGAAAAGACTGTAAAACTCCAGATTGGAATATTAAATGTTTTATTTATTATTTCAAATTCAATAGAGTAATTTCATAAATGTTACAAGTTGGAAAGCAAATGTTACGTTATATAATTGCAATAGTATAAGGCTGTACAATATTCTATATGTGCTTAACTCTAACCTTATATAATTCAAATGGTATAATAGGTTTTACAATGTTGTCTTATATGCTTAAAATAACGGTATATAATTCAAAGTATATAATTTTTTATATGCTTAAGATATTATCAAACGTAACCAATGTATGGCAATATCAAACGGAACCCATGTCTGGCATTATCAAACGTAACCAATGTACGGCAATATCAAACGAAACCAATGTCCGGCAATATCAAACGGAAACAATGTCCGGCAGTATCAAACGTAACCAATGTACGGCAATATCAAACGGAACCAATGTCCGGCATTATCAACGTAACCAATGTACGGCAGTATCAAACGGAACCAATGTCCGGCAATATCAAACAGAACCAATGTCCGGCAGTATCAAACGTAACCAATGTACGGCAATATCAAACGCAACCAATTTCCGGCATTATTAAACGTAGCCAATGTACGGCAACATCAAACGGAACCAATGTCCGGCATTATCAAACGTAACCAATGTACGGCAATATCAAACGGAACCAATGTCCGGCATTATCAACGTAACCATGTACGGCAATATCAAACGGAACCAATGTACGGCAATATCAAACGAAACCAATTTCCGGCATTATTAAACGTAGCCAATGTACGGCAATATCAAACGGAACCCATGTCCGGCAGTATCAAACGTTACCAATGTACGGCAATATCAAACGGAACCAATGCCCGGCATTATCAACGTAACCAATGTACGGCGGTATCAAATGGAACCAATGTCCGGCAATATCAAACGGAACCAATGTCCGGCAGTATCAAACGTACTAAGTACGGCTTTAGTTAGGGACGAGATAGATCTAGAATTCAAGAAAAGATGATAGTTAACTAATACTACGGTAAGGAAACGGTAGAGAAACAGGCAGGAAGGAAATATACGCTGTGCTCTTATGAGTATCAGCGACAAAATAATAGGAATCTCTCGGTACACCACGTACCCCTGGTTTTACGGTAGTGGAGAATTTTCTTCTGGCTCTTAGTAGTATTCCTACAATGAAACCATCGATAACTTTTCGAATTTTAGTGTGTCCAACCAACCTCTTATATCAAATATATTGACACGAACATACTGTGAATTGTAATGACAAAAATCACTTTCCTATGTAAAACTGGTTTTGCTGTGTAATGAATACACATTTTGCAGGGTGATAATATGGCTGCGGTTTCTATTTGAAAAAGTGCGGTTATAATTCAAATAAGCGGAAATAGCATGATGGACGCGATCTTAACAAATTCACATAACCGGCCGTTAATTATTTGAATGAAAGAGTGGTTGGCGGTTGAGGTAAAGGTGACTTCGTCACATTGTAAGAGTGTCCTTTTTTATCTATAGCTGAGGTAGTTAAGCGGATCCGGTCAGCCGAAGAAAAGACTGTAAAACTCCGGATTGGAATATTAAATGTTTTATTTATTATTTCAAATTCAATAGATTAATTTCATAAATGTTACAAGTTGAAAGGCAAATTTTACGTTACTTGCCCCCCCCCCCCTAAACATTTTAAGAAAATTTTCTTTTTGCTAAGAAATTAGGTATAAATTCGAATATCTAAAATTTACACAGATACCAAACTTTTTTTTGGTCAAAATATATTTGTTTCATTGTGATTTTGATTCAAGCGAACTGATCAATAAAATAATAATGATTAGATTTGATTTAGCGCAATGATTAAAGTAATTTATTGTAATGGCACCGAAAATAGATCTAGCAATAGAGACATCAAACGTACGACCAAAATCCAAGTAGTGAACAAGAAAAAATCCCACATTCATATAGAGCACAAAAAAGTACAATGTTTATTGTCAAATAATGTTACCAAAGGTGTTTTCTGCTTGACGATCCAAATAAGAAGAAAGTTTAACTTGTCAAGCAAATCATACAATGCCCACGATCTGTTATGTAATTCTTATTCTTAAGTATATAATGAATTGGTGCATTGCAGTTTATGAGCCCGTTATGATTGATGCAAAACAAGAAACAAACAAGTTAACAAGTAGGACTCATGAGATAAGCTAACAATTATAACGTATCAATGATAAGAGATAAGTTGAATTCAAAGACAATAAGAAACACTACATAGGGTAGTTTTCATGATGTTTGGCAAGTATAACAAAAATACATTTAATTTCACAAAGATAACTAACTCAATTTAATTAGAATAGGAAAGATTAATGAAGTTAAGCCAATAAGAAAAAAAAAAAAATAAAAAGTTTAAATAAATCCAATCTCAAACATTCCGGCGCCCCTGAACGAGTTTCAGGATAGTGGTAAGATGGCTAATTTCGACACCGGACGAGTGTATGTGCCAGTCGTTGTCTTTACAGTGGCCACTCTAACAAGTTGATCAGCACCTGGTGTAACAGCTTCAATTCGGCCAAGTAGCCACTTTGTGGGAGGTAAACTCGGTTCTTTGATGACTACAACGTCTCCTGGTTTCAAATTAGGTTGTTGTCTCTGCCACTTAGGTCGTTCTTGAAGGGTCGTCAGGTATTCGGTATGCCACCGTTTCCAAAATCCTTGTACCATGGCTTGTAGGTGATTCCAATGCGAAAGATGGTTTACTGGAGTATGAAGTTGGCTAGGCTCCGGAACAGCTGTCAATGGTTCACCTATGAGGAAATGAGATGGTGTTAATGGATTTAAATCGGTATCTGAAAGGCAAGATAAAGGTCGGGAATTTAGAATAGCTTCAATTTGACAAGTAATAGTTGCCAGCTCTTCAAAGGTTAATATAGAAGAACCGATGACCCGACGAAGGTGAAGCTTTACCGACTTCACACCTGCTTTCCACAGCCCACCAAAGTGAGGTGCGGAAGGTGGAATAAAGTGCCAGGCGATTCCATCCCTTGCAAGCGATGAAACTATCGCATCGTTGTGTTTTTGAGATAAGATTAACTTGTGCATTTCTGAGAGACAACGACTTGCTCCCTGAAAATTAGTCCCATTGTCACTATAAATGTTCCTGCATAGTCCACGTCTTGAAACAAATCGGCGCAGGGCAGCAAGAAACGCGTCAGTAGTGAGGTCGCTCGCTACTTCGAGGTGTATTGCTTTGGTCAAAAAGCAGACAAAGAGGGCTATGTAAGCCTTGAGGAGCTTTGGCTTTCGACCCCGAGAAAGCTTAATCGTTAGTGGCCCGGCGTAGTCACAGCCCGTATCCGTGAACGGTCGATTTGGTTGAATCCGTTGAAGTGGAAGGTCTCCCATCAGTTGCTTGCATGTTAATTTCCGTTGCATGAAGCAGGGTTTGCAAATGTGTATCACCTTGTGGACAATATTTCGGCTGCCCATTATCCAATATTGCTGCCGAACGAATGTGAACGTCTCTGAAACTCCAGCATGTGCATTCCTCAAGTGAATATCCTGTACTATAAGAAAAGAAACTTTGTTAGAGTTTGGAAGTATTATAGGATGTTTTATGCTATATGAGACAGCAGCATGTTTTATGCGACCTCCGACGCGTAGAAGCCCAGTGCTATCCAAAAACGCTGAATACCTTAGAAGTGATGAGCTCGACGATAGGGATTGTTTGCGTAGTAAATCGTTGATATCCTTAGGGTAGGAAATAAGCTGTACATACTTGAGGATTTTAATTTTAGCAAAGTGTATTTCCGTGAATTTTAAACTGCCGCACACACGAAGTTCTGATTCTTCCGTTTTAATTAAACTGTTTTAAATAAACCGATAACACCACGCAAATACTCGGATTAAACGATGCCATGACGAAAATTTATCTATGAGATTTTGAATAATGTCCGGATCACGCGACGATACCATGACAATTTTGGGTTTCCGCCGTATTTCCAGTTTAACTGGATCGTTATCGGCTAATACAGATTTACTGGACCAGGGGGAAATAGGCCAATGTTCTTGGGTTTCTGATAGCCATGATGGACCGGTCCACCAAAGGCTATGATTCACGAGCTGCGAAGGGACGATTCCGCGTGAAGCACAATCAGCTGGATTGAACTCGGAAGCAATATGTGTCCACGAATGACTTGGAACCGTTTCCAAGATAGCTGACGTACGGTTTGCCACGAACGTAGCCCAGCGACGAGGGGGTGAAGATAGCCAATGAAGCACTATTTCAGAATCACACCACGCTGTAATTTTAATTTTTGGGTCTATATTTAATAAAGACTTCACAAGTTTGAAGAGTTTAGATAGAAGAAGAGCTCCACAAAGTTCTAGCCGCGGGATGGAAAGAGGTTTTAAAGGAGCCACCTTTGTTTTCGCCACAACTAATGTGACTTTAACCTCTCCAAAACTCGATTTTGAACGCGCGTACACAACAGCTGCATAAGCCAACGATGAGGCGTCTGAAAACCCATGAAGTTCAACATCGTCTCCAGGAAAAATATTACGCGGCACCCGAATATTTTGTAGCAATGGAAGTTCTCTCCGATAGTTCATCCACAGACTAGATATTTTGTCTGGTAGGGGATCATCCCAACCAAGCTTGAGCTCTGATGACCATAGTTCTTGAAACAGAATTTTGAAGAGGATCACAGATGGTGACAAAAATCCTAGAGGGTCGAAAATCTTCGCGACTTCAGAAAGAAGAGTACGTTTTGTCAATGAATTTTTGAGCACCGGTTGATCACATCGAAACGAGAAGACATCACTTGATGGGTTCCACAGCATCCCTAAGATCTTTATAAGTGAAGAAGAACTTTCAGACTCCACAAACGAATATTCACAATCATCTGGAGGTAAAGTAGCGAGGAGAGCCCAACAATTAGAGCTCCATTTTCTCAGTTGTATTTTGGCAAGTGATAGAAGTTCAGTAAGTTCAGACTGCATATTCAATAGATCGTGAATAGTGTTGGCCCCAGTCATAATGTCATCAACGTAGACATCGTTTGCGATGATTTGAGCTGCGATGGGGTACTTCATCCTATAATCATCAGCCAGTTGCTTCAGAGCTCGCACAGCCAAAAAAGGGGCAGACGCAGTGCCATAAGTCACAGTTTTCAGTCGATAGTGCCTAATAGATTCGTCAGGAGAAGTTCGCCAGACAATACGCTGATAGTCAGTTTCGTGTTCACGAATCAAAATTTGACGAAACATTTTGACTATGTCAGCCGTAAAAACAAATCGATGCTGGCGAAAGCGAAGACAAACACCAATAAGGTCCCGTTGAACTGGAGGTCCAATGTATAAATTATTATTGAGAGATTGCCCGAGTGAGTCACCTACTGAGCCATCAAAAACGACCCGAAGTTTTGTTGATGAGCTATCGGGTTTTAACACCGCATGGTGGGGAAGGTAAAAAACTTCTACATCCAGAAGACCCAACTTCATTATCAGGTATAAGTTCCATATGTTTGAGACTCAAATATTCTTCCATAAACTGCCCGTAAAGTCGCCTCAATTCAGGATTTCTTTGAAACCGACGCTCCATGGAGTGCAACCGCGAAATGGCAGCCCCCAGAGTATTTCCAAAGGTAGGCGAGGGAGTTTTTAGTAAAAGGGGAACAATGTATCTTCCATCGTCACTGCGAGAAACGGATTCTCGAAAAAGCGCTTAAGCAGGATCATTATTGGCCTGGTCCGTTATTGAAGGAACTTCATCAAGTTCCCATAAACGTTGCAAAAGGAAATCTACATCAACAGCTGAGTGAAGATTACATAACCCGACACTAGACAAATGGTTATCAAAAAGTTCTCCAGTGATAACCCACCCAAACGATGTATTTTGTGCCAAAGGCTTACCTTCTGGACCGCAAATTTGTTCTGCTTTGAGAATCGACCAAACTCTATCGGCTCCTAACAGCACATCTACTGGACTAGAAACATTAAATTGAGGATCCGCAAGATTCAATGCTTGGATGTAGGACAACGACGAAATGTCAAAGGAATAAGCCGGCAAGTTCGTAGTCAATTTCCCCAAAATATGTATTTCGCAACGCAGGTGTATATCATTATAACGCGAAACCAAACAAACAGAAAGACTTCCATTCGTATGACCAGCTTCCTTTGATGAGAGCCCTAGGATTGGAATTCTAGAATGTTTTCGGCGAAGACCTAGCCGTTGAGCTAAAGACTCTGTTATAAATGAAGACTGTGAGCCGGTATCTAACAAAACACGACAGTCTATAAGTTGACCTTGAAAATCCTGAATCTTCGCTAATACTGTAGGCAGAATGGTTTGCTTCCTAAGATTAAGATCAAGAGAATGATTCGATGAAACTGGTGGAGCGGAATCAGAGCGCATTTTAACCGTAGAAGACGAAGGCCCTTGACAGTCTGCTGGTAGATCGTAGGATGGTTTCGGAGATGACTGAGAAGCACCAGGTTGATTGGAATGGACGAGAGAATGGTGACGAGATTTACAGACACGACAACGGGAATGACGAAAGCATTTGTAGGATGCATGCCCAGATCGTAGGCAGTTAAAACACAATGAATTCTCCTTTGCAAATGTACGACGAGATTCAATACTGAGTCCTATAAATGAAGAACACTGCGACAAACTATGATCACCCTTGCACTTGGGACATTTTAAATTATTTTGTTCCCTAGACTCAGCTAAATGCATCCGAATAGACACCGGTTGCCTTTTACGTGACATACCTGCAGCGTTCATAGGCTTACATGATTCAAAGGCATCACACCGCAATTCAAGGAAGTCAATTAATTCCTGAACAGAACAATCATCCCGAGAACCTACTTCCTTTGCCCATGCATGCCTTGTATCATCGTCGAGCTTGTTTAAAAGCAGGAAAATAAGCCAAGGATCACGACTGGTTTTCTTTGCTGCATCAAGGCCACGAATGACTTCATCGGCACTGTCCGTTATCTTGCGTAAGATGCCCGAATTTGATGAAGTCATTGAAGGTAGCGAAACAAATGATTGGATAAGAGAATGCACGAGCAAGTGAACGCGGTCATAACGTTTTTCTAATTTTTCCCATGCTCCTATATAATTAGCATCCGTGGGTGGTATATGGTTGATGAGATCAGCTGCTTCATTTCTCAAGAACGATTTCAGGAAATGAAACTTCTGTGTTGAAGTTAAATTGTCACTACTGTCCACCGAATCGATGAACATGTCCCGAAAGGTAGGCCAATCCTTGTAGTTACCGGAGAACGGAGCAATAGACATTTAAGGAAGGCTGACGTTTTTTGAAGATGAACCAGAGCAATTAACTTTATTAAGAAAGGCAGACTGCTGTTCTGCGAGTTGCTCAAATAATTTTGTTTGTTTTCGAGCACCCTCCTTTTCTCGAAGAAACTTTGTAAGCTTAGCAGTCGCGCTAAAATATTTCTCCTCGTACTCCTCGAATTCCTTTTCAAGCGTCGTAACCACCTCATCATCCAAACCTTCCAAACACGAGGAATGATAACAACTGAATTCCTTCCAAGCTATTTCTAATTTAGATAATCTTACTTCAAGCATTTCAATATCTACAGTCTCATCTACCATTTCGCAAAAACCCGCTGCACGTGAAATGGCTGCCTTAGCATGACCACGCATCTGCTGGGAACTCATTTTATATTATTTTATTAAGTGACCGAAAGGATTTAATCGAAAAATCAGGTGTTATGTTTCACTCGAATTCACTCACAAGTTCTTTGAATAATTATAATCAATGTTCTATAAATTAAAGCGCCCTGTGAGGAACTTAATTTGATTTTAGTTTAGCGATAAAATGTTGTATTTTGAGTGAGCACACGAATTAGTTTTGTTCTTAAGCACGCTTGATTTTTCGAATTTGCACAGGTTCAATAAATTTTAATTAAATGCGGCTTAACGAAGGACCAATGATTTTGATTCAAGCGAACTGATCAATAAAATAATAATGATTAGATTTGATTTAGCGCAATGATGAAAGTAATTTATTGTAATGGCACCGAAAATAGATCTAGCAATAGAGACATCAAACGTACGACCAAAATCCAAGTAGTGAACAAGAAAAAATCCCACATTCATATAGAGCACAAAAAAGTACAATATTTATTGTCAAATAATGTTACCAAAGGTGTTTACTGCTTGACGATCCAAATAAGAAGAAAGTTTAACTTGTCAAGCAAATCATACAATGCCCACGATCTGTTATGTAATTCTTACTCTTAAGTATATAATGAATTGGTGCATTGCAGATTATGAGCCCGTTATGAATGATGCAAAACAAGAAACAGACAAGTTAACAAGTAGGACTCATGAGATAAGCTAACAATTATAACGTATCAATGATAAGAGATAAGTTGAATTCAAAGACAATAAGAAACACTACATAGGGTAGTTTTCATGATGTTTGGCAAGTATAACAAAAATACATTTAATTTCACAAAGATAACTAACTCAATTTAATTAGAATAGGAAAGATTAATGAAGTTAAGCCAATAAGAAAAAAAAAAAAAATTAAAAGTTTAAATAAATCCAATCTCAAACATTCCGGCGCCCCTGAACGAGTTTCAGGATAGTGGTAAGATGGCTAATTTCGACACCGGACGAGTGTATGTGCCAGTCGTTGTCTTTACAGTGGCCACTCTAACAAGTTGATCAGCACCTGGTGTAACAGCTTCAATTCGGCCAAGTAGCCACTTTGTGGGAGGTAAACTCGGTTCTTTGATGACTACAACGTCTCCTGGTTTCAAATTAGGTTGTTGTCTCTGCCACTTAGGTCGTTCTTGAAGGGTCGTCAGGTATTCGGTATGCCACCGTTTCCAAAATCCTTGTACCATGGCTTGTAGGTGATTCCAATGCGAAAGATGGTTTACTGGAGTATGAAGTTGGCTAGGCTCCGGAACAGCTGTCAATGGTTCACCTATGAGGAAATGAGATGGTGTTAATGGATTTAAATCGGTATCTGAAAGGCAAGATAAAGGTCGGGAATTTAGAATAGCTTCAATTTGACATGTAATAGTTGCCAGCTCTTCAAAGGTTAATATAGAAGAACCGATGACCCGACGAAGGTGAAGCTTTACCGACTTCACACCTGCTTTCCACAGCCCACCAAAGTGAGGTGCGGAAGGTGGAATAAAGTGCCAGGCAATTCCATCCCTTGCAAGCGATGAAACTATCGCATCGTTGTGTTTTTGAGATAAGATTAACTTGTGCATTTCTGAGAGACAACGACTTGCTCCCTGAAAATTAGTCCCATTGTCACTATAAATGTTCCTGCATAGTCCACGTCTTGAAACAAATCGGCGCAGGGCAGCAAGAAACGCGTCAGTAGTGAGGTCGCTCGCTACTTCGAGGTGTATTGCTTTGGTCAAAAAGCAGACAAAGAGGGCTATGTAAGCCTTGAGGAGCTTTGGCTTTCGACCCCGAGAAAGCTTAATCGTTAGTGGCCCGGCGTAGTCATAGCCCGTATCCGTGAACGGTCGATTTGGTTGAATCCGTTGAAGTGGAAGGTCTCCCATCAGTTGCTTGCATGTTAATTTCCGTTGCATGAAGCAGGGTTTGCAAATGTGTATCACCTTGTGGACAATATTTCGGCTGCCCATTATCCAATATTGCTGCCGAACGAATGTGAACGTCTCTGAAACTCCAGCATGTGCATTCCTCAAGTGAATATCCTGTACTATAAGAAAAGAAACTTTGTTAGAGTTTGGAAGTATTATAGGATGTTTTATGCTATATGAGACAGCAGCATGTTTTATGCGACCTCCGACGCGTAGAAGCCCAGTGCTATCCAAAAACGCTGAATACCTTAGAAGTGATGAGCTCGACGATAGGGATTGTTTGCGTAGTAAATCGTTGATATCCTTAGGGTAGGAAATAAGCTGTACATACTTGAGGATTTTAATTTTAGCAAAGTGTATTTCCGTGAATTTTAAACCGCCGCACACACGAAGTTCTGATTCTTCCGTTTTAATTAAACTGTTTTAAATAAACCGATAACACCACGCAAATACTCGGATTAAACGATGCCATGACGAAAATTTATCTATGAGATTTTGAATAATGTCCGGATCACGCGACGATACCATGACAATTTTGGGTGTCCGCCGTATTTCCAGTTTAACTGGATCGTTATCGGCTAATACAGATTTACTGGACCAGGGGGAAATAGGCCAATGTTCTTGGGTTTCTGATAGCCATGATGGACCGGTCCACCAAAGGCTATGATTCACGAGCTGCGAAGGGACGATTCCGCGTGAAGCACAATCAGCTGGATTAAACTCGGAAGCAATATGTGTCCACGAATGACTTGGAACCGTTTCCAAGATAGCTGACGTACGGTTTGCCACGAACGTAGCCCAGCGACGAGGGGGTGAAGATAGCCAATGAAGCACTATTTCAGAATCACACCACGCTGTAATTTTAATTTTTGGGTCTATATTTAATAAAGACTTCACAAGTTTGAAGAGTTTAGATAGAAGAAGAGCTCCACAAAGTTCTAGCCGCGGGATGGAAAGAGGTTTTAAAGGAGCCACCTTTGTTTTCGCCACAACTAATGTGACTTTAACCTCTCCAAAACTCGATTTTGAACGCGCGTACACAACAGCTGCATAAGCCAACGATGAGGCGTCTGAAAACCCATGAAGTTCAACATCGTCTCCAGGAAAAATATTACGCGGCACCCGAATATTTTGTAGCAATGGAAGTTCTCTCCGATAGTTCATCCACAGACTAGATATTTTGTCTGGTAGGGGATCATCCCAACCAAGCTTGAGCTCTGATGACCATAGTTCTTGAAACAGAATTTTGAAGAGGATCACAGATGGTGACAAAAATCCTAGAGGGTCGAAAATCTTCGCGACTTCAGAAAGAAGAGTACGTTTTGTCAATGAATTTTTGAGCACCGGTTGATCACATCGAAACGAGAAGACATCACTTGATGGGTTCCACAGCATCCCTAAGATCTTTATAAGTGAAGAAGAACTTTCAGACTCCACAAACGAATATTCACAATCATCTGGAGGTAAAGTAGCGAGGAGAGCCCAACAATTAGAGCTCCATTTTCTCAGTTGTATTTTGGCAAGTGATAGAAGTTCAGTAAGCTCAGACTGCATATTCAATAGATCGTGAATAGTGTTGGCCCCAGTCATAATGTCATCAACGTAGACATCGTTTGCGATGATTTGAGCTGCGATGGGGTACTTCATCCTATAATCATCAGCCAGTTGCTTCAGAGCTCGCACAGCCAAAAAAGGGGCAGACGCAGTGCCATAAGTCACAGTTTTCAGTCGATAGTGCCTAATAGATTCGTCAGGAGAAGTTCGCCAGACAAGACGCTGATAGTCAGTTTCGTGTTCACGAATCAAAATTTGACGAAACATTTTGACTATGTCAGCCGTAAAAACAAATCGATGCTGGCGAAAGCGAAGACAAACACCAATAAGGTCCCGTTGAACTGGAGGTCCAATGTATAAATTATTATTGAGAGATTGCCCGAGTGAGTCACCTACTGATCCATCAAAAACGACCCGAAGTTTTGTTGATGAGCTATCGGGTTTTAACACCGCATGGTGGGGAAGGTAAAAAACTTCTACATCCAGAAGACCCAACTTCATTATCAGGTATAAGTTCCATATGTTTGAGACTCAAATATTCTTCCATAAACTGCCCGTAAAGTCGCCTCAATTCAGGATTTCTTTGAAACCGACGCTCCATGGAGTGCAACCGCGAAATGGCAGCCCCCAGAGTATTTCCAAAGGTAGGCGAGGGAGTTTTTAGTAAAAGGGGAACAATGTATCTTCCATCGTCACTGCGAGAAACGGATTCTCGAAAAAGCGCTTAAGCAGGATCATTATTGGCCTGGTCCGTTATTGAAGGAACTTCATCAAGTTCCCATAAACGTTGCAAAAGGAAATCTACATCAACAGCTGAGTGAAGATTACATAACCCGACACTAGACAAATGGTTATCAAAAAGTTCTCCAGTGATAACCCACCCAAACGATGTATTTTGTGCCAAAGGCTTACCTTCTGGACCGCAAATTTGTTCTGCTTTGAGAATCGACCAAACTCTATCGGCTCCTAACAGCACATCTACTGGACTAGAAACATTAAATTGAGGATCCGCAAGATTCAATGCTTGGATGTAGGACAACGACGAAATGTCAAAGGAATAAGCCGGCAAGTTCGTAGTCAATTTCCCCAAAATATGTATTTCGCAACGCAGGTGTATATCATTATAACGCGAAACCAAACAAACAGAAAGACTTCCATTCGTATGACCAGCTTCCTTTGATGAGAGCCCTAGGATTGGAATTCTAGAATGTTTTCGGCGAAGACCTAGCCGTTGAGCTAAAGACTCTGTTATAAATGAAGACTGTGAGCCGGTATCTAACAAAACACGACAGTCTATAAGTTGACCTTGAAAATCCTGAATCTTCGCTAATACTGTAGGCAGAATGGTTTGCTTCCTAAGATTAAGATCAAGAGAATGATTCGATGAAACTGGTGGAGCGGAATCAGAGCGCATTTTAACCGTAGAAGACGAAGGCCCTTGACAGTCTGCTGGTAGATCGTAGGATGGTTTCGGAGATGACTGAGAAGCACCAGGTTGATTGGAATGGACGAGAGAATGGTGACGAGATTTACAGACACGACAACGGGAATGACTAAAGCATTTGTAGGATGCATGCCCAGATCGTAGGCAGTTAAAACACAATGAATTCTCCTTTGCAAATGTACGACGAGATTCAATACTGAGTCCTATAAATGAAGAACACTGCGACAAACTATGATCACCCTTGCACTTGGGACATTTTAAATTATTTTGTTCCCTAGACTCAGCTAAATGCATCCGAATAGACACCGGTTGCCTTTTACGTGACATACCTGCAGCGTTCATAGGCTTACATGATTCAAAGGCATCACACCGCAATTCAAGGAAGTCAATTAATTCCTGAACAGAACAATCATCCCGAGAACCTACTTCCTTTGCCCATGCATGCCTTGTATCATCGTCGAGCTTGTTTAAAAGCAGGAAAATAAGCCAAGGATCACGACTGGTTTTCTTTGCTGCATCAAGGCCACGAATGACTTCATCGGCACTGTCCGTTATCTTGCGTAAGATGCCCGAATTTGATGAAGTCATTGAAGGTAGCGAAACAAATGATTGGATAAGAGAATGCACGAGCAAGTGAACGCGGTCATAACGTTTTTCTAATTTTTCCCATGCTCCTATATAATTAGCATCCGTGGGTGGTATATGGTTGATGAGATCAGCTGCTTCATTTCTCAAGAACGATTTCAGGAAATGAAACTTCTGTGTTGAAGTTAAATTGTCACTACTGTCCACCGAATCGATGAACATGTCCCGAAAGGTAGGCCAATCCTTGTAGTTACCGGAGAACGGAGCAATAGACATTTAAGGAAGGCTGACGTTTTTTGAAGATGAACCAGAGCAATTAACTTTATTAAGAAAGGCAGACTGCTGTTCTGCGAGTTGCTCAAATAATTTTGTTTGTTTTCGAGCACCCTCCTTTTCTCGAAGAAACTTTGTAAGCTTAGCAGTCGCGCTAAAATATTTCTCCTCGTACTCCTCGAATTCCTTTTCAAGCGTCGCGTCGTAACCGCCTCATCATCCAAACCTTCCAAACACGAGGAATGATAACAACTGAATTCCTTCCAAGCTATTTCTAATTTAGATAATCTTACTTCAAGCATTTCAATATCTACAGTCTCATCTACCATTTCGCAAAAACCCGCTGCACGTGTAATGGCTGCCTTAGCATGACCACGCATCTGCTGGGAACTCATTTTATATTATTTTATTAAGTGACCGAAAGGATTTAATCGAAAAATCAGGTGTTTTGTTTCACTCGAATTCACTCACAAGTTCTTTGAATAATTATAATCAATGTTCTATAAATTAAAGCGCCCTGTGAGGAACTTAATTTGATTTTAGTTTAGCGATAAAATGTTGTATTTTGAGTGAGCACACGAATTAGTTTTGTTCTTAAGCACGCTTGATTTTTCGAATTTGCACAGGTTCAATAAATTTTAATTAAATGCGGCTTAACGAAGGACCAATGATTTTGATTCAAGCGAACTGATCAATAAAATAATAATGATTAGATTTGATTTAGCGCAATGATGAAAGTAATTTATTGTAATGGCACCGAAAATAGATCTAGCAATAGAGACATCAAACGTACGACCAAAATCCAAGTAGTGAACAAGAAAAAATCCCACATTCATATAGAGCACAAAAAAGTACAATATTTATTGTCAAATAATGTTACCAAAGGTGTTTACTGCTTGACGATCCAAATAAGAAGAAAGTTTAACTTGTCAAGCAAATCATACAATGCCCACGATCTGTTATGTAATTCTTACTCTTAAGTATATAATGAATTGGTGCATTGCAGATTATGAGCCCGTTATGAATGATGCAAAACAAGAAACAGACAAGTTAACAAGTAGGACTCATGAGATAAGCTAACAATTATAACGTATCAATGATAAGAGATAAGTTGAATTCAAAGACAATAAGAAACACTACATAGGGTAGTTTTCATGATGTTTGGCAAGTATAACAAAAATACATTTAATTTCACAAAGATAACTAACTCAATTTAATTAGAATAGGAAAGATTAATGAAGTTAAGCCAATAAGAAAAAAAAAAAAATAAAAAGTTTAAATAAATCCAATCTCAAACATTCCGGCGCCCCTGAACGAGTTTCAGGATAGTGGTAAGATGGCTAATTTCGACACCGGACGAGTGTATGTGCCAGTCGTTGTCTTTACAGTGGCCACTCTAACAAGTTGATCAGCACCTGGTAGCTTCAATTCGGCCAAGTAGCCACTTTGTGGGAGGTAAACTCGGTTCTTTGATGACTACAACGTCTCCTGGTTTCAAATTAGGTTGTTGTCTCTTCCACTTAGGTCGTTCTTGAAGGGTCGTCAGGTATTCGGTATGCCACCGTTTCCAAAATCCTTGTACCATGGCTTGTAGGTGATTCCAATGCGAAAGATGGTTTACTGGAGTATGAAGTTGGCTAGGCTCCGGAACAGCTGTCAATGGTTCACCTATGAGGAAATGAGATGCTGTTAATGGATTTAAATCGGTATCTGAAAGGCAAGATAAAGGTCGGGAATTTAGAATAGCTTCAATTTGACATGTAATAGTTGCCAGCTCTTCAAAGGTTAATATAGAAGAACCGATGACCCGACGAAGGTGAAGCTTTACCGACTTCACACCTGCTTTCCACAGCCCACCAAAGTGAGGTGCGGAAGGTGGAATAAAGTGCCAGGCAATTCCATCCCTTGCAAGCGATGAAACTATCGCATCGTTGTGTTTTTGAGATAAGATTAACTTGTGCATTTCTGAGAGACAACGACTTGCTCCCTGAAAATTAGTCCCATTGTCACTATAAATGTTCCTGCATAGTCCACGTCTTGAAACAAATCGGCGCAGGGCAGCAAGAAACGCGTCAGTAGTGAGGTCGCTCGCTACTTCGAGGTGTATTGCTTTGGTCAAAAAGCAGACAAAGAGGGCTATGTAAGCCTTGAGGAGCTTTGGCTTTCGACCCCGAGAAAGCTTAATCGTTAGTGGCCCGGCGTAGTCATAGCCCGTATCCGTGAACGGTCGATTTGGTTGAATCCGTTGAAGTGGAAGGTCTCCCATCAGTTGCTTGCATGTTAATTTCCGTTGCATGAAGCAGGGTTTGCAAATGTGTATCACCTTGTGGACAATATTTCGGCTGCCCATTATCCAATATTGCTGCCGAACGAATGTGAACGTCTCTGAAACTCCAGCATGTGCATTCCTCAAGTGAATATCCTGTACTATAAGAAAAGAAACTTTGTTAGAGTTTGGAAGTATTATAGGATGTTTTATGCTATATGAGACAGCAGCATGTTTTATGCGACCTCCGACGCGTAGAAGCCCAGTGCTATCCAAAAACGCTGAATACCTTAGAAGTGATGAGCTCGACGATAGGGATTGTTTGCGTAGTAAATCGTTGATATCCTTAGGGTAGGAAATAAGCTGTACATACTTGAGGATTTTAATTTTAGCAAAGTGTATTTCCGTGAATTTAAATAAACCGATAACACCACGCAAATACTCGGATTAAACGATGCCATGACGAAAATTTATCTATGAGATTTTGAATAATGTCCGGATCACGCGACGATACCATGACAATTTTGGGTGTCCGCCGTATTTCCAGTTTAACTGGATCGTTATCGGCTAATACAGATTTACTGGACCAGGGGGAAATAGGCCAATGTTCTTGGGTTTCTGATAGCCATGATGGACCGGTCCACCAAAGGCTATGATTCACGAGCTGCGAAGGGACGATTCCGCGTGAAGCACAATCAGCTGGATTGAACTCGGAAGCAATATGTGTCCACGAATGACTTGGAACCGTTTCCAAGATAGCTGACGTACGGTTTGCCACGAACGTAGCCCAGCGACGAGGGGGTGAAGATAGCCAATGAAGCACTATTTCAGAATCACACCACGCTGTAATTTTAATTTTTGGGTCTATATTTAATAAAGACTTCACAAGTTTGAAGAGTTTAGATAGAAGAAGAGCTCCACAAAGTTCGAGCCGCGGGATGGAAAGAGGTTTTAAAGGAGCCACCTTTGTTTTCGCCACAACTAATGTGACTTTAACCTCTCCAAAACTCGATTTTGAACGCGCGTACACAACAGCTGCATAAGCCAACGATGAGGCGTCTGAAAACCCATGAAGTTCAACATCGTCTCCAGGAAAAATATTACGCGGCACCCGAATATTTTGTAGCAATGGAAGTTCTCTCCGATAGTTCATCCACAGACTAGATATTTTGTCTGGTAGGGGATCATCCCAACCAAGCTTGAGCTCTGATGACCATAGTTCTTGAAACAGAATTTTGAAGAGGATCACAGATGGTGACAAAAATCCTAGAGGGTCGAAAATCTTCGCGACTTCAGAAAGAAGAGTACGTTTTGTCAATGAATTTTTGAGCACCGGTTGATCACATCGAAACGAGAAGACATCACTTGATGGGTTCCACAGCATCCCTAAGATCTTTATAAGTGAAGAAGAACTTTCAGACTCCACAAACGAATATTCACAATCATCTGGAGGTAAAGTAGCGAGGAGAGCCCAACAATTAGAGCTCCATTTTCTCAGTTGTATTTTGGCAAGTGATAGAAGTTCAGTAAGTTCAGACTGCATATTCAATAGATCGTGAATAGTGTTGGCCCCAGTCATAATGTCATCAACGTAGACATCGTTTGCGATGATTTGAGCTGCGATGGGGTACTTCATCCTATAATCATCAGCCAGTTGCTTCAGAGCTCGCACAGCCAAAAAAGGGGCAGACGCAGTGCCATAAGTCACAGTTTTCAGTCGATAGTGCCTAATAGATTCGTCAGGAGAAGTTCGCCAGACAATACGCTGATAGTCAGTTTCGTGTTCACGAATCAAAATTTGACGAAACATTTTGACTATGTCAGCCGTAAAAACAAATCGATGCTGGCGAAAGCGAAGACAAACACCAATAAGGTCCCGTTGAATTGGAGGTCCAATGTATAAATTATTATTGAGAGATTGCCCGAGTGAGTCACCTACTGAGCCATCAAAAACGACCCGAAGTTTTGTTGATGAGCTATCGGGTTTTAACACCGCATGGTGAGGAAGGTAAAAAACTTCTACATCCAGAAGACCCAACTTCATTATCAGGTATAAGTTCCATATGTTTGAGACTCAAATATTCTTCCATAAACTGCCCGTAAAGTCGCCTCAATTCAGGATTTCTTTGAAACCGACGCTCCATGGAGTGCAACCGCGAAATGGCAGCCCCCAGAGTATTTCCAAAGGTAGGCGAGGGTGTTTTTAGTAAAAGGGGAACAATGTATCTTCCATCGTCACTGCGAGAAACGGATTCTCGAAAAAGCGCTTCAGCAGGATCATTATTGGCCTGGTCCGTTATTGAAGGAACTTCATCAAGTTCCCATAAACGTTGCAAAAGGAAATCTACATCAACAGCTGAGTGAAGATTACATAACCCGACACTAGACAAATGGTTATCAAAAAGTTCTCCAGTGATAACCCACCCAAACGATGTATTTTGTGCCAAAGGCTTACCTTCTGGACCGCAAATTTGTTCTGCTTTGAGAATCGACCAAACTCTATCGGCTCCTAACAGCACATCTACTGGACTAGAAACATTAAATTGAGGATCCGCAAGATTCAATGCTTGGATGTTGGACAACGACGAAATGTCAAAGGAATAAGCCGGCAAGTTCGTAGTCAATTTCCCCAAAATATGTATTTCGCAACGCAGGTGTATATCATTTATAACGCGAAACCAAACAAACAGAAAGACTTCCATTCGTATGACCAGCTTCCTTTGATGAGAGCCCTAGGATTGGAATTCTAGAATGTTTTCGGCGAAGACCTAGCCGTTGAGCTAAAGACTCTGTTATAAATGAAGACTGTGAGCCGGTATCTAACAAAACACGACAGTCTATAAGTTGACCTTGAAAATCCTGAATCTTCGCTAATACTGTAGGCAGAATGGTTTGCTTCCTAAGATTAAGATCAAGAGAATGATTCGATGAAACTGGTGGAGTGGAATCAGAGCGCATTTTAACCGTAGAAGACGAAGGCCCTTGACAGTCTGCTGGTAGATCGTAGGATGGTTTCGGAGATGACTGAGAAGCACCAGGTTGATTGGAATGGACGAGAGAATGGTGACGAGATTTACAGACACGACAACGGGAATGACTAAAGCATTTGTAGGATGCATGCCCAGATCGTAGGCAGTTAAAACACAATGAATTCTCCTTTGCAAATGTACGACGAGATTCAATACTGAGTCCTATAAATGAAGAACACTGCGACAAACTATGATCACCCTTGCACTTGGGACATTTTAAATTATTTTGTTCCCTAGACTCAGCTAAATGCATCCGAATAGACACCGGTTGCCTTTTACGTGACATACCTGCAGCGTTCATAGGCTTACATGATTCAAAGGCATCACACCGCAATTCAAGGAAGTCAATTAATTCCTGAACAGAACAATCATCCCGAGAACCTACTTCCTTTGCCCATGCATGCCTTGTATCATCGTCGAGCTTGTTTAAAAGCAGGAAAATAAGCCAAGGATCACGACTGGTTTTCTTTGCTGCATCAAGGCCACGAATGACTTCATCGGCACCGTCCGTTATCTTGCGTAAGATGCCCGAATTTGATGAAGTCATTGAAGGTAGCGAAACAAATGATTGGATAAGAGAATGCACGAGCAAGTGAACGCGGTCATAACGTTTTTCTAATTTTTCCCATGCTCCTATATAATTAGCATCCGTGGGTGGTATATGGTTGATGAGATCAGCTGCTTCATTTCTCAAGAACGATTTCAGGAAATGAAACTTCTGTGTTGAAGTTAAATTGTCACTACTGTCCACCGAATCGATGAACATGTCCCGAAAGGTAGGCCAATCCTTGTAGTTACCGGAGAACGGAGCAATAGACATTTTAGGAAGGCTGACGTTTTTTGAAGATGAACCAGAGCAATTAACTTTATTAAGAAAGGCAGACTGCTGTTCTGCGAGTTGCTCAAATAATTTTGTTTGTTTTCGAGCACCCTCCTTTTCTCGAAGAAACTTTGTAAGCTTAGCAGTCGCGCTAAAATATTTCTCCTCGTACTCCTCGAATTCCTTTTCAAGCGTCGTAACCGCCTCATCATCCAAACCTTCCAAACACGAGGAATGATAACAACTGAATTCCTTCCAAGCTATTTCTAATTTAGATAATCTTACTTCAAGCATTTCAATATCTACAGTCTCATCTACCATTTCGCAAAAACCCGCTGCACGTGTAATGGCTGCCTTAGCATGACCACGCATCTGCTGGGAACTCATTTTATATTATTTTATTAAGTGACCGAAAGGATTTAATCGAAAAATCAGGTGTTATGTTTCACTCGAATTCACTCACAAGTTCTTTGAATAATTATAATCAATGTTCTATAAATTAAAGCGCCCTGTGAGGAACTTAATTTGATTTTAGTTTAGCGATAAAATGTTGTATTTTGAGTGAGCACACGAATTAGTTTTGTTCTTAAGCACGCTTGATTTTTCGAATTTGCACAGGTTCAATAAATTTTAATTAAATGCGGCTTAACGAAGGACCAATGATTTTGATTCAAGCGAACTGATCAATAAAATAATAATGATTAGATTTGATTTAGCGCAATGATGAAAGTAATTTATTGTAATGGCACCGAAAATAGATCTAGCAATAGAGACATCAAACGTACGACCAAAATCCAAGTAGTGAACAAGAAAAAATCCCACATTCATATAGAGCACAAAAAAGTACAATATTTATTGTCAAATAATGTTACCAAAGGTGTTTACTGCTTGACGATCCAAATAAGAAGAAAGTTTAACTTGTCAAGCAAATCATACAATGCCCACGATCTGTTATGTAATTCTTACTCTTAAGTATATAATGAATTGGTGCATTGCAGATTATGAGCCCGTTATGAATGATGCAAAACAAGAAACAGACAAGTTAACAAGTAGGACTCATGAGATAAGCTAACAATTATAACGTATCAATGATAAGAGATAAGTTGAATTCAAAGACAATAAGAAACACTACATAGGGTAGTTTTCATGATGTTTGGCAAGTATAACAAAAATACATTTAATTTCACAAAGATAACTAACTCAATTTAATTAAAATAGGAAAAATTAATGAAGTTAAGCCAATAAGAAAAAAAAAAAAAAAAAAGTTTAAATAAATCCAATCTCAAACACATTGTTTTATTTAAAAAAAAGTTTTTGTTGAATGATTTTGAATATTTTTTTTTCCTAGATAGTTACCTACAGTTGCTAAGAAACTTTATTGCATACCTATATAATGTAAGTTCCTAGTTTATCCAAGAAAACTCTCAAAACAATTCGAAAAATTGAAAGCTTTTCCACAAATTTTTCTTAATATAATTTTATAGTGATTCTTTCTTTTCTTAAAATGGAGCATTTACCTACCTAGCATAAGAGCAGGTTCGTCCAACCCAGTCATGCATTTTATTTCTTCTAAAAGCATAGCAATTGAAACTGCAATTTCATAAAAGATAAATATCTAATATAATACGAAAGAAAAATAAATATAAAGAAAAAGTGCCTTTAAGCTTCTATTTTTGTTTGACTAAGTGAAAATTAAAATGAAACCACAAGTCTCGAAAGATATTGAGTGTTAAATCTTCCAATAAACTCGGCAAATCATTTTGTAAAAAATTCCAGTATTTAAAGACATTGAAACTAGTTTTAATAATACGTCAATAGGGTAGAATATCATATTTTTCAATTTTTTAGTCAGAATTTTAAATGCTCGACAGCGCTTTATAAATGTTAATAAACAAATTTTTAAATGAAGAAGGAACAAGTAGGTATTGTACCATTTTGAAATCCTGATGAAATGGGCCAATTTTTTAAATAACTTGCCGACCATAGTGCAGTGTATATTTTTTGGAATATGAAGTGTCAAAGTTAGGTTAAAATTTTTTGTTAAACCATCACTTAGTCAAACTTTATTTTTTTCACAAAACCAATAATTTTTTGTTTTAGATTTGTGATTGTGATCGTTAGCCTAGTTATTAAGGATTTCGTTAAAAAAAAACATCGGCGAATTTGGAAATTTGCGACCACAGTACCCAAAAATGTGGCCTAGGGTATCGATTTTCATAATTTTTTTTAAATATTGCCATTTTTACTTATAAAGCGAGGTAGATTTTTCTTTTAATTTTTCCCAATATGGATAAAGCCTACCCTATTACCCGGTTCCCGCTTGACGTTGAGTTACGGGACACCCTGTATAACAAAACTAGCGACCCAGCCCGGCTTCGCACGTCAATAATTTACCTAAAACATAGAAATGTTTCAACTATTAAAATACTTACAACTCTTGGTAAAGTATCTACTCTTTATACATATAAACCTTCCGAAAAATATTATATGCATGATGGTGAAAACCATTTCAAAATTCGTTGCGTGATTTAGAAGGTGTTAGCGTATAAAAAGACAGATCAACTTCCTTTTATAGGTAAGTACTATTATCTCGAGTCAATGAAGCATTTTACTCGGAATCCCTCAAGAACAGCTCCGATTTGGATGATTTTGTTTTTTGAAATGTTTTTTTTTTATTATTTTCTTCAAAATCAGAAACCTTTTTGGGGCGGAAATTAGTATTTATATTTTTGAAACAATATTAAATATTTTTATAATGGGTGTTCTGCGTAAGGTGTTCCAAGTTTAAAAAATTAGAATATGTAGTATGTCCCAACAAGAAAAAAAAATCATATAGGAGGGGGTGTGTTTCCAACCTGTTCGGCGGGAATCGCAATTTTCTGGCTTAAACTAGAATAAAAAAAATATAAAAAAATAACGGCAACACCTACCACGTCAGGATATACATATGTAACTTTTTTTTTATACAAATAAAGAAATACGTATATACGTGGCATTAAGTAATGAAAAAATTGTATAAGCGGAGACCATACTATCGCACCCACTTAGTACTTTTATGAAAAATTCACTTACAAGGAAAAAAAAAATTTTGTGCGAAGCGTAAAACTTTTCAATTCCAACTCACTAAAAAATCATCAAAGTCAATGCACTTTGAGGTAAAATGCTGATTTACCTTATAAAATTTGACTTTTCATTATTTTAGCTTCTCAAAAACGAAAACATGTTGAGACTAATGCAACTAATGGGAACGAAACAAGCCAAAATAAAACCCCTACTCCAAACCATGATCCAACAATTTTTGCGTATCATTCTGAACCAAGAGTTTCAACAGCTTCAACTTCAGCATATTTATTGTTGAATTTGAATACATCGCGTCCAGTAGAATATCCCTTGAACGATCTGGGAGAATGTGTTGGACGATTGCAGGTGATGTCTACAAACGAAAAAACTGAAATTTTGAAACGATGTTGGAAACCACCAGCAAATTACAATTTTAACGACGATGTTGAAGGTGGTAACAGGAAATTTAAATTTGAATGTTTGGAGACATATTCCCCTTGGCTGCAGTATTCAAAAAAATTAAGGGTGCGCTTTGTTTATATTGTGTACTATTCCCACCTCAAAATGTTCAAGGTGTTTTAGGTTCATTTATAAAAAAACCTTTTAGTCGGTACAAACATATGCTATGCATGAATATTGCAAGAGTCACTCTTCAAATCATTGGCACTTGGGAGCAGTCAAATCAGCAAAAAGCTTTTTGGAGGCAACACCTATAAATGTTTCCATTATATCTGGACACCAAAAATTGATGGAAGAAAATAGAAAAATTATTTCAGCAGTCATCTCAACAATAATATTTTGCGGTACCCATGATATGCCCCTTGGAGGAAAAAATCAAGATGAAGGTTTGAACATATAGGTTATTCGTGTAAAGTTTTCATTCATTTCTTTATTTTGTTTCCTTAAGGTGTGTTTCAAGACTTACTTCGACTTCAAATAAAGGCAGGTGATCAAAGTCTCACGCAGCATTTTGAAGATGGAAAAAAAATGCCACGTACCTTTCTCCCAGAATCCAAAATGAAATTATTCATTTATGTGGACAAGGTGATCAGGGACCAAATTTTAAAGGACGCGAAAGATGCATGTGCTTATGCACTGATGGGGGATGAAAGTCGTGACATATCAGGCAAAGAACAGCTTTCAATTGGTCTGCGATTCTACGATATAAAGGAACATGTTATTCGCGAAGCTTTTGTAGGTTTCATAGATTTGGATACCATGGATGCAAGGACTATTGCCTCTGCATTAGATACATTTGTTAAAGATGCAGGATTGGATCCTCTTAAATTCAATGGACAAGGGTATGACGGTTGTTCAACCATGTCGGGAAAGGAGAACGGTGTCCAGGCAATTTTAAGAGAAAAATGTCCTAAAGCCTTGTATTTCCATTGTGCAAGTCACAAGTTGAATTTTGTGGTTAACGATCTGAATGACGTTCCAGAAATTCGCAACACAATAGGCACTATCAAGGATGTAATAAACTTCTACCGCAATTCCCTTACGAGAAGAAAATATGTTCCGAACATTCCTGCCTTTTGCGAAACTCGATGGTCCGAAAAATACAAAAGCGTTGCAATATTCAAACAGCATTTTGGTAGCATCGTTAAGAGACTAAAAGAGCTTCCTGTTGAAGGAAACCCTGCTACCAAAAGAACGGCTTTCCAGCTGCATTGTGCTGTTACACAAACAACCTTTGTAGCGTGTCTTGTTCTAATAGCAAAATATTCTGCCTACCTTGAGCCAGTTGTAAATATTCTACAATCGCAAAAACTAGACCTCCTTGCATGCACGAAGCATGTGCATAAGATTATGAAATTAGCAAAAGACCATCGAAATCAAGTTGATTCAGGAATAGAAGAACTTATGGTTGATTCTAAATTAATTGCAGAAGAAATTGATGTAGAACTTCAAATGCCTAGAACAGTGAGCCGCCAAAAACACCGGTCTAATCATCCTTCATCAAATGCTGTTGAGTTCTGGAAGAGATCGCTGTTGATTCCATATACAGATTCATTAATTATGGCACTTGAACGTAGATTTCCTGAAGAAAATATACCAGCATATTCATTATTTCTGTTGCATCCATCGAATATGTTAAAAATAAATGTGCAAGATTTTAAAATAAAATTAAAAATCTTTACCGAGTTCTATTCTTTACAAGGTTTTGATGGGGAGGCTGAATTATGGTACGATCACTGGAAAAGTATGAAATCAAGCTCAGAAGATCTTCAAAAACTGGACTTGCGTGATGTTTTACGAGAAACAGCAGATTTTTTCCCTGTAACAAAACTTGCTCTTCATATTTCCTTAGCGTTACCCTGCACCACAAGCTCAGTTGAAAGGACTTCAGCACATTAAGAAGAGTGAAAACTTGGCTTCGTTCAACCATGGTTGAAAATCGTTTAAATGGTAATTGAATAGTCTAAAAATTTGATATAATAGATAGGTGATGGAATGTTTAAATTTACAGGTTTATGCATGTTGAGTGTCCACAGGAGATATGTAAAGGAAAATGAAGAAGAGATTGTGAAAGAAGTATCGGAAAGATTCGCTCAAGACCCACGCCGTTTGGCTTTAATTTAGATGTGCAATTATATATACCTTACCTACATTACCTTAATTTATTTTGAAAATGTTTGCATATACTTTGTGACGCACGTTCACAATAAATAAAATACGCAAACAAAAAAAATTTAAATGTATGTACATTGAATTGAAAGTAAAAATTACTTATTAAATTAATTTTCAAGTTTACTAAATATGTTTCAATCTAAGGCAAGATTTTTATTATCACGAAAATTTGTATTGGCTTTAGAATGAGTTTGCCCCCCCCCCCCCTTATTAAAATCCTGCTTACGCCCTTGTGTGCTCTTATGAGTATCAGCGACAAAATATGAGGAATCTCTCGGTACACCACGTACCCCTGGTTTTCCGGTAGTGGAGAATTGTCTTTTGGCTCTTGGTAGTATTCCTACAATGTAACCATCGATAATTTCTCGAATTTTAGTGTGTCCAACCAACCTCCTATATCAAATATATTGACACGAACATGCTGTGAATTGTAATAACAAAAATCACTTTCCTATGTAAAACTGGTTTTGCTGTGTAACGAACACACTTTTTGCAGTGTGAGCATATGGCTGCGGTTTCTATTTGAAAAAGTGCTGTTATAATTCAAATAAGCGGAAATAGCATGATGGCCGCGATCTTAACAAATTCACATAACCCGTTGTTAATTATTTGAATGAAAGAGTGGTTGGCGGTTGAGGTAGTTGAAAAAGGTGACTTCGTCACACTCCCCTCCCTCTTCGGTGGACGAGAGCTTTCTCGTCAAAAGTATTTTATCTGGTGGAAGTGGTTAAAAGAGCTGACTTTGTCTCACTCCCCTCTCTCTTTGGTAGACGAGAGCTTTCTCGGCAAAGGGTGCTCGTATTTATTTTTTTCGGTTTTTTTTCCACTTAACTTTTATCCAAAAATTAAGTTTTTTTTTTCTTTTTTTTTTCCTTCGTCTTTAATCCTTTTATTTATCCAATACTAATTAATTTAGTATATAAAATAACTTAAACATTTTATTCTTAACTTATTCATAATATTTTTTTTTAAACTAAACAGGTTTTCCATAAACAAAAAAAAAATAATCTGGCTTGAAATGTAGAAATTGTTTTTTATAAACATCTGCTTCTCTGTTGACTTTGTCTTAAGGGGGAGACTCTACGATATTATCTTTCAGTGCGTGCCTATTGAAAGCTTTATGGTGCCGGACTTTAGACATATAGGCTCTTGGCAAGGACCCCATGTCCAACGCGGTGGCATCTTGCGGTGGTTTCCTTGTGGGTTTCAGGCAAATGCTCCTAACGGTGCCCGAAAGTGACGGAAAATGCTGACTAGGACGAGGAATCAGAACAAAATCGTCGTCCGGGTGCTGAACTCCCTTGGATGTGCTGGACTGGTTGTCCATTGCTGGTTTCCTCTCCTTGTACCGGCGTTCGGCCTCAGTGCGTTGTTGTTGGAGCTCCTGCTGGTGGACTACTACTGAAGGACGTTCGAGGGGTACTTCCTTCTTGTGCACATCAATTTGGCCTTTTAACTGCGCCACCAAGTTTGGGTTGCTAGCGAGCGTCTCCACTGTCTGCACAACAGGATGTTTGGACTTCCTGCTCAGGACATCGGGTGTAACTGCCGTGGTGGCTGGCAGAACTGGCGCGGTTACAAATCTGGGACGGGTTGGCTGGCGCTCCCATGGCTCACCCATTTGGTTGGGTTTTGGCTTCTTGATGACCTTTCTTTTCTGCGATGTTTTCGGATCCATGGTTTGAACACAACTGATTTTACTTTCGTGGTCACTTTTGTTAATTGCCTTTAAGTCCTTTAAGTGTGCTCTTATGGTGGGGGTATGTATGCCAGAGGGATTTTTAGTGTGGAGAACAACTATTACGGGCGAGACAAATGAAAATGACTTCATACGGTCCCTCGTAGCGGGGTGCTAACTTTTCAGTGAACTGTTTTGCTCCAGAAGAGAACACTCTATTCTTCTTAAACACCTCTTCCCCTATGGCTGGTCTCCAAGCTCTATGGCGCAAATTATAATATTTGCCTTGAGTGTCGGCTGCTCTCTTTAAATTGACGGCAACTAATTCGTACATCTCTTTCATTCTTTCACTTCGCAGCGCATTCGGTTCGGAAGAAGCAGCCTGGTTTGCGCATGCTGTTTCATATGCCTGCGGTCGTCTCAATTCTGGGCCGAACAAAATCGGCGCACACTACCTCCCAAGGTGTTGTGACAGGCAGAGTGTGCATGAGCCCACTTGGTTTTTGCTGCGAGGTTTTGTACTGGTTACAGGAATGGCATTGACGAATGTATTTTGTGATGTCTTTTAGCCTCCCAGGCCAATAAAATGATTGCATCATCCTGGCTGTCGTCTTAGCGATGCCCAAGTGTCCTGCGGTAACGGCGTTATGACTATGAAATAAAATTCCTGGACGGTCGGGGATTGGGACACACCATTTCAATTCTTTTGCCGGATCGGAAAGGGGGTGCCCAGAAAATTTTCGGTACAGTTTGTCGGATAAAATTTTGTAGTCTGGAAAGTTTTCGGGGTTGCGGGAGATTAAAGACTTTTGGCGGTCTACCCAATCAATTTTAGCATCAGCGCAAGCGGCTAGGAAGTCTACGGAAGTCTCGGGACATTGTGTGTGTTAATACATTCATGGCTCCTTTCCGGTACTGGACCGAGAAATCGAACTGCTGCAGTTCTATGGCCCACCTAGCTTACCGGCCGGAAGGGTTCTGCAGCGTGTGGAGCCACTTGAGGGAGTAATGGTCAGTCACGACTGAGAAATGGTACCCCTCCAAATAGGATCGCATTTTACGGATTCCCCATAGAATACCGAAACATTCCTTTTCGGTGGTGGAATATTTACGTTCCAACTCGGTCAGGGTACGGCTCGCGTAAGAAATGACCCTTTCTAGTCCATCAATGTTTTGGGTTAGCACATCCCCCAACCCATCTTGGCTGGCATCAGTCTGAACGGTAAACGGAACGTTGAAGTCTGGGCATGTTAGATAAGGTGCACTGGTTAGTTTTGCCTTTAAGGTTTCAAACGCTTCCTGCTGTTCAACTCCTTATTGCCACTTGATGTTCTTTTTAAGGAGACTGGTGAGTGGAGTTTCTTTAATGGAAAAGTTTGGAATGAAACGGCGGTACCACGATATTATTCCTAAAACCGGGCGTAATTCCTTCACTGTCCTGGGCGCCTTCAACTCATGTACAGCACTGACCTTGTCTGGGTCGGTATGGATGCCTTGATTGCTAACAACGTGCCCCAAATACTTAAGCTCTGATTTGCAAAACTCACACTTATCAATATTGATTTTTAACTGGGCGGCGCGGCGGTATGACGATAAAACAGGGTTTTAAGGTGTCGCAAATGTTCGTCGAAGGCCTTGCTGATAATAATTATGTCATCCAAGTACGCAAAGGCAACATGAGACAAATCCTCGCGGAGTATTGTGTCTAACACGCGTTGGAAAGTGGCAGGTGCGGAATGTAATCCACATGGCATTACGGTCCATTGAAATAATCCTCTACCCGGAACGGTGAACGCGGTGAACTGGCGGGATTCTCTGGCCAAAGGCATTTGACAATACCCCTGCTTTAAATCAATGGTTGAAATGTATCTGGCTTCACGCAACTTGTCTAAAATGGCCTGAATATGTGGTAGAGGACATGCGTCTTTCTCAGATCTTTCGTTAAGCTGCCTATAATCCACACAAACTCGCCATGTCCCATTCTTTTTTTTTTTTTTTTACACTATCAGTTCTCGAGAGTAAGAAGCTTATATCAAGCATTAACTTACAATCAGAGATTAGCCAACGCATATTATGTGCTCACTGGCTACATCATTTAGTGAAGGTGTTAGTTGTTAGTAAGCAGAATATAGAAAAAGCATAACACAAGCACACAAAATAAAAAAAATAAATAAACAAATACATTTATACAAAATAGATACAAAAACATGAGAACATATACTAAACATAAACTATGAGCGTGGTGCACTGTTTTTAAATGTTTTTTTTAGACAGGATTTACTAATGTTAAAATCAACAATACTTTTATTTGAGTTGAAAAGTTTGCACATGCGGGTATGAGGTTCATTCATGCCATAATTAGTACGGTGTTGGGGGCAATGCAATAGCTCTAATCTACGAAGATGATGAGCCCCTCCGTGATAATTAAAACTTACACATGATAGAAGATCGGGTGAGTCCATTAAAAATTGGCGAATAAAAATAACATCATTGTTAATACGCCTTTGGGACAAGTTTTGAATCTGTAGAAGTTGAATCAGGTGTTCGTAAGGTGGGAGGTTGAATGGATCTGCCCAAGAGAGACCTTTTAAAGCAAATCGAATAAAATTACGCTGAACTACCTCTATCCTAGATTTATGAACTTCGCAGAAAGGAGACCATACCTGTGATGCATATTCTAGATGGGGGCGAACATGACAGTTATATAAAGCTAGGGTTACATAAGGATTTTGAAATCCCTTCGACCATCTTTTAACAAATCCCAACATGGAATTAGCTTTTTTAACAATAAAGCTGATGTGTTCCGTGAAACTCAAGTCTGGGCTAAAGTTTACTCCCAGATCTTTAAAACTAAAAACGCGATGCAAAACTTGTTGTGAAATGTAATAGCCGTGTGTACTTGGTACCCTTTTCCTTGAAAATGTCATTGTCTGACATTTCGCTGGATTCAGGCTTAAACAATTCTTGCTACACCAGATAGCAAATCTGTCGATGTCGGCTTGCAATTATACGCGGTCATTAGCTGAGGTAATAGATTTGAAAATGTTCATATCATCAGCGAAAACAAGGATCTCACTAGAATGAATACACGAAGTTACGTCATTTATAGCTAGCATAAACAGTAACGGACCAAGATGGCTGCCTTGTGGGATTCCTGATTTTGCTGGGAAAATTTCGGAGATATGAATATATCCAATTAACAAATCCTACAGGCAAACCTAAAGCTTTCAATTTGAAAATGATGATTTCATGTGAGAGTTGGTCAAAAGCTTTTGAGAAATCTGTGTAGATACAATCCAGCTCATGGCCACTCTCTAATGCCCTTGAGCAATTGTTCATAAAGGTTAATAAGTTTGTGACAGTAGACCGCTTCTGCATGAAGCCGTGTTGTTGATGGCAGATTAAATTTTTGCAGAAAAACGTGATGCTATCACAAACTACTTGTTCGAAAAGCTTTGGAATAGAAGACAGTTTAGAAATCGGTCTGTAGTTGGTGATATCGGACTTATTAACCTTTTTGAAGACGGGAGTAATGAATGATTCTTTCCATTTTTGAGGAAATTTACCGGACTTAAGGGATAGCTTGAAAAGGAATTGCAAGGGAGAAGCTAAAGCGGAGGAACATTTTTGTAATATTATAGGAGGAATGCCATCACGACCGGGAGAGTAATCATCTTTCAGAAATGAAAGATAATGCAAAACTTTATCATTATCAATTTGGATGTTGTTAAAAGTGGCTTGGGGGAAATCACGGGAGTAGTCAAAGAAATCAAAGTCTATATTGACAGGATTTTCAATAAAGGACTTACTGAAATGCTTTGCAAACGCATTGCATATCTCAGGTGAGCTTGTCAAAGCGGAATCCTTGTAAACAAAGTTCACTGGATACCCATCAGACTTCTTCTTTAAATTTACAAACTTCCAAAATCTCTTTGGATCAATCTTCAACGAAATTTCCATTTCCTTCAAATATGCTCCATATAGGTTTCTGGAAAGTAAATTAAACTCTTCAAAAAGTGCAAGGAACACATTTTGATCAGAAATTGAAAGACTTTTAATGTAAGACTTCCAAGCCTTATTCCGTTTGTTGCGTAGAGATTTAAGCTCTTTCGTGTACCACGGATGGCTGGAGTTGATATTTTTAGATATCTTAAGAGGAATTGAGTTTATCAAGCAGCTATTGAAAATTTCGTAGAATTGAGTAACTGCGTCGTCAATGTTAGAGCAATCATGAATATTCGAAACATTAAAAGCATTCAAATTGTCGTAAAGTAATTGAAAGTCAGCTTTACGGAAATCAAGTGAATAAGAAGAGTCTTCGGCATTACTGTTATTAAGCAAATGGCTGCTCATATCAAAAAATATATCCAATGGGGGATGGTAGGAGTCTAAGTTAGAAATGGCAGAGGTAGATTCTACCACTACTATACTAACAGCGTCAGAAGAAAAGACTAAATCGAGAATTCGATTTCTACAATTATTAATACAGCTTACCTGCTGTAAGTCAGTAGAGGTTATGTTGTCCAAAAGAAGAAGTTCCTGTTGCGAAGAAATTAAGGCAGCTTCTAAAAAGGACTCGTCTTCAGAAGGGGTCAAGTAATGTTAGGTAAATTGAAGTCACCCAACAGTAAAATGTTGCTTTTTGAACTGGCAATATCAATCATATGATCAAGAATTAACGATAGCTCGGCAAAAACTGACGCAGAACTTTTCGGTGGAATATAAACATTAATAATTAAAAGATCATTTGATTTAAAAGAAACTTTAACACAAATGAGTTCAATTGAAACATTAAAGGGTAAAGAGACAAGGTAAGATGAGATGCAATTACGAACAGCAATCAAAACACCACCGCCCACTTCCTTCGGCTTATCCACATGACGGTCCTTTCTAAAAACAGTGTTGTGATCACAACGTTCCACCTACCCATTACCTACGCTGCTTATTCATGCACAATCCAAGTCCACATACCTAACGCATTTCACTCCAAGCAAAGTGACAAGATCAAACGACACCATATTCTCACTATGTTCTAAAACACACAAATCATACCATCGATATTTGATTCCAACCATTTGTTCACTACTCTGTCCAGGCACACGTTCATTCATTATACTCATCACCACAACTGAAATACGATCGCGCTAGCATAAATGCACTGCCCTCGGAGTTGTTGTGATGATGAGACAATATTCGATAAATGAAGTTAAAGCGAATTGTGCGGCAAGAAATAATGAGTATAAAGGTTGCGACATATGGTTACAATAAATCGATGATTAATTGAATGTATGTAGATATTGGTTCTTTTGATCTAGGTCAAATGGACATGCACTTAAACTAGGATGTGCATGCCTTGCAATAGAAGGAAATGGTAATGTTGGAAAGGGAAAGTGTATGGTAGGCAGTATCAGTGGTAATAATTTGTATAAATAGGGATCGATGAGGAAAGAATAGTGGAAGTTGATTTTAGAATATTGTATCGACAAGGTTGCAGCGACGCTAAAGACGGCGGACCTTTAGATAATAACAATAATACCTAATAAAAGAAAATATAAAGTTAAAGAAAAGCATCTTTTACTATTAAACTTCCCGCTATTCCGCTCTTCTCTTAAACAAAGAAAGCACGGCGGTATTGGCGTTACAACATTGGTGGCAGCTGTGGGATCCTATAAGTGATCTCCTACCAGAAAAAAAAATAATTTGTTTGCCAATACAGAAGACCTTTCTTCTGATGCGTACTTGGGCTATACACCAGTAAGTGAAAAATAAAGAAAAAGTGACAAGAAAAAAAAAGTGTTAGAAGTCCCAAAACTGTAAGTCCTTGCCAGCTATAGAGCTAAGGTATTTGGCAAACGTTGGGCAGTAAATAAAAAGACCAGGTGGAACCTATCAACTTTAGGGCGTGAAGCTTACCTGGCGTTCAGAAGAAGAAGAATAAGATCATCAACAACAACAACAGCAACAACAACAAAAGCAACAACAACAACAACAACAGTGAGCAGCAATAACTATTTTTTATAAGGTATATATACATATATTATATTTCTACATATTTACATTTACACGCATATTTCTGTGTCCCTTGCCTTTTTATACATATATCCACCTTTTAAAACCTTTTACCTTTTGGCTATATTATTTGAACAATTCGCTTAACGATTAAGCGATTACAAATAACTAGAGAGGCAAATAAGCGAGCCAAAGCTATTGCCGACCTGTTTGAGGTTCTGGCTTTTTCGTCTCAGAAGGAAACCAAACTCATTCCAAATCCGCTAAGAATAGACATTAAAGTAGGGTTAACTGACGTTTTCAACATCATCCCTGTTATCGATGGGAAACCACCCGAATTAGGAAAATGTATCTCTTGTGGGGATATACTATTCAAGGCAGTGAAAGAAACTGATAAGCCAACCTTTCTGGCGATAGTTAAGACTAGATTACAAGGACCCGCTTTCGAATTAACCCAATTCAATGCTCTTTTAACATGGGAAGACTTCAAAAAGAAACTTGAGTCTGAATATAAGGAGGAAAAATCTCGTTTGTCTGGTGACGTGAAATAAGGCCAAACGAAATAAGGCCAAATTCCGAAAAATTGGCCTTATTTCGTTTTCCAAAACGAAATAAGGCCGAAATTTCAGTTTGGCTTAATTTCGTTTTCGAAAACGAAATAAGGCCAATTTGGCATTATATCAATATCAATTTTCACACCTCTAAGATGATACGGTATTGAGGTTTATCTGATTTTTTTTTAAATTTTCAAAAACGGATATTGGTGATATGAGATTACGTTTGTGTGGGAATGAATCTCATGGGTATTGCAAGTATCTGTTTGCGGAAATTTTAAAGAATCAGATAAAATAATCGTTGAAAAATCGATGCTTTTAACGAGTTCATTATCTATTTTCCAACGCAATGGATTGAAAAGGTATTTATTTCATTGTCTTTACGCATGCACAGAAAATATTTTTCTAATACATAAAAGAAAGACAATGAAATAAGTACCTTTTCAATCCATTGCGTTTGAAAATAGATAATGAACTCGTTAAAAGCATTTGTTGCGTTTCGTGACCACGCTTGTTGACCAATTTCCGCTTTAATCAAATCAAATGCAGTTATCATGTTTTGTGCGCTTAACAACGGAAGCGCAAACAATTTTTGAAAAATTCTTTGAACATTTTGGTTGTTCCTCATTTTTAATATTTTTTCAAAACTTTAAGCACTTAACAATTAGAACCGTGAACCAAAGCCGAATTCCTAATTTTTTATTTTCGGTCTTATTTCCATTATTTTTTCGCTCTTATTTCTATTAGTGCATGGAAACAAGACCAAATTGGCCTTATTTCGTTTTGGAAAACGAAATAAGGCCAAAATCTGAAATTTGGCCTTATTTCGTTTGGCCTTATTTCACGTCACCCGTTCCTCTTCTCATAACGATTTACTCGCCATAAGGCAGCGCTTCAAAGAAACTGTCAAAGAATTCGGTGAACTTGTATGTAGTGCATTGAGTAACCTTAACTCTGCGACACATGCGATTACCGAAGACGAGGCGGTGAGAAAATTTTTGGTCGACGAAAACAATAAGTTGGCCATACAAGTATTCGAGGATGGTCTGAAAAACGATCATCTCAAGTTGATAGCAAAAGCTCATGGAGGCACAAGCCTCAATCAAGCGATAGCCCATGCAGGAAGCCATGCTGCACGTATCGACAGCCACAGAAATTCACAAACACAGGGTAATCGATTTCAAATTAGACCCCCAAATCACACCATGAGAATATCCTGCCAAACTTGTGGTAAACCAGGCCACACGCGAGAAACTTGTTACCGAAATATGCCATCATTCCCCAATTTCTCAAATAGGCCACCTATAAAAAAGGAGGTGCAGTTCCTCCCATGTAGCTATTGTGGAAAACAAAACCACACCGAAAGTCATTGTAGGTTACGGTTGTTCAGAAATGAACCACAACAGAATTTTCCTCCAAACGTATCGCATGTACGAAATCCCTTTAAGAAAACTAGTCCACCCACCACTTCCGCCGAAAACTTCCAAAGAACAAATAATAGCCGCGGTGTCCGGTATTCAAATTCTGAGGCACAAGATTCGGGAAACGATGTAATTCGGAGGGAAACTTACGGCAACCCCTCCCGAATGTTAACCAACGCCGAGGTACATCAAACCGAGTACTAGATTTGAAATTTATCGTGTCGTTTTGTCCTGAATTCAATCAGCCAACGATACGCATTAAATTTAGTCCCTCGGATAAAAAATACACAACCTTCTGAATTGACACAGGAGCCGATATAAGCTTGTTGAAAAATACCCACCCAGGAAGTCTGAATAAAGAGGACGGCCCGTACACCATAACTACCATAGCAGGGGACTCGCTAAAAACCCTCGGTATGGTATATGAAAATTTAGAATTGACGACACCAATGCACACTATGGTTTTAGAACATCCTTTCCATTTACTTACCGATCGGATAAATCTTCCATACGACGGTATAATTGGAAACGATTTTCTAGTTAAATTCAAATGTACAATAAATTATAAAAACAAATCCATAAAAATTCCTATGTACAAAAATAATGAAATGGAGAAGAGGGAGCCATTATTTACGGATAATGGGGGTGAGCCATTATCTACTGATAATGGAGGTGAGCATCATAAAAAGACATGCAGCACTATGAACGGGGCCTATAGCCATAGCCGCAACGAGTTGTCATGTGAATCACGATCCACTGACCCAGAATCTCTTCAAAATTTCGAAAAGAAAAGCAAGTCTAATAAAAATAAAAAAAATAAAGGTGTAGCAGAAAGTAAGACTGATCATATAGAAGAGTCAGCAGAAAGTAAGACAACACACACAAAAGGTTTTGGAAATCATAAAACGGACCAAGAAAATATTAATAAAAGCTTAAAAAATAATAATACAATTGAAACAACTCCAATTAAAAATAAAACTTCAGTAACGCCTGAAAGTACTTATGAACAAAATGTTTTTATTTTATTTATTTTTGTTTTTGTTTATTTTTTTATGTTACGGGGGACCGTACGAAGTCATTAGATTTGTCTCGCCCGTAATAGTTGTTCTCCGCTCTAAAAATCCCTCTCGCATACATACCCCCACCATAAGAGCACACTTAAAGGACTTAAAGGCAATTAACAAAAGTGACCACGAAATTAAAATCAGTTGTGTTCAAACCATGTATCATGGATCATGGACCATGGAAAAGAAAGGTCATCAGTAAGCCAAAACCCGCCCACGCCGCACCCGCGTCCACACGGCCGTGGTGCGGCGTGACTGGGCCCCACCTGCGCCATGCGTCAAGCGCCCTTGCTCATTTTTTTTCATATAATTTTTGTTCCCTTTAAATTGTTTGGTATGCGATTTCTTACCAAAATAATTTTCCAAACACTGTACGAATTTTATTTTATTCGTCACTCTGTAAGGTTACTTAAGTTTCAATTTTTTACTTTGTTAAAAATTCCATTAAAAATTTTATACTTTGTTCATTCCAAAGCATTAATTTTTGTTTTATTTTCTAACGATTGGGAGTAAGTTCATTTGGGAAAAACCAACAATACTCAACTCTTGGGATTTAATTCATATTTATGGGACTAAGTTCATTCTACATTTGGGACATAGTTCCTTAAAAATATGGGAGTTAGTTCACATGAACCAAGTCCCATATTCGGTGGCAATTGGATCATTGGGAGTTAGTCGATTTGGGAGCTAGGACGTAGGGCCAGAAGCAGATATTAAAAAAAAAAAATATAAACTGTAATTTCCAAGCCGGTTTACTTTTTGTTTGTGAAAAACCTGTTAATTTTTTGAAAAAAAAACTGTTTATGTTTGTTGATTATGAAAAACATGAAAAAAAATATGTATACAGTTATAGAAGTCAGGTTTTGAATTACTTTTATAAATGAAATAATTGAATTCAAAAGATTAAATTAAAAAAAAAAAAAAAAAAAAAAGCTCTCGTCTACCGAAGAGAGAGGGGAGTGTGACGAAGTCACCTATTTGAAACACTTCCATCAAATAAAATACTTTTGACGAGAAAGCTCTCGTCCACCGAAGAGAGAGGGGAGTGTGACGAAGTCACCTCTTTTAACCACTTCCACCAAATAAAATACTTTTGACGAGAAAGCTCTCGTTCACCGAAGAGAGAGGGGAGTGTGACGAAGTCACCTTTTTCAACTACCTCAACCGCCAACCACTCTTTCATTCAAATAATTAACGGCCGGTTATGTGAATTTGTTAAGATCGCGGCCATCATGCTATTTCCGCTTATTTGAATTATAACCGCCCCATTTTCAAATAGAAACCGCAGCCATATGATCACACTGCAAAAAGTGTATTTATTACACAGCAAAACCAGTTTCACATAGGAAAGTGATTTTTGTCATTACAATTCACAGTATGTTCTTGTCAATATATTTGATATAAGAGGTTGGTTGGACACACTAAAATTCGAGAAATTATCGATGATTACATTGTAGGAATACTACTAAGAGCCAAAAGACAATTCTCCACTACCGAAAAACCAGGGGTACGTGGTGTACCGAGAGATGCCTAATATTTTGTCGCTGATACTCATAAGAGCACAGCGTATATTTCCGTCCTGCCCGTTTCTCTACCGTTTCCTTACCGTAGTGTTAGGTAACTATCATCTTTTCTTGAAGTCGAGGTCTATCTCGTCCCTAACTAAAGCCGTACTTAGTACGTTTGATATTGCCGTACATTGGTTACGTTTGATACTGCCGGACATTGGTTCCGTTTGATATTGCCGGACATTGGTTCCGTTTGATATTGCCGTACATTGGTTACGTTTGATACTGCCGGACATTGGTTCCGTTTGATATCGCCGGACATTGGTTCCGTTAGATATTGCCGTACATTGGTTACGTTTGATAATGCCGGACATTAGTTCCATTTGATATTGCCGTACATTGGTTACGTTTGATAATATTTTAAACATTAAAAACAATGAACCGAGGAAATCTGCCTTTGCACTGCACGACAACAATCGATAATGTAAAGTTTTTGAAATGCGTGAACGAGAGCTGCAGACTTGATGCATACGAGAGCCTTTACATACATAGAGATGATTCAGCGTTGAATGCAGATTTGGGGAATAAAGAGTCTTATTTGTTTACTCTGTAATGTTATTATTGTAAAATGCTTTCTTTCTTCTTTCTTTTTTATTCGCTTTTTCATAATTTCTCTTTCTTAAAAAACTTTTTTTTGTTAAAAATCATGTAAATGCATTGTTTTTATTTATTTTTGACATTCATGTATACGATTGTGCAATTTAATTTCTGTAGCAGCTTCCCCCTCAGTAGTGTTGCTGATGATGGCTAGTAGACTAGCCGAAATGCATTCAATAAAGCTCAATTCACAATAAATTTTTTAAAAATAAATTTAATTTTTCTGTTTTTTTATAAAAAGTGTTTGTTTTTAAATCGAGACATTGTTGAATTAAAACTTGTAATTTCAATATAATGGTGTTTCCAATTTTCATATGAAGATAATATTTGAGAGATTACGAAAATATATTCCAAAAAACTACATACAAATACAAAAAATCCGTCGCATACTTTGCCAAAAACAAAGCCTATCATGCAGTTCTGCAGGCCAGAACCAGAGCTGCCAAGAGCGCTACTCGTGCGTTATACCAGCAAAAGAGGAAGGAGGAACATCGGCTTTTCAGAAAGAAATAATACGGGCAAGTGAGAGTCGGACTCGCGCACGAAGGGTTCCGTACCATTATCTATAAAAACAGCAAAAAAAAAAATCACGTTTGTTGTATGGGAGCCCCCTTAAACATTTATTTTATTCAATAAACACTTGCTTAAATTTCTCATTGTAACAGGCGATTACGATTTGCAGAAGACGACGAACTGATAGTTTGTTTAGGAAAGATTGCGCCAAAAATGATCTTGTTTGTGTGAGTGAAAGAAAACTGGCAAATCAGCAAAAAGAAGAAGAAACAGAGACAGCTATGCATGTAAATTCAAGAATTCCAGAAATCCGCAAAGAAGAAAAAAGCCAACCTATGTATGCTTTTAAATCTCAGTTTTCTTTTATTCGTGTTCGAATTCGAATTCGAATGGAAAACAAACTAGAAAAGAAAACGAATGTCAAACAAAGAACAAGAAGTCAGTATTAAATTAGCAATTAATTTTTAACGTCTCAAAAATAAATATGTATGTATAAATGAATAATAACTTCTTTAAAATCAGATCGAGACCTCCCAGTACTTCTTTTGTAAGTTTAATTTAATATTTTAGGATTAACAGTAGTTTTAATAATTCATAATTAATTCAGTGATTCAGTATTAGCAGCAGAAGAAGAAGCAGCAAGAAGCATATTATATAGAATTTTTTTTAATAAGAAATTATTATTATTTATATTAATTTTTAAGATTTTAAAATTTGGTCGGTAAGAAAATCTAATACCGACTTCTTGTTCTTTATTTGACATTCGTTTTTTTTTTCTTATTTTGTTTTCTATTCGAATTCGAACACGAATAGAAGAAAACTGAGCTTTAAAAGCATACATAGGTTGGCTCTTTTCTCCTAAAAGAATTTCTGGAATTTATATGCCTGTAGGTCAAGCTGTTTCTCACTCACACAAACGAGAACAGTTTTGGCGCGATCTTTTCTAAACAAATTGTCACCAAGATGTCTTTTGCCAATCCTGCTCAAATATTTCACTGAGAAATTTCAGTAATTTTTTTTCTGAGCTTCGTGTTTTTTTACAATAAAATAAAGAAGAAAGGCGTACTTACGTTTAAAAACCCTAAATCCTGATTTAATATTATTTTATGAGAGAATCTAATACCGACTTGTTGATTGTGGTTTGACATTTGTTTTTTTTTTTTTTTTTCTATTCGAATTCGAATTCGAATTTCTGGAATTTACATGTAGATAAAACTTTTTCTCACTCACACAAACAAGAACATTTTTGGCGCGATCTTTTCTAAAAAAAAAAAACTATCACCAAGATGTCTTTTGCCAATCTTGTTCAAATATTTCACTGAGAAATTTCAGTAATTTTTTTTCTCAGCATAGTGTTTTTTTTTACAATAAAATAAAGAAGAAAGGCGTACTTACGTTTAAAAACCCTAAATCCTGCTTTAATATTATTTTATGAGAGAATCTAATACCGACTTGTTGATTGTGGTTTGACATTTGTTTTTTTTTCTATTCGAATTCGAATTCGAATTTCTGGAATTTACATGTAGATAAAACTTTTTCTCACTCACACAAACAAGAACATTTTTGGCGCGATCTTTTCTAAAAAAAAAACTGTCACCAAGATGTCTTTTGCCAATCTTGCTTAAATATTTCACTGAGAAATTTCAGTAATTTTTTTTTTCAGCACAGTGTTTTTTTTTTTTTTAATATTTCTAGAAATCACTCAAATCACCTCCATTGACAATAAAATAAAAAAGAACTTACGTTTGAAAACAATTAATCCTGATGTTATATTATTTTATGAGAGAATCTAATACCGACTTGTTGATTGTGGTTTGACATTTGTTTTTTTTTTCTATTTTTTTTTCTATTCGAATTCGAATTCGAACACGAATAGAAGAAAACTTAGCTTTAAAAGCATACATATGTTGCCTCTTTTCTTCTAAAAGAATTTCAATAATTTACATGTAGGTAAAGCTGTTTGTGTGAGTGAAGGAAAAGTCGCAAATCAGCAAAAAGAAGAACTAACAGGGACAGACTTCAAGAAATTTCTAAAGAAGAAAAGAGACAACCTGGTGATGGACGGACAAACATAGTAAAAACGAGCAAAAAATTACGTTTGTTGTATGGGAGCCCCCATAAATATTTTATTTTATTTAGTTTTTAGTATTTGTTGTTATAGGGAACACAATAATACATCATCTGTCCAAATTTCAAGTGTCTAAGTCTTACGGTTCATGAGATACAGCCTTGTGAAGGACGGACAGATGGACAGCGAAGTCTTAGTAATAGGGTTCCGTTTTCACCCTTTGGGTACGGAACCCTAAAAAAGAGAGAACTGGAAAAACGAATGGCTGAATCTATTAAGGGGTGCTACGGCAGAAGCAATGTTCAAAAGTTCTATTAAAGGGTAAAACATTCGTCCAAGATTTACAAAGCCCGAGCGGAAGCCTATAGAGACGAGGGTGGGAATGTCGTAGTCGATACGCAGTCGGTGCTGAGAATTTACAAAGAACACTTCTGCAGAATGTTAAACGTCGAAGACAACCAACTAATCGCTTTCAGGCAGAATGATCCATTCGATTTGGACGATGATGAACAAAATTTCCGTCCACCCGACCAAGAAGAAGTTCGGGTAGCAATATCTAAACTAAAGTCCAACAAGGCTGCTGGAGTAGATGGCCTTACGGCTGAACTCTTCAAAGCAGCGGGAGATGACTTGGTGAGGAGCATACACCAACTCCTCTGTACAATTTTATCGGATGAAAATATGCCTGACGAAAGGAACGTCTGCATTGTGTGCCCTATCCCCAGGAAAGTAGATACTCTAAACTGCGCCAACTACAGAGGTATGAGTCTACTAAATGTCGCCTATATAATCTTGTCGGCCATTCTGTGTAAATGTCTGAACCCCTTCGCACGAGTTACACAAATGCAAGTCAGCAAACTTGGCGACGGAACATTTGTGTTGCTTCGTAGGTAACCCATAAATCGCTTATGCATCACTTTCCCACGGGATCTTCAATATATCCGAAGGCCATAGGAAATTGAATGCATTCACCTTTAATATAATATGTATGTTTCTAGATAATTGTAAGAAAATCGATTCATCGTTGTCGACTGATATATATTTTGGATTTATTAAATAAACTGGAGTGAAACAATCAATACATCAAATCTTTTTATTTAACTGGCGCAGTCATCGTGAAGTGAACCGCGGAAATTTTTTTTTTGTGAAAAGAATAAAGGACCCAAAGTAAACGAAAGACTAAAAATCAGTCTTGCTTTAAAAATTATTGCAAAAAAAATTGTTTTCCGTTAACACCCTCCCTCCACAACTTTGCGGGAATATACTGAAGTGTTGGCTATTTGCCATTAACGAACCCCACCTCCACCCTGATATAAATTAAAGATTCGGGAATAAAGTGAAGTGGACCAATTGCACAGAGAGATTAGGAATAATTTGGATTTGAGTAGCATTGTATAGGTCCTCCGGACTTATATACCGGATTCTGAATGGAATCTTAAAAAGAATAGTCCAATCAGAAATCCGTTTAGATACCAAGCTCAAAATACATTTAACACGCATTCTCAGAATAGACTAGAACAAGGTAGCCATTACAATAACAACTGATTAGGACAGAATAGAACTTTAAATAATTTTAATTTTAATAACAGATCAGATTTATTTTAATTTTTGAAATTACACCACAATGGCTGAACTCATCTGAATCAAATTTAGTACAGAGATAGGTTATAGTCTGGAATAGCATATTGGCTACTTTCCCCGGTTAAATATTATGGTTCCCGTGGGATAGATTTGTTTTAATTTTAATATTATTTGTATCGCGAGTAGATACTTCAAAAGCACACTGAAAATATTCGGCAAACATATTTGCTATGTCCTCTGGGTTGTGACTCTCAGAATTTTGATAACACATATTATTTGGGTAACCATCAGATTTTCTTTTACAATTGACATATTTCCAGAAGTTTCGGGGGTTAGATTTAAGATCATCTTCAGTTTTAGTGATAAAGTCCGAATAAAGAAAATTTTAGTAATTAATAAACTCATCTCTTAGTTTAATGTAATCATTTTGAGCCTCGACGCTCCAGAATCGATTCAACTTCACCCAAGCCTTGTTTCTTTTATTTTTAAGAGTTTAAATATGTTGATCAAACCACGGTGGAGTGTTATTTAAAGGTCTTATTTTTCGTAACGGAATGGTTTCTAAGAAACAATCAAATAAACATTTATAAAAACGAAAAACCATTTCATCAAAACTGACATTAAAAAATAAACTATTCCAGTTAATATCTTGCAATAAACGATAGAGTTCTGAGAAATTACATTTTTTAAAATTGAATTCATGCATATTCTTACAATGATAAGTTACATTAATAATATTTAGGTTTAATGAGATAGATAATGCAGGATGATGCCGATCTTCCTCAATGAGTTTTGCATCCGAAAGTATCACAGTTCCATCAGAATTATTAAGGTCAGAAAAGTATACAAGGTCTAAAATTTTACCAAATTGGTTTTTGACATTGCTTAATTGATTAAGACCAAATGAAATCATTCCATCGATAAAAAGAACTTCGTTATTGCTCAATGCATTAGCAGCATGATAAGATTCATGTTCCGATGAGTTAGTTCATTCAAGATTTGGCAAATTAAAGTCACCAATAACAAAAAGTTCTTCTGAAGGTTCAATTTTGTCATTTATAGATTCCAAGCAATCGATAAGTTTATTGTAGACATCACTTGTAGAAGAAGGCGGGATATAGCAAACAACTACATATAAATGACCAGACGGGGTTGATATTTTCACACATATTATTTCGGGGTTGGAGTCCAAAAAATCGTCGACGAGATTACAAAACAAATTATTACGAACGGCTAGTAATAATCCTCCTCTAACAGTAGCTATATTGGGGTCATTATGACGATCACGACGAAAAATTTGAAAATTGGAATCAAATAACTCTGTGTCAGCAAAAGATGAGTTCAGCCAAGTTTCTGTCAAAATATAAGGACATCATGCGGAATATTATTTACATTTGTATAGACCTTGTTGGTCTTTGTCCGGAGGCCGTTTACGTTCTGGTAGTAAATCAGAAGTTTTTGTAGCTGCTTTGGTTGAGGCTGCGCATTGTCAATCGTTTTTGAAAATGGTGAGAATTATAATTTGATTTTCTATTTTGATACTCATGCATGACAATTCCCTTAGGCCAGAATGAGCTTGAGTTTAGGAGGTAGAAGACTGAGTCTGGCAGTTTAATTTTGAACGATGAAGATTTGTTTTAATTTTTGAAACTACACCAGAATGGATGAACGGATATGAATAAAATTTAGCACAGAGATAGATTATAGTCTGGAATAGCATATTGGCTACTTTTTATCCCGGTAAAATTTATGGTTCCCGTGGGATAGATTTGTTTTAGTTTTTGAAATTAAACCAGAATGGCTGAACGGATCTGAAAGAAATTTAGCACAGAGATAGATTATAGTCTGGAATAGCATATTGGCTACTTTCTATCACTGTAAAATGTATGGTTCCCGTGGGATAGATTTGTTTTAATTTTTGAAATCACACCAGAATGGCTGAACGGATTTGAATGAAATTTAGCACAGAGATAGATTATAGTCTGGAATAGCATATGGGCTACTTTTTATCCCGGTAAAATGTATGGTTCCCGTGGGATAGATTTGTTTTAATTTTTGAAATTACACCAGAATGGATGAACGGATCTGAATGAAATTTAGCACAGAGATAGATTATAGTCTGGAATAGCATATTGGCTACTTTTTATCCTGGTAAAATTTATGGTTCCCGTGGGATAGATTTGTTTTAGTTTTTGAAATTACACCAGAATGGCTGAACGGATCTGAATGAAATTTAGCACAGAGATAGATTATAGTCTGTTACTTTCAATCCCTGTAAAATGTATGGTTCCCGTGGGATATATTTATTTTAATTTTTAAAATTACACCAGAATGGCTGAACTCATCTGAATCAAATATATTACAGAGATAGGTTATAGTCTGGAATAGCATATTGGCTACTTTTTATCCCGGTAAAATATATGGTTCCCGTAGTGGGATAGATTTGTTTTAATTTTTGAAATCACACCAGAATGGCTGAACGGATTTGAATGAAATTTAGCACAGAGATAGATTATAGTCTGGAATAACATATTGGCTTCTTTTTATCCCGGTAAAATGTATGGTTCCCGTGGGATAGATTTGTTTTAATTTTTGAAATTACACCAGAATGGATGAACGGATCTGAATGAAATTTAGCACAGAGATAGATTATAGTCTGGAATAGCATATGGGCTACTTTTTATCCCGGTAAAATTTATGGTTCCCGTGGGATAGATTTGTTTTAGTTTTTGAAATTAAACCAGAATGGCTGAACGGATCTGAATGAAATTTAGCACAGAGATAGATTATAGTCTGGAATAGCATATTGGCTACTTTCTATCTCTGTAAAATGTATGGTTCCCGTGGGATAGATTTGTTTTAATTTTTGAAATCACCCCAGAATGGCTGAACGGATTTGAATGAAATTTAGCACAGAGATAGATTATAGTCTGAAATAGCATATTGGCTACTTTTTATTCCGGTAAAATGTATGGTTCCCGTGGGATAGATTTGTTTTAATTTTTGAAATCACACCAGAATGGCTGAACGGATCTGAATGAAATTTAGCACAGAGATAGATTATAGTCTGGAATAGCATATTGGCTACTTTCTATCCCTGTAAAATGTATGGTTCCCGTGGGATAGATTTGTTTTAATTTTTTAAATCACACCAGAATGGCTGAACGGATTTGAATGAAATTTAGCAGAGAGATAGATTATAGTCTGGAATAGCATATTGGCTACTTTTTATCCCGGTAAAATGTATGGTTCCCGTGGGATAGATTTGTTTTAATTTTTGAAATTACACCAGAATGGATGAACGGATGTGAATGAAATTTAGCACAGAGATAGATTATAGTCTGGAATAGCATATTGGCTACTTTTTATCCCGGTAAAGTTTACGGTTCCCGTGGGATAGATTTGTTTTAGTTTTTGAAATTACACCAGAATGGCTGAACGGATCTGAATGAAATTTAGCACAGAGGTAGATTATAGTCTGGAATAGCATATTGGTTACTTTCTATCCCTGTAAAATGTATGGTTCCCGTGGGATAGATTTATTTTAATTTTTAAAATTACACCAGAATGGCTGAACTCATCTGAATCAAATATATTACAGAGATAGGTTATAGTCTGGAATAGCATATTGGCTACTTTTTATCCCGGTAAAATATATGGTTCCCGTAGTGGGATAGATTTGTTTTAATTTTTGAAATCACACCAGAATGGCTGAACGGATTTGAATGAAATTTAGCACAGAGATAGATTATAGTCTGGAATAACATATTGGCTACTTTTTATCCCGGTAAAATGTATGGTTTCCGTGGGATAGATTTGTTTAAATTTTTGAAATTACATCAGAATGGATGAACGGATCTGAATGAAATTTAGCACAGAGATAGATTATAGTCTCGAATAGCATATTGGCTACTTTTTATCCCGGTTGAATTTATGGTTCCTGTGGGATAGATTTGTTTTAGTTTTTGAAATTAAACCAGAATGGCTGAACGGATCTGAATGAAATTTAGCACAGAGATAGATTATAGTCTGGAATAGCATATTGGCTACTTTCTATCCCTGTAAAATTTAATTTTTGAAATCACACCAGAATGGCTGAACGGATTTGAATGAAATTTAGTACAGATATAGATTATAGTCTGGAATAGCATATTGGCTACTTTTTATTCCGGTAAAATATATGGTTCCCGTGGGATAGATTTGTTTTAATTTTTGAAATCACACCACAATGACTGAACAGATCTGAATGAAATTTAGCACAGAGATAGATTATAGTCTGGAATAGCACATAGGTTTTTTTTATCACGGTTTAATGTAGGTATGGAATTATAAAGCTATAAAAGAAGAAGAAGCTAGATTACGACGACTCCTCAAGCTACAGCCTACTTCTTGATCATCTGAAACGCGAGCGAAGCCGCGGGTAAAGGCTAGTATATAATAAAATATATTAAGCTCTATTGGACACTGGCTCTACAGTCAGTTTAATTAATTCCTCTAGGGTAGATTGTAGCCTTTTCCCTATTTTTGAGGAGGAAGTGGTTTTTCTAAAAACAAGAAAAAAAAAGAATATATTAAAATAGTATAGTGACGGATGTACCTAAGGAATTCCGGATGGGAAGGAATAGTAAATTAAAATGGCATAAAATGTATTTAATTGATTAGGACTATGACCTCCTCATAGGAATGGATAAAATTAGGAAAAACATCACGGAAATTGATATAAAAAAAGATTTATGATTTTGATTAACACGGCTAAAATTGATTTGTATTCAGAAAAAAACTTCAAAATTGATTTTTTCAATCTTTCAAGTATAAATTCTTTTTTTTTCTTTTCTTTATTCTTTATTCTTGATACACTTAAAGATAATTACAATTTGTATGTACTTAAAATTAGATTAAATTGAAATCAAGAAATAAGTTAGTGACATTTTATATTTTTAAAGAAAAATAGTATTTAATGGCACATCAAAATAAATTAGGCAACATTAATGTATAAAGAGTAATGTGGGGTGAATAATTTCATGTTTACTTAAAAAATTTAAATAACAATTTATTAGGAAGCAAGAAGGCAAACAAAAGACAAAAAAAAAAAAAAAAAAAAAAAAAAAAAAAAAAAAAAATGCATCCTACATGATTGATTTGTGACCAGATTTTTAACTTGCAATAAACGCTTAAGTCGATTCAAGCTATTTTCAGTTGGATATGTATTGTTGATTAATAAATAGTGTATTTATTTGGAAAAGTATTTTATTTCGACTTAAGTCGTTATTGTATACCATTATTTTGTAACCCCAAAATTCTTTTGTGAGTTAAGCGGTTATAGCAAATGCTAGTAGATATGAAAACGAGATAAGCCGTTTTTCTTTTAGGTCTATTTACGCGAAAATTGAAATTAAGAACCTAGGATATTTTTCTATAACAGAACAGAACCTGCAGATTATAATACAGCAAGAAACTCAGTTTCGCCTTAATTCGAGCTTAGCTCTTTTTACTTGCGATTATAGGTACTATAAGGCAAGTTATGGATTCGTGCAAAAAAAATTTTTTTGAGATAACAGTCGCACATGACATTACGATGATGGAGAAGTCGAAAAAAGTGGGTCTGGAAATTCCGTCCGTCTGTCTGTCTGTATGTCTGTTCGCGCCTCTAGAGCCTGAACGGATGGGCCGATTTGCTTCAAATTTGGTGTTTAAGATTTATTTGGCAGTTCCTCGGAACATATTTTTAATTTTTGCTCTAGGCCCAAAAATAACGGCACCTGCCATACAATCGTGAAGAAAAAATTGATTTTCTCAAAAACGGCTCTAACGATTTTGATAAAACTTTCAGAATGCTATTTTCTTAAGACGGTCTATCTTTTGGTTAGAAAAGATTTTTTAAAATTTGTCTTATAACGGTACCTCTCATAGAACCAGTATTTTCAAATCAAATTTTTTCGTAAACCATACATCTGATTTCAATAAAATGTTAGGCACAGGAAGTCGCATTAATAATTTTATGAATATGGCATTTCAAAGTTTCCAAAAACTTTTTTTTTTTGATTTTTAATAATTTTTTAAAAAAAATTTTTGGTTTTCGAAATATGTTGGAAACGAGTATAATGATTTTTCACAACATATTTTTTTCATATGTAAACTACGGATTGCCATATATTTGCATACTCAAATAAATTTCAAAATATTTTTTGAAAAAGTTTTTCAAAAATAACCTTTTTTAAAAAAAAAACTGGTCGAACGATTTTCAATACTTTTTTCCCTAGATTGACGTATAGCTTTGAAATTTTATTACATACTCAGTTTTTCCGAGAAAACTCTAAAACTAGGTAATTAAAAAAATAAAAGAATTTTCGAAATTATTTTTAATTTTTTTTTTACTTGCGATTATTATATTATTATAGGTACATAAGGCAAGTTATGGATTCGTGCAGAAAAAAAAATTTGAGATAACAATCACACATGACATTACGATGATAGAGAAGTCGAAAAAAGTGGGTCTGGAAATTCCGTCCGTCTGTTTGTCTGTCTGTCTGTATGTCTGTTCTCGCCTCTGGAGGCTGAACGTGTGGGCCGTTGTTATTCAAATTTGGTATTTAAGATTTATTTGGCCGTCCCTCGGAACAAATTTTTAATTTTGCTCTAGGTCCAAAAATAACGGCACCTGCCATACAATCTTAAAGACAAAAATTGATTTTCTCAAAAACGGCTCTAATGATTTTGATAAAACTTTCAGAATACTATTTTTGCAAGACAATCTATCTTTTGGTTAGAATTTTTTTTTTCAAAATTTGTCTAATAACGGTACCTCTCATAGAACCTGTATTTTCAAATCAAATTTTTTCGTAAACTATACATTCGATTTCAATAAAATTTTGGCCACAGGAAGTCATTCATAATTTTATTAATATGGCATTTCAAAATGTTCAAAAAATTTTTTTTTTGATTTCTTATAATTTTTTCAAAACAATTTTTGGTTTTCGAAATATGTTGGAAACGGGTATAATGATTTTTTTTTAAATCATTTTTTAAATGTAAACTACAGATTGCCATATATTTGCATACTCAAATAAATTTCAAAATATTTTTTGAAAAAGTTTTTCAAAAATAACCTTTTTTAAAAAAAAGAACGATTTTCAATATTTTTTGTTTCCTAGATTGACGTATAGCTTTGAAATTTTATTGCATACTTAGTTTTTCCGAGAAAACTCTTAACCTAGGTAATTAAAAAAATTTAAGAATTTTCGAAATCATTTTTAATTTTTTTTTAATATAATACATATAATTCTTTTCCTTTGGATTAGTAAGTGAATTGGACTAAGGTAACTGGAATTAAAATATTATTTCTCAATAATAAAGAAAAAAAGCAAAAAACTTGCTGTTACTGACCTGCGACTTGAGAACTTCATCAATTTAGGATTGCTTATTAGTTTTGTTGAAATTTTATTAGTTCTATAAAATGGGCAGAAAGAACAAAAACAGCACACGTGTTGAGAATAGAAGATCGCAAGATTTTTCGGAAATATTTCGTGACTTTGATAAGCGGCAGGAGGAGGTTGCCACCAGGGAGAATTTGGTTGCACAAAAACAACGAGAGTTAGAGATAAGTCTCAGGGAGAGTTCGATTCGAGAAAAGGAGAGGGAGGTAAATTTGAGGTCCGAGATGTCCGTTTTAAAGACAACGAAGATGGAAGAGGAAATTTTGAGGCTTACACAAAGAGGAAGCAACGGAACATGTCAAGACGCGGCGATTGTACCTGAATTTACAGGGAACGATGAGTATGATATTATTAGTTGGGTGCAGGATGTTGAAATCGCAGCAGAGAGTATGAATGGGTCAGAGGTCGAGAAAATGCTTTTCGAAAAAAGGTTGCTTAGTGGGTCAGCTGAATTGGTGGTCAAAGCCTACTCTTTCTAAATGGACAGAGCTAAAAAAGTTTTTAATAGAAGAGTTTTCTCAGAAGGGGTGTGCGGCGGACATTTCCAGAGGCGGCAGAAGAAAGAAGAAAATATTCACGTTTACTTATTGCATATGAGAGAGATAGGGGCTAAGGTTCGAGTGGAAGATGCTTCTCTTATTAGTTTTATCATCGATTATATCGAAGATTCTCCAAGTAACAAAAGGATTTTAAAGAAAAAGCAAGTTTTTACCTTAAATATAAGGAAAGTTTACCAACTTCTAGTAGACCCAGGGAGCACCGGTCAAATCCATAAGGTCGTAGCATAGAGCGATGTTTTAATTGCGGTCGACGGGGTATTTAAGTAGTTCTTGCAGTCAAAAGCAACGCAAATTTTTACGTGCAATGAATTTGGGCACAAATCGGGGGACTGTCCAAAAAGAAAACATGAAGAGAAAAGGACACATTTATTGAAAAGCGATTCGACTGACACAATGAAGCTTGTACGTGTTAACGGTTTTGAGGTTAGCGGATTGGTGGATACTGGTAGTGATTTAACTTTAGTTAGGAGCGATGTGTATATAAAAATGGGTGCTCCACCTATTACACAAAACTTGATCACAGTTCGTGGTCTGTCAGCTGACTCTGTCAAAACTTTAGGCTATTTTGACGCTCACATTGAAATCGATGACTGCACATGTGATACAAAAGTTTTTAGTATATCCGAGTCGATTATGTAAGCGCCTCTTATAATTGGAAAGGATGTTTTACTAGGAAAAAATATAAGACTCTCTTCGGATGGTATTTTCGTATCTAATATTCATCAGGTTTGTCAGATTTCAACTTTTTGTGATGACGACATGAATCTTAACATAGGAAGTTCAAGTTATAAAAAAGTCATCAAGGAACTTGTTTCGAATTATAGCCCAAATGAAGTAAAGAAATCACCAGCTGAGATGGTGCTGACCTTGAAGTCAGACTTGCCAAAATGCCAACCGCCAAAGAGATTGGCACCTCTTGAAAAAAGAATAGTCGACGAAGAAGTAGAACAGTGGTTATCTGAGGGTATAATTAGACCTGGCTCATCCGAATACGCTAGCCCTGTCATATTAGCTAGTAAAAAAAGATGGTTTTAAGCGTTTATGCGTAGATTTTCGACGCTTAAATAAGGAAATCGTTAGGTCCCACCACCCAGTTCCATTGATATTGTTATATGAATGGTTTTGTCTCTACTACAGTAAATATTGTTATGTTTTTTGTCTCTACTAGAGTAAATTTTGCTGAATAATTCTGCTGAATGATTCTGCTGGAATAACAATATGGAATTTGAAAGCTCTGAAAGCTTTCAAAGCATCTTGACAATTCCGAATGGTTCGAGACTTAGACTGTTCGGGAACATTTGATCCCACTATAAATAGGACATTTTATTCGGAAATGGGCACAGTTTCATTTTAACCGTAGTAGCGAATAAATGGTGAATAATTAGTGGTGCTAAGATAAAGAAATAAATAAAGAGTTTGAACTTAGATAAAAGTGAGTTTTATTTGTAGAGATAGTAGTGATAATTTAAAAGTAAAAGAAAATAAGTTTTATTTTCGAACCCAAGACTAAAAACCTCACAGTGGTGTCAGAAGTGAAATAAAACTTAAATACATAATTCATTTGAAAAAAAAAAGTGAAAAGTGATAACGTAACTATGGGTAAACTTGTGAATGCCCTCAACTTGATTTAACTCAGAGCAGTGTTGAAGAAACGAGGTCTTCCTACTGCTGGAACCAAAAATGACCTCATTATAAGGCTGCAAGAAAATATGATCGAACAAAACGAAAATCCGGACACATTCCTTGTAGATGTTGAAATTGAAGAGGAACAAGAGCATGTAAGTAATAGTCCCGACTTGTCCAATATGATGGCTCTTCTTCTTGAGCGTTTTCAAGACCAAAGAAACGAGCAAAATAATCTTTTGGAAGAGCAGAGAAGTGAACAAAAAGATGAACAAGCGAAACTTCTAGAACGCCTTGAAGACCAGAAAAACCTCCTCTAAGGCAAGTTTGCTGCATTTGAAAGCAAGTTTGGTGCTGCTGAAGAGCGTCTCGACAGTATCGAAAAACATATTGCAACCGTAGACGAAAGATTCGAGAAAGTTGAAGAGAAATTCGCAAAGGAATTGGAAAAGGTTAAAAAATTAAAGTTAGAGAAAGTTCTGGGGACTGCATGCGAAGAAAGGAAATGCATCCGCCAACTTTTGAAGGACAAACTTCTTGTTCGATCTTCAAGAGACAATTCGAAGCAGCTTCGACAATAAATGGCTGGGACAACGAAGAAAAGTTTGTTGCACTGACACTTGCTCTCCGAGGCCCTGCTGCTGAACTTCTGTTAACAATACCAGCAGACTTACATGGCAACTTCAGGCCATTAAAAATCGTTTTGGAGATGGCCATATGCAGGAAGTCTTTCGGGTCCAACTTAACACCAGGGTCCAGAAAAGAGGTGAAAGTCTTCAACAGCTTCAAGCAGACATCGAACGCCTGGCTCATCTAGCATATCCAACAGCGGATGGGGAAATCATCAACGAATTAGCTGCTGAAGCATTTGTCCGTGGTTAGGCGACATCAACCTCCAGAAAGCAGTACGAACAGCCGGAAAACGGAAGCTTTCTGAAGCATTGGCGTTCGCCCTCACCATAGAAGCAGCAGAACAGGCTTCTCAAAGCATTCATCGGGTGAGAGAAGTAACTACAGAGGAGTGAACTTGCCAGAGAACGACATTTCAGAGCAACCACCGTGATGGACCTCTCCGATGCTGGAACTGCAACAGGAATGGACACCTCCAGCACCAGTGCCATATGCCGTTAAGAAGAGGAGTTTGTCAACATTGCGGCAGCAGGAAGAACAGCCAAGAAGAGGCTCATAAAACCCCTGCTGGAACCAGGAAACGAGTAAGAACCAACTCACAGAGAAAAAGATAACTACATTCCAACGCAGATGCATTATCCCGGCGACCATGTAAATCGAACTGCAAGCATTGTTCACGTCAGGAAGAAAAGGAGTCCCTAGTCATTCAACGAGTGAGAGCCGAGCCAATTGCTGGCTGGAGTAACGAAGAAATCAGGAATGCTCAACAAGAAGATTCAGATATTGAACCCATCCTTGCATGGAAAGAGCATGGGGAGAAACCACAATGGGTTGCCGTTTCCGACAGAAGCCCGGCGCTAAAGGCCTATTGGGCTCAGTGGAACTCTCTTCATGTACAAGAAGGTGTACTCAAACGGAATCCGCAGATGGCAAGTCCTATGTGATGCAGGTAGTTGTGCCTCGGTCCAAAGTCAATGAAGTTCTCCGTGAGATGCATGATGGCACTTCTGGAGGCCATTTGGGATTTAAAAAAATGCTGGAAAAGATCCGAAATCGTTTCTACTGGCTTCATGTAAAAGAAGACGTCGAAAGATGGTGCAGGAAATATGACACTTGTTCTGCTACAAAAGAACCAGGCAGAAAAATTACAACGTTGGAGCACCCTTCGAAAGAATTGCAATGGATATTGCAGGTCCTTTTCCTGAAACCAACGATGGAAACCGATATATTCTCGTGATCATGGATTACTTCAGCAAGTGGCCTGAAGCTTTTGTAATTCCAAACCAAGAAGCAAAAACGGTTGTGGATCAGATTGTCTTCAATTGGATAAGTAGATTTAGTGTACCTAAAGAACTCCATTCTGACCAAGGGAGGAACTTTGAGTCAAATATCTTCCAACAGGTTTGCTCACTCCTTGGCATTCATAAGACAAGGACCACACCGCTGCATCCACAATCAGACGGAATGGTAGAACGGTTTAACAGAACGCTCAAAGAACACCTTTCCAAAGTAGTGGAAGCCTGTCAGCGAGACTGGGACCGATGCATTCCACTGTTTTTAATGAGCTATCGGGGCGCAGTTTATAGCACTACAGGACATACTCCTTGGGAAATCTTGTTTGGTTCAACAATGCGACTACCAAGTGAAGTGAAATTTGGATGCCCTCCAAATGAGCCACAAAGCCAAGAAGAATATGTGGACGATCTCAAAAAGAGACTCATGTACATTCATGAAAGGACCAGAGCAAAGATAAAAGATGCCAGTGATCGTATGAAAACACGTTATGATGCGCACATGCAACGACGACAGGGTTTCAAGTGGAAGATCTTGTGTGGTTATACAACCCCCGTCGAAAAAAAGGACTGTCACCGAAGCTCCAGCAAAATTGGGAAGGCCCTTACAAAGTTGTCACCAGAATCAATGATGTTGTTTACCGCATTCAGAGAGGTGTTAGAGGCAAGATCAAAGTTGTTCACAGGGACCGACTATGCCGCTACAATGGCCAGGAAAGTGAAAGATTTGTTCGGGACAAACAATCTTAAGAAGGGGGCAATGTTATATGAATGGTTTTGTCTCTACTACAGTAAATATTGTTATGGTTCTTGTCTCTACTAGCGTAAATTATGCTGAATAATTCTGCTGAATGATTCTGCTGAAATAACAATGGGGAATTTGAAAGCTCTGAAAGCTTTCAAAGCATCTTGACAATTCCGAATGGTTCGAGACTTAGACTGTTCGGGAACATTTGATCCCACTATAAATAGGACATTTTATTCGGAAATGGGCACAGTTTCATTTTAAGCGTGGTAGCGAATAAATGGTGAATAATTAGTGGTGCTTGGATAAAGAAATAAATAAAGAGTTTGAACTTAGATTTGTAGAGATAGTAGTGATAATTTAAAAGTAAAAGAAAATAAGTTTTATTTTCGAACCCAAGACTAAAAACATTACAATATTATAAGAGTAGGATATTTCTAAATTTAAAGGGGTTAGAATAGACAAGCTGCATACCATTTTTATTATATGACGCTTTTAAGGTATTAGTTATCTCTGGAGAGAATGTCAAAACTACTGCTTGTTTTTCTTTTTCAAGTCTTTTGTTTTGTGTAAAAAACGTTGTCAAGTTGTGTCTTTGACTTTTCATCGAATGTCGGTGGATTATCTTTTCGATGATTATTTAAATGTAGCCATTGACTCTAGCTGCGTTTTTTATGTAATTGTATTCTTTGGAGTAGTTCGTTGGTAGGCTGACTAGGCGGTGGGCTAAAGAGTTGAAGGCTGCTAGTTTATGTTGTATGGGGGTATATGAGTCACTTGGGATGAAACGTAAGGTGTTAGTGTCTTTGTGATGTATGTTGATGTCAATCTTGTTGTTCGATCAATGAAGTTCTAAGTCGAGAAATGTTATTTTGTTTTTTTCTTCGATTTCGCATGTGAAGTTTATCTCATCATGTTGTTGGTTTAAAACTGAGAGCAAATTGTCTATTTCAGAACGTTTTATGATGGTCAATACGTCATCAACATATCGTTTCCAGAAAACAGACAGCAGATTTTTGTTTTTTATTTCTGTTTCAAATTGTGGCATGAAAGCTTCGGCAATTAAGGGGGAGAGGGGGTTTCCCATACTGGTTCCCGACTCGATCTTAAAAAAAAAACGCTTTTTATATTCGAAGTAGTTCATGTTCATACACATTTCGGCTGCTTGCATGTAGACGTCTCTTTTTTCTGTTGGGACGTTGTGTTTGACGAGATGGGCTTTAAGTGCTGATAAAGCGTGTTTCAATATGATCGAAGGAAACAAAGATTCGACGTCGAAAGACACCATGTCTTCATCTTCAGCAAAGTTGATTGATTTTAATAATTTTGAAAGCTCAATTGAGTTCTTTATCGAGCAACTTTCAAACTTCGGCACTGTATTCATTTCGTTCATTAGCCATTTAGCGATTAAAGTGCATGGCGATTGGACACAAGCGACGATTTCACGCATTTTTTCTTCTGGTTTATGAATTTTCGGTAGACAGTATAATTTTGGCACTTCTGGGTTCGATACTAAATTTTTCCATTTGAACCTGTCGCCGAAAATTTGGCTTATCTGCTTTCGAACTGAATTGGCGGTAGATATCATCCGGTTTAGTGGAGAGCTTTGTATTTCTTTATACCCCCGTTCGTTTATCAGTTTCATTGTTCGTCTATCGTATTAACTTTTGTCCATAACCACTATTTTATTACCTTTGTCGGCTTTCATCACAAAGATGTCCTTTTTGTTAATTAGATTAATTGTTTTTGAATAATTATTAACTGTATTTTTTGTGTTATTTATCTGTTTGTATTCTTGGATAGAAAGTTCTGTTTTTTCACGAATTTCATCACGGATTTGTTGTGGTTTGAACTTTAAACTGGTCTCAATATCAACTATCACATCATCTAGTGGCAATTTGTTTGGTTAAATTGCAAAATTTAGGCCTTTGTTTAATAAATCGAGTTCTTTACTTGAAAGTTCCTCGTTTGAGATGTTCATAACTGCATTTTTTACTATTTCAGGCTTATGGAATTTCGGTTGTGTTGCTGTTTTCTTTTCTTTCAACCTTATAAATTTTTCATTTTGTTTTTGACGTTTGCAGTCAGACATAGATTTGGTTACAGCAGCGACACTATTTAGAAACTTGTACCAATCTCTGATTTCATTTTCGCGAAGTTAAGATGCTAAATTAAGATGTAAGCTATACAGTTCGAGTTCTATTTTCGATAAAGCTGCGTATTTTGACTTCAGTTCCCAGTTTAACCAGTTAGTTTGGGCTGTTTTAGTCACTTTTTTGGTGACTTCGTTTGATACGGCGCACTTTATTTTAATTTTAATATTTTTTGCATTTTTTCATAAACGAAATGTCCATTTTTAAAAGAGCAACTTTCCTGCTTAATCGAGTAAATTTATTCCTCATTGACATGGTTGGTCGACGGATTTTTATATTTGTATGTAGTTTTTTGGAATATATTTTCGTAATCTCTCAAATATTATCTTCATATGAAAAGTGGAAACACCACATGAGTTTTAACAAAAATACTTTTTAAGAAAGAGAAATTATGAAAAAGCGAATAAAAAAGAAAGAAGAAAGAAAGCATTTTACAGCAATAACATTACAAAGTAAACAAATAAGACTCTATATTCAACAAATCTGCATTCAACGCTGAATCATCTCTATGTATGTAAAGGCTCTCGTATGCATCAAGTCTGCGGCACTCGTTCACGCATTTCAAAAACTTTACATTATCGATTGTTGTTGTTAGATGATGTTCTTGTAGTGCTTGCAGTACAAAGTCAGATTTCCTTGGTTCATTGTTTTCGATGTTGTTGCTGTGCTCTTTAAACCTTGTTTTAACACTGCGCTTAGTTTGGCCGTAATGTTTTTTGTCGCATTCATTACAATTGCATTACAATTGATAACATAGATCCCGGCTTTGAGGTTACATCCGTCCAGTCAAGAAAGAACTACCTGACCCCGATAAATCACCGTTGACACCCGAATATTATCAGTTTCTGAATACCGTTTACTTTTTGCCAGAAACCGATAACCAGACCCACCGTATACCGATACAGAAAACCGAATACCAGAACCAGTCAACGATTTCCATTTTTCCTGACTACCAGATTACCAGACAAAACAAAATGCCCACCGGGGATCAACACCTGGGTGTTCCAGAGCCTGACCCGGCTTTTAATCTCAATTGAATCTACTTGCTTGCAAACCACAACTAAGTCCACCTCCACCCCTAACATTTCGCAGTTGGACTTGCAAAACGGGGGAACCCAATCAAACCAGGCTGTTCATGAGCATGTACAATGTCTCATCTCTAACAAAATGATAATTATCATTATGAATAATAATTCATAATGTTAATTATCATTAACGTTTATATTACACATAAGACATATTCATAATCACATATCGATGAATACAAACATAAGCAACTAGCTTGGTGGTCTCATACTTCGATTGTCATGAGTCAGTCGAATTTTTGATCTCAATAAAGAATGTTTAAACTATTTAAATAGAGTGTCTTTAATTTAAAATACAGAAATACATCATGGCGCAGTCGGTTTAAAGAAAAAAAAATTCATAGCTATTAAAAAAAAAAAATTACAAGTAAAGAAAATAGTTAAACTGAAAAGAAATAATAAGAAAATATAAACTCATATAAAACAATATGGCAAATTGTGATTTCCAAAAGCCTGGTCCCTTAATAGTGGATGGAAATGTCAAAGAGAATTGGCGCAAATTTCACAATATGTGGACAATTTATACGGTGGCCACAATAACCGACACTGAAAGTGAGGCTATTCAGACAGCAAGATTTCTATCCTGTGCTGGAGAAAAGGCAATTGAGATATTCCAAACGCTTCCCATAGTTGAAGCTAATAAAAATAAAATTACTGAAGTCATAAGAGCATTTGAAGCATATTGTATGCCAAGGAGCAACGTGGTCTACGAGCGGTATATTTTTTCCCCAAGAAGCCAGAAAGAGGGAGAGCCGTTCGAGCACTTTTTATCTGACATCGTGAAATTGGCGGAGAGCTGTAATTTTGATTTTTAAGAGGATGACATGATCAGGGATCGAATTGTCATAGGCATCGCAGAGCAAAACATTCGGTTGCAGCTATTGAAGACTGATAGTCTTGACCTGACTAAGACTAAAGAACTTTGTCGAGTGGCAGAGCAAGCAAGCATGCAAGCTCAACAGATGCAAGCAGAACGAGGATCATCAATTGCAGCTATTTCAAATAAAAATCATCATCAACAGAATTATAATCATTCTAATAAATATTTTAGTACAATTAATAATGTTCCTAACTGTTCATCTTATTCTAATTCTAGATCTCCAATGCATGTAAGTAGGAATGGGGACGGTTTGACCTGGGAATTTTTTGCGGTTAGGTGTGTGCCAAAAAAAAAAATCGGTAGCCTTTGTGTTGAGTGATGTGTGGCTTATCAGTATTGTTTTGCGGTTAGGGGTGTGTGTCAAAACAAATAAAAAAAATCGGTAGCCTTTGTGATGAGTGATGTGTGAGGTGCCGGCGTTGTGTGGCTTATCAGTATTTGTTTTGTTAGGAGTGTGTGCCGAAATGTGAATTATAGAATTGTGTAATGGTCTTATCATTCACATATTTATATGATTCATTGTAATTTGTAGTTTGCCGTTTGGGAGAGTAATAAAAAAAAAGAAAACGTTTGGCTTAAGTGTTTATTTTTAGAGCAGCTCTGATATAGAGAACATTAATTGTGAAATAGAAAAAAAAACAATATGTTTTGGTGTGAAAGATTAAGGGAAGGAGAAACATTTTGTATCTGTGAATCTGGATGGTTGGAGATAAAATTTTCGGATGTATTATTCTATAATGAAACATTCAAATTATTACTACAGCCAGAATATGGAAGAGAATGCACGTTGTTTCATCTTAGAAATGGTGAGACCTTATCGTCTATTCTAAGTTTGAAGTAACAGTTTCAATCTATGCAGCATGTGCGGTTTAAAATTTTAGGTGAGATTATTACTTTTGAAAAAAAAAACAATAAAATGAAATGAATAATATTATATATTAAAGGAGGGGAGTTAACACTATGCGGAATGATCACATCTCAAACGAATGTTTTAAATAGAAAAGAGAGTGAATATCCATCGAATTGTCCATTTGCTGAGACTGAATTACTTAATATTCCTCAAAAACTTAAAAAGAATACAGGCGATAGCAGAGAAATACATAGAAGTGAACCAGCTCATACCAGAGAAATACATAGAAGTGAAACAGCTCATACCAGAGAAATACATAGAAGTGAACCAGCTCGTACAAATTGAGAGAAGCATAAAAGATGCGATAGAGATAGATATAGATACAATAAAAATATGTAAAATTTAAAATTTGAGTGAATTGTTTATTAGTTTATGACAAACCCTTCGATAGCAAGCATCTTTTCTTTTAAAATGATGTTTTACTCAGCAGGCTTATGTCTGCTTTTAATTTTTCCTTCATTAATCGCTACTTTACCATTACCTGTAGTCTTAAATTTGCAACAACCAAACATAACTGATAATCTCTCTTTTTCATTGAGTTTACCTAATAACGATACTGCTCAGATAGGATTATCGTTTCGTTTGTTAACCTTTACAAAAATGTTAAAATCCTACCTAATACCACAAAAACGGATACAACATCAATTCAAAATGACGAGCAAGCAACAACTGATGCAGAAGTGACGTCAGCAACAACAGCAAGAGCGATAAATAAAATTTTGGATGACAAAATAGTATCAGTGGAGGAAGCAATTGAGAGTTTTAGGCAAGACTTAATTAAAAAAGAAACTGAAATATCAGGAATTATACAAAGTAAAGAAGTTTTTTATAGACATTTTAAACTTGAGTTTGATGACGAAAAGGTATTAACTATTCGATGTTCGTATGATAGCAATTACAATTTGCGCACACTCAGCATCAAATGTTATGAGTATCATGAATATGAAACTGAGAGAGTCTTAAGCAATGGAGAAGTTGAGGTCTTCACGAAGGAGGATCTCCAATATAAATCTGATGTCGAATTATTGAATTTCAAATCATTAAAACAATCATACCACATGAATATCTCTTACAAAAAAATGTATGAGTGTATATCTATCACAATAAAGATTAAATAAATAAACGGCCATTATTAAATATATATTCCATAGCTTGAGTGACACTATTTCCTGTTTTATTTTTAATGGGAGCCGTCCAAGCAAATTTTGAAAATGTATCAATAACTGTGAGAAGATATCGATAATTTTCGTTTTCGGGTGAATAAGCACCCATTGCGACTAGGTCAGCCTGCCATAAATCATCTAGACCTTTAATAATTACTCGTCTTTTTGGAAAATTCCTTCGAGCAGGCTTGTGTAGCTCTTCTACAACATTTCTCTGACTCATCTTTTAATTGAATGATAAAAACAAAGTATTTGTTCTTTTTTTTTATGTACATTTATTAATAAAAAATCTATATATATAAAAATGAGTTTGATTTATGTTTGACCATTTATATCTCGAGTTTGACAACACCGAATTTGATGATTCTTTTTTTGCTGAAAAGGTATTTATTTGCACCAGGTTTTGTGTAAAAAAAAGTACAATGTATGTTACGTATGTTGCATATGTTGCAAATGCACTTGCCACCATGCAATCAACTAATCAACAAATTCAATAATTGATCATAACTGAAATGTATGCATAGTTATGAATCATTATGCAACATATAATATACAACATTTGCAACAAATGCATTTATATCTAGAGTTTGACATCACCAAATTTAATGATTCTTTTTTTGCCCAATAGATATTTATTTGCACCAGGTTTGTCTGTAAAAAAATAGTACCATGTATGCTACGTATGTTGCATATGTTGCAAATGCACTTGTCAGTATGCAATCAATTAATGGTGGTCGTACAGGGCACTCTGCACTTAAATTGCCTTTAAACATCCAGGTTAACGAAGCGCCTACATGTAATATTTGTAAAACGTCGTCAATGGCATAGGTCTTGCAACAGTGTAGGATTATTGTATGGGATGAGTGTACAATGGCACACAAAAAGTCACTTGAAGCTTAAGATCGAACTCTGAAAGATTTGCGAGGTAGCCAAGTAATGTTTGGCGGCGTCATACCCCGATCGAATACTGCGGATGTCAATGCCTTAAATGTTCTCTTTTGTGGATATATTGTTAAAACACTCACTAAAGTGATCCGTCTGCTGCAGAATTTTCAAAGCAGCTGTTGGATATTGGAAATGGAAAAATGTCCGTTGACGTTGATAGTTCAAATGGCCAAATAACACTGCAAATTTCTATTGTTTAAGGAATTTAAAGAAAGAATTGGTTCAAAGTGTGTTTCCAAGTATTTCGGAGAATTATAAAAATCGTACTTGGTTATGTGAAATAGCTAAAGGCAAAAATAAAGATGTCGCTGAAATTAATGCATCTATTTTAGAAGAAATAGATGGACGATTTGTTGCCAACAAATGAGTTGATGCATTTATAAATGAGGATGACGTAGTGAATTATCAGACGGAACTTTTGAATTCGATTGATTTACCGGGACTGCCACCTCATTGTTTAGCTCTAAAAATTGGAGCCCCGATTATAATGCTGAGTAATATTAATCAACCTCAACTTTGCAATGGTACTAGACTAGCTGGAAAAAAGTGAATGAACAATCTAATTGAAGCTTGGATTATTAGTGGCAAATATAAAGCGGGAGATGTTTTGATCTCCAGAATTCCAATCATTCCACCTGATTTGCCATTTGATTTTAAACGTCATCAATTTCCTACTCGCCTTGCTTTTGCCATCACTATAAATAAAGCCGGGGTCAGTTTTTGAAAATTTGCGGTATTGATTTCTCATGGTCAACTGTATGTTGAGTGTTCTAGAGTAGGGAAACCGTTCGCACTTTTTATTTATGTTAAAGATGGTAATACAAAAAATGTTGTTTATAAGAAAGCATTAGAATAAAATGTTAGAAATTTTAAAAACGCATTTTATTCAAATATTTTCTTTCTGCTTCCTTAAGTATTAGCATTTCTCCAGCCTGACGAATTGAAAAATTGTACGACTTTTTTTGATTGTGAAATCTGCTCAGCAAAGTGAGCATGGGTTGAGAAAACAAACAGTCAAGTTTGGATTTGAGATTTGTGAACTGAATTCGTTTAAACTCAAAGGGCATATCTGTTGGGATAATTGGAATCCTCGGAATGAGAACAAACTTATCTTAAAATTTTCCGTTGAATATGGTCGCGGGCATCACATCACTCTTCAGTTTTCTTATGACCAAGCGCGTTCAATCGCATAGTTTTGGTTGTTTTAGATTTCGAAGCTGATGACTACCGAGCCCGCCTTCAGTTGTAAATTGTGCTGTGGTAAGTCAGGTACATCTAAGGAGTTTAAAAACTCAGTTGGATAATCAGTGGATTCATCTTCGTTTGTTACACAGTCAATAGATTTGAATGAATGCAGAGTACCAACGATTTGATTCTCAATTATAAAGTTTAAGTCATTCACATCTCTATCCTTAGCCGCCGAAATTGGACAGATCTTTTAAGGTTCGATAACGAGCTTCCAATGCGTTATTGTGCATTCATCCCAGATGTGATTTGTGAGGCTACTAAAATTTTTTCTATTGCAGAGTGTTTTGCAATGTTACATGTCGGTTGTTCAGTAGTTTGAAGATTTAATGGCAATTTCAACGCTGAATGAGCAATTTCTACCGCAATTTCGGATCTCGCACGAATAGTGACCAAAATCAATGACACGAGGAATTTCTTTCCTGTTATACCAGGGACATCCATTAAAAATAAGCCAACATTTCCATCATCAATAATTGTATTAATTAATTTATCATAAACTTTCTTCTATTTTGGGTTCAAAAGTTCATTCGTTTGAACTGATTGGTCTAATTCATATCGATCATATTCACGATCACGTTCGAATTCTCTAATAAATGAGTCTTTCACTCTGCGATCTGGATCTGGCACTCCTAACCTGACTAACAAACTGCCGCACATATGAGGTAACACATATCTTCGATCAAAAGCAAAGCCTGGTTATGCATCTCCTCATTAGCCTCAAGATCAGGATTTCTTGAACTGACACGAATTGGATGTAAAATGTCTTCTGCCATTTAAAAAAAACCGCTTCGCAGATTTCGATCATTTTTAAATGCGATTATTTTCTTTAAAACTAAAATAAATTCTAGCAATAAAATGGAGTACTTTTTTCATTTAATTAATATTTCTTTGACTTAATCTTATCTTTTCTTATCTTATATAATAAAAAAATATTAAAAATGAGTTTGATATAAATGGTTTATAAGAAAGCATTTGAATAAAATGTAAGATATTTAAAAAACGAATTTTATTCAAAGTTTTCTTTCTATACCCTTTAATATTTGCATTTCTCAATTTATACGCCTCTTGGCTAAACTGAATTTTATTAAGAGGCAACAGCCCATTGCAAATCTGCTCAGCGAAGCGGGCATGGGTTTGCTAGTATTTGTATATAATAATAACAAGTTAAAGTCATACTATTCCAATCTTTTATACAAAGACATCAGTTTTTTTTTTTTCTTATAAATCTATGTTCAAGCATGTAACATGCGCATGTATCTGGGCCATCTTCACATAAATTTGAAGACCATGAGCAGTAACCGAAATGACATCCATGTTATGATGTTGTGGTAGATAAATTCATAAATCTTTTCAAGAAGATTATACAATTCAAGAGCTCCTCATGATGTTCTTCCAGTATTTTATGATGATTTTTTTTCAGAAACTGTAGAACTTCATCAAAAATTAATAATGTATCTATATTAGACATAATGAATAAGTTGTCACACTGTGCTGATAAGTTAAAGACTGAAGTTATGAAATTACGGTTTTAAGTTAAATAGTTGATTTTACTTCAGACAGATTTTCTGATTTTGTTTTTTTTTTTATTTTTATTATTAATATTATTATTCTTATCATTATTATTATTATTCACGAAATCATGGGGGAGTTTTTGCAAAATTATCAATAACTTCATATTTAATGTATTCTCTAAGATCCGCATATTTTTCATCGACATATTTTTTAGTAGCTTCGTCTTGCGGTTCTATTGGTTCTTGAACATTTTGTAAACGTTTAAAGATTATGTTGTAATTACCGCTATCGGTTTTGAGAAATCCCTCACGAGCTGGTCCAGGCACACCTCTTTCTCCCTATATACCTGGTGGTCCCTGCTCTCCTTGATTTCCTCTTGGTCCTTTCGGTGGAGTTCTGTTTGAGAAACGACCAAATTTATCAACACTCATCTTTTTTTTTGTTCCTTGTTATTATTATTATTATTCGATGATATTGGCTTCTTTAAGTTCTTCAATGATCGAAACAATTTCGTTAGAGTGATTGTTATGTCCAGCTTGATGTGAACCAATAAGAAGTCTCAATCGATCTACGAGTTCATTGGGATTATCCCAAAGGGATTATCCTTTTTTCAATTTTGATAACTGCATTATTCCGCTCCCATAGGGAGGTATTTGTAGTGATGAAGAAGATGGTGACGGAGTATTATAGGTGCTTGTTGATAATCCTAATAATTTACTTATAATTTTTTTATACTTATTACCTCGATTACCGTGTATTTGTCTTTGTGAATTATGATCAATTCTATGCGCATTAGTGTCGTATAATATATCCTTGTAGTTTTTTAAATCTGTATTGGTGTAAATTTGTTTATCGGGGTTTTTCTTAAATATAAGCTCATACAAGCCATTTGTTCCTCCGAAGGTTTTATTTTTAATTTCTATATCTTTTCCGACAATTTTGAACTCACTATTCCCTATGTACCACTTTCCATCTTTTGAATGTACAATGTACACCATACGTAATACGTTTTATCAAGGGCGGTGGAATTATATATAAATAAATCTATATATTTTTTAGGTGTTTCATGAAATTGTTCTTGTGACAATCGTTTTGCAAAGCTACTATTGTTCGCCTTGTTTCTTTTTCTTTTTGGAGTATTACTCTCAACAGAAAAAATGGGTGAATCATCAATAGAAGTATTTGGGGTGGTGAATTCTTCATGTAAATGTTTTTTCTTATCAAAATCATTTTCTTGTGTTTGATGTTGTTCCAAATTGAGTTTTATTTTCTTTAAAGGAACTTTTATAAGGTTATTTTGATCTTGTTTTTTTACTAATTCGTTTAGTGGTTTCGTAAGCGGTTTAAACTGTTCTTCAATTTGAGTTTCATAAGCTTCCCTACCCATCTTAAGAGCTTTGTATTTCTTTCGTAGAGCATCTGTAGTTCTAATTAGTTCCTTTGTTAGTTTAACGCCTATATTCATCATAATGTAAAATTTATTTTTTCTTACAGAGACAATTGGTTAATAGGTTTCGAAGTTGTTGAAAGAACCGTTCAAAAGGTTTTAAACTGAATCTGATGTTGAGATTACTGGTCTTAACTGATGTATACTGGGTCTCAAACTGCTTTGAACTGATTTTTACTGCTATTATCTGCTCACTGAACTGATCTGTACTGTTTTCATAGAACATTACTATACATCTAATATATAAAAATAAGTTGCCTTATGTTCGGGCTCGATAAACTCGAGAATGGCTGGGCCGAATTTTTCCATATTTTTTTATAAAGGGAGCTATCTTATTAAGGAAGGTCTTTTTGTGAAATTTGGTCAAAATTCGGTAAAGGGCAAATCGCAAAATGCATTTTTAGTGCATTTAGTCATATTGATAACAACATTTTTTGTTAGGTCTTCTGAGTATGTCGACAAAGGTTTCCGGCCAAACTTCGGTAAAATAATTTGCCACAACTGCAGTTTTATTGCATTCTGTCAAAATACTAACAAATCTTTTGGTAGCATCTTCTGAGGATGCCTGCAAAGGTTTCTGTGAAGTTTGGTCAAAATTCTGTAAAGCGGTAGCGTGGTTCTTTTTGATCTAGCATTTTCGTCGACACATAAAGTATTTTTTCCGTAATTATAGAAAATTATTTTTATTTTCAATGTGTCAATTTAATTTTAATAAAATTGGAATAAGTTTGTAATCTGCGATTTTGGACAAATCATCGGGATGAAATGACTGAGGAAATATTACATCGAATGGGAAATATTTATTCAAACCAGAACTTGGATTTTAGCTACGATTCGATCTGAAAATAAAATAACATTAGCGCTTGCGTTGTCTGGGATTGCGCAAACTTTGTTAGACGGTGGTCGAACAGCTCACTCTGCATTAAAATTGCCATTGAACATGCAAGTAAATGAATTTCAAACATGTAACATTTCAAAAACATCTGGAATGGCAAAAAAGCACGATGGTTCACAAGAAATTATAGGAAGCCCTTAATCGAACGTTAAAAGATTAACGAGGAAATCAACGTTTATTTGGTGGTGTATTGATATTGTTAGCAGGGGAATTTAGGCAAACATTTTTCCAATTTTTTATCACGGACAACTTTATGTTGGACGTTGGCAAGTGGGTAAACCGTCCTTATTGTTTATTTATGCATTAAATGCGAAAATAAAAAAAATTGTTTATCAAAAAGCTCTTGAGTAATGCAAATGGTTCATTTAAATTTTTTTTAAATTAATTAATAAATTATATAAGAAAAATTATTGAATTGAGTTTAAGGTTGCATGATACACAACAATTTGTTTTCTGCTCCGGAGCGTAAATGAAGAGTGAGGATGGTTTCCCAACTAGGAAACACGCCACATTATAATCGCTGACGGCAAATCAGTTGAAGAAAAGGAAATTCGCGGAATTTGGCATTCTTCTCCTTTGAACGGTCCTTTCAAAATCCTTGCCACTACCACATTGTTCATCAGCTTCTTCACAATCAGTTGGGTTCCATTGCACAGTTTCGGGGCATAAAGGTTTTGTAGCATTAAGATGACAGATCCAACTTTAAAACTCAAATGATGAGGCGGCATGCCAGGCAAATCCAATGAACACTTGCATATTCACACTCAATGGAATGGTTTGCACATACCGAAAAAAACGATGCCTTGAGACATGAGATTTATTCATACGCCGCTGTTGGTTTCAGAATCACGGGAAGTGATTTCGGAAATCCGCTTGCTATATCACCACTTTTGCCATGACTGATTGCTTTGAAATGCTGCAAACAGGATTTTTTTTGATTCGCAGGTTTAACGAAAGCTTCAGTGATCAGTGTGCTGTTCTTTTACCTTCCAACAGTGTTGCAGCAATTATTGTAGATGCGAGAGCTAACGCAATTCCACTTTGAGCACGTATTTCTGCTAATATTAATTAAATCAAGAACATTTTTCCAGTTCCGCCGGGCGCATCAACAAATAAAATGCACGACTGGGTCTAATGCTCTAATGTGTAACAGTTGTCTAGGGGCTTGAGATTTTGATAAAATAAAATTTTCAAAATTCCTAAATAAATACTTAAACTAATTTGAGCTGAAAAAAAGTACACCATTTTATTTCGTGGATAAATTTGAATTTATGAGCGTAAATTTATAAAAATCTGTGGAGCGGTTTTTTAAAAAAAAAGTTTTTTTTGAAAAAAAATTTCAAAAAAAATTCAAACACGCCATTTCATAGGTATTCAGCAAATACATTTATTTATAATTTTTAGAAAAAAAATTTAATAAGCAGTTTTCAAATTATTAATTTAAAAATTTTTTTTTTTACATGCTTTTAAAAATACAAAAAAATATTTTTCAAAAATATTGGTATGCAGTACAAATTGAGCTTCCTACAACTATATATGTGTGAAATTTCGAAAGAATCGATTCAGTCGTTTTCGAGATAGTCGAAAACAAAAGAACGGTCCTATGGAAAGTACCGTTCTTAGACATTTTTTTAAAACTTTTTTTCAGCCATATATTGGTCGTACCTAAATAGCAACACTGATTTTTTTAAATCGAAATCGTTACAGCCGTTTTTGAGAAGAATAAGCTTTAACGTAACGTTATTTTTTGAGCTAAAAAAAATTTCAATTTCATCTCTGTACAATACCTAAAATAAAATGCACGACTGGGTCGCACGAACTTGCTCTAATGAGTGACGGTGGTTTATGGGCTTGAGATTTTGATAAAAATAAAATTTTCAAAATTCTTAAATAAATACTTAAACTAATTTGAGCTGAAAAAAAAGTACGCCATTTTATTTCTTGGATAAATTTGAATTTATGAGAATAAATTTAGAAAAATCTGTGGAGCGGTTTTTGAGAAAAAAAGTTTTTTTTGAAAAACTTTTTGAAAAAATTTTTCAAAAAAAATTCAAAAGCGCCAGTTCATAGTTATTCAGCAAATACATTTATTTAAAATTTTTAGAAAAAAAATTAATAAGCAGTTTTCAAAATATTAATTTTTTTAATTTTATTTTCTAAAATGCTTTTAAAAATACAAAAAAATATTTTTCAAAAATATTGGTATACAATACAAATTGAGCTACCTACAGCTATATGTGTGTGAAATTTCGAAAGAATCGGTTGAGTCGTTTTCGAGATAGTCGAAAGCAAAAAAAACGGTCCTATAGAAAGTACCGTTCTTAGCCATTTTTTAAAACTTTTTTTTCAGCCATATGATTGGTCGTACCTAAAAAACGACACTGATTTTTTTAAATACAAATCGTTAGAGCCGTTTTTGAGAAAAATAATTTAAATAACGGTTGTATGGCAGGTACCGTTATTTTTTGAGCTAAAAAAAAAATTTCAGTTTCCTCTCTGTACAATACCTAAAAAAGTCTATATACCAAGTTTGAAGCAATTCGGCTCACCCGTTTGGGCTGTAGGTCTACATACAGACAGACAGACAGACAGACAGACAGACAGACATACAGACGGACAGAATTTTTAGACCATCTTTTTTCGTCTTCGCTATCATCGTAATGTCATGTTTGATTGTTATCTCAAAACTTTTTTTTTTCGACGAATGCATAACTTGCCTTATAGTACCTATAATCGCAAGTAAAAATCTATATACGAAATTTGAAGCAATTCAGCCCACCCATTTGGGCTGTAGGTGTCTTTACATACAGACAGACAGACATACAGACGGACAGAATTTTTAACTTTTTTTTTCAAGACGAATGCATAACTTGCCTTATAGTACCTAAAATCGCAAGTAAAAAACTTTTTGATTATAAATATCGATATCATTGTATTTAAAATTAAATATTTCTTAGCAACACTTATGTATGTTTTAAGTTTAAAATGTGTTTCCTGTCAGTTTTTAAATATTGCAATTATATTTTTACTTGCGATTATAGGTACTATAAGGCAAGTTATGCATTCGTCGAAAAAAAAAGTTTTAAGACAATCAAACATGACATTACGATGAAAGCGAAGACGAAAAAAGATAGTCTAAAAATTCTGTCCGTCTGTATGTCTGTCTGTCTGTCTGTCTGTCTGTCTGTCTGTATGTAGACCTACATCCCAAACGGGTTGGCCGAATTGCTTCAAACTTGGTATATAGACTTTTTTAGGTATTGTACAGAGGGGAAATTGAAATTTTTTTTTAGCTCAAAAAATAACGGTACCTGCCATACAACCGTTACGTTAAAGCTTATTATTCTCAAAAATGGCTCTAACGATTTCGATTTAAAAAAATCAGTGTTGCTTTTTAGGTACGATCAATCATATGGCTGAAAAAAAAATTTTAAAAAAATGGCTAAAAACGGTACTTTCCATAGGACGGTTTTTTTTTGCTTTCGACTATCTCGAAAACGACTCAACCGATTCTTTCGAAATTTCACACACATATAGCTGTAGGTAGCCCAATTTGTATTGCATACCAATATTTTTTTGTAATTTTAAAAGCATTTTTTTTTTTTAAATTTAAAAAATTAATATTTTGAAAACTGCTTATTAAATTTTTTTCTAAAAATTTGAAATAAATGTATTTGCTGAATACCTACGAACTGGCGTTTTTGAATTTTTTTTAAAAAATTTTTTCAAAAAGTTTTTCAAAAAAAACTTTTTTTCTCAAAAACCGCTCCACAGATTTTTATAAATTTATTCTCATAAATTCAAATTTATCCAAGAAATAAAATGGCGTACTTTTTTTTCAGCTCAAATTAGTTTAAGTATTTATTTAAGAATTTTGAAAATTTTATTTTTATTAAAATCTCAAGCCCCTAAACCACTGTCACTCATTAGAGCAAGTTCGTGCGACCCAGTCGTGCATTTTATTTAAATTGTAATTCATTTAATCCATATGTAACTAAGATTTGTCTAACCGAGCGAAGCCGGGTGGGTCAGCTAGTCTAATATATAAAAATAAGTTGCCTTATGTTCGGGCTCGATAAACTCGAGAATGGCTGGGCCGAATTTTTCCATATTTTTTTATAAAGGGAGCTATCTTATTAAGGAAGGTCTTTTTGTGAAATTTGGTCAAAATTCGGTAAAGGGCAAATCGCAAAATGCATTTTTAGTGCATTTAGTCATATTGATAACAACATTTTTTGTTAGGTCTTCTGAGTATGTCGACAAAGGTTTCCGGCCAAACTTCGGTAAAATAATTTGCCACAACTGCAGTTTTATTGCATTCTGTCAAAATACTAACAAATCTTTTGGTAGCATCTTCTGAGGATGCCTGCAAAGGTTTCTGTGAAGTTTGGTCAAAATTCTGTAAAGCGGTAGCGTGGTTCTTTTTGATCTAGCATTTTCGTCGACACATAAAGTATTTTTTCCGTAATTATAGAAAATTATTTTTATTTTCAATGTGTCAATTTAATTTTAATAAAATTGGAATAAGTTTGTAATCTGCGATTTTGGACAAATCATCGGGATGAAATGACAAAGGAAATATTACATCGAATGGGAAATATTTATTCAAACCAGAACTTGGATTTTAGCTACGATGCGATCTGAAAATAAAATAACATTAGCGCTTGCGTTGTCTGGGATTGCGCAAACTTTGTTAGACGGTGGTCGAACAGCTCACTCTGCATTAAAATTGCCATTGAACATGCAAGTAAATGAATTTCAAACATGTAACATTTCAAAAACATCTGGAATGGCAAAAAAGCACGATGGTTCACAAGAAATTATAGGAAGCCCTTAATCGAACGTTAAAAGATTAACGAGGAAATCAACGTTTATTTGGTGGTGTATTGATATTGTTAGCAGGGGAATTTAGGCAAACATTTTTCCAATTTTTTATCACGGACAACTTTATGTTGGACGTTGGCAAGTGGGTAAACCGTCCTTATTGTTTATTTATGCATTAAATGCGAAAATAAAAAAAATTGTTTATCAAAAAGCTCTTGAGTAATGCAAATGGTTCATTTAAATTTTTTTTAAATTAATTAATAAATTATATAAGAAAAATTATTGAATTGAGTTTAAGGTTGCATGATACACAACAATTTGTTTTCTGCTCCGGAGCGTAAATGAAGAGTGAGGATGGTTTCCCAACTAGGAAACACGCCACATTATAATCGCTGACGGCAAATCAGTTGAAGAAAAGGAAATTCGCGGAATTTGGCATTCTTCTCCTTTGAACGGTCCTTTCAAAATCCTTGCCACTACCACATTGTTCATCAGCTTCTTCACAATCAGTTGGGTTCCATTGCACAGTTTCGGGGCATAAAGGTTTTGTAGCATTAAGATGACAGATCCAACTTTAAAACTCAAATGATGAGGCGGCATGCCAGGCAAATCCAATGAACACTTGCATATTCACACTCAATGGAATGGTTTGCACATACCGAAAAAAACGATGCCTTGAGACATGAGATTTATTCATACGCCGCTGTTGGTTTCAGAATCACGGGAAGTGATTTCGGAAATCCGCTTGCTATATCACCACTTTTGCCATGACTGATTGCTTTGAAATGCTGCAAACAGGATTTTTTTTGATTCGCAGGTTTAACGAAAGCTTCAGTGATCAGTGTGCTGTTCTTTTACCTTCCAACAGTGTTGCAGCAATTATTGTAGATGCGAGAGCTAACGCAATTCCACTTTGAGCACGTATTTCTGCTAATATTAATTAAATCAAGAACATTTTTCCAGTTCCGCCGGGCGCATCAACAAATAAAATGCACGACTGGGTCTAATGCTCTAATGTGTAACAGTTGTCTAGGGGCTTGAGATTTTGATAAAATAAAATTTTCAAAATTCTTAAATAAATACTTAAACTAATTTGAGCTGAAAAAAAGTACACCATTTTATTTCGTGGATAAATTTGAATTTATGAGCGTAAATTTATAAAAATCTGTGGAGCGGTTTTTTAAAAAAAAAGTTTTTTTTGAAAAAAAATTTCAAAAAAAATTCAAACACGCCATTTCATAGGTATTCAGCAAATACATTTATTTATAATTTTTAGAAAAAAAATTTAATAAGCAGTTTTCAAATTATTAATTTAAAAATTTTTTTTTTTAGATGCTTTTAAAAATACAAAAAAATATTTTTCAAAAATATTGGTATGCAGTACAAATTGAGCTTCCTACAACTATATATGTGTGAAATTTCGAAAGAATCGATTCAGTCGTTTTCGAGATAGCTAGTCGAAAACAAAAGAACGGTCCTATGGAAAGTACCGTTCTTAGACATTTTTTTAAAACTTTTTTTCAGCCATATATTGGTCGTACCTAAATAGCAACACTGATTTTTTACTTGCGATTATAGGTACTATAAGGCAAGTTATGCATTCGTCGAAAAAAAAAGTTTTGAGATAACAATCAAACATGACATTACGATGATAGCGAAGACGAAAAAAGATGGTCTAAAAATTCTGTCCGTCTGTATGTCTGTCTGTCTGTCTGTCTGTCTGTCTGTCTGTCTGTCTGTCTGTCTGTCTGTATGAGACCTACAGCCCAAACGGGTGGGCCGAATTGCTTCAAACTTGGTATATAGACTTTTTTAGGTATTGTACAGAAAGGAAATTGAAATTTTTTTTTTAGCTCAAAAAATAACGGTACCTGCCATACAACCGTTACGTTAAAGCTTATTTTTCTCAAAAACGGCTCTAACGATTTTTAATTAAAAAAATCAGTGTTGCTTTTTAGGTACGACCAATCATATGGCTAAAAAAAAAGTTTTAAAAAATGGCTAAGAACGGTACTTTCCATAGGACCGTTTTTTTTGCTTTCGACTATCTCGAAAACGACTCAACCGATTCTTTCGAAATTTCACACACAAATAGCTGTAGGTAGCTCAATTAGTATTGCATACCAATATTTTTGAAAAATATTTTTTTGTATTTTTAAAAGCATTTAAAAAAAAAAAACTTAAAAAATTAATATTTTGAAAACTGCTTATTAAATTTTTTTTTAAAAATTTTAAATACATGTATTTGCTGAATACCTATAAACTGGCGTTTTTGAATTTTTTTTTAAATTTTTTTTCAAAAAGTTTTTCAAAAAAAACTTTTTTTCTCAAAAACCGCTCCACAGATTTTTATAAATTTATCCTCATAAATTCAGGTTTATTTAAGAAATAAAATGGCGTACTTTTTTTCCAGCTTATTTTAGTTTAAGTATTTATTTCAGAATTTTAAATTATTTTTTCTTTGATAAAACCTATTTAATCAGAGAAAATAATTGCAAATTTAGGAAAAATATCAATTTAATCTGGCCTGAGCTAAAATACATATTTGATTTTGTTTTTGCTGTCTTAAATCTTTTCCTTGTATTTTTGACCTATGAAAAATTTGTCTAATCACCACCAACCACCCACCACACCTACAAGCCCCATTGTATTTATAAACTATAGTATTCCCACTTGAGGTGCGCCATCTATCGACGAAAAACTAAGCTCTAGAATACCATGGGAAGCAACAACAACAATTTCCACCATTAAAATTGTTGTTGTTGCTTCCCGTGGTATTCTAGAGCTTAGTTTTTCGTCGATAGATGGCGCACTATAGTTTGTATACCTATACAACGTAAGTACAAACCAACGACCAACCTTTAGTGCCATTTTCGCATTTTGCACCTGCACCCGCCAACCAACCAGCATTTGTGAAAATCGCCCCAACCTCTCAAAATTCAACCCAATTCTGAAAGCATAAGCCACATAATTTCAAAGACTAATCATACTAACCTAATAAATATGTGACGATCTACATTTATGTATGTGTGTTCGTTCCTATTCTTACCTACCTCAACATCAATTGTATTACCTACAAGAAAAGAAAAATATAAATATAAAACGTAGCTGACCTATAATTGACCACCTGCCTAACACGGTTATACACACATACAATGTAAATATTCAATTTGTTAAAATGAACCTTATGCACCTACATATACCTATATACTCTTATATTTTTATTTGTTATTCATCTTTAAAAGATATTATATAGGAAACCCTAACCGCTGAAATGCATATGTATTTGCTATGTTTGTATCTAAAATCTACGCCTACTGCGATCCTGCAATAGTTAATTTTGATTCCTATAAAAATAAGAACAAAGCAGTTTGCAAGCTTTTATGTTTCAGTGAACAACAAATTCGGATTCTGTTTCGTAAAAGTTTATATACTTTGATTTTTGTGAATAAAATTTGACTGCTTACATACCTACTGCATTTTTTAATGCAATCCCAATTTTTGATAGTTTGATTTGTGAATTTAACTGTGAAGTGAAAAAATTGGAACAAATATCAATTTTACACCGACATTGGACATTGTGTGATAGATAAGTATCTAGTGATTATTTATGACAAATACCTATTATTTTATAGTAGGTACCTATATAGATACGGCTTTTCAACTCTTCGTACCTATCATTTTATTATTAATTTTAGTAACGCTTTTTTTCTAAAAAGAACATCTGGAAAGTTCTTTAACCGCAAAATATATTCCCTTTTACCCGCTACGTACTACAAAGTACATACCTACCTACTTAGTAACTTTACTTTACATTTCATAGGGTACGTGCCCCAACTATAGACACAGAATCTTTAAATTTAAACTGTTTTTACTTTCGATTATTTTTTTTTTCCTTTACTAATTCAAATTATTTTAAAACTTTAAATATTAGCTTTTCGTGTCTTCTATAAAGTTAACTGCTTATGTCTTCCGGATAAGATTGATTTAAGAAATACCTTTGCTTTATTGTATGTATTTATACCTATTCTAAATCTATTTCTGTAGCCCTTCAGTATCGTTTAATTGTTGCCTCAGTTGGGCATTCTGCTTGTGTGTGTGTGTTTCCTTTTTAAGAGAGGAATATTATATGTGTGTACATATTTATTTATTCATTTTTATTTCGTTCTGACTTCCCATACAGAAATCATAGGTACAGTGTGTGAACAAAGAAACGGTACCACAGTTTTAACCCGTATTTATTTTATTTCATATTTTCTTCTTTATTTTAATAATATATTGTATTTAATTATATACATATCATACATGTATGTATAATTAAATAAAATCCATATATTCCAATACAATACACGACTCTCATATCCAACACTACAAAATGGGAAAATTTCAAAAGAAAAAAACAAATTTAGCGGTTTTAAAATTTACAAAACCGAAAAGAGTTTTTAATTTTTCAAAAAACAAGATTTTTAATTCAAAAATAATTCTTGGTTCTATAAGCCAAGATAATGAAATTTTTGGAGATCTTAGAAACAAACAGTGCACAAGCAACTGTGTGACCGCATTGTGTCTGTTACAAATTGTTTCCGTAGATTTTTGGAACAAAGACTTCATAGACAAAATTCTTCATCTAGGGAATATATTACATAGGCAGTCAATAGATAGCTATAAACAGCGGTTTAATCGGGATCCACCAGCAACACAATATCTTGCTGCTGATGAAGTGCTAAACGAAGCACTTATAGACACAACTCTTTTTACCATTGAATACTCACTTGATCCATTTCAAGGAGTTTTAGATGGCACATCATGTCTGTTCGAAGAAATGCTTAGGTTTTTTGATGAACAAAAATTTGGAGTTCTAACTTTTGCCAACGTTTCTGTTGCAGTTTTTAAAGTAAATCAGTCATTTTGGCTTTTCGACCCACATAGCAGGGATGAAGATTTTAACTGCGTGCCAAATGGATTTGCTGTAGTACGGAGTTTTTCAGAACTCGAGCAGTTAGTTAAAAAAATTGATTCTACCATTTCTCGAGATTTAAATAATTTTTTTAGTATAACTCCATTACGGATTACTAGTAGTTCGTTAACTTTGAATTCGCAAAATTCTGATAGAAACCAACAACATTTCCCATCCCAACAGAAAAATGATTTCAATCAAAAACTGCGATTGAATTCAAGTATTCAAAATAAACTAATGATAAAACTTAAACGCAAAAATAAAGATTTTCGAGAAAAAGAGAAGGAAAAGGATATACTGTTTAAACGAAATCTTCGGAGCAACCAATCATTTAGGGATTCCGAAAAAAAAAAGATGCAGAATATAAACAACGTCTTAGAGCTGAAGAAGAATTTCGACAGAGAGAGAAAGAAAAGGATTTGCTAGCCAAAAAACGACTTAGAAATCAAAAAGAATTTCGACAAAAAGAAAAAACACAAGACTTGGAAAATAAAAAACGTCTTAGAGCTGAAGAAGAATTTCGACAGAGAGAGAAAGAAAAGGATTTGCTAGCCAAAAAACGACTTAGAAATCAAAAAGAATTTCGACAAAAAGAAAAAACACAAGACTTGGAAAATAAAAAACGTCTTAGAGCTGAAGAAGAATTTCGACAGAGAGAGAAAGAAAAGGATTTGCTAGCCAAAAAACGACTTAGAAATCAAAAAGAATTTCGACAAAAAGAAAAAACACAAGACTTGGAAAATAAAAAACGTCTTAGAGCTGAAGAAGAATTTCGACAGAGAGAGAAAGAAAAGGATTTGCTAGCCAAAAAACGACTTAGAAATCAAAAAGAATTTCGACAAAAAAAAAAAACACAAGACTTGGAAAATAAAAAACGTCTTAGAGCTGAAGAAGAATTTCGACAGAGAGAGAAAGAAAAGGATTTGCTAGCCAAAAAACGACTTAGAAATCAAAAAGAATTTCGACAAAAAGAAAAAACACAAGACTTGGAAAATAAAAAACGTCTTAGAGCTGAAGAAGAATTTCGACAGAGAGAGAAAGAAAAGGATTTGATAGCCAAAAAACGTCTTAGAAGTCAAAAAGAATATCGACAAAAAGAAAAAACAAAAGACTTGGAAAACAAAAAACGTCTTAGAACTCAAAAAGAATTTCGACAAAAAGAAAAAAAAAAAGATTTGGAAAATAAAAAACGGCTTAGAGCTCAGAAAAGTTTCCGAGAAAAAGAAAACGAAAATAACTTAGCAGCAATAAGAAAACTAAGAACAAACAAAGAATATTGTGAAAAAATGAAGGGAAAAGAGGCTTTGAGAAGAAATGCAATAAGAAAAACTATGGAAATAAGTCCTGGAGAAAGAATTGTTAATGCCCAGCTTCGTAAAGAAAAAAGACATAATCAGATCTACAAGTTTAGAGAACAATACCGCGACTATTTAGCGAAGCTAGGCACAAAGGAAGCAGTGGCTAAATTAAAGTTTATTAAAGAAAAAGCAAACTGTCCAAATTATATTTGCTGTTATTGTGAAGGAATATTTTTCCAGCATTCTGTTACTACTTTCTCTACAAAAAAACTTATTGACCAGTTTACAAAAGACGTAATACATACAATAGCAAAAGCGAAAAGCCATACATCTTCTTGGATTTGCAACACCTGCAATAAATATATTCAGAAAGGTTTGGTTCCCAAATTAGCAGTTTGCAATGGCCTTAAATTTGTCAAAATTCCAGAGTGTATTAAAATATTATCTCCATTAGAAGAGAGAATGGTTTGTCCGTTTATAAACTTTATGCAAATACGCGCTCTTAAGCCTTTTGCACTTAACCCCCAATTGTCTATGAAAGGAAGTGTAGTCAATATACAAGTAGAGGTCAATGAAATGTTAGAAGTTCTTCCTCGGAAATTTGATGACATGAATACCATTCAAATTAAGCTTAAGCGACATATTGACCACAAAACAGACTACATGTTCGAAACGATTCGTCCTGCTGCTATTTGCGATGCTTTAAAACATCTTTTAACAACACCACTGTACCAAAAGTACAAAATACAAGTTGATCAAAAATATTTAGATCAATACGAAATGCACTATAACAAAGAAGTCGAATTCGTTGTTGATGAAAGAGATGCGGAAGAAAATGCAACAGACACCTTAGATATTCAAACGCTTTTAAATAAAGATTTAGATCTTTTTGAATGCTTTTTTACCACCGAAGAGCTGCAAACGGATATGAACGACGAAGTATTGATAGTAAATCGTAACACAGAAGCAGCATCCGACTCTATACAAGTCATAGCTCCAGGACAAGGTAAGACTCCAGTTCCATGGCACTTACATCCAGACATGGAGGAACTGTGTTTTCCCCAAATATATTGTGGCCATGCTATGGAAACAAGCAACAGAATTTCCTATACAGAAAGAGCTAAGTCGATAGCAAGACGCTTTGACAGAAGAGGTTGTACGCCAACTAATATTCTTTACATGGCAAAAAAAAAAACTAGAAAAGCTTTGCCTCTCTAATATAAATATTTGTTTAAGAAAAAGTAAAGTTTCTTCTGACATCACAGTCGGTAACGTTTTAAACAAAACTTCCGTTGACAAATTTGTGCACCAAGACGACGGTTATCGCGTTCTTAACCGAATCCCATCATCTCCGTCATACTGGGAGCTAAAGAAGAAGCAGTTAATGGCTATGATAAGACAACTTGGAAAGCCAACGTTATTTTTGACCTTGTCAGCAGCTGAAAGCAACTGGCCGGAATTAGTACAACTGCTGTCTAAAATTATTCACAACAAAAACTTAACATTGGAAGAAGCCATTTCCTTAGATCAGCATGATAAAACTGAACTGATAAGGAAGGACCCAGTAACATGTGGCAGATACTTTGATCAGAAATGCAGCAAATTCATGAAGTATCTTAAGGATGAGAACGGGCCGTTCAACAAATACCGCCTCGAAGATAGCTATGAGCGAGTTGAGTTCCAGCTCAGGGGATCGCCTCACGAACACATATTTTTATGGCTGAAAAATGCCCCCACTTATACTGCTGAAAGTACAAGTTCCCAAGTTGCGGAGTGCATTAAATTTATAGACGATTTCATCACTTGTGCATTTGATGCTAAAAATCCATACGTTTTGTATTTGCGACACAAACATTCACATACATGCACTAAAGGGAAGAAAAATAAACTAAGGTGCCGATTTCATTTTCCATTGCCAGTTATGCCACGGACAATGATTCTGAAACCTCTGGACGATGCAGAGTTGATAAAACAGCATTCAAAGAATTTAAACAATATACAAAACTTAATGGGAACTTTTTTTAAAAAGCCTGAATTACTTCCATTTCAAGACATACTTGCAACTCTTAAAATAGACGAAGAAACTTACATTGAAGCAATAAGATCATCAATAAGAAGGACTCAAGTTTTTCTTAAACGAAGTAGTGAAGAAGTTGCTATTAACTCTTATAACAAGGATATCCTTAACCTATTTGAAGCCAACATTGACGTCCAGTATATTCTAGAAGAATACGGAATAGCCAATTACATAGTTAATTATATCGGAAAGTTGGATTCTGGCTTATCAAAACTGTTAAGAGAAGCAGCTTCGGACATAAATAATGGATATAAATGTGTTCGTGATAAGCTAAGAAATGTAGCAAATGTTTTCTTAAACAGCAATCTCATGTCTGCACAAGAGGCTGGCTACCATGTTTTGTCCCTGCCTTTATCAAAAAGCAGCAGAGGAGGTATATACATAAACACTAGCCCAAGCGACCAAAGAGTAATGATGCTCAAGACAAACACTCAATTGAAAACAATGCATAAGGATTCCAGTGAAATTTTTATGGAAGACATATTCCTCAAATATAGTATTAGGCCAAGCACAATGGAAAATATCTGCTTAGCTGATTTTGCCGCGAACTTTACAAAAGTAACTAAATATAATTTGGATAGTAATGAAAATGAAGAATCAGCAGGGCAAGACCACTATAAGGAACGTAGTAAACCGAAAATAATTCGTTACAGAAAATATAAGCTTCTCCAGGACGAAACAAACTATTATAGAGAACAAATTCTTCTTTTTAACCCGTGGAGAAATGAATCCAATGAGGTAGAAAATGTAAACGCCAAAGAAGTATATCAACTTAATCTTCAAAAGATTGAAGAAACAAAAGCAAAATATTCTATTGTAAAGGACGAAGAACTTGATGAGATCTTAGAAGAAATAAATAACGACGAGGACTCAGAAGAAGAAGAAGTTTTAAACGGAACTACACTTTCCCAAAACCAACAGATAGATATTTTACAACAAGGTGGTGTAGAGCACCCAAAAGATCTGACAACTAGCCGATTTACTATCCCACCAAGAATATCAAAAGATGAAATTATCAAACTCATTAACAAACTGAACGTTGCACAGAAAGAATTTGTTATGCACATTTATAAGTGTTTCAAAACAAAATCTTGTTTGCCAATAAACGTGTTTTTGTGTGGCTCAGCTGGGGTTGGAAAGTCCACAGTAATTACTGCAATATTTCAGCTAATCACCTATTATTTCGACAACAAGCCTGGAACCATTGACGAATCAATGAAGGTTTTACTTGCAGCCCCATCTGGTAAAGCAGCATTTCTCATTCATGGTGTAACACTTCATACAGCCTTTGCTTTGCCCGTTTCTCAGTATGGCGGACAAATGCCTGAACTGTCAAGTGAGCTTGCAAATACGATAAGACAGAAACTCATCAACTTAAAACTGCTTATAATTGACGAAATATCAATGGTAGGAAGTAGATTATTCAGCAGGGTGGATACAAGACTTCGCCAAGTTATGGGGCGAAATGAACCTTTCGGGGGCGTTTCTGTGATTGCTGTGGGTGACATGCACCAGTTGTGTCCTGTGTTTGATTCATTTATTTTTAAAGCTCCAAAAATTAATGAGCTTGCAGTGTTCGCAGACGTAAATGTTTTATGGGAAACTTTTCAGATTTTCGAATTGACTGAAATTATGCGTCAGAAAAATGATACTCTCTTTATAAATGCTCTCAACCACCTTGCCACTGGAACCCTTACAAATGCTGATATGCATCTAATAAGCTCACGAGAAATTGATGAATCTGCAGTACCCCATGATGTCTTACGATTGTATGCCACAAATGCTGACGTAGATTCTTATAATGATGAGAAGTTTATACGTTTCCCTGGAGAGGAGTATACCGCAATTGCTTCAGATTCTGTCCTCGGAAAAGTGAGCGAAGGAATAAAGTTACGAGCGTTAGAAACTTTACAAAAAAAAAAGTTATCAGATCTAGGTGGTCTTCCCAGTACAGTTAAATTTAAAGTAAACTTGAAGTACATGATTACTAGCAATATAGACGTTGAAGACGGCCTTGTCAATGGATCTAATGGTATTCTGAGGTTAGTGACAATGAAAGAAAACAGCAAAGAAGTTGACAAAGTATGGATTCAGTTTCCTGGAGAACAATCTGTTGGGTTGAAAGCGAAACTGTCAATGGCTAAATATATTACAAAAAACAATATTGACAAGAGCTTGGTACCTATATCAAGAAAAGTGCACCCAATTAACGTTAACACTACCAATCACTATCAGATCATAAGAAAACAATTTCCACTTGTTTTAGCAGAAGCCATTACGATACACAAGAGTCAAGGACAAACGTACACTAGTATTTGTATAGATCTGAGAAAATCAAGGACGATAAGAAGATCTATGATGTACGTCGCCTTAAGCCGAGTAACATCTTTGTCAGGACTTTTTATTTTGGGAAAATTTGTATCTCCAAGCTCATCAAAAGAGGAAGATTCTATTATAAAGGAACTTGATCGAATGAGAACCACCAAAAGTATGAATTTAGCATTTAATAATTTCCTTAAAAAAAAAGATTTGACTGTAGCCTATCACAATGCTCAGTCACTTAAAAAACATATTGAATGCGTAGTATCCGATAAATGGTATTCACATTGTGATATATTAATATTCTCGGAGACCAACACGATTTCGGATGACATAGTGAACATACCAGGCTATAGTTGCTTCTATCGTTCTGACGACGGTTACACCGAACGCAAGCCAAGAGGAATTATGTGCTTTAAGAAGAATGATAAGCATATAAAGAATTTAAGGGCAACCAGGTTGGGAGAACAGACAGGACGGAAAGAGCACATTGATTTAATTTCATTTGAAGTGCAGAATGTTATTGTTATTTCAGGATATAAATCGCCTCAAACTTCATTTAATAATTTTAAAGAGCACTTGACAACATTTTTAAAAACATTAAACAATTTATCAAACACAAATTTGATTTTAATGGGAGATTTTAATACCAATATAAGAAATGAATCAAATTGTTTACTACACGATCTTCTTAAAAATTGGAAAATGGTATCGGCTTTGAAAATGGATGAATCGACAACTGATAACAATACACAAATTGATGTTATTTATTCCAACATGAATGATTTAGTTTGTGGAGTTTACGAAAGTTGTTTTTCCTACCACAAGCCTATTTTTTTTCAACATTAGCAAAAAGAACGCTAAAATAAAAGTATCAGATTTTACAATTGAAATATGCCAGCAAACACTAAATATTACACAAAATTAAAATGACACAACACACATTTGTGTGTATTTTGATACGTACAATTTTTTAAATTTTTATAAATTTTACATTTTACTACTTTTCTCTATTTTTAAAATAAACATTCGATTATTTCTGACAATTCGACAGAAAAGTTATAATCTATGAGGATTAGGCCTAAAGGGGATACCTCGTAAAAAAAAACGCGTATAAGAGTCTACCTCAAGGGTCACGTGGAAACGACTCATCCGAATATGTTTAAACTTTATGCAGGTATTATCTGATATATCTAGCTAAACAAAGTTACTCATTATTACTTTTAAAATATACACAATCCGATCAGCACACGTGTAAGTAGTATCAACGTGCGACCCAGTCATATTATTTATTTGATTTGATTTTAATTAAGTTCTTGTGATAAAATAGGTAAAATAGGTATTTGCCAGTGGTGAGTGGATAAGTTCATTGCATCTATATTTATATCCTCTTCTTGTTTTTAATGGCCATAAGTTCACAGCGGCTTCATTGAATTTGACTTAAAATTTGTTTGTAGGTCTTTATAGTTTTCTAAAGAATGGTTTTGTAATTTTTTCAGTGAAGCCTTTCTAAACGATGGCTCCCATACAACGAAACGTTGAGTTTTAGCCAATTTTTTTTGTTTTTTCAAAATTGGTCGAAAATTGCCCTAACGATTTTGATAAAATTTTGTGTGTTATATTCTTTTAGTGTTTTTAAAAGAACTGCGTTTCTAGTTTTTGGCTAAAATAGCAAATAACGGAAATCTGGTCTTACGGCTTTTTTCAAATGTCCATAATTTGGCAACGGTAAGTGGACATTTATATCATTTATAGGACCCAAAAGATAGCATTTAATTTAAAATTTAAATATTTTTCAACGTTAACTCCAGTATGTCGGGTTTTCCAGTTTAAGCCAAAATATAATTAGTTTTTACCAAATTTTTCAAAAATGAGTTGTTTGCATCATACTATTGCACCCACAGAGCAAGTACGTGCGACCCAGTCGTGCATTTTATTTAAATCGAAATCGTTACAGCCGTTTTTGAGAAGAATAAGCTTTAACGTAACGTTATTTTTTGAGCTAAAAAAAATTTCAATTTCATCTCTGTACAATACCTAAAATAAAATGCACGACTGGGTCGCACGAACTTGCTCTAATGAGTGACGGTGGTTTATGGGCTTGAGATTTTGATAAAAATAAAATTTTCAAAATTCTTAAATAAATACTTAAACTAATTTGAGCTGAAAAAAAAGTACGCCATTTTATTTCTTGGATACATTTGAATTTATGAGAATAAATTTAGAAAAATCTGTGGAGCGGTTTTTGAGAAAAAAAGTTTTTTTTGAAAAACTTTTTGAAAAAATTTTTCAAAAAAAATTCAAAAGCGCCAGTTCATAGTTATTCAGCAAATACATTTATTTAAAATTTTTAGAAAAAAAATTAATAAGCAGTTTTCAAAATATTAATTTTTTTAATTTTATTTTCTAAAATGCTTTTAAAAATACAAAAAAATATTTTTCAAAAATATTGGTATACAATACAAATTGAGCTGCCTACAGCTATATGTGTGTGAAATTTCGAAAGAATCGGTTGAGTCGTTTTCGAGATAGTCGAAAGCAAAAAAAACGGTCCTATAGAAAGTACCGTTCTTAGCCATTTTTTAAAACTTTTTTTTCAGCCATATGATTGGTCGTACCTAAAAAACGACACTGATTTTTTTAAATACAAATCGTTAGAGCCGTTTTTGAGAAAAATAAGCTTTAAAATAACGGTTGTATGGCAGGTACCGTTATTTTTTGAGCTAAAAAAAAAATTTCAATTTCCTCTCTGTACAATACCTAAGAAAGTCTATATACCAAGTTTGAAGCAATTCGGCTCACCCGTTTGGGCTGTAGGTCTACATACAGACAGACAGACAGACATACAGACGGACAGAATTTTTAGACCATCTTTTTTCGTCTTCGCTATCATCGTAATGTCATGTTTGATTGTTATCTCAAAACTTTTTTTTTCGACGAATGCATAACTTGCCTTATAGTACCTATAATCGCAAGTAAAAAGATAGTCTAAAAATTCTGTCCGTCTGTATGTCTGTCTGTCTGTCTGTCTGTCTGTCTGTCTGTCTGTCTGTCTGTCTGTCTGTCTGTCTGTCTGTCTGTATGTCTGTCTGTCTGTCTGTATGTAGACCTACAGCCCAAACGGGTTGGCCGAAGTGCTTCAAACTTGGTATATAAACTTTTTTAGGTATTGTACAGAGGGGAAATTGAAATTTTTTTTTTAGCTCAAAAAATAACGGTACCTGCCATACAACCGTTACGTTAAAGCTTATTTTTATCAAAAATGGCTCTAACGATTTCAATTTAAAAAAATCAATGTTGCTTTTTAGGTACGATCAATCATATGGCTGAAAAAAAAATTTTAAAAAATGGCTAAAAACGGTACTTTCCATAGGACCGTTTTTTTTTTGCTTTCGGCTATCTCGAAAACGACTCCACCGATTCTTTCGAAATTTCACACACATATAGCTGTAGGTAGCCCAATTTGTATTGCATACCAATATTTTTTTAAAGTATTTTTTTGTAATTTTAAAAGCATTTTTTTTTTTTTTAAATTTAAAAAATTAATATTTTGAAAACTGCTTATTAAATTTTTTTCTAAAAATTTTAAATAAATGTATTTGCTGAATACCTACGAACTGGCGTTTTTGAATTTTTTTTAAAAAAATTTTTCAAAAACTTTTTCAAAAAAAAACTGTTTTTCTCAAAAACCGCTCCACAGATTTTTATAAATTTATTCTCATAAATTTAATTTTATCCAAGAAATAAAATGGCGTACTTTTTTTTTCAGCTCAAATTAGTTTAAGTATTTATTTACGAATTTTGAAAATTTTATTTTTATTAAAATCTCAAGCCCCTAAACCACTGTCACTCATTAGAGCAAGTTCGTGCGACCCAGTCGTGCATTTTATTTAAATTGTAATTCATTTAATCCATATGTAACTAAGATTTGTCTAACCGAGCGAAGCCGGGTGGGTCAGCTAGTCTAATATATAAAAATAAGTTGCCTTATGTTCGGGCTCGATAAACTCGAGAATGGCTGGGCCGAATTTTTCCATATTTTTTTATAAAGGGAGCTATCTTATTAAGGAAGGTCTTTTTGTGAAATTTGGTCAAAATTCGGTAAAGGGCAAATCGCAAAATGCATTTTTAGTGCATTTAGTCATATTGATAACAACATTTTTTGTTAGGTCTTCTGAGTATGTCGACAAAGGTTTCCGGCCAAACTTCGGTAAAATAATTTGCCACAACTGCAGTTTTATTGCATTCTGTCAAAATACTAACAAATCTTTTGGTAGCATCTTCTGAGGATGCCTGCAAAGGTTTCTGTGAAGTTTGGTCAAAATTCTGTAAAGCGGTAGCGTGGTTCTTTTTGATCTAGCATTTTCGTCGACACATAAAGTATTTTTTCCGTAATTATAGAAAATTATTTTTATTTTCAATGTGTCAATTTAATTTTAATAAAATTGGAATAAGTTTGTAATCTGCGATTTTGGACAAATCATCGGGATGAAATGACTGAGGAAATATTACATCGAATGGGAAATATTTATTCAAACCAGAACTTGGATTTTAGCTACGATTCGATCTGAAAATAAAATAACATTAGCGCTTGCGTTGTCTGGGATTGCGCAAACTTTGTTAGACGGTGGTCGAACAGCTCACTCTGCATTAAAATTGCCATTGAACATGCAAGTAAATGAATTTCAAACATGTAACATTTCAAAAACATCTGGAATGGCAAAAAAGCACGATGGTTCACAAGAAATTATAGGAAGCCCTTAATCGAACGTTAAAAGATTAACGAGGAAATCAACGTTTATTTGGTGGTGTATTGATATTGTTAGCAGGGGAATTTAGGCAAACATTTTTCCAATTTTTTATCACGGACAACTTTATGTTGGACGTTGGCAAGTGGGTAAACCGTCCTTATTGTTTATTTATGCATTAAATGCGAGAATAAAAAAAATTGTTTATCAAAAAGCTCTTGAGTAATGCAAATGGTTCATTTAAATTTTTTTTAAATTAATTAATAAATTATATAAGAAAAATTATTGAATTGAGTTTAAGGTTGCATGATACACAACAATTTGTTTTCTGCTCCGGAGCGTAAATGAAGAGTGAGGATGGTTTCCCAACTAGGAAACACGCCACATTATAATCGCTGACGGCAAATCAGTTGAAGAAAAGGAAATTCGCGGAATTTGGCATTCTTCTCCTTTGAACGGTCCTTTCAAAATCCTTGCCACTACCACATTGTTCATCAGCTTCTTCACAATCAGTTGGGTTCCATTGCACAGTTTCGGGGCATAAAGGTTTTGTAGCATTAAGATGACAGATCCAACTTTAAAACTCAAATGATGAGGCGGCATGCCAGGCAAATCCAATGAACACTTGCATATTCACACTCAATGGAATGGTTTGCACATACCGAAAAAAACGATGCCTTGAGACATGAGATTTATTCATACGCCGCTGTTGGTTTCAGAATCACGGGAAGTGATTTCGGAAATCCGCTTGCTATATCACCACTTTTGCCATGACTGATTGCTTTGAAATGCTGCAAACAGGATTTTCTTTGATTCGCAGGTTTAACGAAAGCTTCAGTGATCAGTGTGCTGTTCTTTTACCTTCCAACAGTGTTGCAGCAATTATTGTAGATGCGAGAGCTAACGCAATTCCACTTTGAGCACGTATTTCTGCTAATATTAATTAAATCAAGAACATTTTTCCAGTTCCGCCGGGCGCATCAACAAATAAAATGCACAACTGGGTCTAATGCTCTAATGTGTAACAGTTGTCTAGGGGCTTGAGATTTTGATAAAATAAAATTTTCAAAATTCTTAAATAAATACTTAAACTAATTTGAGCTGAAAAAAAGTACACCATTTTATTTCGTGGATAAATTTGAATTTATGAGCGTACATTTATAAAAATCTGTGGAGCGGTTTTTTAAAAAAAAGTTTTTTTTGAAAAAAAATTTCAAAAAAAATTCAAACACGCCATTTCATAGGTATTCAGCAAATACATTTATTTATAATTTTTAGAAAAAAAAATTTAATAAGCAGTTTTCAAATTATTAATTTAAAAATTTTTTTTTTTAGATGCTTTTAAAAATACAAAAAAAATATTTTTCAAAAATATTGGTATGCAGTACAAATTGAGCTTCCTACAACTATATATGTGTGAAATTTCGAAAGAATCGATTCAGTCGTTTTCGAGATAGTCGAAAACAAAAGAACGGTCCTATGGAAAGTACCGTTCTTAGACATTTTTTTAAAACTTTTTTTCAGCCATATATTGGTCGTACCTAAATAGCAACACTGATTTTTTTAAATCGAAATCGTTACAGCCGTTTTTGAGAAGAATAAGCTTTAACGTAACGTTATTTTTTGAGCTAAAAAAAATTTCAATTTCATCTCTGTACAATACCTAAAATAAAATGCACGACTGGGTCGCACGAACTTGCTCTAATGAGTGACGGTGGTTTATGGGCTTGAGATTTTGATAAAAATAAAATTTTCAAAATTCTTAAATAAATACTTAAACTAATTTGAGCTGAAAAAAAAGTACGCCATTTTATTTCTTGGATAAATTTGAATTTATGAGAATAAATTTAGAAAAATCTGTGGAGCGGTTTTTGAGAAAAAAAGTTTTTTTTGAAAAACTTTTTGAAAAAATTTTTCAAAAAAAATTCAAAAGCGCCAGTTCATAGTTATTCAGCAAATACATTTATTTAAAATTTTTAGAAAAAAAATTAATAAGCAGTTTTCAAAATATTAATTTTTTTAATTTTATTTTCTAAAATGCTTTTAAAAATACAAAAAAATATTTTTCAAAAATATTGGTATACAATACAAATTGAGCTACCTACAGCTATATGTGTGTGAAATTTCGAAAGAATCGGTTGAGTCGTTTTCGAGATAGTCGAAAGCAAAAAAAACGGTCCTATAGAAAGTACCGTTCTTAGCCATTTTTTAAAACTTTTTTTTCAGCCATATGATTGGTCGTACCTAAAAAACGACACTGATTTTTTTAAATACAAATCGTTAGAGCCGTTTTTGAGAAAAATAAGCTTTAAAATAACGGTTGTATGGCAGGTACCGTTATTTTTTGAGCTAAAAAAAAAATTTCAATTTCCTCTCTGTACAATACCTAAGAAAGTCTATATACCAAGTTTGAAGCAATTCGGCTCACCCGTTTGGGCTGTAGGTCTACATACAGACAGACAGACAGACATACAGACGGACAGAATTTTTAGACCATCTTTTTTCGTCTTCGCTATCATCGGAATGTCATGTTTGATTGTTATCTCAAAACTTTTTTTTTCGACGAATGCATAACTTGCCTTATAGTACCTATAATCGCAAGTAAAAATCTATATACGAAATTTGAAGCAATTCAGCCCACCCATTTGGGCTGTAGGTGTCTTTACATACAGACAGACAGACATACAGACGGACAGAATTTTTAACTTTTTTTTTCAAGACGAATGCATAACTTGCCTTATAGTACCTAAAATCGCAAGTAAAAAACTTTTTGATTATAAATATCGATATCATTGTATTTAAAATTAAATATTTCTTAACAACACTTATGTATGTTTTAAGTTTAAAATATGTTTCCTGTCAGTTTTTAAATATTGCAATTATATTTTTACTTGCGATTATAGGTACTATAAGGCAAGTTATGCATTCGTCGAAAAAAAAAGTTTTAAGACAATCAAACATGACATTACGATGAAAGCGAAGACGAAAAAAGATAGTCTAAAAATTCTGTCCGTCTGTATGTCTGTCTGTCTGTCTGTCTGTCTGTCTGTCTGTCTGTCTGTATGTAGACCTACAGCCCAAACGGGTTGGCCGAATTGCTTCAAACTTGGTATATAGACTTTTTTAGGTATTGTACAGAGGGGAAATTGAAATTTTTTTTTTAGCTCAAAAAATAACGGTACCTGCCATACAACCGTTACGTTAAAGCTTATTATTCTCAAAAATGGCTCTAACGATTTCGATTTAAAAAAATCAGTGTTGCTTTTTAGGTACGATCAATCATATGGCTGAAAAAAAAAATTTAAAAAATGGCTAAAAACGGTACTTTACATAGGACGGTTTTTTTTTGCTTTCGACTATCTCGAAAACGACTCAACCGATTCTTTCGAAATTTCACACACATATAGCTGTAGGTAGCCCAATTTGTATTGCATACCAATATTTTTGAAAAATATTTTTTTGTAATTTTAAAAGCATTTTTTTTTTTTAAATTTAAAAAATTAATATTTTGAAAACTGCTTATTAAATTTTTTTCTAAAAATTTGAAATAAATGTATTTGCTGAATACCTACGAACTGGCGTTTTTGAATTTTTTTAAAATTTTTTTTCAAAAAGTTTTTAAAAAAAACTTTTTTTCTCAAAAACCGCTCCACAGATTTTTATAAATTTATTCTCATAAATTCAAATTTATCCAAGAAATAAAATGGCGTACTTTTTTTTCAGCTCAAATTAGTTTAAGTATTTATTTAAGAATTTTGAAAATTTTATTTTTATTAAAATCTCAAGCCCCTAAACCACTGTCACTCATTAGAGCAAGTTCGTGCGACCCAGTCGTGCATTTTATTTAAATTGTAATTCATTTAATCCATATGTAACTAAGATTTGTCTAACCGAGCGAAGCCGGGTGGGTCAGCTAGTCTAATATATAAAAATAAGTCGTCTTATGTTCGGGCTCGATAAACTCGACAATGGCTGGGCAGAATTTTTTAATGTTTTTTTATAAAGTTAGCTATCCTATTGAGGAAGGTCTTTTTGTGAAGATTGGTCTAATTTCGGTAAAGGGCAAACCGCAAAATGCATTTTTAGTAATATTACTAACAAAACTTTAGGTAGGGTCCTCTGAGAATGAAACCTTCGTATGGTTTCTGTGAAGTTTGGCCAATCTTCGGTAAAGCAATTTGACACAAATGTAGTTTTATTGCATTCTGTCAAACTACTTACAAATCTTTTGGTAGCATCTTCTGAGGATGCCTACAAAGGTTTCTGTGAAGTTTAATCAAAATTTTGTTTGCTATCCTATTGAGGAAGGTCTTTTTGTGAAGATTGTTCAAATTTCGGTATTTTTAGTGAATTTTGTCATATTACTAACAAAACTTTTGGTAGGGTCTTCTGAGGATGTCGACGAAGATGTTTGGTTAAAATACTATAAAGCGCTAGCGAGGTTCTTTTGATCCAGCATTTTTGTCGACATAACAAGTGTTTTTCCCATAATTGTAAAAAAATATTTGAATTTCTTATTTGTCAATTTAATTTTGATAAAATTGAAATAAGTTTGTAATCTGCGGACATTAACTAGAATCGGTTCATTACTTTTATCTTAAATTAAGTAAATTAGAATGGACCAAAAATTATTAAATATAAAAGAAAAGTTGGTGAATAACGGTGAAGTATGTGAAGATAGAATTCTGGATATACATAGGTAAAATAAAAATATCATCAGATTTTTTTTTTTGATCATTCATTTTAGACTTTTTTGAACAATATAAAGTTCAGATTGGGATAAAAAAATTTAAATGAATCAAGTTAATAATTTGGGATGAGTGCACGATTACTCACACGAAATCATCATGATATTGTTAGTAGGTGATTTTAGGCAAACATTACCTGTTATACCTAGGTCTACTGCTGCTGATGAGTTGAATGCATGTTTGAAATCTTCAAAATTGTGGCAGTATGTGAAAACACTCAAACTTACTGTAAACGAGCGAGTTAAACTGCAAAATGATCCTACAGGGGCTGTGTTTTCGAAACAATTGTTGGACATGGGCAACGGCAAAATGAATATTGATAACATTTATGGTCTAATAACATTGCCATACAATTTTTGCCGTTTGACGGAATCTAAAACAGAATTGGCAAAGAATTTATTTCCAAACATTGCCCAGAACTATAAAATTAATTCGTGGTTAAGTGAAAGAGCTATATTAGCTGGCACAACCAAAGACGTAAATGAAATTACCACGTAAATCCTTAAGAAATTACCAAATGAAATTGTTGTGTACAAATCAATAGACACCATCACAAATCAAGATGAAGCTGTAAATTATCCTACAGAATTTTTAAATTTTTTGGATTTAACTGGGATTCCACCCCATATTTTGGAGCTAAAGATTGGTGCACCTTTTATCATGCTTCGAAATATTAATCACCCAAAACTTTGTAACGGCACTAGATTAGCAAAGCGATTAATGGACAATGTTATCGGAGCAACTGTTTTAATTTTAAAATATAAGGGAGAAGATGTGCTTATTCCTAGAATTCTCATGATTCCCTCTGATTTGCCATTTGAATTTAAACGTTTGCAATTACCGATTCGTCTTGCGTTCGCTATAACAATTAACAAATCACAAGGACAGTCTTTACAAGTATGTGGTATACATTTAGAGTTTCCAATTTTTTCTCACGGACAACTTTATGTTGGATGTTCGCGAGTTTGTAAACCATCCTTATTGTTTATTTATGCTTTAAATGCGAAAACAAAAAACGTTGTTTATCAACTCTTGAGTAATGTAAATGGTTCATTTAAAAAATTGTTAAATTAATTAATTAATTATATAAGAAAACTAATTGTATTCAATTAAAAGCTGCATGATATACAACATTTTGTTTTCTGATCCGGAGCGTAATTAAAGAGTGATGATGGTTTCCCAACTCGGGAACATGCCACATATAATAGCTGACGGCAAATCGGTTGAAGTGAAGGAAATTCACGGAATTCGACATTCTTCTCCTTTGAACGGCCCTTTTAAAATCCTTGCCACTATCAAATTGTTCATAAGCTTGAATTACTTAATATTCCTCAAAAACTTAAAAAGAATACAGGCGATAGCAGAGAAATACATAGAAGTGAACCAGCTCATACCAGAGAAATACATAGAAGTGAAACAGCTCATACCAGAGAAATACATAGAAGTGAACCAGCTCGTACAAATTGAGAGAAGCATAAAAGATGCGATAGAGATAGATATAGATACAATAAAAATATGTAAAATTTAAAATTTGAGTGAATTGTTTATTAGTTTATGACAAACCCTTCGATAGCAAGCATCTTTTCTTTTAAAATGATGTTTTACTCAGCAGGCTTATGTCTGCTTTTAATTTTTCCTTCATTAATCGCTACTTTACCATTACCTGTAGTCTTAAATTTGCAACAACCAAACATAACTGATAATCTCTCTTTTTCATTGAGTTTACCTAATAACGATACTGCTCAGATAGGATTATCGTTTCGTTTGTTAACCTTTACAAAAATGTTAAAATCCTACCTAATACCACAAAAACGGATACAACATCAATTCAAAATGACGAGCAAGCAACAACTGATGCAGAAGTGACGTCAGCAACAACAGCAAGAGCGATAAATAAAATTTTGGATGACAAAATAGTATCAGTGGAGGAAGCAATTGAGAGTTTTAGGCAAGACTTAATTAAAAAAGAAACTGAAATATCAGGAATTATACAAAGTAAAGAAGTTTTTTATAGACATTTTAAACTTGAGTTTGATGACGAAAAGGTATTAACTATTCGATGTTCGTATGATAGCAATTACAATTTGCGCACACTCAGCATCAAATGTTATGAGTATCATGAATATGAAACTGAGAGAGTCTTAAGCAATGGAGAAGTTGAGGTCTTCACGAAGGAGGATCTCCAATATAAATCTGATGTCGAATTATTGAATTTCAAATCATTAAAACAATCATACCACATGAATATCTCTTTCAAAAAAATGTATGAGTGTATATCTATCACAATAAAGATTAAATAAATAAACGGCCATTATTAAATATATATTCCATAGCTTGAGTGACACTATTTCCTGTTTTATTTTTAATGGGAGCCGTCCAAGCAAATTTTGAAAATGTATCAATAACTGTGAGAAGATATCGATAATTTTCGTTTTCGGGTGAATAAGCACCCATTGCGACTAGGTCAGCCTGCCATAAATCATCTAGACCTTTAATAATTACTCGTCTTTTTGGAAAATTCCTTCGAGCAGGCTTGTGTAGCTCTTCTACAACATTTCTCTGACTCATCTTTTAATTGAATGATAAAAACAAAGTATTTGTTCTTTTTTTTTATGTACATTTATTAATAAAAAATCTATATATATAAAAATGAGTTTGATTTATGTTTGACCATTTATATCTCGAGTTTGACAACACCGAATTTGATGATTCTTTTTTTGCTGAAAAGGTATTTATTTGCACCAGGTTTTGTGTAAAAAAAAGTACAATGTATGTTACGTATGTTGCATATGTTGCAAATGCACTTGCCACCATGCAATCAACTAATCAACAAATTCAATAATTGATCATAACTGAAATGTATGCATAGTTATGAATCATTATGCAACATATAATATACAACATTTGCAACAAATGCATTTATATCTAGAGTTTGACATCACCAAATTTAATGATTCTTTTTTTGCCCAATAGATATTTATTTGCACCAGGTTTGTCTGTAAAAAAATAGTACCATGTATGCTACGTATGTTGCATATGTTGCAAATGCACTTGTCAGTATGCAATCAATTAATGGTGGTCGTACAGGGCACTCTGCACTTAAATTGCCTTTAAACATCCAGGTTAACGAAGCGCCTACATGTAATATTTGTAAAACGTCGTCAATGGCCAAAGTCTTGCAACAGTGTAGGATTATTGTATGGGATGAGTGTACAATGGCACACAAAAAGTCACTTGAAGCTTAAGATCGAACTCTGAAAGATTTGCGAGGTAGCCAAGTAATGTTTGGCGGCGCCATGATATTGGTGGCGGGTGACTTCAGACAAACTTTGCCAGTCATACCCCGATCGAATACTGCGGATGTCAATGCCTTAAATGTTCTCCTTTGTGGATATATTGTTAAAACACTCACTAAAGTGATCCGTCTGCTGCAGAATTTTCAAAGCAGCTGTTGGATATTGGAAATGGAAAAATGTCCGTTGACGTTGATAGTTCAAATGGCCAAATAACACTGCAAATTTCTATTGTTTAAGGAATTCAAAGAAAGAATTGGTTCAAAGTGTGTTTCCAAGTATTTCGGAGAATTATAAAAATCGTTCTTGGTTATGTGAAATAGCTAAAGGCAAAAATAAAGATGTCGCTGAAATTAATGCATCTATTTTAGAAGAAATAGATGGACGATTTGTTGCCAACAAATGAGTTGATGCATTTATAAATGAGGATGACGTAGTGAATTATCAGACGGAACTTTTGAATTCGATTGATTTACCGGGACTGCCACCTCATTATTTAGCTCTAAAAATTGGAGCCCCGATTATAATGCTGAGTAATATTAATCAACCTCAACTTTGCAATGGTACTAGACTAGCTGGAAAAAAGTGAATGAACAATCTAATTGAAGCTAGGATTATTAGTGGCAAATATAAAGCGGGAGATGTTTTGATCTCCAGAATTCCAATCATTCCACCTGATTTGCCATTTGATTTTAAACGTCATCAATTTCCTACTCGCCTTGCTTTTGCCATCACTATAAATAAAGCCGGGGTCAGTTTTTGAAAATTTGCGGTATTGATTTCTCATGGTCAACTGTATGTTGGGTGTTCTAGAGTAGGGAAACCGTTCGCACTTTTTATTTATGTTAAAGATGGTAATACAAAAAATGTTGTTTATAAGAAAGCATTAGAATAAAATGTTAGAAATTTTAAAAACGCATTTTATTCAAATATTTTCTTTCTGCTTCCTTAAGTATTAGCATTTCTCCAGCCTGACGAATTGAAAAATTGTACGACTTTTTTTGATTGTGAAATCTGCTCAGCAAAGTGAGCATGGGTTGAGAAAACAAACAGTCAAGTTTGGATTTGAGATTTGTGAACTGAATTCGTTTAAACTCAAAGGGCATATCTGTTGGGATAATTGGAATCCTCGGAATGAGAACAAACTTATCTTAAAATTTTCCGTTGAATATGGTCGCGGGCATCACATCACTCTTCAGTTTTCTTATGACCAAGCGCGTTCAATCGCATAGTTTTGGTTGTTTTAGATTTCGAAGCTGATGACTACCGAGCCCGCCTTCAGTTGTAAATTGTGCTGTGGTAAGTCAGGTACATCTAAGGAGTTTAAAAACTCAGTTGGATAATCAGTGGATTCATCTTCGTTTGTTACACAGTCAATAGATTTGAATGAATGCAGAGTACCAACGATTTGATTCTCAATTATAAAGTTTAAGTCATTCACATCTCTATCCTTAGCCGCCGAAATTGGACAGATCTTTTAAGGTTCGATAACGAGCTTCCAATGCGTTATTGTGCATTCATCCCAGATGTGATTTGTGAGGCTACTAAAATTTTTTCTATTGCAGAGTGTTTTGCAATGTTACATGTCGGTTGTTCAGTAGTTTGAAGATTTAATGGCAATTTCAACGCTGAATGAGCAATTTCTACCGCAATTTCGGATCTCGCACGAATAGTGACCAAAATCAATGACACGAGGAATTTCTTTCCTGTTATACCAGGGACATCCATTAAAAATAAGCCAACATTTCCATCATCAATAATTGTATTAATTAATTTATCATAAACTTTCTTCTATTTTGGGTTCAACAGTTCATTCGTTTGAACTGATTGGTCTAATTCATATCGATCATATTCACGATCACGTTCGAATTCTCTAATAAATGAGTCTTTCACTCTGCGATCTGGATCTGGCACTCCTAACCTGACTAACAAACTGCCGCACATATGAGGTAACACATATCTTCGATCAAAAGCAAAGCCTGGTTATGCATCTCCTCATTAGCCTCAAGATCAGGATTTCTTGAACTGACACGAATTGGATGTAAAATGTCTTCTGCCATTTAAAAAAAAACCGCTTCGCAGATTTCGATCATTTTTAAATGCGATTATTTTCTTTAAAACTAAAATAAATTCTAGCAATAAAATGGAGTACTTTTTTCATTTAATTAATATTTCTTTGACTTAATCTTATCTTTTCTTATCTTATATAATAAAAAAATATTAAAAATGAGTTTGATATAAATGGTTTATAAGAAAGCATTTGAATAAAATGTAAGATATTTAAAAAACGAATTTTATTCAAAGTTTTCTTTCTATACCCTTTAATATTTGCATTTCTCAATTTATACGCCTCTTGGCTAAACTGAATTTTATTAAGAGGCAACAGCCCATTGCAAATCTGCTCAGCGAAGCGGGCATGGGTTTGCTAGTATTTGTATATAATAATAACAAGTTAAAGTCATACTATTCCAATCTTTTATACAAAGACATCAGTTTTTTTTTTTTCTTATAAATCTATGTTCAAGCATGTAACATGCGCATGTATCTGGGCCATCTTCACATAAATTTGAAGACCATGAGCAGTAACCGAAATGACATCCATGTTATGATGTTGTGGTAGATAAATTCATAAATCTTTTCAAGAAGATTATACAATTCAAGAGCTCCTCATGATGTTCTTCCAGTATTTTATGATGATTTTTTTTCAGAAACTGTAGAACTTCATCAAAAATTAATAATGTATCTATATTAGACATAATGAATAAGTTGTCACACTGTGCTGATAAGTTAAAGACTGAAGTTATGAAATTAAGGTTTTAAGTTAAATAGTAGATTTTACTTCAGACAGATTTTCTGATTTTGTTTTTTTTTTTATTTTTATTATTAATATTATTATTCTTATCATTATTATTATTATTCACGAAATCATGGGGGAGTTTTTTCAAAATTATCAATAACTTCATATTTAATGTATTCTCTAAGATCCGCATATTTTTCATCGACATATTTTTTAGTAGCAGCGTCTTGCGGTTCTATTGGTTCTTGAACATTTTGTAAACGTTTAAAGATTATGTTGTAATTACCGCTATCGGTTTTGAGAAATCCCTCACCAGCTGGTCCAGGCGCACCTCTTTCTCCCTGTATACCTGGTGGTCCCTGCTCTCCTTGATTTCCTCTTGGTCCTTTCGGTGGAGTTCTGTTTGAGAAACGACCAAATTTATCAACACTCATCTTTTTTTTTGTTCCTTGTTATTATTATTATTATTCGATGATATTGGCTTATTTAAGTTCTTCAATGATCGAAACAATTTCGTTAGAGTGATTGTTATGTCCAGCTTGATGTGAACCAATAAGAAGTCTCAATCGATCTACGAGTTCATTGGGATTATCCCAAAGGAATTATCCTTTTTTCAATTTTGATAACTGCATTATTCCGCTCCCAGAGGGAGGTATTTGTAGTGATGAAGAAGATGGTGACGGAGTATTATAGGTGCTTGTTGATAATCCTAATAATTTACTTATAATTTTTTTATACTTATTACCTCGATTACCGTGTATTTGTCTCTGTGAATTATGATCAATTCTATGCGCATTAGTGTCGTATAATATATCCTTGTAGTTTTTTAAATCTGTATTGGTGTAAATTTGTTTATCGGGGTTTTTCTTAAATATAAGCTCATACAAGCCATTTGTTCCTCCGAAGGTTTTATTTTTAATTTCTATATCTTTTGGTGGCAACTCTGGTGCGGTAGAGGAAAGTTCAATTTAAAGATCGCTCGTGTTAATTTATAAAATAAAACTGTTTTAATTTGAAAAAATAGCTCTTAAAGGTGTGCAAAATTTGCAATTATACAATCACTATCAATTAGCACTGAAATTGAGGTGAGTCAATTGATTTCACTTGTTAAAATTAAGAAAAATAGAACACCATACCTTCGACGTTCGAAATGTTCTTAACGGGAGGCAAAATTGATCGTACACCACCATTAACACAGCAGCAAGATGATAATATCACTCAATCCCAGAAAAGGGCGCATAATCACATTTCTCCTGCGTCTCCTTTGAGTAGAGATTTGTGTTCTGCTAAAAGATCAGCAGTGGGGACTATGGAATCGGGGATTTAAAGAGGATGTTTGGTGAACTGCTGGACGACAAACTTAAAGACATGCCAACAAAATCAGATTTGGAGGGAATGCGTAAAGAATTCCAGAATCTAAAGTGTAGCAATGAGGACTTGAAGGCACAGGTGAAACATTATGGAGCCCGCTGCAGCGCATTGGAGCGCCAAGTCGAGTGGTTGCAATCGAAGGCCAATGACAAAAATGTCTTTGTGCATCTACCAATACAAGCAAATGAGGATGCCGGTACGAAAGCAAAGCAATGTTGCATGGAATTGTTGCAGACAAACGAAGACAGCATTGAAACAACGAGAGTCTTAAGATCCAGCAATAACAACACAGCAAACGTCATCGTAAAGTTGAATAAAACCGAGGATGTGGGGCGTCTTTTAAAAGCCTCATCAGCTTTACGAAATGAGGGAATTTATTTACATCGAGATCTACCGGCTACGACAAGAGCGCGAAGGAAGAAGCTGACAATTTTAAGAACTGAAATTAGGAATGAAAACAAATTTATTAAAACAATACTTCGTGGTCAAACATTGCTAGTGGCAGATAAATCTTTTTACTATGACAGCGATGACATGCTGATGTGTGACGGCGAGTGCGGAATGTCAGTCTTACGCCAAATATTACATGACAGCCAGGATGGGTGCGTCCCAAGTAACCAGAATAATCTAAATGCCAGTACTTCTCAAACAGGTGCTCAAACTGTTAGGAGGCCTCGAAATTTATTTTAATGTTAATGCCGTCTGCCAATCAAGTCATAAAACAAGTTCACAAGCAAATAATATAAATAAAACTATAAATAAAAAATGTAAAATTTTATCATATAATATTTGTGGTCTTAGTAATAAGAATTTATTTATTGATTTTTTTAATTTTGTTAACAAATTTGAAATTATTTTTTTGTATGAAACGCATGTAACCGATACACATTTATCCTCTTATATTAGTAAATTTCAAGATTATGAGTTAAAAATTGTTCCGGCAGAAAGAAATCATGCGAGAGGAAGAGCCAGTGGGGGGTACATATTTGGAGTAAAAAAGGAGTTGAAAAGCAGCAGCTACAAGTTTGAGTTCTTTGAGGATGTTACATGTGTTGATCTAAGATTGGAAGGGCAAGTTTTTCGTATTCTACCCTGCTATGTCAATTGCAACCATTGGGAAACGGATTTCGCTAAACTAAAAGAATTTGCTATGTGTGTTACTTTCTCAAATCTGTTAGTGGTGGGTGACCTGAACGCAAGAGTAGGAACAACAAGAGGAGTTGAAAATGAGATAAGAGACCTTACGAGACAGTCCAAGGATACGGTAAAGAATGGCAAAGGAAATCAATTACTTGAATTATGCAACTCTATTGGACTTCGAATCCTTAATGGTACTAGTGTTGGCGATGAGCTCGGTGAATATACGTTTGTTGGTAAACAGGGAAGTTCTGTCATCGATTACGGGCTAGCAGGTGGGATGTGGAATTCAGTGATCACTGACTTTAAGGTGGAGCAAGTACCGTTTTCAGATCACATGCCAATTGTGATATCTATAAACTTTGGAGCATCGGAAAATGAGGAAATCGTGAGCCTTAATTTGATTCCTAAACTGCGTTGGAAGAATTCTAAGGCAACTATCTATAAAAACCAATTAGATGTATGTCTGAGGGCACAAGAAAGTAGCGATCTTGAATGCATTGTAAATTGTATAAAGGAAGCAGCCCCAAGCCACACTAACTTCAGACGAATCGATGTATTTAAAGAGCCTTGGTTTGATTCGGAGTGCATTATGGCAAGAAAACTTTCCTACGTATGGCTAAATCGTTATAGAAGAGACAACGGAATGCATGAGAAACAAAATTATCTTGCTCAGAACCGGATATTCAAAACATTATGCAAGGAAAAAAAAATAGCTCACTATGAAAATTTAGCGAAAAGTCTAGCTCTTTGTAGGAACGCTGGTGATTTCTGGAAGGCAGCTCAAAAAATAAATGGCAAAGTTTATGTCGTCAATAGGAATCTCAGTTGCGATACATTGAGAATGCATTTCTGTGAACTGCTCAATCAATCACATACAAATGCTGATAGGATGCAATACGCTCAGCCCGCTTTTAACAATGATCTCTTAGATGGAGAAATCTTGAGAGATGAAGTATGTTCAGCGATGAATGGGCTCAAAGATGGCAAAGCTGCTGGGTCAGATGGAATACCTGCTGAATTTTACAAGTATGGCACAGATGAATTGACCAACAAATTAACGGTCACATTTAACAACATTTTGGATCATGGAATAATACCACAGGAATTCAAGAAAGCGCTTATATTTCCCATTCATAAAAAAGGCAGCACTAGTGACCCTGCAAATTATAGAGGAATTTCCTTCTTGAATGCGTCATATAAGATATTCACTTCGATTCTGCAAAGCCGACTTAGATCGTGGATAGAGACAAATAAGCTTCTACAAGAATTCCAAGCTGGATTCAGACCGGGATATTCCACCATAGATAACATCTTTGTTCTCCGGAGTATCGTCGATTTCTTTTTGAGCCAAGGAAAGAGATTATATGTTTTTTTCGTCGACTTCAAGGCAGCGTTTGATACAATAGACCGTAATGCGTTAATGTATAAGCTGTACAGAATTGGAATGTCTTTCAAATTCGGCCGTATTTTGCAGAACCTTTATCTGGAAACCGAGGCAGCAGTATGTGACGGAGAAAAAATGTCACAATGGTTTGAAACAGAGTCGGGTGTAAGACAAGGGTGTATGCTTAGTCCGAGCATATTTTCACTTTTTATTGATGATATCACCGATTGTTTGCCAGGAGGAGTGGAATATGCGGGTAGTCTCGTTAAGGCCTTACTTTTCGCCGATGACATTGTATTGTTTGCATATTCTCCAGAATCGCTGCAACTCATGATAAACAAACTTAGTGAATATTGCAAAACGTGGAAGCTAGTTGTCAGTCTAGAGAAGTCGAAAGTCATGGTTTTCCGAAAGGGTGGTGGAAGAACAAGTGGACGAGAACGTTGGACATACAATAATGAGAGTGTCGAAGTTGTTAATGAATACAAGTTTTTAGGGGTCTATATCACAAAAAATAACAGTATGGAAAGACATCTAACTGAAAAATTACAAAAGGCAAAAACCACAATCAACATTGCATGGCGAAACATTTTTAATAATAAACATATAGCCCACAGCAACAAATATAAAATATTTGAATCGGTAGCTGAGTCTACATTGATGTATGCAGCCCAAGTGTGGGGGGGTAAAAAATATGAAACAGCGGAGAAACTTCTTCGTTTTTATATTAAAAGGATATTTCACCTACCAACTAATGCACCAAATTACATGTTGATGTTAGAAACCGGCATTTCTCCACTTTTTACGAAAACTTTTAAATTGCAAGTCGACTACATATGTAAAGTTCTTGAAATGGATGGTGAACGTCTACCAAAAAAAGCAGCGCTTCAAGCTATAAATAACAAATCTAGTTGGTTTAGAGACTGGACAGAGCTAGCTGAAGAAGCAAGTATGGTACTTGAACCGAGTGGGTACTTAAGCTGGAAGACGTCCTTGTATCAAATAATTTCTTTTATGGATGAACAATTTAGACTGAAGTGCATAACTGAAGCAGAAGAATCTATCTACAGAATGGTTTACAGCAAGCTAGAACACAATCTTAATAACTATAACTACTTCCATGATGACTACACTACTGACCAAATATCGATGGTGTTTAGATTACGAGGTGAACTTCTTAACCTCAACTTTATTCCCCATCGTGACGATTTGCCCCTGCTGTGTGAGTTGTGTAATATGGGAGAAAGAGAAGATGTTTTCCATTTTATCGGTAGATGCCCGGTTCTAAGAGAAACTAGAAGATCTATTTTTGGAAATGACTTTCTATCAGAAGAACTGACGATACAATATCTGAATCAAGTAAATGTACCCTTGTTATATAAATTTTGCAAAATAGCACTAGCTTATAGAAACAGAATTATGAACGAAAATTTTTAAATTTAAATTGCAACTTATGCAAATTTAATTAATGTAAAACATAAAAAAAGTTGTCATTCAGGCAGACGGCAATAAGCCATGCTTAACAGATGTTCAATTTATAATATTAATATAATATTAATGTAAATCTAATTTATAGAAAATAAACTAAAATCTAATCTAATCTAATCTAATCTATATCTTTTCCGACAATTTTGAACTCACTATTCCCTATGTACCACTTTCCATCTTTTGAATGTACACCATACGTAATACGTTTTATCAAGGGCGGTGGAATTATGTATGTATAAATAAATCTATATATTTTTTAGGTGTGTCATGAAATTGTTCTTGTGACAATCGTTTTGCAAAGCTACTATTGTTCGCCTTGTTTCTTTTTCTTTTTGGAGTATTACTCTCAACAGAAAAAATGGGTGAATCATCAATAGAAGTCTTTGGGGTGGTGAATTCTTCATGTAAATGTTTTTTCTTATCAAAATCATTTTCTTGTGTTTGATGTTGTTCCAAATTGAGTTTTATTTTCTTTAAAGGAACTTTTATAAGGTTATTTTGATCTTGTTTTTTTACTAATTCGTTTAGTGGTTTCGTAAGCGGTTTAAACTGTTCTTCAATTTGAGTTTCATAAGCTTCCCTACCCATCTTAAGAGCTTTGTATTTCTTTCGTAGAGCATCTGTAGTTCTAATTAGTTCCTTTGTTAGTTTAACGCCTATATTCATCATAATGTAAAATTTATTTTTTCTTACAGAGACAATTGGTTAATAGGTTTCGAAGTTGTTGAAAGAACCGTTCAAAAGGTTTTAAACTGAATCTGATGTTGAAATTACTGGTCTTAACTGAAGTATACTGGGTCTCAAACTGCTTTGAACTGATTTTTACTGCTATTATCTGCTCACTGAACTGCTCTGTACTGTTTTCATAGAACATTACTATACATCTAATATATAAAAATAAGTTGCCTTATGTTCGGGCTCGATAAACTCGAGAATGGCTGGGCCGAATTTTTCCATATTTTTTTATAAAGGGAGCTATCTTATTAAGGAAGGTCTTTTTGTGAAATTTGGTCAAAATTCGGTAAAGGGCAAATCGCAAAATGCATTTTTAGTGCATTTAGTCATATTGATAACAACATTTTTTGTTAGGTCTTCTGAGTATGTCGACAAAGGTTTCCGGCCAAACTTCGATAAAATAATTTGCCACAACTGCAGTTTTATTGCATTCTGTCAAAATACTAACAAATCTTTTGGTAGCATCTTCTGAGGATGCCTGCAAAGGTTTCTGTGAAGTTTGGTCAAAATTCTGTAAAGCGGTAGCGTGGTTCTTTTTGATCTAGCATTTTCGTCGACACATAAAGTATTTTTTCCGTAATTATAGAAAATTATTTTTATTTTCAATGTGTCAATTTAATTTTAATAAAATTGGAATAAGTTTGTAATCTACGATTTTGGACAAATCATCGGGATGAAATGACTGAGGAAATATTACATCGAATGGGAAATATTTATTCAAACCAGAACTTGGATTTTAGCTACGATTCGATCTGAAAATAAAATAACATTAGCGCTTGCGTTGTCTGGGATTGCGCAAACTTTGTTAGACGGTGGTCGAACAGCTCACTCTGCATTAAAATTGCCATTGAACATGCAAGTAAATGAATTTCAAACATGTAACATTTCAAAAACATCTGGAATGGCAAAGGTTTAACAGCAATGTAAAATAATCATTTGGGATAAAAGCACGATGGTTCACAAGAAATTATAGGAAGCCCTTAATCGAACGTTAAAAGATTAACGAGGAAATCAACGTTTATTTGGTGGTGTATTGATATTGTTAGCAGGGGAATTTAGGCAAACATTTTTCCAATTTTTTATCACGGACAACTTTATGTTGGACGTTGGCAAGTGGGTAAACCGTCCTTATTGTTTATTTATGCATTAAATGCGAAAATAAAAAAAATTGTTTATCGAAAAGCTCTTGAGTAATGCAAATGGTTCATTTAAAATTTTTTTAAATTAATTAATAAATTATATAAGAAAAATGATTGAATTGAGTTTAAGGTTGCATGATACACAACAATTTGTTTTCTGCTCCGGAGCGTAAATGAAGAGTGAGGATGGTTTCCCAACTAGGAAACATGCCACATTATAACCGCTGACGGCAAATCAGTTGAAGAAAAGGAAATTCGCGGAATTTGGCATTCTTCTCCTTTGAACGGTCCTTTCAAAATCCTTGCCACTACCACATTGTTCATCAGCTTCTTCACAATCAGTTGGGTTCCATTGCACAGTTTCGGGGCATAAAGGTTTTGTAGCATTAAGATGACAGATCCAACTTTAAAACTCAAATGATGAGGCGGCATGCCAGGCAAATCCAATGAACACTTGCATATTCACACCGAAAAAAACGATGCCTTGAGACATGAGATTTATTCATACGCCGCTGTTGGTTTCAGAATCACGGGAAGTGTTTTCGGAAATCCGCTTGCTATATCACCACTTTTGCCATGACTGATTGCTTTGAAATGCTGCAAACAGGATTTTCTTTGATTCACAGGTTTAACGAAAGCTTCAGTGATCAGTGTGCTGTTCTTTTACCTTCCAACAGTGTTGCAGCAATTATTGTAGATGCGAGAGCTAACGCAATTCCACTTTGAGCACGTATTTCTGCTAATATTAATTAAATCAAGAACATTTTTCCAGTTCCGCCGGGCGCATCAACAAATAAAATGCTCGACTGGGTCTAATGCTCTAATGTGTAACAGTTGTCTAGGGGCTTGAGATTTTGATAAAATAAAATTTTCTAAATTCTTAAATAAATACTTAAACTAATTTGAGCTGAAAAAAAGTACACCATTTTATTTCGTGGATAAATTTGAATGTATGAGAGTAAATTTATAAAAATCTGTGAAGCGGTTTTTTAAAAAAAAGTTTTTTTTGAAAAAAAATTTCAAAAAAAAATTCAAACACGCCATTTCATGGTATTCAGCAAATACATTTATTTATAATTTTTAGAAAAAAAATTTAATAAGCAGTTTTCAAATTATTAATTTAAAAATTTTTTTTTAGATGCTTTATAAAAAATATTTTTCAAAAATATTGGTATGCAGTACAAATTGAGCTTCCTACAACTATATATGTGTGAAATTTCGAAAGAATCGATTCAGTCGTTTTCGAGATAGTCGAACACAAAAAAACGGTCCTATGGAAAGTACCGTTCTTAGACATTTTTTTAAATCTTTTTTTCAGCCATATATTGGTCGTACCTAAAAAGCAACACTGATTTTTTTAAATCGAAATCGTTACAGCCGTTTTTGAGAAGAATAAGCTTTAACGTAACGTTATTTTTTGAGCTAAAAAATTTCCCCTCTGTACAATACCTAAAATAAAATGCACGACTGGGTCGCACGAACTTGCTCTAATGAGTGACGGTGGTTTATGGGCTTGAGATTTTGATAAAAATAAAATTTTCAAAATTCTTAAATAAATACTTAAACTAATTTGAGCTGAAAAAAAGTACGCCATTTTATTTCTTGGATAAATTTGAATTTATAAGAATAAATTTATAAAAATCTGTGGAGCGGTTTTTGAGAAAAAAAATTTTTTTTTCAAAAACTTTTTGAAAAAAAATTTCAAACAAAATTCAAAAACGCCAGTTCAGAGGTATTCAGCAAATACATTTATTTAAAATTTTTAAAAAAAAATTTAATAAGCAGTTTTCAAAATATTAATTTTTTAATTTTTTTTTTTTTTAATGCTTTTAAAAATACAAAAAAATATTTTTCAAAAATATTGGTATGCAAACCAAATTGAGCTACCTACAGCTATATGTGTGTGAAGTTTCGAAAGAATCGGTTGAGTCGTTTTCGAGTAAGTCGAAAGCGAAAAACACGGTCCTATGGAAAGTGCCTTTCTTAGATATTTTTTAAAACTTTTTTTTCAGCCATATGATTGGTCGTACCTAAAAAGCAACACTGATTTTTATTTTAAATAGAAATCGTTAGAGCCGTTTTTGAGAAAAATAAGCTTTAACGTAACGGTTGTATGGCAGGTACCGTTATTTTTTGAGCTAAAAAAAAAAATTCAATTTCCCCTCTGTACAATACCTAAAAAAGTCTATATACCAAGTTTGAAGCAATTCGGCCCACCCGTTTGGGCTGTAGGTCTCTATACATACAGACAGACAGACAGACATACAGACGGACAGAATTTTTAGACCATCTTTTTTCGTCTTCGCTATCATCGTAATGTCATGTTTGATTGTTATCTCAAAACTTTTTTTTTCGACGAATGCATAACTTGCCTTATAGTACCTATAATCGCAAGTAAAAAGATAGTCTAAAAATTCTGTCCGTCTGTATGTCTGTCTGTCTGTCTGTCTGTCTGTCTGTCTGTCTGTCTGTCTGTCTGTCTGTCTGTCTGTCTGTCTGTCTGTATGTCTGTCTGTCTGTCTGTATGTAGACCTACAGCCCAAACGGGTTGGCCGAAGTGCTTCAAACTTGGTATATAAACTTTTTTAGGTATTGTACAGAGGGGAAATTGAAATTTTTTTTTTAGCTCAAAAAATAACGGTACCTGCCATACAACCGTTACGTTAAAGCTTATTTTTATCAAAAATGGCTCTAACGATTTCAATTTAAAAAAATCAATGTTGCTTTTTAGGTACGATCAATCATATGGCTGAAAAAAAAATTTTAAAAAATGGCTAAAAACGGTACTTTCCATAGGACCGTTTTTTTTTTGCTTTCGGCTATCTCGAAAACGACTGCACCGATTCTTTCGAAATTTCACACACATATAGCTGTAGGTAGCCCAATTTGTATTGCATACCAATATTTTTTTAAAGTATTTTTTTGTAATTTTAAAAGCATTTTTTTTTTTTTTAAATTTAAAAAATTAATATTTTGAAAACTGCTTATTAAATTTTTTTCTAAAAATTTTAAATAAATGTATTTGCTGAATACCTACGAACTGGCGTTTTTGAATTTTTTTTAAAAAAATTTTTCAAAAACTTTTTCAAAAAAAAACTGTTTTTCTCAAAAACCGCTCCACAGATTTTTATAAATTTATTCTCATAAATTTAATTTTATCCAAGAAATAAAATGGCGTACTTTTTTTTTCAGCTCAAATTAGTTTAAGTATTTATTTACGAATTTTGAAAATTTTATTTTTATTAAAATCTCAAGCCCCTAAACCACTGTCACTCATTAGAGCAAGTTCGTGCGACCCAGTCGTGCATTTTATTTAAATTGTAATTCATTTAATCCATATGTAACTAAGATTTGTCTAACCGAGCGAAGCCGGGTGGGTCAGCTAGTCTAATATATAAAAATAAGTTGCCTTATGTTCGGGCTCGATAAACTCGAGAATGGCTGGGCCGAATTTTTCCATATTTTTTTATAAAGGGAGCTATCTTATTAAGGAAGGTCTTTTTGTGAAATTTGGTCAAAATTCGGTAAAGGGCAAATCGCAAAATGCATTTTTAGTGCATTTAGTCATATTGATAACAACATTTTTTGTTAGGTCTTCTGAGTATGTCGACAAAGGTTTCCGGCCAAACTTCGGTAAAATAATTTGCCACAACTGCAGTTTTATTGCATTCTGTCAAAATACTAACAAATCTTTTGGTAGCATCTTCTGAGGATGCCTGCAAAGGTTTCTGTGAAGTTTGGTCAAAATTCTGTAAAGCGGTAGCGTGGTTCTTTTTGATCTAGCATTTTCGTCGACACATAAAGTATTTTTTCCGTAATTATAGAAAATTATTTTTATTTTCAATGTGTCAATTTAATTTTAATAAAATTGGAATAAGTTTGTAATCTGCGATTTTGGACAAATCATCGGGATGAAATGACTGAGGAAATATTACATCGAATGGGAAATATTTATTCAAACCAGAACTTGGATTTTAGCTACGATTCGATCTGAAAATAAAATAACATTAGCGCTTGCGTTGTCTGGGATTGCGCAAACTTTGTTAGACGGTGGTCGAACAGCTCACTCTGCATTAAAATTGCCATTGAACATGCAAGTAAATGAATTTCAAACATGTAACATTTCAAAAACATCTGGAATGGCAAAAAAGCACGATGGTTCACAAGAAATTATAGGAAGCCCTTAATCGAACGTTAAAAGATTAACGAGGAAATCAACGTTTATTTGGTGGTGTATTGATATTGTTAGCAGGGGAATTTAGGCAAACATTTTTGCAATTTTTTATCACGGACAACTTTATGTTGGACGTTGGCAAGTGGGTAAACCGTCCTTATTGTTTATTTATGCATTAAATGCGAAAATAAAAAAAATTGTTTATCAAAAAGCTCTTGAGTAATGCAAATGGTTCATTTAAATTTTTTTTAAATTAATTAATAAATTATATAAGAAAAATTATTGAATTGAGTTTAAGGTTGCATGATACACAACAATTTGTTTTCTGCTCCGGAGCGTAAATGAAGAGTGAGGATGGTTTCCCAACTAGGAAACACGCCACATTATAATCGCTGACGGCAAATCAGTTGAAGAAAAGGAAATTCGCGGAATTTGGCATTCTTCTCCTTTGAACGGTCCTTTCAAAATCCTTGCCACTACCACATTGTTCATCAGCTTCTTCACAATCAGTTGGGTTCCATTGCACAGTTTCGGGGCATAAAGGTTTTGTAGCATTAAGATGACAGATCCAACTTTAAAACTCAAATGATGAGGCGGCATGCCAGGCAAATCCAATGAACACTTGCATATTCACACTCAATGGAATGGTTTGCCAATACCGAAAAAAACGATGCCTTGAGACATGAGATTTATTCATACGCCGCTGTTGGTTTCAGAATCACGGGAAGTGATTTCGGAAATCCGCTTGCTATATCACCACTTTTGCCATGACTGATTGCTTTGAAATGCTGCAAACAGGATTTTTTTTGATTCGCAGGTTTAACGAAAGCTTCAGTGATCAGTGTGCTGTTCTTTTACCTTCCAACAGTGTTGCAGCAATTATTGTAGATGCGAGAGCTAACGCAATTCCACTTTGAGCACGTATTTCTGCTAATATTAATTAAATCAAGAACATTTTTCCAGTTCCGCCGGGCGCATCAACAAATAAAATGCACGACTGGGTCTAATGCTCTAATGTGTAACAGTTGTCTAGGGGCTTGAGATTTTGATAAAATAAAATTTTCAAAATTCTTAAATAAATACTTAAACTAATTTGAGCTGAAAAAAAGTACACCATTTTATTTCGTGGATAAATTTGAATTTATGAGCGTAAATTTATAAAAATCTGTGGAGCGGTTTTTTAAAAAAAAAGTTTTTTTTGAAAAAAAATTTCAAAAAAAATTCAAACACGCCATTTCATAGGTATTCAGCAAATACATTTATTTATAATTTTTAGAAAAAAAATTTAATAAGCAGTTTTCAAATTATTAATTTAAAAATTTTTTTTTTTAGATGCTTTTAAAAATACAAAAAAATATTTTTCAAAAATATTGGTATGCAGTACAAATTGAGCTTCCTACAACTATATATGTGTGAAATTTCGAAAGAATCGATTCAGTCGTTTTCGAGATAGCTAGTCGAAAACAAAAGAACGGTCCTATGGAAAGTACCGTTCTTAGACATTTTTTTAAAACTTTTTTTCAGCCATATATTGGTCGTACCTAAATAGCAACACTGATTTTTTACTTGCGATTATAGGTACTATAAGGCAAGTTATGCATTCGTCGAAAAAAAAAGTTTTGAGATAACAATCAAACATGACATTACGATGATAGCGAAGACGAAAAAAGATGGTCTAAAAATTCTGTCCGTCTGTATGTCTGTCTGTCTGTCTGTCTGTCTGTCTGTCTGTCTGTCTGTCTGTCTGTCTGTATGAGACCTACAGCCCAAACGGGTGGGCCGAATTGCTTCAAACTTGGTATATAGACTTTTTTAGGTATTGTACAGAAAGGAAATTGAAATTTTTTTTTTAGCTCAAAAAATAACGGTACCTGCCATACAACCGTTACGTTAAAGCTTATTTTTCTCAAAAACGGCTCTAACGATTTTTAATTAAAAAAATCAGTGTTGCTTTTTAGGTACGACCAATCATATGGCTAAAAAAAAAGTTTTAAAAAATGGCTAAGAACGGTACTTTCCATAGGACCGTTTTTTTTGCTTTCGACTATCTCGAAAACGACTCAACCGATTCTTTCGAAATTTCACACACAAATAGCTGTAGGTAGCTCAATTAGTATTGCATACCAATATTTTTGAAAAATATTTTTTTGTATTTTTAAAAGCATTTAAAAAAAAAAAACTTAAAAAATTAATATTTTGAAAACTGCTTATTAAATTTTTTTTTAAAAATTTTAAATACATGTATTTGCTGAATACCTATAAACTGGCGTTTTTGAATTTTTTTTTAAATTTTTTTTCAAAAAGTTTTTCAAAAAAAACTTTTTTTCTCAAAAACCGCTCCACAGATTTTTATAAATTTATCCTCATAAATTCAGGTTTATTTAAGAAATAAAATGGCGTACTTTTTTTCCAGCTTATTTTAGTTTAAGTATTTATTTCAGAATTTTAAATTATTTTTTCTTTGATAAAACCTATTTAATCAGAGAAAATAATTGCAAATTTAGGAAAAATATCAATTTAATCTGGCCTGAGCTAAAATACATATTTGATTTTGTTTTTGCTGTCTTAAATCTTTTCCTTGTATTTTTGACCTATGAAAAATTTGTCTAATCACCACCAACCACCCACCACACCTACAAGCCCCATTGTATTTATAAACTATAGTATTCCCACTTGAGGTGCGCCATCTATCGACGAAAAACTAAGCTCTAGAATACCATGGGAAGCAACAACAACAATTTCCACCATTAAAATTGTTGTTGTTGCTTCCCGTGGTATTCTAGAGCTTAGTTTTTCGTCGATAGATGGCGCACTATAGTTTGTATACCTATACAACGTAAGTACAAACCAACGACCAACCTTTAGTGCCATTTTCGCATTTTGCACCTGCACCCGCCAACCAACCAGCATTTGTGAAAATCGCCCCAACCTCTCAAAATTCAACCCAATTCTGAAAGCATAAGCCACATAATTTCAAAGACTAATCATACTAACCTAATAAATATGTGACGATCTACATTTATGTATGTGTGTTCGTTCCTATTCTTACCTACCTCAACATCAATTGTATTACCTACAAGAAAAGAAAAATATAAATATAAAACGTAGCTGACCTATAATTGACCACCTGCCTAACACGGTTATACACACATACAATGTAAATATTCAATTTGTTAAAATGAACCTTATGCACCTACATATACCTATATACTCTTATATTTTTATTTGTTATTCATCTTTAAAAGATATTATATAGGAAACCCTAACCGCTGAAATGCATATGTATTTGCTATGTTTGTATCTAAAATCTACGCCTACTGCGATCCTGCAATAGTTAATTTTGATTCCTATAAAAATAAGAACAAAGCAGTTTGCAAGCTTTTATGTTTCAGTGAACAACAAATTCGGATTCTGTTTCGTAAAAGTTTATATACTTTGATTTTTGTGAATAAAATTTGACTGCTTACATACCTACTGCATTTTTTAATGCAATCCCAATTTTTGATAGTTTGATTTGTGAATTTAACTGTGAAGTGAAAAAATTGGAACAAATATCAATTTTACACCGACATTGGACATTGTGTGATAGATAAGTATCTAGTGATTATTTATGACAAATACCTATTATTTTATAGTAGGTACCTATATAGATACGGCTTTTCAACTCTTCGTACCTATCATTTTATTATTAATTTTAGTAACGCTTTTTTTCTAAAAAGAACATCTGGAAAGTTCTTTAACCGCAAAATATATTCCCTTTTACCCGCTACGTACTACAAAGTACATACCTACCTACTTAGTAACTTTACTTTACATTTCATAGGGTACGTGCCCCAACTATAGACACAGAATCTTTAAATTTAAACTGTTTTTACTTTCGATTATTTTTTTTTTCCTTTACTAATTCAAATTATTTTAAAACTTTAAATATTAGCTTTTCGTGTCTTCTATAAAGTTAACTGCTTATGTCTTCCGGATAAGATTGATTTAAGAAATACCTTTGCTTTATTGTATGTATTTATACCTATTCTAAATCTATTTCTGTAGCCCTTCAGTATCGTTTAATTGTTGCCTCAGTTGGGCATTCTGCTTGTGTGTGTGTGTTTCCTTTTTAAGAGAGGAATATTATATGTGTGTACATATTTATTTATTCATTTTTATTTCGTTCTGACTTCCCATACAGAAATCATAGGTACAGTGTGTGAACAAAGAAACGGTACCACAGTTTTAACCCGTATTTATTTTATTTCATATTTTCTTCTTTATTTTAATAATATATTGTATTTAATTATATATAGGGTGATTTTTTAGCTGGTTTGGTTTTGGCAACACTGGTTTTGACAGCTGACGTGTGTTTAGTACCTTGTGTCACTGTCAAACAGCTTCAGTTTGGTTTGCAATTTAACCATGGATCGTCTTACAAATGAACAACGCTTGCAAATTATTGAATTTTACTATCAAAATTCGTGCTCGGTTCGAAATGTTCATTTCCGCTTTTTTATCGAAAAATTGTGTTCAGCGATGAGGCTCATTTTTGGTTGAATGGGTACGTAAATAAGCAAAATTGCCGCATTTGGAGTGAAGATCAGCCAGAAGCATTGCAACAGCTACCAATGCATCCCGAAAAAGCCACTGTTTGGTGCGGTTTATGGGCCGGCGGCATTATTGGGCCATATTTCTTCAAAGATGATGCGAATCGCAGCGTTACTGTCAATGGTGAACGCTACCGAGCGATGATAACAAACTTTTTTTTGCCCGAAATAGAAGTTCTTGACTTGCATGATATGTGGTTTCAACAAGACGGTGCCACATGCCACACAGCACGCGAAACAATGGCGCAATTGCGAGGCGAGTTTGGTGAACAGTTAATTTCACGTTTCGGGCCGGTCAATTGGCCGCCTAGATCGTGCGATTTGACACCATTAGACTATTTTTTGTGGGGGTATGTCAAGGCTAATGTCTATAGGGACAAGCCCGCTTCGATTGACGCACTGGAAGCCAACATCCATGCATTCATTCGTGAGATACCGGCCGATATGTGTGAAAGAGTATGCCAAAATTGGACTCAGCGGATGGGCTACCTGAGACGCAGCCGCGGTCAACATTTGCATGAAATTATCTTTAAACATTAAATTGCAAGGTTCAAACTATCGATTCAAATAAATATTTCATTCATTTTTTCGAATTTTTTGTGTTTTTTTTTTAAAAAAAGTTCTAAACCTCTTAAAAAATCACCCGTTACATATCATACATGTATGTATAATTAAATAAAATCCATATATTCCAATACAATACACGACTCTCATATCCAACACTACAAAATGGGAAAATTTCAAAAGAAAAAAACAAATTTAGCGGTTTTAAAATTTACAAAACCGAAAAGAGTTTTTAATTTTTCAAAAAACAAGATTTTTAATTCAAAAATAATTCTTGGTTCTATAAGCCAAGATAATGAAATTTTTGGAGATCTTAGAAACAAACAGTGCACAAGCAACTGTGTGACCGCATTGTGTCTGTTACAAATTGTTTCCGTAGATTTTTGGAACAAAGACTTCATAGACAAAATTCTTCATCTAGGGAATATATTACATAGGCAGTCAATAGATAGCTATAAACAGCGGTTTAATCGGGATCCACCAGCAACACAATATCTTGCTGCTGATGAAGTGCTAAACGAAGCACTTATAGACACAACTCTTTTTACCATTGAATACTCACTTGATCCATTTCAAGGAGTTTTAGATGGCACATCATGTCTGTTCGAAGAAATGCTTAGGTTTTTTGATGAACAAAAATTTGGAGTTCTAACTTTTGCCAACGTTTCTGTTGCAGTTTTTAAAGTAAATCAGTCATTTTGGCTTTTCGACCCACATAGCAGGGATGAAGATTTTAACTGCGTGCCAAATGGATTTGCTGTAGTACGGAGTTTTTCAGAACTCGAGCAGTTAGTTAAAAAAATTGATTCTACCATTTCTCGAGATTTAAATAATTTTTTTAGTATAACTCCATTACGGATTACTAGTAGTTCGTTAACTTTGAATTCGCAAAATTCTGATAGAAACCAACAACATTTCCCATCCCAACAGAAAAATGATTTCAATCAAAAACTGCGATTGAATTCAAGTATTCAAAATAAACTAATGATAAAACTTAAACGCAAAAATAAAGATTTTCGAGAAAAAGAGAAGGAAAAGGATATACTGTTTAAACGAAATCTTCGGAGCAACCAATCATTTAGGGATTCCGAAAAAAAAAAGATGCAGAATATAAACAACGTCTTAGAGCTGAAGAAGAATTTCGACAGAGAGAGAAAGAAAAGGATTTGCTAGCCAAAAAACGACTTAGAAATCAAAAAGAATTTCGACAAAAAGAAAAAACACAAGACTTGGAAAATAAAAAACGTCTTAGAGCTGAAGAAGAATTTCGACAGAGAGAGAAAGAAAAGGATTTGCTAGCCAAAAAACGACTTAGAAATCAAAAAGAATTTCGACAAAAAGAAAAAACACAAGACTTGGAAAATAAAAAACGTCTTAGAGCTGAAGAAGAATTTCGACAGAGAGAGAAAGAAAAGGATTTGCTAGCCAAAAAACGACTTAGAAATCAAAAAGAATTTCGACAAAAAGAAAAAACACAAGACTTGGAAAATAAAAAACGTCTTAGAGCTGAAGAAGAATTTCGACAGAGAGAGAAAGAAAAGGATTTGCTAGCCAAAAAACGACTTAGAAATCAAAAAGAATTTCGACAAAAAAAAAAAACACAAGACTTGGAAAATAAAAAACGTCTTAGAGCTGAAGAAGAATTTCGACAGAGAGAGAAAGAAAAGGATTTGCTAGCCAAAAAACGACTTAGAAATCAAAAAGAATTTCGACAAAAAGAAAAAACACAAGACTTGGAAAATAAAAAACGTCTTAGAGCTGAAGAAGAATTTCGACAGAGAGAGAAAGAAAAGGATTTGATAGCCAAAAAACGTCTTAGAAGTCAAAAAGAATATCGACAAAAAGAAAAAACAAAAGACTTGGAAAACAAAAAACGTCTTAGAACTCAAAAAGAATTTCGACAAAAAGAAAAAAAAAAAAGATTTGGAAAATAAAAAACGGCTTAGAGCTCAGAAAAGTTTCCGAGAAAAAGAAAACGAAAATAACTTAGCAGCAATAAGAAAACTAAGAACAAACAAAGAATATTGTGAAAAAATGAAGGGAAAAGAGGCTTTGAGAAGAAATGCAATAAGAAAAACTATGGAAATAAGTCCTGGAGAAAGAATTGTTAATGCCCAGCTTCGTAAAGAAAAAAGACATAATCAGATCTACAAGTTTAGAGAACAATACCGCGACTATTTAGCGAAGCTAGGCACAAAGGAAGCAGTGGCTAAATTAAAGTTTATTAAAGAAAAAGCAAACTGTCCAAATTATATTTGCTGTTATTGTGAAGGAATATTTTTCCAGCATTCTGTTACTACTTTCTCTACAAAAAAACTTATTGACCAGTTTACAAAAGACGTAATACATACAATAGCAAAAGCGAAAAGCCATACATCTTCTTGGATTTGCAACACCTGCAATAAATATATTCAGAAAGGTTTGGTTCCCAAATTAGCAGTTTGCAATGGCCTTAAATTTGTCAAAATTCCAGAGTGTATTAAAATATTATCTCCATTAGAAGAGAGAATGGTTTGTCCGTTTATAAACTTTATGCAAATACGCGCTCTTAAGCCTTTTGCACTTAACCCCCAATTGTCTATGAAAGGAAGTGTAGTCAATATACAAGTAGAGGTCAATGAAATGTTAGAAGTTCTTCCTCGGAAATTTGATGACATGAATACCATTCAAATTAAGCTTAAGCGACATATTGACCACAAAACAGACTACATGTTCGAAACGATTCGTCCTGCTGCTATTTGCGATGCTTTAAAACATCTTTTAACAACACCACTGTACCAAAAGTACAAAATACAAGTTGATCAAAAATATTTAGATCAATACGAAATGCACTATAACAAAGAAGTCGAATTCGTTGTTGATGAAAGAGATGCGGAAGAAAATGCAACAGACACCTTAGATATTCAAACGCTTTTAAATAAAGATTTAGATCTTTTTGAATGCTTTTTTACCACCGAAGAGCTGCAAACGGATATGAACGACGAAGTATTGATAGTAAATCGTAACACAGAAGCAGCATCCGACTCTATACAAGTCATAGCTCCAGGACAAGGTAAGACTCCAGTTCCATGGCACTTACATCCAGACATGGAGGAACTGTGTTTTCCCCAAATATATTGTGGCCATGCTATGGAAACAAGCAACAGAATTTCCTATACAGAAAGAGCTAAGTCGATAGCAAGACGCTTTGACAGAAGAGGTTGTACGCCAACTAATATTCTTTACATGGCAAAAAAAAAAACTAGAAAAGCTTTGCCTCTCTAATATAAATATTTGTTTAAGAAAAAGTAAAGTTTCTTCTGACATCACAGTCGGTAACGTTTTAAACAAAACTTCCGTTGACAAATTTGTGCACCAAGACGACGGTTATCGCGTTCTTAACCGAATCCCATCATCTCCGTCATACTGGGAGCTAAAGAAGAAGCAGTTAATGGCTATGATAAGACAACTTGGAAAGCCAACGTTATTTTTGACCTTGTCAGCAGCTGAAAGCAACTGGCCGGAATTAGTACAACTGCTGTCTAAAATTATTCACAACAAAAACTTAACATTGGAAGAAGCCATTTCCTTAGATCAGCATGATAAAACTGAACTGATAAGGAAGGACCCAGTAACATGTGGCAGATACTTTGATCAGAAATGCAGCAAATTCATGAAGTATCTTAAGGATGAGAACGGGCCGTTCAACAAATACCGCCTCGAAGATAGCTATGAGCGAGTTGAGTTCCAGCTCAGGGGATCGCCTCACGAACACATATTTTTATGGCTGAAAAATGCCCCCACTTATACTGCTGAAAGTACAAGTTCCCAAGTTGCGGAGGGCATTAAATTTATAGACGATTTCATCACTTGTGCATTTGATGCTAAAAATCCATACGTTTTGTATTTGCGACACAAACATTCACATACATGCACTAAAGGGAAGAAAAATAAACTAAGGTGCCGATTTCATTTTCCATTGCCAGTTATGCCACGGACAATGATTCTGAAACCTCTGGACGATGCAGAGTTGATAAAACAGCATTCAAAGAATTTAAACAATATACAAAACTTAATGGGAACTTTTTTTAAAAAGCCTGAATTACTTCCATTTCAAGACATACTTGCAACTCTTAAAATAGACGAAGAAACTTACATTGAAGCAATAAGATCATCAATAAGAAGGACTCAAGTTTTTCTTAAACGAAGTAGTGAAGAAGTTGCTATTAACTCTTATAACAAGGATATCCTTAACCTATTTGAAGCCAACATTGACGTCCAGTATATTCTAGAAGAATACGGAATAGCCAATTACATAGTTAATTATATCGGAAAGTTGGATTCTGGCTTATCAAAACTGTTAAGAGAAGCAGCTTCGGACATAAATAATGGATATAAATGTGTTCGTGATAAGCTAAGAAATGTAGCAAATGTTTTCTTAAACAGCAATCTCATGTCTGCACAAGAGGCTGGCTACCATGTTTTGTCCCTGCCTTTATCAAAAAGCAGCAGAGGAGGTATATACATAAACACTAGCCCAAGCGACCAAAGAGTAATGATGCTCAAGACAAACACTCAATTGAAAACAATGCATAAGGATTCCAGTGAAATTTTTATGGAAGACATATTCCTCAAATATAGTATTAGGCCAAGCACAATGGAAAATATCTGCTTAGCTGATTTTGCCGCGAACTTTACAAAAGTAACTAAATATAATTTGGATAGTAATGAAAATGAAGAATCAGCAGGGCAAGACCACTATAAGGAACGTAGTAAACCGAAAATAATTCGTTACAGAAAATATAAGCTTCTCCAGGACGAAACAAACTATTATAGAGAACAAATTCTTCTTTTTAACCCGTGGAGAAATGAATCCAATGAGGTAGAAAATGTAAACGCCAAAGAAGTATATCAACTTAATCTTCAAAAGATTGAAGAAACAAAAGCAAAATATTCTATTGTAAAGGACGAAGAACTTGATGAGATCTTAGAAGAAATAAATAACGACGAGGACTCAGAAGAAGAAGAAGTTTTAAACGGAACTACACTTTCCCAAAACCAACAGATAGATATTTTACAACAAGGTGGTGTAGAGCACCCAAAAGATCTGACAACTAGCCGATTTACTATCCCACCAAGAATATCAAAAGATGAAATTATCAAACTCATTAACAAACTGAACGTTGCACAGAAAGAATTTGTTATGCACATTTATAAGTGTTTCAAAACAAAATCTTGTTTGCCAATAAACGTGTTTTTGTGTGGCTCAGCTGGGGTTGGAAAGTCCACAGTAATTACTGCAATATTTCAGCTAATCACCTATTATTTCGACAACAAGCCTGGAACCATTGACGAATCAATGAAGGTTTTACTTGCAGCCCCATCTGGTAAAGCAGCATTTCTCATTCATGGTGTAACACTTCATACAGCCTTTGCTTTGCCCGTTTCTCAGTATGGCGGACAAATGCCTGAACTGTCAAGTGAGCTTGCAAATACGATAAGACAGAAACTCATCAACTTAAAACTGCTTATAATTGACGAAATATCAATGGTAGGAAGTAGATTATTCAGCAGGGTGGATACAAGACTTCGCCAAGTTATGGGGCGAAATGAACCTTTCGGGGGCGTTTCTGTGATTGCTGTGGGTGACATGCACCAGTTGTGTCCTGTGTTTGATTCATTTATTTTTAAAGCTCCAAAAATTAATGAGCTTGCAGTGTTCGCAGACGTAAATGTTTTATGGGAAACTTTTCAGATTTTCGAATTGACTGAAATTATGCGTCAGAAAAATGATACTCTCTTTATAAATGCTCTCAACCACCTTGCCACTGGAACCCTTACAAATGCTGATATGCATCTAATAAGCTCACGAGAAATTGATGAATCTGCAGTACCCCATGATGTCTTACGATTGTATGCCACAAATGCTGACGTAGATTCTTATAATGATGAGAAGTTTATACGTTTCCCTGGAGAGGAGTATACCGCAATTGCTTCAGATTCTGTCCTCGGAAAAGTGAGCGAAGGAATAAAGTTACGAGCGTTAGAAACTTTACAAAAAAAAAAGTTATCAGATCTAGGTGGTCTTCCCAGTACAGTTAAATTTAAAGTAAACTTGAAGTACATGATTACTAGCAATATAGACGTTGAAGACGGCCTTGTCAATGGATCTAATGGTATTCTGAGGTTAGTGACAATGAAAGAAAACAGCAAAGAAGTTGACAAAGTATGGATTCAGTTTCCTGGAGAACAATCTGTTGGGTTGAAAGCGAAACTGTCAATGGCTAAATATATTACAAAAAACAATATTGACAAGAGCTTGGTACCTATATCAAGAAAAGTGCACCCAATTAACGTTAACACTACCAATCACTATCAGATCATAAGAAAACAATTTCCACTTGTTTTAGCAGAAGCCATTACGATACACAAGAGTCAAGGACAAACGTACACTAGTATTTGTATAGATCTGAGAAAATCAAGGACGATAAGAAGATCTATGATGTACGTCGCCTTAAGCCGAGTAACATCTTTGTCAGGACTTTTTATTTTGGGAAAATTTGTATCTCCAAGCTCATCAAAAGAGGAAGATTCTATTATAAAGGAACTTGATCGAATGAGAACCACCAAAAGTATGAATTTAGCATTTAATAATTTCCTTAAAAAAAAAGATTTGACTGTAGCCTATCACAATGCTCAGTCACTTAAAAAACATATTGAATGCGTAGTATCCGATAAATGGTATTCACATTGTGATATATTAATATTCTCGGAGACCAACACGATTTCGGATGACATAGTGAACATACCAGGCTATAGTTGCTTCTATCGTTCTGACGACGGTTACACCGAACGCAAGCCAAGAGGAATTATGTGCTTTAAGAAGAATGATAAGCATATAAAGAATTTAAGGGCAACCAGGTTGGGAGAACAGACAGGACGGAAAGAGCACATTGATTTAATTTCATTTGAAGTGCAGAATGTTATTGTTATTTCAGGATATAAATCGCCTCAACCTTCATTTAATAATTTTAAAGAGCACTTGACAACATTTTTAAAAACATTAAACAATTTATCAAACACAAATTTGATTTTAATGGGAGATTTTAATACCAATATAAGAAATGAATCAAATTGTTTACTACACGATCTTCTTAAAAATTGGAAAATGGTATCGGCTTTGAAAATGGATGAATCGACAACTGATAACAATACACAAATTGATGTTATTTATTCCAACATGAATGATTTAGTTTGTGGAGTTTACGAAAGTTGTTTTTCCTACCACAAGCCTATTTTTTTTCAACATTAGCAAAAAGAACGCTAAAATAAAAGTATCAGATTTTACAATTGAAATATGCCAGCAAACACAAAATATTACACAAAATTAAAATGACACAACACACATTTGTGTGTATTTTGATACGTACAATTTTTTAAATTTTTATAAATTTTACATTTTACTACTTTTCTCTATTTTTAAAATAAACATTCGATTATTTCTGACAATTCGACAGAAAAGTTATAATCTATGAGGATTAGGCCTAAAGGGGATACCTCGTAAAAAAAAACGCGTATAAGAGTCTACCTCAAGGGTCACGTGGAAACGACTCATCCGAATATGTTTAAACTTTATGCAGGTATTATCTGATATATCTAGCTAAACAAAGTTACTCATTATTACTTTTAAAATATACACAATCCGATCAGCACACGTGTAAGTAGTATCAACGTGCGACCCAGTCATATTATTTATTTGATTTGATTTTAATTAAGTTCTTGTGATAAAATAGGTAAAATAGGTATTTGCCAGTGGTGAGTGGATAAGTTCATTGCATCTATATTTATATCCTCTTCTTGTTTTTAATGGCCATAAGTTCACAGCGGCTTCATTGAATTTGACTTAAAATTTGTTTGTAGGTCTTTATAGTTTTCTAAAGAATGGTTTTGTAATTTTTTCAGTGAAGCCTTTCTAAACGATGGCTCCCATACAACGAAACGTTGAGTTTTAGCCAATTTTTTTTGTTTTTTCAAAATTGGTCGAAAATTGCCCTAACGATTTTGATAAAATTTTGTGTGTTATATTCTTTTAGTGTTTTTAAAAGAACTGCGTTTCTAGTTTTTGGCTAAAATAGCAAATAACGGAAATCTGGTCTTACGGCTTTTTTCAAATGTCCATAATTTGGCAACGGTAAGTGGACATTTATATCATTTATAGGACCCAAAAGATAGCATTTAATTTAAAATTTAAATATTTTTCAACGTTAACTCCAGTATGTCGGGTTTTCCAGTTTAAGCCAAAATATAATTAGTTTTTACCAAATTTTTCAAAAATGAGTTGTTTGCATCATACTATTGCACCCACAGAGCAAGTACGTGCGACCCAGTCGTGCATTTTATTTAAATCGAAATCGTTACAGCCGTTTTTGAGAAGAATAAGCTTTAACGTAACGTTATTTTTTGAGCTAAAAAAAATTTCAATTTCATCTCTGTACAATACCTAAAATAAAATGCACGACTGGGTCGCACGAACTTGCTCTAATGAGTGACGGTGGTTTATGGGCTTGAGATTTTGATAAAAATAAAATTTTCAAAATTCTTAAATAAATACTTAAACTAATTTGAGCTGAAAAAAAAGTACGCCATTTTATTTCTTGGATACATTTGAATTTATGAGAATAAATTTAGAAAAATCTGTGGAGCGGTTTTTGAGAAAAAAAGTTTTTTTTGAAAAACTTTTTGAAAAAATTTTTCAAAAAAAATTCAAAAGCGCCAGTTCATAGTTATTCAGCAAATACATTTATTTAAAATTTTTAGAAAAAAAATTAATAAGCAGTTTTCAAAATATTAATTTTTTTAATTTTATTTTCTAAAATGCTTTTAAAAATACAAAAAAATATTTTTCAAAAATATTGGTATACAATACAAATTGAGCTACCTACAGCTATATGTGTGTGAAATTTCGAAAGAATCGGTTGAGTCGTTTTCGAGATAGTCGAAAGCAAAAAAAAACGGTCCTATAGAAAGTACCGTTCTTAGCCATTTTTTAAAACTTTTTTTTCAGCCATATGATTGGTCGTACCTAAAAAACGACACTGATTTTTTTAAATACAAATCGTTAGAGCCGTTTTTGAGAAAAATAAGCTTTAAAATAACGGTTGTATGGCAGGTACCGTTATTTTTTGAGCTAAAAAAAAAATTTCAATTTCCTCTCTGTACAATACCTAAAAAAGTCTATATACCAAGTTTGAAGCAATTCGGCTCACCCGTTTGGGCTGTAGGTCTACATACAGACAGACAGACAGACAGACAGACAGACAGACATACAGACGGACAGAATTTTTAGACCATCTTTTTTCGTCTTCGCTATCATCGTAATGTCATGTTTGATTGTTATCTCAAAACTTTTTTTTTTCGACGAATGCATAACTTGCCTTATAGTACCTATAATCGCAAGTAAAAATCTATATACGAAATTTGAAGCAATTCAGCCCACCCATTTGGGCTGTAGGTGTCTTTACATACAGACAGACAGACATACAGACGGACAGAATTTTTAACTTTTTTTTTCAAGACGAATGCATAACTTGCCTTATAGTACCTAAAATCGCAAGTAAAAAACTTTTTGATTATAAATATCGATATCATTGTATTTAAAATTAAATATTTCTTAACAACACTTATGTATGTTTTAAGTTTAAAATGTGTTTCCTGTCAGTTTTTGAATATTGCAATTATATTTTTACTTGCGATTATAGGTACTATAAGGCAAGTTATGCATTCGTCGAAAAAAAAAGTTTTAAGACAATCAAACATGACATTACGATGAAAGCGAAGACGAAAAAAGATAGTCTAAAAATTCTGTCCGTCTGTATGTCTGTCTGTCTGTCTGTCTGTCTGTCTGTCTGTGTGTAGACCTACATCCCAAACGGGTTGGCCGAATTGCTTCAAACTTGGTATATAGACTTTTTTAGGTATTGTACAGAGGGGAAATTGAAATTTTTTTTTAGCTCAAAAAATAACGGTACCTGCCATACAACCGTTACGTTAAAGCTTATTATTCTCAAAAATGGCTCTAACGATTTCGATTTAAAAAAATCAGTGTTGCTTTTTAGGTACGATCAATCATATGGCTGAAAAAAAAATTTTAAAAAATGGCTAAAAACGGTACTTTCCATAGGACGGTTTTTTTTTGCTTTCGACTATCTCGAAAACGACTCAACCGATTCTTTCGAAATTTCACACACATATAGCTGTAGGTAGCCCAATTTGTATTGCATACCAATATTTTTTTGTAATTTTAAAAGCATTTTTTTTTTTTAAATTTAAAAAATTAATATTTTGAAAACTGCTTATTAAATTTTTTTCTAAAAATTTGAAATAAATGTATTTGCTGAATACCTACGAACTGGCGTTTTTGAATTTTTTTTTTAATTTTTTTTCAAAAAGTTTTTCAAAAAAAACTTTTTTTCTCAAAAACCGCTCCACAGATTTTTATAAATTTATTCTCATAAATTCAAATTTATCCAAGAAATAAAATGGCGTACTTTTTTTTCAGCTCAAATTAGTTTAAGTATTTATTTAAGAATTTTGAAATTTTTATTTTTATTAAAATCTCAAGCCCCTAAACCACTGTCACTCATTAGAGCAAGTTCGTGCGACCCAGTCGTGCATTTTATTTAAATTGTAATTCATTTAATCCATATGTAACTAAGATTTGTCTAACCGAGCGAAGCCGGGTGGGTCAGCTAGTCTAATATATAAAAATAAGTCGTCTTATGTTCGGGCTCTATAAACTCGACAATGGCTGGGCAGAATTTTTTAATGTTTTTTTATAAAGTTAGCTATCCTATTGAGGAAGGTCTTTTTGTGAAGATTGGTCAAATTTCGGTAAAGGGCAAACCGCAAAATGCATTTTTAGTAATATTACAAACAAAACTTTAGGTAGGGTCCTCTGAGAATGAAACCTTCGTATGGTTTCTGTGAAGTTTGGCCAATCTTCGGTAAAGCAATTTGACACAAATGCAGTTTTATTGCATTCTGTCAAACTACTTACAAATCTTTTGGTAGCATCTTCTGAGGATGCCTACAAAGGTTTCTGTGAAGTTTAATCAAAATTTTGTTTGTTATCCTATTGAGGAAGGTCTTTTTGTGAAGATTGTTCAAATTTCGGTATTTTTAGTGAATTTTGTCATATTACTAACAAAACTTTTGGTAGGGTCTTCTGAGGATGTCGACGAAGATGTTTGGTTAAAATACTATAAAGCGCTAGCGAGGTTCTTTTGATCCAGCATTTTTGTCGACATAACAAGTGTTTTTCCCATAATTGTAAAAAAATATTTGAATTTTTTATTTGTCAATTTAATTTTGATAAAATTGAAATAAGTTTGTAATCTGCGGACATTAACTAGAATCGGTTCATTACTTTTATCTTAAATTAAGTAAATTAGAATGGACCAAAAATTATTAAATATAAAAGAAAAGTTGGTGAATAACGGTGAAGTATGTGAAGATAGAATTCTGGATATACATAGGTAAAATAAAAACATCATCAGATTTTTTTTTTTGATCATTCATTTTAGACTTTTTTGAACAATATAAAGTTCAGATTGGGATAAAAAAATTTAAATGAATCAAGTTAATAATTTGGGGTGAGTGCACGATTACTTACTTACTTACTTACTTAAGGTGGCGCTCACAGTCCAGGATGGATCTCGGCCTCAACCAACAAGCACGATTACTCACACGAAATCATCATGATATTGTTAGTAGGTGATTTTAGGCAAACATTACCTGTTATACCTAGGTCTACTGCTGCTGATGAGTTGAATGCATGTTTGAAATCTTCAAAATTGTGGCAGTATGTGAAAACACTCAAACTTACTGTAAACGAGCGAGTTAAACTGCAAAATGATCCTACAGGGGCTGTGTTTTCGAAACAATTGTTGGACATGGGCAACGGCAAAATGAATATTGATAACATTTATGGTCTAATAACATTGCCATACAATTTTTGCCGTTTGACGGAATCTAAAACAGAATTGGCAAAGAATGTATTTCCAAACATTGCCCAGAACTATAAAATTAATTCGTGGTTAAGTGAAAGAGCTATATTAGCTGGCACAACCAAAGACGTAAATGAAATTACCACGTAAATCCTTAAGAAATTACCAAATGAAATTGTTGTGTACAAATCAATAGACACCATCACAAATCAAGATGAAGCTGTAAATTATCCTACAGAATTTTTAAATTCTTTGGATTTAACTGGGATTCCACCCCATATTTTGGAGCTAAAGATTGGTGCACCTTTTATCATGCTTCGAAATATTAATCACCCAAAACTTTGTAACGGCACTAGATTAGCAAAGCGATTAATGAACAATGTCATCGGAGCAACTGTTTTAATTTTAAAATATAAGGGAGAAGATGTGCTTATTCCTAGAATTCTCATGATTCCCTCTGATTTGCCATTTGAATTTAAACGTTTGCAATTACCGATTCGTCTTGCGTTCGCTATAACAATTAACAAATCACAAGGACAGTCTTTACAAGTATGTGGTATACATTTAGAGTTTCCAATTTTTTCTCACGGACAACTTTATGTTGGATGTTCGCGAGTTTGTAAACCATCCTTATTGTTTATTTATGCTTTAAATGCGAAAACAAAAAACGTTGTTTATCAACTCTTGAGTAATGTAAATAGTTCATTTAAAAAATTGTTAAATTAATTAATTAATTATATAAGAAAACTAATTGTATTCAATTAAAAGCTGCATGATATACAACATTTTGTTTTCTGATCCGGAGCGTAATTAAAGAGTGATGATGGTTTCCAAACTCGGGAACATGCCACATATAATAGCGGACGGCAAATCGGTTGAAGTGAAGGAAATTCACGGAATTCGACATTCTTCTCCTTTGAACGGCCCTTTTAAAATCCTTGCCACTATCAAATTGTTCATAAGCTTCGTCACAATCAGTTGGGTTCTATTGCGCAGTTTAGGAGCATGCAGATTTCGAAGGAGGCATGCCAGGCAAATCCAAAGAACACTCGCATATTCACAGTCAATGGAATGATTTTCTCATACCTCCATAAATCATCAAAAATAACCGAACCTACTTCTTCACAAAAACAAGAAAACCTAGCCTTACGGGATGGCACAAGTAGCCAATTTTTTCGTGTTTTTGTGAAGAAGTAGGTTCGGTTATTTTTGAATACCTTGCCAACAAAAAGTCGTAGAGCCATACGGTTTTCAGTGTTGGATTAAAGATTAATGGAAGCGTTGAATTCTGAGAACAAAAATTATACTTAATTACGTAAAATTTTGAAAAAAATTAGTTTTAAAATTATTTTTTCAAATTTTTTTTCAAAATTTTGAGTTTGAAAATTTATATTTTTTAAACTATTCGTTAAAACAATTTAATTTAAAAACAAAATAAAGGGAAAAGTTTTTGGCTTTCCAAAAAGGTATAACACGGTGTTGTAAACGAACCCGTTGATTTTAAATATTTTTTTTGACAAAATAAGTCAATTTTTCAGAAAATTGCCCCTCCCGGCTAAACGGAGGGGAATAGACCCCCTCTCCCATACGATTTTTTTCTTGTCTCAACTTAACCTAAACGCTCTAGCTTTTTGGCACAACGCTGGTGAATCACCCTGTATATGTTTTAGATTCATATCGTCCTGTTTGAAGGCTATGAGTAAATTCGCACTGTCTCGAATTAAGTGTTTTGGTATTCTTGTATAAGTTTGGCATAAGTAAAAACTATCAATATGATGATGTCGTCCCATACTAAAGTATACTCGAACTGTGTCTTGTTTTTCACAGGCAATATCATCAAAAATAAATATAGAATTTGGTTGAGCCTCTTCCGGTGGAATAACATCACTGTTATTGACAAAAGTAAAGAAACCCATATTTTTGATAGGTTTTATGGCTTTTCGTAAAAACTCGTACTTTGGTTGATGCAAGGATTTAGAATATATATAGATATTTTAAAATTTGTTTCCATTGGGGTGTTGTAACAAACTCATCATGACATTTGTTTTTCCGCAATTTGAGGACCATTATACTATTAGGGAATAGTTGACCATGCTTTTTTCTTTCAATATTGTTAGCCAGTTCCATATTAGATACTGGCAACTGATATTGTTGTTTAACGAAACGCATAGTTATTTAAACTAAATGATTTCCTATAAATGCTTAGTTTATATTTTAAAAGTGTCATATGACATTCATCCATTCTAACGTTAAGATAATCGCTTAAAATGATTGATTATTCGAAACAATCTATCAGTCAAGGAAACATTGTGAAAGGAAAAGGTTTATAAAATACTTTAATAAACAAACTACCTCTTGAACTACACTTGCCTGGTTATCAATACTGTGGACCTGGAACAAAACTCAGAGAACGTCTAGCTCGAGGGGACCCGGGAATAAATTTGCTTGATCAAGCCTGCAAACAACACGACATAGCTTATTCTAAATTTAAAAATAAATCTGATCGACACATTGCCGACAGGATTTTAACTGAAAAAGCTTGGCAACGCGCTCAATCCAAAGACGCTAATATAAACGAGAAGGCAAACGCACTATTGGTTACCAATCTTATGAAGGCAAAAACAAAATTCGGTATGGGCTGTTCTAAAAATAAAGACAAAATGCCTCAGAATAAAGCAAAAAATAAAAAAGAAAACGATGATATTTCAAATATAGATAAGAATGCTAAGCAACTGACTTTTAGAAATATAATGACAGTTATTGGAAATAATATCAAACGTAAAAAACTATTCAATCTGAAAAAGGCAATCAAAATAGCCATATCATCTGCTAAGAAATCAGTTAGAAAAAACAGTTATAACATTAAGACACCCAGAGTTATTTCTCTACCGAAAATTGGTGGTGTAATTCCATTTCTTGTACCGTTGTTTGCCGGACTTTCAGCTCTTGGAGCTTTAACGGGAGGTGCTGCAGGAGTAGCAAAAGCTGTCAACGATATTAGCATTGCTAAAAAAGACTTAGAGGAGAAAAAGCGTCATAATCAACAAATGGAGTCAATTGCAGTAGGCTATGGCTTATACCTTAAACCTTATAGAAAAGGGTTTGGGCTTTATTTAAATCCACAGACAAAAAACTTCTTAGTTCGCTACCCAATCGTGCATTAAATGAAATTGATTTAAGAAATTTTGCAGGGAAATTAATTCCGAATTTTCGAGGAGTTTTCATGAGAGATAATTTACCAAAAACTAAACCTTTGAAAAACGAGTGCGGAATTGTAAATCTAGACTCATCAATTGGTCCTGGAACACACTGGGTAGCGTATTATAAAAGAAGCAATCAAATTAAATATTTTGATAGTTTTGGAAATCTTCAGCCTCCTATTGAAATTATTGACTATTTGGGCGAAAAAATAAATTATAATTATACAAAATACCAAGATTATGACTCTTTTAATTGTGGTCATTTATGTTTAAGATTTTTAAATGATTGTCATTTTCAATAAATAAAGAGTTTTTATACAATTACTTTCATTACGTTTCTTATCAACATCATGTCAATGACACTTACGCTGAGCGGGAGAACTTCCCTTCTATCAGCCGAATATTTCCCACCTCTGAACTTGGACAAAGACTATGTTTCTATGTTGATGAGAGTAATAATTGTATTCATTTGGGGGAATATAAAATTGAAATCCCAATAGGATCGTATGAAATTGACGCTATTGCAGCATATATATCCGAAGAATTATTATTGCGAAATTCCACCATTATTTTTGGAATAGAAGCAAATAATAACACAATGGAATGTGAAATCCAATGCAGCGAGAAAATATATTTCAATAAGGACAGAACCATTGGGAAATTATTGGGTTTCAGTAAACGTGTTCTCGAAGGTAATATATATCATTCGTCAGATTTACCTGTTGACATTAACAAGGTAAATGTAATACGAGTCGAGTGTAATATCATTACTTGCTCTTATTTTAATAATACTCCTATGCATACAATACATGAATTCTCACCAGAAACAGGGTCAGGGTATAAAATCATTGAAGTTCCAAAAAATTTCGTCTATTTACCTGTGAATTTCAAACGAATGAGTACTATAACATTAAAACTAGTGGACCAGAACGAAGACTTAGTAAATTTTAGAGGAGAAAGAATAACTGTTCGCTTGCATTTAACCCCAAAATTAGAATAATGTTAATCTACAATAATTATTTAACAGATATCAAAGGTAACCATTCAACTAGTTCTACCCGAACATCAACACTGTCAACACCTAAGTTATCACCTGGAAATAAAGCCTATCTTCTTTCGCTGGGACTCAAATTAAAATAAATTTACAATATGAACGAAATATTAAATATTACTCATGGACCTAGCTTTGATAATAGCATATCTAAGTTTGAGTACCATAGTTACTCACCATTTCTTCAGTCCTTCAATCAGAGTGATGAAATACGTATTCCCATACAACAACAAGACTTATGTGATTTTTTAGCTGGTTTGGTTTTGGCAACACTGGTTTTGACAGCTGACGTGTGTTTAGTACCTTGTGTCACTGTCAAACAGCTTCAGTTTGGTTTGCAATTTAACCATGGATCGTCTTACAAATGAACAACGCTTGCAAATTATTGAATTTTACTATCAAAATTCGTGCTCGGTTCGAAATGTTCATTTCCGCTTTTTTATCGAAAAATTGTGTTCAGCGATGAGGCTCATTTTTGGTTAAATGGGTACGTAAGTAAGCAAAATTGCCGCATTTGGAGTGAAGATCAGCCAGAAGCATTGCAACAGCTACCAATGCATCCCGAAAAAGCCACTGTTTGGTGCGGTTTATGGGCCGGCGCGGCGGCATTATTGGGCCATATTTCTTCAAAGATGATGCGAATCGCAGCGTTACTGTCAATGGTGAATGCTACCGAGCGATGATAGCAAACTTTTTTTTGCCCGAAATGGAAGTTCTTGACTTGCATGACATGTGGTTTCAACAAGACGGTGCCACATGCCACACAGCACGCGAAACAATGGCGCAATTGCGAGGCGAGTTTGGTGAACAGTTAATTTCACGTTTCGGGCCGGTCAATTGGCCGCCTAGATCGTGCGATTTGACACCATTAGACTATTTTTTGTGGGGGTATGTCAAGGCACTGGAAGCCAACATCCATGCATTCATTCGTGAGATACCGGCCGATATGTGTGAAAGAGTATGCCAAAATTGGACTCAGCGGATGGGCTACCTGAGACGCAGCCGCGGTCAACATTTGCATGAAATTATCTTTAAACATTAAATTGCAAGGTTCAAACTATCGATTCAAATAAATATTTCATTAATTTTTTCGAATTTTTTGTGTTTTTTTTTTTTTTTTAAAAGTTCTAAACCTCTTAAAAAATCACCCGATATATTACCTAGTGAAAGCTATATTTATATAGAAGGGAGTCTAACAAAACCAGATGGAACTCTTTCAACAGGATAATTAACTAATAATGCATTGGCTTTTCTTTTTGAAGAAATACAATATGAACTGAATGGAGTAAACATTGAGAACAATAAAAATGTGGGAATAACATCTACTTTAAAAAATTATATTTCTTTAAACGAGAGTGAAAGTAAGAGTTTAGAAAATGGATCATGGACTGGTGAGAGCGGTTTTACTCCTGCAACGGCGGGTATTTTTAATTTTTGCTTAAAATTGAAATATCTGTTAGGGTTTGCTGAAGACTACAAAAAGATCATAACAAATGCAAGACATGAATTGATTTTAATTCGTACTCGAACTAATGAGAACGCTTATTTTTCTGAAGACAGCGAAGAATTAAAACTTTTTATTTTTAAACTACAGTGGAGGGTTCCACACATTACCTTATCTGATTCGAATAAACTCACATTATTGAAACAAATACAATCAAACCCAGTTCAAATTCATTTTCGAAATTGGGATATGTACGAATATCTAACACTACCAATCACCACTGATCATATATGGACAGTTAAAACCTCAAGTCAACTTGAGAAACCAAGATATATTATCATTGCTCTACAAACTGATAGAAAAAATCATCGGAATAAAGATGCTAGTGTATTTGATCATTGTGATGTGACCAATGTAAAAGTACATTTGAATTCCGAATCCTACCCTCGCGGAGGATTAAATGTTAAATATAAACTGGATCGATATGCTATTCTTTATGAAATGTATAGTAAATTTCAACATTCGTATTATCAACAACAACAATCAAATCCACTTTTATCGCGACAAAAGTTTAAAGATATCGCTCCAATTATGGTTATTGATTGTTCTCGTCAGAATGAGTCAATTAAAACGGGACCTGTGGACGTAAAAATTGAACTTAAAACATTAACTCCGATTCCTGCTTCAACAACTATGTATTGTTTAATAATTCATGATCGAATAATTGAGTATAATCCAATGACTGGAGAAGTTAACAAACTTACTTAAATTGAATGTCATAATTTATATTTTTCCAGTAGAAAAAGTGCATTTGCTAGGAACAGTTCTAAACATGGATACCTGTTTTGTAGACTTTCAAGGTTTTAGAGGAATAAACAATGAGTTTATCTTAAAGGAAATAGCTGTGCTTTTTAATGGATATCACCAACATTTCATACTTACTCCACAATTTCACTCTAACTTTCTCCCATTACACCTCAAAAGACAAGCTCATTGGTTGCATGAGCATCATCATGGTTTTACCTGGGATGAAGGAGACACAGATTTTCGCAGAGTTATGTCATATCTTCGAAGAAAAATTAAAAATGTTGTTTACGTCAAAGGTACAGAAAAGAAACATTGGCTACAAAAACTAATTAATAATAATAACGAAAATAGACGTCATCAACCTTGAAGATCTCAACTGTAAATGTCATAATTTTAAAGAACTAAAAAGAATTTATCCAGATATAACATTGAAATTTTGGTATCATGGAAAAATATGTGCACTCCAGAATGTTTATCTCTTGAAAAGATACATTAGTGAAGCTAAAAAAAAAAAACTGTAATTAATATTTTCAAATAAAACAAAACTTTTGCTTACTATTAACTTTTTTTTTTATTTAAACATTGAAAGTGCGTCTTTTCATTATTTTGATAATACTGATGATGATGATGATGATGATGATGATGATGCTGACGATGATGAGTTGGTTTTTCTTTTGTATCCATACGGCTGAGAACTGTGGTCTTCGAAAAATTGACGTTTTTCAGCTCTTGGTTTATACGTTTTGGTTTCTTCTACAGTAACTACCTGGTGTTCTTTGGTTCGTCGAATATTACTAGACTTTATGATTATACTTTCACAATCTTCTTGTATAGAAGAATTTAAAACAGCTTCTTTTATTGAATCAAAATTAATTTTTTGAGATGACTCATAATTGAGAAAAATGTCCTTAACTTTGCAGACAATGTGTTCTTTTTTATCATTTGTACTAAATACCTTGTAGGAATAATTTTTGGGGCCACCACTTACAAATTCGGTAATGTAACTTCCTCGGCCATAGCAATCCAATTTGTTAGTCATATCGCCGATAAAGTCCCCTGTAGGTGGATCAAATTCTCCTTGACGATGGACATAAATAATGAATCAGTGTCGTAGTACAAAACACGTTCACGAAGTTTTTCCAAGTAGCTGTATAATTTTAAACGAACTTGCGTTGTGGTATATGCGGCAATACAAACATTAACAGTTGATAGAGTTTCAGCTGCTTCTTCTTTCATTTCGAAGCTTATCACAATGTTGTTTTCATTAATGGGTAGAATTTGTAAGACTTCTATAGAAGGATGAGTAAGCAAATCAAACAAATCTGAAGGATTATTTAAAATACAGGTTTTTTGCTGATTTTTTCTTTGTCCAAATTTACCCCAAAAAGAATTAAGAATCAGTTTGGCAAGTGATCTCTTTCTGGGATTATTTGTTATTTCGGAAAATTCCAACTTGATATTTTCCTTCTCGAGAAAATCCGCTATATATATTTGTTTTTATCCTCTTCAGATAAACATATACTTGGCCACCCTGAAGCTTCTTGCTTTATTTTAAGGTAGTTATTCATCATTGAGGTAAATAATCCTTCAGAATCTGTATTAGGATTATATTGAAGCACTTCATATTCCCAAATTTCCATTAAAGTTAGTAGCTTATAACCCATTTCAATGGCTTTCACTAATTCGTCAATCACCCATGTTCCTAATAAGGACCTCTGTTCATCAGAATGGGTGCAGACTCTTTCTTTCGTTTTTTCACTGCTACAGGTTCCACACAATGAGAACATTAGTTTATTGTTTTGTTTTTGTGGTAAGACAGTGTGAAATAAGTTTTTTAGGTGGCAGAATTTTACATTTAATGAGGCCGTTGATGTTATCAAGTTTCATATTTGAGCAAATATCATCAATACTTGTGTGAAACTCAGGATGCCCAACGGGAAACTTCCCATTTTTGCATACCCAGGGATATAGTGAACATACATCAATGTATTTTATTTGCTCACCTTCCTTACACTTATAGTAGCTAAATGTGTTCCCAGTTCTTCCTCCAAAGAAGCCATCTCGTGGATTTAACGGGGCATTCTTTATCAAGGGATGATTGTTTAAGTAATTTAACTCTTCATCTTTTAAATAACTTAGTTGAGTTTCAAATTCACAACTCCACTTTTCGATTACTTCATAGTTAAACGATCTCAAACGAGCTGTTTTGGCCAATGTTCTCTCGTATCTGTAATTCAACGTATCGTGTTGCTCTTTATCAGATAGAGGATCATCTCGTTTATGTTTTAGGCAAACAGGATGACCGTGGTAGTAGCAGCCATGAAACTCAAATACTTGCTTACTTTCCTCGCAGAAACCATCGACTTTAACCCCATTAATAACGGCCTCGCGTCCTTTAGCAGCATGCTTTATGTTGATCTTCCGATTTTTCTCTTCTAAAATCAACCACTTAATTGCTTCTATGGATTGATTATCGACGCATCTGATATTAGGAAAAAAATTTGTTTTATTATTTATTTTAGATATATATTACTAGCGGTACCCGGCGCGCGTTGCTACGCCCAAAAAAACAGTTATGTGTATTTAATGTGAAATTAAATTTATTTATATATTTTATCTCAATGCTAGCGGATAAGCAATATTTTTGGTCGTTTTGGTTGGTGTATAAATATACAAATTTGTTCGCATACACACAAAGTGCATTTAATTTGATTGTTAAACTGAATATGATAACATTAATAAATTGTGGCTTTAATATTTTGCTGCATTTGACACAAATTTGGGAAAATAAAATGTCATTTGTTGTGCGATTCAATTCCTTTTCCGATGTTCAAAAGTTATTTGGAAAATGTTTGGGTGGACGATTCTTGCAACAAATGGACACGCACGTTCGTTGAGAGTTTGATTTTGTCGACTCAGTTCCATAAATATGATGCTTTTATTCAACGAAAGGAAAACATTTTTATAAATAAGTTGAAAAAAAAAACTTTGACAAAAGATCGCATTTTTCTGTCTTCCACCCGGGCATTCCGCTTAAAAATTTATGAAAAAAACCAAAAAAGAATTTAAAAAAAAAACTGAGCCAAAATTGTTAAAAGCATGCATTTTTTTTTTCCTTCCACCCGATCGACACGAAACCTTCACAGGAAACATCCCTGGACTAAACTATATTTACCCCGAAAATTTCATAAAGATCCATTGGGTGGTTTAGGAGTCCATATGCAACATACATATATACACACATCCATTTTTATATATACATATATAGCCATTACCCACAAATCTATCCCACGGGAACCATACATTTTACCGGAATAAAAAGTAGCCAATATGCTATTCCAGACTATAATTTATCTCTGTGCTAAATTTCATTCAGATGAGTTCAGCCATTCTGGTGTAATTTCAAAAATTAAAATAAATTTATCCCACGGGAACCATATATTTTACAGGGATAGAAAGTAGCCAATATGCTATTCCAGACTATAATCTATCTCTGTGCTAAATTTCATTCAGATGGGTTCAGCCATTCTGGTGTAATTTCAAAAATAAAAACAAATCTATCCCACGGGAACCATACATTTTGCCAGGATAAAAAGTAGCAAATATGCTATTCCAGACTATAAACTATCTCTGTGCTAAATTTCATTCAGATCCGTTCAGCCAGTCTGGTGTGATTTAAAAAATTAAAACAAATCTATCATTCAGATCCGTTCAGCCATTCTGGTGTAATTTCAAAAATTAAAATAAATCTATCCCACGGGAACCATACATTTTGCCAGGATAAAAAGTAGCAAATATGATATTCCAGACTATAATCTATCTCTGTGCTAAATTTCATTCAGATCCGTTTAGCCATTCTGGTGTGATTTCAAAAATTAAAACAAATCTATCCCACGGGAACCATACATTTTACCGAAATTAAAATTAGCCAATATGCTATTCCAGACTATAATCTATCTCTGTGCTAAATTTCATTCAGATCCGTTCAGCCATTCTGGTGTGATTTCAAAAACTAAAACAAATCTATCCCACGGGAACCATACATTTTAACGGGATAAAAGTAGCCAACGTGCTATTCCAGACTATACTCTATCTCTGTGCTAAATTTCATTTAGATGAGTTCAGCCATTTTTGTGTAATTTCAAAAACTAAACAAATCTATCCCACGGGAACCAAACATTTAACCGGAATAAAAAGTAGCCAATATGCTATTCCAGACTATAATCTATCACTGTGCTAAATTTCATTCAGATCCGTTCAGCCAGTCTGGTGTGATTTCAAAAATTAAAACAAATATATCCCACGGGAACCATACATTTTACCGGGATTAGAAGTAGCCAATATACTATTCCAGACTATAATCTATCTTTGTGCTAAATTTCATTCAGATGAGTTCAGCCATTCTGGTGTAATTTCAAAAATTAAAATAAATCTATCCCACGGGAACCATACATTTTACCGGAGTAAAAAGTAGCCAATATGCTATTCCAGACTATAATCTATCTCTGTGCCAAATTTCATTCAGATGAGATCAGCCATTCTGGTGCAATTTCAAAAATTAAAATAAATATATCCCACGGGAACCATACATTTTACCGAGATAAAAAGTAGCCAATATGCTATTCCAGACTATTTTCTATCTCTGTGCTAAATTTCATTCAGATGAGTTCAGCCATTCTGGTGTTATTTCAAAAATTAAAATAAATCTATCCCACGGGAACCATACATTTTACAGGGATAGAAGGCAGCCAATATGCTATTCCAGACTAGAATCTATCTCTGTGCTTAATTTCATTCAGATGAGTTCAGCCATTCTGGTGTATTTTCAAAAACTAAAACAAATCTATCCCACGGGAACCATACATTTTACCAGGATAAAAAGTAGCCAATTTGCTATTCCAGACTATAATCTATTTCTGTGCTTAATTTCATTCAGATTCGTTCATCCATTCTGGTGTAATTTCAAAAATTAAAACAAATCTATCCCACGGGAACCATACATTTTACAGGGATAAAAATAGCCTATCTGCTATTCCAGAATTTAAGCTATCTCTGTGCCAAATTTTATCCAGATCCGTTTAGCTGTTCTGGCGTGAGTTAGGAACAAACATCCAAACATCGTAACTTTCACATTTATAATATTAGTAAGATAAAGTGAACATATTTAGATATATAGTGAATATATTTATGTATTCATATAAATATAAATTTACCTGTATCCATTTTTAGGTATTAACCCAATAGTGTTGGACTGCAGAAAATTTCTTCGGTACACCAGATTGCATGTAGATGCTATAGTCGTAGCTTCTAAGAACGGCTCAATATTGCTTTCAGTAAGAAAGAAATTTCTAAACTTCAGACATGCCTCAGTCAGACTTTTGACATCACTGATGCAATACTCCAGGAGCTCACGTTGGAGGTCAAAAACATCGTTTTGATGTTCTGCATGCCATTTTAAAAACACTTCACGTTCTTCTGATTTCATAGAATTTGGACTGTAGAATTCTAAGACTGGTAACTTCCCGATATATTTTTTATTTCCTTTGGTATTGAACAAATGAGGAAAATAACCTTTTTTCAATTCAGACGATAGTTGGAATGTTTTCGGAAGTTTGGAGAGAGCCATTGGGAAAAAGTTTAAGGAATCTATAAACTTAATATTTCTTATTATCATTATTATTATCTTACTGGCTCGTATGATCAATTCTGGACTTAAAGTTGTTTTTTTCAGTATATAATTTAATATGAATTGATGATCATACGATTGTCCGTTATGTGCTAATACAATGACATTTTTAAATTTTTGGCGAACATTTAGAATATGTTTTAAGAATTTGGGGATTACATTTTTTTCTTCTTCTTGTTCTTCTTCAGATTCCTTTATGATGTTCAATGAATGCCCGCACTTATTACAAAAGGCCAAATTTGGAATATCAAAACATTTATGAGACTTTTGTTTAAAAATACACAAATTAGGCTCATGTATTTTATTTATAGATTTTTCTCCGATTATTCTTTCTTGGCGACTCTCTAAATCGTAAAAAATATAAAGAGTGTCTTTACATTTAGGTAGTCTACTATCGGGACGTATATAGCACAAATGATCTTCTTCTACGTGTTTACTACATAATTTACAGTAGTATTCACCACAGATATGCATTCGGTTTCCACTATATGTTTTTAAACATAGTTTGCATCTTTTAATTAGCTCGCAAATATTGTTTCCTTTTGAGCTGACTGTCTTGTGAATGTCGAAACAGTTTTTTCCTCTAAAATTTCGATTGCAATCTTCACAACAAATTTCCATTTCGTTCCTATTTCTGGAGCAACTTGGTGTATTTTGACATTTGATGTAGCCGTTTCCTCTTTCAGCAGCAAAACTCTTCCCACAGAAAGTAATTCCTACTTTATCTGTGGGGTTGAGACAGGTAAGCGCATGTTTGAACATGTCGTTAACCGCTTCCCTGATCCATAACGTTGGTTCTTCATGCTCTGGAATGGGTCTTATCCTGAACTGGATTTGTCGCCCCTTTAAAGCAAACACGTGACTCCAAATCACTGATTATCTGGATTCTCTAGAAAAAGTAACAAACAAACAAAAATAAACGACATGATGTTGAAAAGCCAAACCAAATGAACAATTAGAAAGCAGAATTCGTACAACGAAGTTGAAAACAAACCGTACAACGAAGTTGAAAACAAACAAAAAAAAAGTTTCTTTAGTAATTAAAAACTTAAGAAAACAATTTTTTTTTATTAAAAGAAACCAAATAAATAATAAAAAGAAAATAAGATTTGAGAAAAGAAATATTTTTTTTTTGTTTCCAACATTTACATATTGTAAAACATATGTTTCTGTGAACATGGAATGTCTGCTATTTCAAAAAATGAAGGATTTACCTCCACTTTCTCCTTCGACTCGTGCTGTTGTTGTTGTTGTTGTTGTTCTGGTTGCTGATTTTTGGACGACACTTGCTGTTGCAAGTCGTGTTGTTGCTGTTGTTGTTGTAGTTGTTGTTGCTGTTGTTGGTGTTGTGGCTGTTGTTGCTGGTGTTGCAATTCTGGTTCTCCTTCGACTTTCTCGTGAAAGTCGAGCTTGAAAGACTGGTTGAAAGGTTCAACCACCTCTATTGCCAGATTTGGCAGCTCAGCGATGACGTCGTCATCGAATTCGCCCGCGCATCTTTTCGGCAGAAACACAGAACAGTGTTCCAGCTCTAAAATGATTTGCTCCCCAAAGCGAGTAGTGCATCGCTTTGCTTTCACAATATTATAGTGTTGTTTTAAATTTAAGCTCTTCATACTAAGTAAAGGCTTCTCCTTTTTTTCGCGAAAAATATTCGCGTTTTTTTTATTTTGTTCAATATTGATGAAGACATTATTTTGATTTAAAAAATTCAAAAAAAAAATTCTATTTGCACTTATGAAAGACAACTGAATTAAGAATTGTTGAAAGACCTGGTTTTATATTAGCGAAAAAGTTTAGAAATTTAGATTAATCTCTAAATGTGTTACTATGAATGGATGTTACTCTAACCTTTTAAGTACTTAAAATAGTGATAGCTCTGATAAGAATTAATTTTGTTGCCAGTTCCGGGTTTAAGCTCGCAAAAAAAAAAAAAGTTTCAGACATTTGCATCAATCTCTCAATGTGTCCTACTTTGATCGGGTGTTACTCTAACCTTTTAAGTACTTCAAAGAGTAATAGTTCTGTTTTTTTGTTTTTAAAACAGAAACAATTCTAATAAGAATTAATTTTTCTAATATTTTTTCATCGTTTTTTTCTTTTTCTCAGGTTCTACTCCAACCATTTAGATTCACTGATACATACAGTTCATCTTTTAAAAATTTGCATCTTTCCAAACATATAGCTATACCTACATAAAAACAATGCATATACCAAATTTACCAATCATTTTATAAAAAAAAAAACTTAATACATGAAACGTTCATCTTTCCAAATTGTTCATGTCTTAGAACCGAACATGTTTGGAGATTCTACTGTATTTCTTCTCTTAACATTTCACTCCAATATTCACATAGTGTTCCTTTTTTTCTAAATTACAATGAACGTTCTTTATCTGGACATTTGAATTGATCTCTAAATGTCGTATATTGACCTGGCTTTTTAGTATTTTAGACAGTAATAATTGTGATAAGAATTAAATATTTATGATTAACCTCACCATGACAAACATTTCTAATTTAATTCGCTGTTCAAATAATCACCCCACAACAAAAACATGAAGTATTAGTAGGTACATTACGTAGATTCTCATCTCTAGGGCAGACTGCTGATACAAAATAACGTTTTTTAAACTCTGTCTCCTTCATCTACGCACCCGCGGTATCATGTGCATGTGTGTAGCAAATAAAGCACATCACAATTCACAACTGTGATAATATCTTTGTATATATAGAAAACTTACGAGTATAGTACTATCATGAAGCAGCTTCTATATTAGTTACATATATCTAGGTATTGTTCTACTGAATGTGGGCTTTTCCTGTGTCTTTTCTAACAGAATTTTTGGGTTTCGTTTTTTTTTAAAAGCTTTTGAAAACAAATTTATAAAATTTGAGTCACTCATCTTGAGTGTAGATTTTTCTTTCGTATTATATTAGATATTTATCTTTTATGAAATTGCAGTTTCAATTGCTATGCTTTTAGAAGAAATAAAATGCATGACTGGGTTGGACGAACCTGCTCTTATGCTGGGTAGGTAAATGCTCCATTTTAAGAAAAGAAAGAATCACTATAAAATTATATTAAGAAAAATTTGTGAAAAAGCTTTCAATTTTTCGAATTGTTTTGAGAGTTTTCTTGGATAAACTAGGAACTTACATTATATAGGTATACAATAAAATTTTCTTAGCAACTGTAGGTACCTATCTAAGAAAAAAAAATATTCAAAATCATTAAAAACTTTTTTTTTAAATAAAACAATGAAACAATTATATTTTGACCAAAAAAAGTTTGGTATCTGCGTAAATTTTAGATATTCGAATTTATACCTAATTTCTTAGCAAAAAGAAAATTTTCTTAAAATTTTTAGGGGGGGCAAGTGCCCCCCCCCCCCCCCTGCCCCCCCCCCTGCGTACGCCCTTGCGTTCCACCATTTTGTTGCTGGCCCAGTAGAGACCTGGTTCTGTGTCAACCTGAAGGCGAACTCCGACATCACCTGGTTGTCACTAGAAGATGCCCTTATAGAGCAATTCAGGAGTCTAGAAGCGGATTCATAGATGTCGAGGAAATTATATGACGGATTTCAAGGCCCAACGTAGAAGTTCGATGATTTTTTCTCTGACATCCAAAAACTCAACGGAAGGATGATGAATCCGAAACCAGATACAGAAATTATCGACCTTTTGCGGAGCAATGTTCGACGTCAGTTGGGGATGATCCTCATTACACTCAGGGCAAATTCATTGGTCGATATGGTTCATGCCTGTCGGAAAGAAGAAAAATATATTATCGACCGCGAGTTCCCTAGAATGCGACCTGGACAAATACCACCTCCACGTAGAAGTGCTATCTCAGAACTCATTGCTGAGGAGACGGAGAGAGAATCTCCTTCAAGCAATGAGATCGAGGCTTTCCACCACCAAAAGGATAGAAAAACGCGCAACTACACTTGCTGAAATTGCAAGGGTAAGTGCCATTCGTTTAATGAATGCCTTGAACCCCAAGAAGTTATTTTAAGTTTTAAATGTGGTTGGAAAAAATACCACCTATCCGCCTTGTCCTCGATGTCATTGAAACGAGTCGAAGACCAGTCTGAAACCCCGGGGGAACTGCTCTCAGGAGAAGCACCCGGAGTCCAAGTAATATCTTTGCTTTTCGCCCCCTCAGCAATTCCGAACCACTGAAACCTCTCCATAAAAGACTCCAAAACTATCTGGACGTGCGAACAAAAATTTTTTGAACCCAGCACACCATCACATCAGACAAAGTGGCGAAGCTAAGAAAAAAATTTCGAGACAAGAAGCCGGCATACAAGGCTATCAACAACTTTGTGTAGCTCGGATGATTCCCGACCATATGCTACCGTTCACCTTTTTGGAGAGACTCTTCTAGGCTTGCTCTACAGTGGTGCCAGCATCAGCTGATTGAAGCTGATGTGATTCCTCCAAAAACACGGACAAATAGCTTCGAAACTTTCTTCTGAAGTAAAGACTGCCGATGTAAAACATCAAGCCATAATAGGCAAAGTATGTATATGCTGACGTTTCCTACAAAGGGATGACGAAAAAAATTGCCCTCTAATTAGTTCCATTGTTACAGCAGAAATTATAGGCATTGACTTTTAGAGGGAGTTCGATATCGCTCCTCAGCTGATGTCCAAAATCTCTTCACATCCATGCCTAAAAGAGACAGACACGAACGCCCCCATACTTACCGATCAGGACTCCAAACGATTCAAAGATGCCATTAGCCGGCTCCCTTCCTTCGCTGTAGAAGGCCTAGGAAAAAACACGATAGAGGAACATATCATTGACACAGGGGATGCAGAGCCCATTAAGCAGCGTCATTACTCGATTTCTCCAGCGGTACAGAAACTGCTATGTGAGGAACTGGAGCGTATGCTCAAACTCGGAGTTATTGAGGAAAGTACCAGTGCGTGGAGTTCTCCGGTAGTCCTAGTGCGCAAGCCCGGCAAAAATCGCTTATGCCTCGATTACAGGAAGGTCAACGCCAAGACAAGGAAAGATGCGTATCCACTTCCTCATATAGCAGGTTTGCTATCGCGTCTTCCAGGTACACATTTTATTTCAAGTGTGGACCTGAAAGACGCGTTCTGGCAGATCCCGTTATAGAAGTCCTCTTGGGAAAAGACGGCGTTTACTGTGCCCGGCATGCCCCTGCTGCATTTTATGGTCATGCCATTTGGCCTCTGCAATGCGCCACATAGCATGGTCAGATTGATGGACAAAGTGGTACCCCACCAACTGAGAGAACTAATCTTTCCGTACCTGGACGGCTTGTTGGTAGAGGAGCATGTATATCTGTTGGAGATCTTGGCAGATCGACTGAAGGAAGCGGGACTAAGAATCAACACCCAGAAGTCCAAATTCTGCTTCAAGGAGCTGAAGTACCTTCCGTATATCGTGGGCGTGGATGGTACTGGAGTTTTGTGAAGGACTTCTCGACCTTGGCGGAACCCAGTCACCGACACGTTGAAAAAGGGAAAGAAGTTCCGTTTTACAGACGAGAATATGGAAACTTTCAAGCGGATTAAATTGGGTCTTACCAACGCACCCGTTCTGGTGAATCTGAACTTTGCTATGGCGTTCCTGATCCTCTGCCATGCATCAAACACCGGCATCGGATGTGTGTTGTGCCAGCTGGACGAAAGTGGTAGTGAACGACCAGTTCACAACCACTCTCAGAAACTCAACTCGGCCCAGCGCAACTACAATGTGACCGAGCGTGAATGCCTGGCTGCTGTCATTTTAGAGCAGAAGTTTCGAGCATATGCCGAAGGACACCGGTTCAGAATAGTGACAGACTATGCAAGTTGGATGTGGTTGATGGGTCAGAAAGATCTCAGTGGTCGGTTAGCGAGATGGAGTCTAAAACTTCAGGGATTTGACTTCACCACAGAACATCGCAAAGGAACCCAGAATGTTGTGCTTGATGCACTTTCTCGAGTGTATGAGGTAGGCGCTATTGGTTTTGATGTTTCGATGATGAAAAATCCCTATGATGTGTTGCACATTGACCTTGCGGATCCTAGTTTTAAATCTATGGACTACCGCAAGCTCATAGGCAGCATCAAAGATCAAACAGATGAGCAACCTGATCTTCAAGTGTCGGAAAATTTCGTCTACAAGAAGGTTAAATGTTGCACAGTGAATCCTGTAGAGGACGACCTTACTTGGAAGCTTTGGGTTCCAGAACCGCTGACTGAACGTCTGATTGCTCTCGCTCATCAACCACCTCAAGCTTAGCATGGTGGAATTGCTAAAACGTTGTTTCGTCAACAGAAACAATTTTTCTGGCCTTACATGGCGGCACAGGTAAGCACGTTTATCGGGAGTTAAGGCATCTGCAAGGCCTCGAAAGCCCCAAATGCAACCCTAAGACGACCTCCCATGGCCAAAGCATTTTTGGCCGAGAGACCCTTCCAGATGTTGTATATCGATTTTCTGGGGCCATACCAAACGCTCGAGAGACGGGAACACTCACATTGTGATTGCGTTGGACCAGCTGACGAAATTCGTTGTCGTCAAGGCTCTTCGAAAGGCCACTACTGATACTGTTCTCCGATTCCTGCCTGATCAAGTTTTTTGCGTTTTCGGAGTACCGGAAACCATTCTCTCGGACAACGGCAAGCAGTTCATCAGCCGCGACTTTGAGGATCGGCTGACGGTGTATGGCATAACGCACGTTAGAACAGCATTTTACTCGCTGCAAGCAAACGCTAGCGAGAGAGTTAATAGGTCGATACTCGCTGCTATCAGATCGTATATCGATTCGGATCAAAGAAATTGGGACGGAAATCCCAAGTCCATAGCCAGTGCTCTTCATACCACTGTTCATTCAGCTATCAACATATCACCATATGAAGCCCTTTTTGGACAGAGTGCGGAACATGTCTTGGACTATAAATTGCTTCGCAAATTGAAAAGCCTAAACAACACTTACGTGGACATGGTCTCGAAGGCATCATAAATGAATATTATCCACTCAAAAATAAAAACCGCTTTGGCTAATGCTCATACCCGGTATGAAACCCAGTATAACCTGAGAAGCAAGGATGTCAAGTATACACATGGTGATTTTGTGTTTCGACGAAATTTTGCCCAAAGTGATGCGTCAAAAAGGTTCTGTGCTAAACTTAGCCCTAAATTTGTGAAAATGAGGATCACCAAATGTTATGGCAACAATGTCTATGAATTAGAAGACTTGAACGGGAAAAAATTGGGAGTGTAACACGGCAAAGATTTAAAAAGATAAGAAAGAACATTGCCCCGGAGGCCCCGATGAGAATAGAAAGAACATTGCCCGGCCAGCAGCGTGTGCACGAGATCTCTTTTTTAAAACTCAGCCAGTGGTGGTCGTGAACTAAATCGTTGGTACACAACAAAAACATTACTTGGTATTTCAAAAATTGTCCATTCCTTGCACTTTGTGTCAAGTTGGAACTTGACACAAATCACAAGTTTTATAAGGAAAATTTCATTAACCCAAATGACTGCTGTCATTATTACAATCCTGTCCTGTCACTTTGCTGTCCTGTCTGTCATTTGACCGTCTTGTCCTGTCATTTTTGTAGTCCAGTTCGGTCAAATTGCTCGCCCGAACATATCGTGGTGATTTACAAACATCATCACCTAAATAATATTCTCGTTACATACCAGAAGAGAAGCATGTGAAAGTTTCCCCTACTCCCAAAATAAAATTAATGAAACGAATTATTAAAGTCTGAAGCAACAATTAAATCAGCCAAGGAAGTTATCCATGAAAATATAATGCAAAAACAAGTCAAAAAACATGTAAATGGAAAAATAATAGTATTGTACAGAAAGTACTTATTAATCAAATAAAGGAACACACCCAGCGTGCAAATTCATAAATCATAGAGTTTCATCTTCGTAATGTACAAAAAGTCTCCAGAATTGCATACTTGTTTCTCTCCACCAATATTCAGCCATCTTTTTTTATTTTTGCTAGCGTGGAGACAACAAGCTTTCCACTAAATTCCCCCATAGCGAGTCTGTCTTTCTGAAACTATCCGTGCCGAGAACAACATCGAGGAACCCGTTTGCTCAGGTTGAATAAATTTTTTTGCAACCAAGTTAAGAAAAAAAAATTATAAGGAAGTCATAGGTATGTGCAAGCAAACAAGAAAAATGAAATAAGGAAGAACACCCAATAAGTAAGAAAAGGTTTAAGAAATAATTGTTATTTAAGAAGATACCCTTGATTTTTAGTGAATTAGGTTGAGGTAACTACGTTTTCTTTTCTTTAACCTAGATGAGAAGGAAAGGATGTCTCAAGGCTGTGCCGTGGCAACGGTAGCCATACTCTCAGCAAAATTCTTCCGCAGATAGGAATCAAAAGCAACAAGCAAACGTCAAGAAAATACAATTCTCATCGCGGCAGGGCGAAGCCACGTGCTTTTATTTTATTTTAATCTTTTTGTTTCAATAACCTTCTTGATAGTGTTGAGACACGTGATCGTCATATGCAGCCGCTCGGATCTCTATAGACCCAGCGTAAATTCTGGAGCGCAGCCGTATGGTTATAACGCATAGACTCACATGTAAAATACACGTAAGTGATTCTGAACACAACCACGCCAATAATAGCACGATCATTTTCGTATGCCCTAGATGCATATAACGTCCATAGAAGTCGCCATAGATGTTCTTCAGACCAACCATAAAGCAAGCCTTCGTCAACAATTTTTTTTTTGTGTCAAGAACAAAACATCAATCAACACATAGTCGGTGCACGAATTCCGATAAAACCCCCACATTACAGGTTTAAAGTTTTGTAATCATGGTCAACATCCAAATTTCGACCAAAATCCAAACAAAATTATAGGCCGTACACATTATTTGCTTCAGCAAACATTTCAACAAGCAACCACTATTCAAGCTTACCATAAGTGCATTTATTTTCTTCGGTGTATGAACAAATTTTTCTGGATTAAGTAAAATAATTATTCATATAACCAGTTGGGAAAGCTGGCAACGTCAACCTTGCGTCTGGAGTATTCTTTTAGAGGGAACTTATTCTACCGAAGGACCGCACAACTGGTTCTACTGTGCGTTTCGACGTGGCGTTTTAACCCCAGCCAAGACGACAGTCGTCAACAGTTCTTTTTTTTACTACACCCGTTAAGGACCTGACACGTTCCTTGACCTGAGCCGTTATATTCGTCGATCCACCAAAGAAGAAACCTGTGAGGAGGAGGAAGGATTCCAACGAGGATTCTTGCGTATCTTAAGTATTATGAAGTATCGGTATATATTAGTTTTATTTAGAATTATTGGTACCTAGCTATCTTTTTTTTTATGGGATATACTTACTCGTATCACAAACTAATCCACTCTTCATTAATATAGCTAAGCCCATACCTAGAGTAAATGAATAAGAGATACCTCTTGTAAAATCGTTCAGTAAGATAAAGTAAAAGAAAGACCAGTACATATTCATACCAGTGTTTGACAGTTAGAATCAGTGCGAAGAACCTATAACCACGAGTGAATGTAAAAGTACAATATTTAAAGTATTTTTTATATACATCGATCAAAGACCATAGTCACACCAGATAAAATTTCTAAGAATTTATAAATGTATATTCCTGTCAACAGCAAGACAAAATGGAATTTCCACCCCGCCGAGTGTAACCAGAACGCGCATTCTACGTTCTACTCCGGTAAGTCGTTTGGATACTTTTCTTATGAGACTCACACATATATTTATTATTCTATGAAATTTTATTGGTGATTTTTAACTAAAATTGTTAGAACGAAAAGATAAAAGCTAGATACTAGACCTCTTTGAATGTGAAGAATAATCTAATTTTTCTCGAGCCATAACCGTTACCAACTTTAATTGCGAGATTGCCTCGATCACGAAAACGGCTCTTTTCGTATCGACAATCATTTCTTAATTTTTTTGTCGAAGCCAATAAACATACGCACACCGAAGTTGCCACCATTAAGAGAAGGGTTTACGGACCTCATCCAGTGTTATTCGGAGACATACGGTTTATACATACTTTTGTGAATACGAAATTCATAAGTTTTTTTGTATGGAAAAGTTTGTGTGGGACAGTATAACCCATATATTAAGCCTCATATGGTTTTTTTTTTTTTTTTTTTTTTTTTGGATAAAGGTATCCTACCCAAGTAACAATTTAGCTTGTATAAGTGCCAATTTTTTGAGTTTGGCAAGTAATAGCTTGTATACGGTTCGTATAAGGCAAATTTTCGCAAGCCACACATTTCAAACGCTGACAATTAAAATAATAGCTAGTATAAGCCCTTTAGAATTTAATTTGAAAAGTTCTATACAAGGCTTGCTGATAAAGGTACAATATGGCCTGTATAAGACCTTCTGAAGTTGTCAACTGAAAATTTAAAAAATATAAGCTGCTATAAGGCTCTCCACGACAAGTCAATGCTAACAATTTGTGTAAGGCTGGCCATTAAAGGCCTTACACAAAATAAATTAATTTGCTATTATCAATAGTCTTAGTTCTTAAAAATGTAATCAGTTATGTAAATAAAGAGAGAATGGTATGTATGTACTGATTACTGGAAAACACAGAAGTTTTTAAATTAATTCCAAACTGTAGCCAAAACGCTACTTCCTTTATCGAAAATCTTCACAACTTTGTAGCAATGCATATTTTATCCTTTTCACAGCCACTTTTGTACGCGTTTTAACTGAGCACTTTTCGATTAAGATTGTCTAAAAGGAACTAACAATCGACAGTCAACACAGTCAAAACCTATTTTTTTTTTTATTATTTATGACAGTTAAAAGCTTGCTTTGGATGTTATCAAAGGTCATTATAAAAGCAATTTGTGACAGCTACCGCACATAGCTTGCCTAAGATGTTAAAAAAAAGCCTTATAAAAGCCATTTGATGACAGCAATCGTGCATAGCTTGCTTGAGATGTTATGAAAAGGCCCTATAAAAGCCATTTGATGACAGCTATCGTACATAGCTTGCTTGGGATGTTATGAAAAAGCCCTATACAAGTCATTTGATGACAGCTACCGCACATAGCTTGCCTAAGATGTTAAAAAAAAGCCTAATAAAAGCCATTTGATGACAGCTATCGTGCATAGCTTGCTTGAGATGTTATGAAAAGGCCCTATAAAAGTCATTTGATGACAGAAATCACACATACCTTGCCTGAGATGTTATAAAAAGGCCATATAAAAGGCATTTGATGACAGTTTTAACTATTTCACATTTGATGCAAGAATTATCAACAGTGAATTGGCGCAGTGGTAGAGTGCTGGAATGGTACGAGGACGGACTCGAGTTCAAAACCCAGGTAAACAAATACTTTTCATTTTTATAATTAAAATAAAATTTCAATTATTACAGAGTACACTAGAAAATGTAACGGGGGAGCTGGCTGAGGAGGAATTTAAATAAAATACAAATAAATAATGTTATAAAAATACAATACATGCCTTGAAATAAATACAAAATTGATATTTTTTTTTATTAATTCAATTTTTGAATTTTGCCTTATTTTTTTGTATTAAAACAATAAATTGTTTTCTTATATTCCTCACTTGTGGCAGGCTAAAAATGGTATTTCGCTGCAATGCAAAAATGGCCCTTATAAGACCTTTATGTAAACATTTACGGCAAGAAATTGGCATAAGCTGTCATCGAATGGCTTTTATAGGGCCTTTTCATAACATCTCAAGCAAGCTATGCACGATAGCTGTCATCAAATGGCTTTTATAAGGCTTTTTTACAACATCTCAAGCAAGCTATTGGCGATAGCTGTCATTAAATGGCTTGTATAGGGCTTTTTCATAACATATCAAGCAAGCTATGCACGATAGCTGTCATCAAATGGCTTTTATAAGGCTTTTTTACAACATCTTAAGCAAGCTATTGGCGATAGCTGTCATTAAATGGCTTGTATAGGGCTTTTTCATAACATCTCAAGCAAGCTATGCACGATAGCTGTCATCAAATGGCTTTTATAAGGCTTTTTTACAACATCTCAAGCAAGCTATTGGCGATAGCTGTCATTAAATGGCTTGCTGAGAAAAGCTAATTGCATTTCATGATAAGCTATTTGATGCTGTAACACCTGCCCACAAAAGTCTTATAGCAGTTAAATAGCTTGCGCAATGTGCGCCAAAATGATTTGTTTAAAGCCTTTTTTTGTTCTTATAGCAGTATGAAAATAACTTGCTTAGAACCTTATACAAATTAAATTGTTACTTGGGTACTAATATTATAAATGTGAAAGTTACGATGTTTGGATGTTTGTTGCTAACTAACGCCAGAGCGGCTAAACGGATCTGGATAAAATTTGGCACAGAGATAGCTTATAGTCTGGAATAGCAGATAGGCTATTTTGTATCCCGGTAAAATGTATGGTTCCCGTGGGATAGATTTGTTTTAATTTTTGAAATTACACCAGAATGGATGAACGGATCGGAATGAAATTTAGCACAGAGATAGACTATGGTCTGGAATAGCCTCTTGGCTACTTTTTATCCCGGTAAAATGTATGGTTCCCGTGGGATAGATATGTTTTAGTTTTTGAAATTACAAATTACACAAGAATGGCTGAACTCATCTGAATGAAATTTACCATAGAGATAGATTATAGTCTAGAAGAGCATATTGGCTACTTTTTATCCCAGTAAAATGTATGGTTCCCGTGGGATAGATTTGTTTAAATTTTTGAAATCACACCAGAATGGCTGAATGGATCTGAATGAAATTTAGCACAGAGATAGGTTATAGTCTGGAATAGCATACTGGCTACTTTTTGTCCCTGTAAAATGTATGGTTCCCGTGGGCTAGATTTGTTTTAATTTTTGAAATCACACCAGAACGGCTAAACGGATCTGAATGAAATTTAGCACAAAGATAGATTATAGTCTGGAATAGCATATTGGTTACTTTTTATCCCGGTTAAAAGTATGGTTCCCGTGGGATAGATATGTTTTAATTTTTGAAATAACACCAGAATGGCTAAACTCATCTGTATAAAATTTAGCACAGAGATAGATTATAGTCTGGAATAGCATATTGGCTACTTTTTATCCCGGTAGAATGTATGGTTCCCGTGGGATAGATTTGTTTTAATATTCAAAATCACACCAGAATAGCTGAACGGATCTGGATGAAATTTGGCACAGAGTTAGATTATAACCTGGTATAGCACATAGGTTTTTTTTAATCACGGTTAAATGTAGATATTAAATTATAAAGCTATAAAAGAAGAAGAAGCTAGATGACGATAGGATAGACTATACTCCTCAAGCTACAGTCTACTTCTTGATCAGCTGAAACGCGAGCGAAGCTGCGGGTAAAGGCTAGTATACATATATATATACAAATAAAGATTGCTATAGTGATTAACTATTGAGTTAAGGAAAATCATTGGCTATTTATTTCTTTTTATTATTGACTTTTATTTTATGATAATGAACTTTAGTTTTTGAACAGTTTTTTTTCTAATACTGATGTTAATATTAAGAATTTATATATTATATGGGTCATGAATATCATAAGCAAAATTTTTGATTTGTTTCAATTAAATTTTCTTGCCGACTGTTCACTATTGGGGGAGTGAGTTTTCTTTTCTTTTTAAATCCATCTACAGGATGGTAATGTACTTTTTAAGTAAGTTTTGGCGAGAGAGAGTCTTGGAAACGAATTTCATCCCAAAGCAAGGATGAAGGTAGTAGACTACGGCAATCCTACACGGAGACTTACAGAGAGTCAATGGCAACTAATAGAACTTCGGATCCTTGATGCAGTTAATGAGGCTATCTTAAAGAACGGGCCGCTCCCACTTTTTGGTACCATCAAAACTGTTCAGGGGTTCAAATTGATGACATGTGAAGACGGACACACTCTCACATGGCTTCAAGATTTTATAGCCAATACCACAGCTCCATGGCCGAATGCCGATCTTCGCCTAATTGACAGGAAAGAGATCGTGCAGCTCACCAGGCCTAAAGCTAAACTTATTGTGCGTGGACCCCCAATCCCAAAAGATCGTATCGAAAGATATCTCAAATCTCTCAACACTGAACAACTTAGTCAAAACTGGGAAGTCATTCAGATGGGAGATCATGAACCAGAAGGTACAGAAGTGGTAGTGTTGCTTAGTCATAAATCAATACCACTTCTGAAAAAGATCGGCTTCAAAGTCCGCATTGGTACAAACCGATGCAAACTAAGACTTCTCGGCCATAAAAGTAAGGAAGAGGCAGATAATACTAAAAATGTTGAAGTTAATACAGATCAATCTCCATCACAGTAAAGCTGCCAGCGCCAATTTAATCTACCTCATGGAGGCTAGACAAGTAGACCTAGCCCTTATACAAGAACCCTGGATATCAGGTGGCAAAATAAGGGGCCTAAATTCAAAAGAACTTACGCTGTACAAGACTACACACGTAGGTACAAACAGTAGTTTTAGAACTTGTATAATAGCTAGAAAACAGTTAAATCTTTTTCTTCTATCCAAATACAGTGATCTTGACCAAACCACGGTCAAACTAGACAGGTGTGGACTCCCATCGCTAATCCTGACATCCTGTTACATGCCATGGGACGCGACGGAAGGACCACCAGCAGAACTTACCAGCCTACTTATCCAACGTGTCCACTTGGAAAAATGGGACCTTGTGATGGGATGTGATACCAACTCACACCACATTCAGTGGGGTAGTTCGGATATCAACACAAGAGGTGAGTTACTTTTTGAATTCATTATTGAAAATAACATTTTGGTAGCGAATAGGGGCAAAGAACCAACATTTGTTACCAAGAACCGAAAAGAGGTACTTGATGTTACTTTCACGAGTAACTCAGATACCCTTGAGATTGAGCAGTGGAGGGTATTGAAAGAAGAATCATTCTCTGATCACAAAATCATTGAATTTCTTATACCCCACACTACAAGACTACAAAGACCATTTAGAAACCACAGAAAAACCAACTGGGATATCTTTAATGTGGAAGTCGAAACTAAAATAAAGACACTCAAAACTAATGCGAACATGCACGAGCCTGAGTGTATAGATAATATTACCAATGATTTCACAGGCATTCTCAGGGAAGCACTTGAGAAAGCGTGCCCTTTGAAAACGGGTAAAAAAAGAAAAAAGACACCACCATGGTGGACAGCCGAGCTGGGCAACATCCGGAAAGAAACAAGAAAACTTTTCAACGTTGCTAAACGCACAGGAATAGACAATGATTGGGAAACCTATAAATCTAGTCAAAGAAAATTTAAAGTTGAGACACAGCGTGCGAAACGAACTTCGTGGAGAACCTTCTGCAACGAAGTAGAAAATACCGCGGAATCAGCTAGACTTAGAAAGATACTTGCCAAAGAGCCCACTGCTCTAGGATCTCTAAAAGATCCCAATGAACACTGGACGGAGTCTTGTACTGAGACACTAGAACTCCTAGTTAACACTCATTTTCCAGGTTGTAGCTCCGACGAGAGCAACACCCCGGAAGATGAGTACTATGAAAGAGCAACTCCTTCGGATATTATAACGGAAGAAAGAATAAAATGGGCTATCAGTTCTTTCTCTCCATATAAATCCCCGGGGATAGATGGCATCTTTCCTATGATGCTACAAAAAAGTGAAAAGATCATCACACCATGCCTAAAAAACATTTTCCAGAATAGCCTCAAATGGGGATATGTACCAAGAACATGGCGTGAAGTGAAAGTTGTATTTATACCGAAAGCTGGTAAACCCAGCCACACAAACGCTAAAGACTTCAGACCGATTAGTCTAACATCATTCATCTTAAAGACCTTTGAGAGACTAATAGACATCTATATTCGCAGTGCAATGAGTCCGGAAGTGATATCTCCAGCTCAGCATGCTTATACTAAAGGTAAAAGTGTAGAAACAGCACTTCACAGTGTTGTAAGCACTGTAGAAAACACACTGAAACACAAAGAGTATACCCTTGCTGCTTTCCTTGACATTGAAGGAGCTTTCAACAATGTGAAAAACGACGCAGTGAAAAGGGCCCTTGTGAACCTTAGCGTGGACGATAGCATTATCTGTTGGATAATGTGCATGTTAAGAAACCGTCAAATTAACTCAGAACTGGGAGGAGCGTTGATTAAAGTATCAACATCCAGAGGCACCCCACAAGGTGGTGTTCTCTCCCCCCTCCTTTGGGTACTCGTAGTTAATGAGATCCTTATTAGACTTAAAAATAGTGGAGTAAAAGTAGTAGCATATGCAGATGACCTAGCTCTGCTAGCGACAGGAAAATTTCTCTCCACCATTAGTGAACAAATAGAAGGCGCCTTGTCCTTGATAAATACTTGGTCAAGGAAATGTGGGCTGGCAGTCAATCCACAAAAGACAGAACTGGTCCTTTTTACCAACAAAAGGAAAATACCAGCCTTTGATCTTCCCTCAATAGAAGGGGTTCCACTCACCCTGTCAAATCACGCCAAATACCTTGGTGTGATTCTAGACAGAAAATTGAACTGGAAGCTCAACATTGAAGAAAGAGCCAAGAAGGCAGCGATAGCATTCTATGCCTGTAATAGAATATTTGGAAAGACCTGGGGGCCTAGTCCCAAGATTATCATGTGGATGTATACGGCAATAGTAAGACCTATACTGACATATGGCAATTTGGTCTGGTGGGAAGCTACGAAAACGACTTCCAACCTAAAGACAATTACAAGAATACAAAGAATGGCGTGTATAGGCACCACCGGGGCTATGAGAACCACCCCCACTGCAGGGCTGGAGGCTATTCTCAATCTAAAACCCTTAGACCTCTTTGTGCAAGAATCTGCAGCAAATAGTGCCCTCCGGTTAAGCCAGACTCAAAACTGGAAACCGAGTCAGACAGGTCATGCGCAGATTCTACAGATATATACGGGCCACAATGTATGCACAGACTACACAACACCCCGTTTAGATTTTGAAAGACCATTCACCACTTCTTTTCCTAATAGAGAAGACTGGCTTAACAACCAGACACCATGCGAATCAGCCATCCAAATCTTTACAGATGGCTCCAAAATGGAAATTGGTGTTGGTGCAGGCTTCTACTCAGAAGCACTTGAACTAGCCGGATCAATTAGGCTCCCCGATTACAGCAGCGTCTTTCAGGCTGAGGTCCTGGCAGTGACAGCAGCTGCTAAAGAAGCTGCAATGAAGGCAATACCACGTGCTGATATCACCTTTTTCATTGACAGCCAAGCGGCAATCAAAGCAATTTCTGCCATTGAAATAAAATCAAAGCTTGTAACTTGCTGTCGCGAAGAGCTTAAGGTTCTTAGCGCGCAGCATAACATAAGACTATGTTGGGTTCCTGGCCACTGTGGTGTGCAAGGAAACGAAAGAGCTGATGAGCTGGCAAGAAAGGGATCATCCCTAGAACTCAATCGAGCAGACACAACGGTAAAGATCCCAACCTGTAATATTAAACAGAAGATTGGGAATAAAGTACTTGCTACAGCTAACGAGAGATGGAACTCACTCGATTCCTGTGTCATAACCAGGAAAATGTGGCCCTACTTTAATAAACAAAGAACAGAAAAGATCCTACTGCTCAAAAAGGAATCACTACGATCTCTCGTGGGCATACTGACCGGGCACAACATGCTGGGTTACCACAAAAAGAAAATGAAACTCAGCACGGACGACTTGTGCAGAGGTTGTGGCGACGTAGATGTGCATGAGGACACACCGCATTTTCTTTGTCACTGCCCAGCACTATGCCGCTTAAGAAACGAAGTTCTGGGAAGTCATTTCTTCCTGGACTTGGAAGAACTATCTGAACAAACGGGTACAAACCTGCTCAGATTTATCAACGCTTCAAAATGGTTTGAAAATGTATAGGTTTTTCATAGGTCCCATGTTTATAGGGCCCGAAACCCCCAGGGTATCACAATGGATCTACATTGATCTAAGTGTGATGGACATAACATCATTCATCAGCCCACTTACCTAACCTAACCTAACCTAAGGATGAAGGTCTATGAAGTAGTTTGAAGTTAGGAAGTCAGACGGACTTCCGTCTTTATAGTGGGGACTTACCAGTAATTTGTCAATGCAGCTACAGTAAGTGAATGGGAAGCTAGTAGAGTATGTAACAACTATGCTTAAAGGGAGGGCATAGAAAGCTGCGAGGGGAAATCACATCTCTCTCCTCTCACCCTATCACGTTTGCTGCTTGATTTGGAACATTGAGGTCCCAACTGGCTTAGGTAGGGAAGCAGTGATCGCAACTTTTTTTTTTTATTCACCTTTCTATTGAGTTAGTACCTCAAGGACATGAACATCTATGTTCTTTGGTCGAACATTTTCTTTTCTTATAATCGAGAAGTTCACCCGTGCACAATGGCGAACCAAACAAATGAATAGTTTTTCTGAGTTTCCTCTTTACAAACATTGATCAACAATTCTTTTTACGTTTATTCTTTACAATCGCAATGACTCGTGCCTCGTCTAATTAAAACCTTCTTGAACTAAGACCAAAATAGTTCACGGTCTGCTAAGACAAATGTAACACCGTCTTGTGTATTTCTGTTGCAAGGACCCCTCCCCATCTGTCGAGCTGTGCAATGGCATAATACAGCAGACCCCCGCGACTGTCTAGCCAAGACACCCATCGTTGGAATTCTGGCTACTTGAGTTAAGAAGGGTATTTGCTTAGTTAGTGATTAGAAAAAATGATGATATTCAAGGGTTCTCATGGGAATTCGTACCGATTTTCAAGGGAATTCTTGACGAGATAAAAGGCGTTTAACTGATGATGTAAACAACAGATAGGTGCATCCGGAGGAGAATAAATAAGTGCTTGGGGGAAAAGTATCCATATGGTTACAGCTTCACGTCACACTCAAAGTAAAAAATTTCGTAGTGATGGTTAATTCCCTCTCTCTAGCATTCTGTATCGACCGTTTCTTTTGGGGAGTAGTTTTTTTTTGTAGTAGAGATTTAAGATTGAGTTTCAGATATGGCAGTTAGCTTTTGGTTTGTAGTTGTTGAGTTAAGGCAGTTCATGGTCATACGTATATGAGTTTAAGATTCCCAGAATTGCGAGGTCATTTCTCTCTTAAAGATTTTCCTTGTACTTCGGACAGCGATCAAAGTAGAGTGTTAGTCCTGAGGAGAGCTGTCTGCAGTGAGAAGACACCACGAGTCTCCAATAATGATGAGTTAATAGTGATGAGTGGTGGTAGAAAAGGATAGTGGATGGTAATGGATGCTGATGATAATAAGACCTCGAGTGTGTAAGTACTTGGTGGTCCCTTTTGAATCTCTATTGCTCCGTTGATACTGTGCTACTGGGTGCCTACTGTCTATTATCGATATTTGAATATTATTTCCATTAATATAAATACAGAGGGCGTTGACTCTATGCTGTTAGGCGGCTGTTGTTTATATATCCCATTGCTTATTATTTTTACTATTACAATCATTGTGTAATTATTCCATTATTTATTTAACGTTACAAACCACTTTGGCGCCAAAATAAACGGCCAGAATAGACCGCCAACTTTAAGATCTCTACAATTCTTTTTTGCGAAGGATAGGACGATCCTGGTGCGTTAACCGATTGTTAACAGTTGCGAGGGTTCAACCAATTGAATATAAGATCAACAACGAGAAATTGACTTGCTAAAACGACGAAAGGAATTCTGGATGGCCAAAAAAGAAACCACCAAATAGCGAGCGAACAATAAAACTTTCGAAAGAAAATCGAACAGAG